>CM077012.1:75664165-76289165 GCA_039090855.1 Macrothele yani
GAATAACTCGTTACCGGAAGTGGTACAAACGAAAATTTTTGCGGTACAATCCGGTACAAACGGAGTACAAACGAATGCTATATTTGAAATTTCAAAATTCCGAGGTGGGGGGGGCTGCCGTTTCCCCAGCCCCCCCACTTTGAAATGGGAATAACTCGTTACCGGAAGTGGTACAAACGAAAATTTTTGCGGTACAATCCGGTACAAACGGAGTACAAACGAATGGCATAGTCGAAATTTCAAAATTCCGAGGTGGGGGGCTGGCGAAATGGAGCTTATTTTTATACCGTTTGCAGCGGTATCGCGCATTTTAACAACGCAGCGGTTCCGTTCATTTGCATTTGAAGCGGTGTCCGGTGTTTTTTGTCAATATAGGATAAATGTGAGTGGGGCACGGAATCCGGAATATTCCTGCCGGAGAATCGCTTTGTGCTCCCTGTCAATCTGTATAAGAGTAAGGATGACTGGCCGTCACAATGGGTACCGGTGTCTTCTTTTAAGATTATAAGAGGAGGGATGCGCTTACCAATCACCTTGGGCTTCGAAGTCCAACGATCTGTTTCTAACTTTAATCAGCTTTAGTTTAATTAATGTATAACAGCGTGCTTGGTCCGGCGGCAGTTTTCTCACATAAGTACAGAAAATTTCGTTGGGCCATTTTAGAGCAACCGCCCAACATTAGACTGAAGGAAACGTTTTTTTTTTAAAAGGACTTTTCAGACAGAAATAAAGCACAACAGCGGCGGCTCGTGCCGCTGAAAATGCACGTGCTACGATACCTTCCCCTCCCTTTCCAGCAAAGACCTTGGAATTGGGATTCGATGGGCTTAGCCTCACTTTTTTGTCAATATAGGGTGGGAGTTAGTCGTAGCACGGGCATTTTCGATTTTACTTTAATATTAACCATACGCTGTAATAAAAAAAAAAAAAAAAAAAGAAGAGATTAATGAAGGAAAATTAAAAGCAACTTCTGATGTTTCCTACAGAAATTTATATACACTGTTAATCATTTTCTTCACTTTTTTAGCGTCAACAAGTACATTGATCGCCTCTTTAGCGTTAGTGTTTAAATTTATTACCATATATTCGACAAAATATTAAGCCTAATAATTTGCAGAATATACGGAATTATTAATCTGCGACGACCTCAATTGCCGAAAAAACATTCAGCTGCGGATCATCAAAAAATATTATTTATTTACTCATGTTTTTGAAAAACACGTTTTTATTTATTTCCGAATTTTTAATGTGAAATATTTTTGCTGTGTCTTTGTTCAATGTACAACCAACCTTGTAATATTACTATTTGTCATTTTCAATGCACTTCTGAAAAACTTAAATATGAATTAATTATACATGAATTAACTAAATTACTCTATGTATCGTACTATAAAAAGTTTATGAAATGCAAAAAAAAAAAGTATAAATACTTACATGGATCAACCTTGATTTCTAGGCCCTCCCCAAGCATCACGGATCCTTTACTTAGGATTTATATTTACTTTTACTTAGCTTTCTAAGGATTTTACTTTAGTTTTCCCCTCTAAGGTTCTTGAAGAAAACAATCCTTTCAAGAAAGAATAGTAGTAGAAAAGGACCGATTCTGGCTTAAACCGCAGCCCATAGACTTAACATTAGGCTGCGGCCGGGCGGACGCAGCCAGCCGCAGCCAGCCGCAGCCGAGCGAACGGAGGGGCGTGGTCAGTAGCAGTCTCCAATTCCCCGCTGCAATTTTCCCCCTTGACCGAAGTGTGTGCTTATCTCCGAAGATAGTAGTATTTATTGGACTTTGTCGAATTTTGGGGGAAATCAATGAAGGTTTATTCCTTTTTTTTTAATTTAATGAAGGTTTATTCATTATTTATTTTCCCCTCTCTCGACCCCATCCCCTTAGGTTATTGTTATGTAAAACGTTTTTTCCCTCGTAATTTGTTGATGTATTTTTTTCAATTAATTTTCATGAATTCCTCATGTGTCTTCCCTAATGAAAATTATGTAGGGTAAGTATTAATTAATCATTTCTCTTTTTTTCTCGAATAATACGGTCATGTCCTCATCTCAAGAAATGTTATTATGATATCTTATTTTTGTTCATAAATGTTTGATTTTGAGGATGGCAACGCCCGAGTGGGAAAGGGGTTGGATATAGGGGGATGGCAACTCGATGTGTTGCCCCCTAGCGGTGCTTCTTGGAACTTTCGATTGATCTTTGATTTTGAGGGATGGCAACGCCCGAGTGGGAAAGGGGTTGGATATAGGGGGATGGCAACTCGATGTGTTGCCCCCTAGCGGTGCTTCTTGGAACTTTCGATTGATCTTTGATTTTGAGGGATGGCAACGCCCGAGTGGAAAAGGGGTTGGATATAGGGGGATGGCAACTCGATGTGTTGCCCCCTAGCGGTGCTTCTTGGAACTTTCGATTGATCTTTGATTTTGAGGGATGGCAACGCCCGAGTGGGAAAGGGGTTGGATATAGGGGGATGTCAACTCGATGTGCTGCCCCCTAGCGGTGCTTATTGGAACTTTCGATTGATCTTTGATTTTGGGGGATGACAACGACCGAGTGGGGAAAGGGCACTGCGTAGGTGTTAGATATGATGATGCTTCTTGGAACTTTCGATGGATCTTTGATTTTGAGGGATGGCAACGACTGAGTGGGGTCCGTTGGGAATTTCTGCATTTATTCCTGTGTTTTGCAAGCAAGATTTCCCCTCTTCAATACTATTTTTCCCCCGCAGGAAATGTTTGCGTAACGATGCTGAGGAATTTTCTTTCCAAGGGAATAAAAATGCTCCTAAGGTCTTAGCGAGGTTCTAACTGACGATGATTTGGTTTCCAAAAATAGTCAGGGGGTCAAATGGTTTTCGTGTACTACGTATTCCCTATATATATATTTTTAAATTACTTTTACGTTATTTCTTCATGTGTTTTTATATATTTTTTGTATGTTTTGAGGGAGTTTTTTCGTGTAGATGTAATGAATTTTCTGGGGAACTTTTCTTTTTCCTCCATTCAATTTTATTTCAGACCATGAGACGAGGAAATGCTTCTTTAGAAATTATTTCGTTCTTGTTCGCAGTAATTACTGGACATAGACTTCATGTTAATTCTGAGTCTTTAACCCCTGCAATAATATTTTCTCGTAATTTTTTCGTATGTTCAAGAACTCTACAGATCTTTCCCAGTTAAAATTCTGCTCAAACAATATTTTCGGTCTTTATTTCCTTATAGCTTCCCAATTTCCGATATTTTTCTTCCTCTATCTTTGAAATTTCATTAAACTTCTCAATAGGTCAGGATTCTTTTTTCTTGGACAAACTTATGAGTCCTTTTATTCACACTATCTTTTTTTTTTTTTCATTTCATTTCAGCAAACGATTATTTTAGATGCAACAAATCGTCAGATTTTGGTTTCCTTATATAGCATATTTTCCAACTTGCTTAAAAATATTCCTCAAAGCTTGCATGTATGTCAAATATACATTTTTTTATTCTTTCCTAGTTAGCCATACTTTTCGTGGACTGCCTTGACAGGAAAGCATTCAATGTCAAGACATACAATCTAAAACCTTTTTTCTTTCGATAAAATTTGTATTCTTTGAGCTGAATATTAGTCCCGCGTGTTCCCTCATTAACCTAATCTCAGTCAGATGCTGAAGGATTTCCTTTTGCTTGTCAGCATATTGACATAAGATTAGTCACATTTTCCCTTTGTTCGTTGTTGTGAATAGTTAGAAAGATTACAAAGTTTAAAGTAGTCTATGACTAAAAGGATGCTATTTACGGCCTAACGTGCTGCGGTATTGACTTTAGATAATTGTCCTTCTTGTTTCTTCTGGATCTTTGATTTTGAGGGATGGCAACGACTGAGTGGGGTCCGTTGGGAGTTTTTGCATTTATTCCTGTGGTTTGCAAGCAAGATTCCCCACCCCCCTCTTCAATACTATTTTTCCCCCGGAGGAAATTTTTACGTAACGATGCTGGGGAATTTTCTTTCCAAGGGAATAAAAATGCTCCTAAGGTCTTAGCGAGGTTCTAACTCACGATGATTTGGTTTCCAAAAATAGTCAGGGGGTCAAATGGTTTTCGTGTACTACGTATTCCCTATATATATATTTTTAAATTACTTTTACGTTATTTCTTCATGTGTTTTTATATATTTTTTGTATGTTTTGAGGGAGTTTTTTCGTGTAGATGTAATGAATTTTCTGGGGAACTTTTCTTTTTCCTCCATTCAATTTTATTTCAGACCATGAGACGAGGAAATGCTTCTTTAGAAATTATTTCGTTCTTGTTCGCAGTAATTACTGGACATAGACTTCATGTTAATTCTGAGTCTTTCACCCCTGCAATAATATTTTCTCGTAATTTTTTCGTATGTTCAAGAACTCTACAGATCTTTCCCAGTTAAAATTCTGCTCAAACAATATTTTCGGTCTTTATTTCCTTATAGCTTCCCAATTTCCGATATTTTTCTTCCTCTATCTTTGAAATTTCATTAAACTTCTCAATAGGTCAGGATTCTTTTTTTCTTGGACAAACTTATGAGGCCTTTTATTCAGACTATCTTTTTTTCCATTTCATTTCAACAAACGATTATTTTAGATGCAACAAATCGTCAGATTTTGGTTTCCTTATATAGCATATTTTCCAACTAGCTTAAAAATATTCCTCAAAGCTTGCATGTATGTCAAATATACATTTTTTTTATTCTTTCGTAGTTAGCCATACTTTTCGTGGACTGCCTCGACAGGAAAGCATTCAATGTCAAGACATACAATCTAAAACCTTTTTCTTTCGATAAAATTTGTATTCTTTGGGCTGAATATTTTTTCTGTCTCGTCCGAAAAAAAACATTCATTCTAGAGGCAAAGCGACTAATTCCGTTCTTCCCATAAACATTATTTTTTTATTTATTTGATATTCAGAGTTGTATACATTTACTATCCAAAAAAGAGATATATTTAATGTAAAGGTATATTCTTCCAAGCTGGGGAAATATATGTATATCTTAGTTCATTTCCAGTTAAAGGAAATGCATCTTTATATTTCAATATGAAAAAAGAAGCCCTATAAGTGAAAGCTCAACCTAAAGACGGATAGATTGTTCACACTCTCTCTACTCTATGACATTTCTTTACTGAATATACCATGGCCTTTTTTTTCATGAACTGCTTTAAAATCTTCGTTCTCACTTTACTATTGTCAGATTCCATGTCCCTCCAGTTCTTTACTGAGAAACAGAAGCATTTATTCAATTTTAATTTATTAAGAGAGTAGAACTCTTTTAGGCTTTCGAAGTACTTTCAAGTCTTTCATTACGAAAATTTTCATTCAATGAAAATTTTCTTTACTGAGAAACTTCATTGAATGAAGTTTCTCAGTAAAGAACTGGAGGGACATGGAATCTGACAATAGTAAAGTGAGAACGAAGATTTTAAAGCAGTTCATGAAAAAAAAAGGCCATGGTATATTCAGTAAAGAAATGTCATAGAGTAGAGAGAGTGTGAACAATCTATCCGTCTTTAGGTTGAGCTTTCACTTATAGGGCTTCTTTTTTCATATTGAAATATAAAGATGCATTTCCTTTAACTGGAAATGAACTAAGATATACATATATTTCCCCAGCTTGGAAGAATATACCTTTACATTAAATATATCTCTTTTTTGGATAGTAAATGTATACAACTCTGAATATCAAATAAATAAAAAAATAATGTTTATGGGAAGAACGGAATTAGTCGCTTTGCCTCTAGAATGAATGTTTTTTCGGACGAGACAGAAAAAATATTCAGCCCAAAGAATACAAATTTTATCGAAAGAAAAAGGTTTTAGATTGTATGTCTTGACATTGAATGCTTTCCTGTCGAGGCAGTCCACGAAAAGTATGGCTAACTACGAAAGAATAAAAAATGTATATTTGACATACATGCAAGCTTTGAGGAATATTTTTAAGCTAGTTGGAAAATATGCTATATAAGGAAACCAAAATCTGACGATTTGTTGCATCTAAAATAATCGTTTGTTGAAATGAAATGGAAAAAAAAGATAGTCTGAATAAAAGGCCTCATAAGTTTGTCCAAGAAAAAAAGAATCCTGACCTATTGAGAAGTTTAATGAAATTTCAAAGATAGAGGAAGAAAAATATCGGAAATTGGGAAGCTATAAGGAAATAAAGACCGAAAATATTGTTTGAGCAGAATTTTAACTGGGAAAGATCTGTAGAGTTCTTGAACATACGAAAAAATTACGAGAAAATATTATTGCAGGGGTGAAAGACTCAGAATTAACATGAAGTCTATGTCCAGTAATTACTGCGAACAAGAACGAAATAATTTCTAAAGAAGCATTTCCTCGTCTCATGGTCTGAAATAAAATTGAATGGAGGAAAAAGAAAAGTTCCCCAGAAAATTCATTACATCTACACGAAAAAACTCCCTCAAAACATACAAAAATATATAAAAACACATGAAGAAATAACGTAAAAGTAATTTAAAAATATATATATAGGGAATACGTAGTACACGAAAACCATTTGACCCCCTGACTATTTTTGGAAACCAAATCATCGTGAGTTAGAACCTCGCTAAGACCTTAGGAGCATTTTTATTCCCTTGGAAAGAAAATTCCCCAGCATCGTTACGTAAAAATTTCCTCCGGGGGAAAAATAGTATTGAAGAGGGGGTGGGGAGAATCTTGCTTGCAAACCACAGGAATAAATGCAAAAACTCCCAACGGACCCCACTCAGTCGTTGCCATCCCTCAAAATCAAAGATCCAGAAGAAACAAGAAGGACAATTATCTAAAGTCAATACCGCAGCACGTTAGGCCGTAAATAGCATCCTTTTAGTCATAGACTACTTTAAACTTTGTAATCTTTCTAACTATTCACAACAACGAACAAAGGGAAAATGTGACTAATCTTATGTCAATATGCTGACAAGCAAAAGGAAATCCTTCAGCATCTGACTGAGATTAGGTTAATGAGGGAACACGCGGGACTAATATTCAGCTCAAAGAATACAAATTTTATCGAAAGAAAAAAGGTTTTAGATTGTATGTCTTGACATTGAATGCTTTCCTGTCAAGGCAGTCCACGAAAAGTATGGCTAACTAGGAAAGAATAAAAAAATGTATATTTGACATACATGCAAGCTTTGAGGAATATTTTTAAGCAAGTTGGAAAATATGCTATATAAGGAAACCAAAATCTGACGATTTGTTGCATCTAAAATAATCGTTTGCTGAAATGAAATGAAAAAAAAAAAGATAGTGTGAATAAAAGGACTCATAAGTTTGTCCAAGAAAAAAAGAATCCTGACCTATTGAGAAGTTTAATGAAATTTCAAAGATAGAGGAAGAAAAATATCGGAAATTGGGAAGCTATAAGGAAATAAAGACCGAAAATATTGTTTGAGCAGAATTTTAACTGGGAAAGATCTGTAGAGTTCTTGAACATACGAAAAAATTACGAGAAAATATTATTGCAGGGGTTAAAGACTCAGAATTAACATGAAGTCTATGTCCAGTAATTACTGCGAACAAGAACGAAATAATTTCTAAAGAAGCATTTCCTCGTCTCATGGTCTGAAATAAAATTGAATGGAGGAAAAAGAAAAGTTCCCCAGAAAATTCATTACATCTACACGAAAAAACTCCCTCAAAACATACAAAAAATATATAAAAACACATGAAGAAATAACGTAAAAGTAATTTAAAAATATATATATAGGGAATACGTAGTACACGAAAACCATTTGACCCCCTGACTATTTTTGGAAACCAAATCATCGTCAGTTAGAACCTCGCTAAGACCTTAGGAGCATTTTTATTCCCTTGGAAAGAAAATTCCTCAGCATCGTTACGCAAACATTTCCTGCGGGGGAAAAAATAGTATTGAAGAGGGGGAAATCTTGCTTGCAAAACACAGGAATAAATGCAGAAATTCCCAACGGACCCCACTCAGTCGTTGCCATCCCTCAAAATCAAAGATCCATCGAAAGTTCCAAGAAGCATCATCATATCTAACACCTACGCAGTGCCCTTTCCCCACTCGGTCGTTGTCATCCCCCAAAATCAAAGATCAATCGAAAGTTCCAATAAGCACCGCTAGGGGGCAGCACATCGAGTTGACATCCCCCTATATCCAACCCCTTTCCCACTCGGGCGTTGCCATCCCTCAAAATCAAAGATCAATCGAAAGTTCCAAGAAGCACCGCTAGGGGGCAACACATCGAGTTGCCATCCCCCTATATCCAACCCCTTTTCCACTCGGGCGTTGCCATCCCTCAAAATCAAAGATCAATCGAAAGTTCCAAGAAGCACCGCTAGGGGGCAACACATCGAGTTGCCATCCCCCTATATCCAACCCCTTTCCCACTCGGGCGTTGCCATCCCTCAAAATCAAAGATCAATCGAAAGTTCCAAGAAGCACCGCTAGGGGGCAACACATCGAGTTGCCATCCCCCTATATCCAACCCCTTTCCCACTCGGGCGTTGCCATCCCTCAAAATCAAACATTTATGAACAAAAATAAGATATCATAATAACATTTCTTGAGATGAGGACATGACCGTATTATTCGAGAAAAAAAAAGAGAAATGATTAATTAATACTTACCCTACATAATTTTCATTAGGGAAGACACATGAGGAATTCATGAAAATTAATTGAAAAAATACATCAACAAATTACGAGGGAAAAAACGTTTTACATAACAATAACCTAAGGGGATGGGGTCGAGAGAGGGGAAAATAAATAATGAATAAACCTTCATTAAATTAAAAAAAGGAATAAACCTTCATTGATTTCCCCCCAAAATTCGACAAAGTCCAATAAATACTACTATCTTCGGAGATAAGCACACACTTCGGTCAAGGGGGGAAAATTGCAGCGGGGAATTGGAGACTGCTACTGACCACGCCCCCTCCGTTCGCTCGGCTGCGGCTGGCTGCGTCCGCCCGGCCGCAGCCTAATGTTAAGTCTATGGGCTGCGGTTTAAGCCAGAATCGGTCCTTTTCTACTACTCACGAGTTCCTCTCACTGTCTTTCCTGGTTACAACAAGCATGCGTCTCTCAGTACTTCTTTCAGTTTTCTACAGCTCTGTATGTCTTTTTTAGTTAATGTCCCTGATTCATAAGCAAAAACTAAAATGAGGCATTGCTTAATCACTTTTCTTTTAATACATAACGGTAAATTTCTCTTAAAAATTATACTGTTTCTTCCAAATGTTCTCCAGCCAAGTTTTATACGCCTGTTAATTTCTCCTTCGATGTGGTCCTCGCTTGATATTTGTTGTCCAAGGTAAACGTAGAATCGTTTACTTCTGTATTTGCCCCATGAACTTCTAGGTCTTAAGTTCTTGTAAAGCATTGAACATCAAGCTTGTTTATGCTAGTTTCATTGTTAATCCCGCCCCTTTACTCTTGTCAATAAGTTCCTAGATCACACTGTGCAGATCAGATCAGATCAGATGTAGAGGATTTTAGAAAGTGAGTGTCTGACCCCAGGTCTTGAACAACCCTTAGAAATAGGAAGCCAGGAGATTTGGGCTAGAGTGCCCCACAGGAAAGTGACAAGGAAGCGAAGTAGAAAAGGGGAGGAAAACGCCCTTATTTTTTATTACCCGGGGGGGGCAGTACCCGGGGTCCGACGGCTTAACGTGCCCATCCGACGTGAGGCGGGTATTTAGTGGATCGAACGTTCGTACCTGCCCAGGATCGAACCTGAGGTTATCTCCGTGGCAGTCACGAACGGTGACCACTAGGCCACCCGCCGCCAGGATCATACTGTGCAGCTCCGAGTGTAGCTATTTAACTGAAGGGAAAACAAGCTGCTTTTGAGCAGCTCAGCAGTTCGAAATAAGAAAAGAAACCTATGCATGGTGCCATGCAATACTGGTTTTACTTTTTCTTATCACTACAGTATGGTAAAAAAATAAGATGAATCCTGTTTTTGATAACAGATGATTCTTGGATGAAAGCTAGCAATCTCATTTTCTTGGGTGATGTTAGTAAAAGAAACTATGTTCTTCTTATTAGATGATGGCATTCCCCAAAAGAACGAGAACACAAAGGAAAGATAAAATTCATTATACTTTGCCCGGCCATCATTAATTTTTTCCTGACTTCCGTTAGTATTAAAGGACAAAATTACTCACCAGTTTCTAAATCAGTCAAAGACTGCCACGGAAAAGTCTCATGATCGATCCCAGACAGGTACGAACCACTAAATATCCGCCGTGCGTCGGATGAGCACGTCAAGCCGTCGGACCCCGGTTACTAGCCGCCCGGTTATAAATAAGGGCGTCTTCCTCCCCTTTATACCTTGCTTCCGTGTGACTTTCCTGTTGGACATTCAAGCCCAAATCTCCTAGTTTCCTACTTCTAAGGCTTGTTTAAGACCTGGTGTCCGACACTTCCTTCCTAAAATCCTCTACATAAATCTCTAAATAAGTCAAAGCTGTAGCAATGGATACCGGGGCCTGGGGCAAAAACCGTTGAAAAGAGTAACACTTTGTCAGTAATACACTGCTGGACAATTGCTAAGGACGGATCATAAACGGCTATATAGCACATAAAAAAGTAAGTGTGGTTGGATGCAAAGTGAAATAAAATAATGTCAGAATGCCAGGACATTACAAGAAAGACAATTTATTGTGCTCTGAAATCCAGAAGGCTTTGGAACGTGTTCAAGGGACAAACAGGCCATTTTGTGCAGAATACGTAAACGTGAAAAAAATGCAATTACCGTCCGCAGGCGTTCCGGCGTAAGATGTCAATACGGGATATGGCCACCATGGAGGGCGATGCAAGATTCCACACGTCGTGTCATGCTTTGCACAACATTATCAAGCAGCTGTTGGGGTAATTTATCCCATTCCTCTGTCAGTGCACGGATGAGGGTGTCCTTGTTTATTGGAGGGCATTGGCGACCAGCAAGACTCCTCCCCAAAGCATCCCACACATTTTCAATGGGATTCAGATCTGGAGAACGTGCTGGCCATACGAGGCGTTGAATATCCTCGCTCTCAAGACACTCCTGGACAGCGACTGTTCGATGACATGCTGCGTTGTCGTCCATGAAAATGAATCTATCACCGACAGCACCACGGAACATGCAAATATGAGGTAGCAGAACATCATTAATGTATCGTTGGCCAGTCATAGTCCCAGTTGGAAGCACATAGAGGGAAGTACGGCCATTGATCATGATGCCAGCCCATACCATGACACTACATGTCGGATATCGGTCCCTTTCCTGTATGTTTGCTGGACAATATGCAGTACCACTATCACGCCAAATCAGTTGTCGTCGGCAATCAGACGATAGACTGTATCTACTCTCATCTGAGAAGAGGACAGCAGACCAGTCGTTATCAGTCCAATTGCGATGTTGATGGCACCATTGCAAACGGGCGGTACGGTGACGTCTGGACAATGGGATGCACACAACAGGACGGCGGGCGTATAGTCCTCCGTCATGCAAACGTCTGGCGACAGTTTTTCGGGAGATCCGTTTACCAGTAGCAGCCATAAACTGATTTGCTACCTCACTAGCTGTACTGCGCCGGTGTCTTTTTGTTGATAGCACTATGTACCGATCTTCTGTAGGTGTCGCACTGCTACACTCTCCATTTGCTTGAAATGATTTCCAAAGCCTTGAAACAACACTGTGGCTGACGTCGAACTCCCTGGCAACATCTGTTATTTTTCGCCCTTCTTCAATCTTGCCAATAATACTGCCACGCGTAAAATCATCTAGGTGATGTCGGGAAGACATACAGAAAATTGCAAGTTCGTCAATTGATTCTTTCCCTTTCAACTTTGCGTTTGAACAACAACGGTCAATACGCGTCAAATCCTTTATATCTCTTATCAACGCTATGACGTCACGAACAAGTTCGGCAATCCAAAATTTGCATACGCACAAAACGTCTTACTGTATCCCGCACTTATGCTAATTTTCACATTTTCCTGCCTTCCATTTTATGGTTGCTTTCGTTGCTATTGTCATCCGTCCTTAGCAATTGTCCGGCAGTGTATTATTCCAAATATTTCGGCTTCGACATCGACTGACGACCGGAAGGTACCCCTTACTATGTCACTGAATTCAGAGCCACTAGTTCCAAGGAGCCAGTGCCGTGGTACAAACACACCACCCATTCTCACCTGGGACTCAAACTCTAGCCCAGTGCTCCCAACCTGTTCCTCATACATTTCCTTAGGATCATAGGCAGAAATTCCCTAGTTCTCTAGATTTCTGCGTACCAACATGGCTGCTGATTCCATCTTTCCATGTTATAGCGATTAGATTACCCCTTACCGTAGGCCAATTTTTTTAAATTTTTGTCTTGGAGTATGCCAACGAATTGCAAAAGCTACAGGGCGAAGGAGGAGATATTAATTTCGTAGAAGAACAAATCAAGTTTTCAAAATATACCAAGACAATTTTGTGTTCGATGCTTATGTCAAATGATGCATGCCAACATCGTCATTAGTCATGGGGAAATTTTTAATGAAGCATTCCTGGTACACGGTATATTAAATTTTAACGTTCTTATTGTCAAGCATTGGCGAAACATCGAAAACATAAACCAGTAAATTCTTTTTGCGAAACAAAATATTTACAAGCCCAGACAAATACGTACTATAGGAACAAATTAGGGTTAAAAAAAAAAACTAAAAACTTCGCACTGTCGCAGGCTAGGCAATCTACTTAAAATTAAAATGTATGCGTAACGTTAAATAAAAGAAAAATTATATATATGTTTCATTCTTTGGGGAAAGAACGTAGGACTTAATTCGCAACCGATTCAAATATGCAATCAGTTTTTCCCGTTATCCCTTTTTATTTACGCTTTCCAACCATAGGTTCAAGAAGCGTATATGCTCCAGCTTTTTCCGTCCGTCCGTCCGTCCGTCTGTCGGTCGGCACGATACAAATGGGGTTAAAGGTCACGACATAGGAGCGCGATCCATTCCATTGCCCTTATGCCTCATAACTTGCGTAAATATGGTTCGATTTTAATGAACTTTTAGTATGTGGTAGGGAACCGCCTGGGGATGAACCTTATTGGAAATGGGTGAAGTGGGGTCAAAGGTCAGGACATAGGAGCGGGATGCATTCCATTGCCCTTATGCGTCGTAACGTGCGTAAAAATGGTTCGATTTCGATGAAATTTTAGTATGTGGTAGGGGACCACCTGGAGAGGAATCCTATTGAAAATGGAACAAATGGAGTCAAAGGTCAGGACATAGGATTGGATCCATTTCATCGCCCGTATCCCACACTATTAAGATGGACGTCAAGTAATTTTGCTTCCTATATTTCCAATGGAAATTTTTTTCACATTTCCTTCAGAATTAATGTGTTCCCAAGGATGGAAATTTGAGCATCGATTAAAATAACTTCATATTATAACTTGAAATACTTAACATTTTCTAAAACATAACCATAATTATATTAAAAAACAATAACGTTTCCTTTGGTGGTGTTGAAACCAGAAAAAAGATGGCGCGACCTGTACTTTGATGACGTCAGTAGACAAATAAATGTTGGATTGCATAATTATGGTTATGTTTTAGAAAATATAAAGTATTCCAAGTTATAAAATGAAGCTATTTTAATCGATGTTCAAATTTTCATCTTTGGGAACGCATTAATTGTGAAGAAAATGTGTACAGAAGTTTTTCCATTGGAAGTACACAGGAAGCAAAATTACTTGACGTCCACCTTAAAGGAGCAATTCTTGTATCTATGAAAATTTTATTTTGAAAACGGCTCTAAGGATTTTGATGAAAGTCGTTAACCTACCGTTTTCTGGTACTAGAAATCGATTTAGCTTGATCTCGACTTTAGGAGAATTCGTTTAGTGGGTTAAATAAACACCCCGATTTATAGCGTTTTTAGTGTCATGGGGTCGTTTCATTAACGTTACCAATGCTTAGAAATCTTATGACGTCACAATCT
Organism: Macrothele yani; assembly: GCA_039090855.1. Taxonomy (NCBI): domain Eukaryota; kingdom Metazoa; phylum Arthropoda; class Arachnida; order Araneae; family Macrothelidae; genus Macrothele; species Macrothele yani. The sequence goes on from CM077012.1 coordinate 75,678,138, forward strand.
CGCGTTCGAGAATGTTGGCGCGCGGTCACGCCATCTGTCTGATTACGTCACGCGTTGGGTGTAGATCCTATTAAAATTTGATGACGTCACACTCTTGCGAGCAGATGGTCGCTATTCCCATCTGCCTCATTACGTCACGCGTCGTGTGCGTATGCCCGTCAGCACGATAACTCACGTAAAAATTGTTCGATTTCGATGAAATTTTAGTATGTGGTATGGAACCACCTGGGAAGGAACCCTATTGAAAGTGAATGAAATGGAGTCAAAGGTCAGGACATAGGAGCGGGATCCATTCCACTGCTCTTATGCGTCATAACTAACGTAAAAGTTTCGATTTCGATGAAATTTTAGTATGTGGAAGGGAACTAACTGGGGACAAACCCTATTGAAAATGGGCGAAATGGGGTCAAAGGTCAGGACATAGGAGCAGAATTACTTCCATCACCATTATGCGTCATAACTTACGTAAAAATGCTTCGATTTGGATGAAATGTTAGTATGTTGTAGGGGCCTGCCTGGGGACAAATCCTGTTGAAAATGGGAGAAATGGGGTCAAAGGTTAGGACACAGGAGCGGGATCTATTTCATAGCCCTTATGCATCATAACTTACGTAAAAATGCTTCTATTGCGACAAAACTTTATCATGTTATTTCGGAGGTACACTCAACTGGTTCTGTTTAATATTATCGAAGTGGGATCAAAGGTCAGGCCACAGGAGCGAGTATTTATTCCACAGCCATTTTCCTCATAACTTGAGTAATAACTTTTTTTTTTTTTTTTTGATTGGAGGTTTAACGACCACCGTGAGCAACTCAATGGGCTATAAGCAGTCGCCCGTCCCTAATTTAGGGTCACTGGTTCCAGGGAAGGGAGAGAGCCAGTGCCGTAAGACAAACACAACATCCATGCCTGACGGGATTCGAACCCGGACCCCTTACGGACGAATGATCAGAGGCCAGCGCCTTAGACCACTGCGCCACCGGGGCGGCGAGTAATAACTTGAGTAATGATTTGTGGTATGTTGGAAAGCGTATTATAATCAATGCATTGCATGATTTTACTAACTTGTTTATTTATTTATTTATTTATTGGAAATTAAAAATTCTACCCGGTTTTAACTGCTCTTGATGCGGAGTGTCATAATATTCAAAATTCTCGGCTGCACTAGCACAGAAAAAAAAATCCGTAAATTGAAAAAAAAAATCTGAATAAAGGGATTTTCTTCGAAAATATACACAAATCCCTAGAATTTTTTCAGTTTTCCCTAATTCTCTAAAGCATCATGAAATTACCTAAGTCTGGGGAATTTTCCCTAGGGTTGAGACCACTGCTTTAGCCCACTCAGACGGTTAGCCAGAAGCCCCCTTATCGCGTTCACCGCGTGATTTGTTTGGACGCCATAACTGCCAGGTCGTGATAGTTCAAGAATGCTATTGAAGTACGGAAGATGGAGAACAGCTGGAGGAAAATGGACAGTGAACTTTTTCCTGGAAGCTGGATGACGTAATACCGAGGAACACTGTGACAGGCTGTTTTTCTGGGGTGAAATAAAATAAGTCAAGTGTATAGCGATTTTAATCCTGCTTAGAAGTGTGAGAATCGAAAAGGCAACGGAAATTGAAGATACTTCTCGTTGGCAGACCACGGAAGTCGGAGTTTGTCTTTTCGCGTTTTTTCGATGAGATACTGCGAACGCTGACCGCACATTCTTCGAGAAGGGAGACTTAAAACCATTAAAAGTAATCAAAAGCTCGCATACATGTTCTTACACGCAGTTATTAATGAAATACACCTTGCCGATGGCGCGAATATTGCTTAGTATGATTTCATCTCTCTCGTATGTAATATGAATGACCATCTCAGTTAAAAATAATTGCAGATATATTTGATTAAAGAAACTTAAGGAGGCCTTCATCCAGCAGTGGATTGATAATGGTTGACAATAATGATGATTTGATTAAATTGTCCTCCTTTTCTTATTTAGTAATACTACGAAAACAATTTATTTGTATGCCACGCTTTTCTCGACCTATCGTTGAATCCTTTATCTCGATGAACACAATTTCATAATCGGAGCTCGAACTAAGACGATGGCTTAATTTACGTTAAGTTCAAAACGTGCGTCCGAAAACCATTTCGCAAACGCGCTGGATTGCGAAAACTGTCAAGAACGACAGCTGACAAGTCCGGGAACATACCAAACCAACATCTGTCAGAACAATCGGCAAGCCTAGATCTCCGATTAATAGATGAGATTATTTTCTTTTTCACCGATTCTCATTACGAACGTTTTGTCACGTGCTGGCGTTCAATCTTTTGCGTAATTGGGTGTTAAGATGTCGGTAAGTAAAAGGAGCAATTTGTTTGCCTATCGAAACTGATGAAACAAGCGAGACGGCAACGAGACATTTCCTTTATCGGGGGGCGGAGGCTCATTTGCATGGTAATTCGACCGTCCGCGTGTGTGGCGTCGTCGCGCCTTTGTGGCGACTGCCGGCGCCACAGGGAATCGATGCGGCCGACCAGTGGAATGACCCACAGGTGAACATTATGACAATGGCATGTCCATCATGTTCTTCGTCCAGCTAACACAGACGAACCAGCGGAGTGTAGAGGACCGCCGGCCTTTAATTTTCACGTCTGCAAAGATTGCTTACTAAACCATCGATTTCTGCGTTGTCATGACAGCGACCTTTCCAAGGTCAGGGTACACGTGCGGACAGACCACGACAGTTCGGCTTTGGCAGACTATCAGGGAAGTGTTGACACCCTGTTGAACGGCAGAAAGCAACAGTTTGAAGGTCTCACTGCACTCTGGCTGATGTGGGAACTGTTCCAATTTTTATTTTTATTTCTTTGCTTTTTCTCCTTGTTCGTGTGCAGCAGACAGAATACAGAATAAAAAAATAGAAGGGGAGACTGCTGCATTTTCAGCTCCAAACTTTTCCGGCTCGTATTTTTTGTCAAAACTTCTATTAGAGGCATTTTACACGAACTTTTTTTCTATACAGCCTTAAGTCACAGTAACTGCGTCGTACAAAATCTACGTAGTCGGATATCAAATGGATAACGTAGTTACATTTGAAGTCATAAATTTCAGTAAAGCAAACAAAAAATTAGAAAAAAAAATAAAAAATGCTACATAATATTCCGATATGACGTTAAGCCTTGGCGACGAAGATATCGTGTGCACTGACAGAAATTATCATTTAGTGTTTTACCACTATACTATACGTCACCACCGCCTAACGGAAAAATCTATACTACGATCAAATGGTCTTTGGGGGTGGGGGGTGGGGGGGGGGGGTGGAGGATAGGATAGTTGAACCGACCATCGTCATAAACTCATTGGACTAAAGTGGTAACAGTAAATGATATTTTCTGTCTGCGTACACGATATCTTCGTCGCCAAGGTCTCATTTCATATTGGAATATTATGTAGCATTTTTAATTTAGTTTTTTTCTCTATGCTTTGCTTAAATATATGACTTCGAATGTAATTACGTTCATTGTTTTATATCCATCAACACAGATTCTGCACGCCATAGTTACTGTGACTAAAGGCTGTATAGAAGAAAAGCGATAAGTTCGTGTTTAGGGACGTTGGCCCGGTAATGTCCTAATACAGACACCTTCGAAATCCACCGGCAGATCCAGCTGAGCTTCGCGGCCTGAAGTGCTGGCGAGGACGGCGTGTCAAGGAAGGAACAACCGTTGACTCTCGTAGCCTTATGGGGACCGTAAACAAATTGCAAATGTAACAATCACCTAGGAAACGAAGACGGGTCCTCTTAAGGGACCATCAAAAATTTGAAATGTGACTTATAACGGTGCGTCTGTATTAGGACATTACCGACATTTTTACCACTACTAATGTTTTAGGGGAGAGGGGATTTCCTCCTGTACAGCCTTATCTTACTAGCATCTTCAATATTTTACACCACCCCACGGTGAAATCCGTGGTCCATTACTGAATTAAAGCAAAGGTATAACATTTTTACATTTTCAATCACGTGTATGTGTAGATTACTTGGAATTTGCATTTGCGATATTCAAACATAAGAAATTTGTATACCCTATTTAAAAATTTTATATACAGTATATTATAAATAATAAAATTGCGATTATATGTATGTAATCAGTCAACAAGTTTCAGCCCCTAAAAAATTGCCCCCCGAAAAAAACTCTCTGAATGCAACATTGACTACTGTATTTTAGACTGCTGCTCGTCAGTAGTGTTGTGATACAATGGGAAAACTAAAGAATCTTTCCAAGTTCGATAAAGGGCTCACTTATTGTGATTTCCCGTTTGGTTGGAGCAACGATTTTGAAAACAGCAGAGCTGAATGATTTCTCAAAAGGTGATACATCCCGGGTATTTAATCAGCGTAAAAATAACCTACATTGATTTTACACTAAGTACCTAGGGATTCAACTAGATTGTCGACTTTTGTGGGTGGCGAACACCAGCTACCGCACGAATAAAACTAGACAATGCCTTGGGCAGCTAGCTAGCTCCACTACTCCGCCGGTGAAGCTTCCTTACAACACGGCACAAAGTACTGCTGTACAAGACGGTCGTCAGACCGATGCTTATCTACGCCTCCTTCATCTGGATTAGTATTAGTAGGAAACAGCGAGAGAAAATCGAGAGAGTGCAGAGCCGAGCACTTCGAATGATCACTGGGGCTCCTCCTTGGACCCCACTTCGGAACCTTAGGAACAGACTTGGAATCGAGAAGGTACATGAATCGAGAAGGTACATGAGTTTTGCACCAGACGCGCCAAAACGTTCTTCGAGAAAGCGGAAACCCACCCTAATGCACTTGTTAGGGGCGCAGTTGATTACAATCCCAGCGAATTCCTTAGAACTAATTGCGGCGATCGTTGACCCCCCTTGACAGAGATAGTATGTGTACACTGGTAGGTGTTAGACAGACCACTACCCCCTTCGTTTTCAGATTGGCATCGAGATGGTGAAAATGGTTTCTGCTCGGACATTTGAATTTGGTATCGTTGAGTTTCAGTCACTCCCTGGTGCGTTGGCGGCCGGGTGGTTCTTTGTGATGTTGTGCGGTGCTTCGTTTCCCTTTACCCCTATTCCTCACGGACTGGTGTCCCGGATCCCCCTCTCCTTTCACTACATTTTTCTGTTTGTCTTTCCTAATGAGTTCACTTACTCAGATCTCCTAGCTTCCTATTTCTAAGGGATGTTTTAGACCTGGGGTCAGACACTCGCTAGCAGTTTAAAAGATAAGTAAATATAAGTACGTAAATGCAATACATAGAGCAAACTTATACTAACCTATATTAAAAATATCCATCAAAACCTAGAAGTAAAATAATCAAGTATTGTTGTTTATATATTACATTCTTGTGAAATCTTGTTTTCTAAATTAATTTCTAACCAGCCGCCTGAAGCTTTGAATTCTGTGAATCCTAATTCATTTGCGATTTCTAAAGCCTTTTGACGAATTAAAATTCCCGATAAAGGAATGCTGTTGGCTCTAGCGCGGCAAAACCATTCATAGGTAAGAGTGTCCACATCTAAGCCATCAGTTTTAGGGGAAGCTCTCTTAATTTTGTGTTTGCCATTACAGTCTTGCCAAAACTTCAAGATTTCACTCACTTGTATTTTTCCAATGCCCAGTTTATCTTCTAAGACCAGCACACATAATCTTTCCCTTTCACTAAGCTCCACTATTTCAACTTTTTCTTTTCAAGTCAAGGGCTTACGTTTGTGCGACATTTTGAAATTGATGTTTGAGAAATCTTTGCTTCACAGTTCGCTTGATGAGAAAAACCTACATGATTTTTTCAAGCAAATGTGATTTCTAGTAATCTGGACTTGAAATTGATCCCTGTGCACTGACTTTGACCTTACCAAACAACAAAAGACGAGTCTCTTCCACCTACACCTGAATTGTGTTTGAATGTGTTTCATTCCGATTACCGTTCCCAAATTAGCCGGCCCTGAGCGCTGGTCCCTGTTTCTGAGGTCTCACCCCATTGGGAGCACCCGAAGAGCTAGAAGGCAGTTTCTCCTGGTCAGATGTACGTATGCAAAGAGAAGATCGGCCTGTCTGTTTAGCACGAACGCTAATCCTTTTTCCAGCGATTACTGGGCCTCGGGCACAAAACTGTTAAAATAGGGAATGAGGAAAGGTTGTGACGTACCTGCCAGCAGGACGCACACGACATAAAGGCAGATAGGAATCGGAATAAACGTCTGCGTAGCTCAGTTGGTAGAGCGACTTGTTCCGGAATAAGCGGCCTCGGGTTCGAATCCCGGCGTAGACCAAAAATGACGGAGAAATTTACTTCGTTATAAGGTGAAATCACAAAAAAGAAAAATTTTATGAAGGAATTGGCGGACGATCATGAAATTTACATATGTTAATAAAGTCGACCTTACGTAGGTGTGATGTTAATTTCGAGACCAACCGGTGAGCGCTTAAGCCACAGCAGGGCATAATATGCAAATTATCGTCGGTGGTATTTAAGGAGTACGGCGAAGTGAATGTAATCAGTCGTCGGCGTACGGACACGTGCGAAGACCCTGAAGTAGCTGCAATGCCTGGACATGGAAGACGTGTACGATTTCAGCAGTTATCGGACTTTGAGCGAGGCCGTCTAGTCGGACTCCGCGAGGCCGGGTGGTCGTATCGTCGTATTGTGGAGCGAATTGGATGGGAAGTATCGGTGGTGGTACGATGGTGGCGTAGATGGTCCGAGGAACATTCCCACACGAGAAGACGTGGAACCGGGAGTCACAGACGGACTGATGAGCGGATCGATCGACGCATAAGAAGAGCGGCGTTGTCAAGTAGAACATCCACTGCGACGCAAATCCGAGCTGCCGTTGCACCTGAGGTGACTGTGCGAACAATCCGCAACCGTCTACTGGATGCAGGACTACGTACACGTGTGCCTCTGTCATGTGTACCTCTGACTCCAGCCCACCGTCAGGAATGGCTGCAGTGGTGTCGCCAACGTCTGCACTGGAGAACGCAATGGCGATCTGTCGTGTTCAGCGATGAAAGCAGATTCTGCTTGGGCGCCTCCGATGGCCGTATGCGTGTTCGCAGACGCACAGGGGAGCGTCTCCACCCTTCTTGCATCCGCCAGCGACACACAGGGCCTACACCTGGTCTCTTGGTGTGGGGAGCGATCAGCTATCGCTCCCGTACACAACTAGTGTTTATACCGGGTACGTTAAACAGCACCTCCTACATCAACAACATCATTCAGTCCGTTGTTGTGCCATTTGTAAGGTCGGTCCATCGTGGTGTTTTCCAGCAAGATAACGCACGCCCACACACGGCACGTGCAACGCAACATACACTTCAGGGTGTGAGACAACTTCCATGGCCTGAACGTTCACCGGATTTGTCACCCATTGAGCACGTGTGGGATTTTATGGGACAACGACTTATCCGGTCTCCACGGCCAGCCACGACCATCCCCGGTTTACGTGTCCAGGTTGAGGATGCTTGGAACTCAATACCCCAAACTTACATCCAACATCTGTACGACAGACTCCATGCCAGAATTGCACAGTGTGACGCAGTTCATGGCGGTTCAACCTCGTACTAACCATGTTACATAGAAATGTTGTTTTTCAGTTTACCAGCAAATACAGCTGTATTTTGCCATAATGTTTTGATCACGTTATCCTCTGTTTTCTGTTATTATGCTGTATAAATTTCGTTGGTATCAGACGTCTCCTTCTTGGTGTTCTTTTTTCACTTTCCGCCAGTGTATATATATATATATATATATATATATGTAATTTAAACCAAACTTCAGCCAAAAACCGAAAAAAATTAAAAAAAAAACTATAAAGCCAACGAGCAGGGAGGAAGAAGCAAATAAAAAAAAACAAAAGAAAAACAAGAACAGGAATGCAGAAAGTTTTGAAATGCTGAGCCTTGGCTTTATCAAGGACCAGCAAAACTCTGCATTTACTCACTTCCACAAAGACCTAGTTGAAAATGGGTTTCTGCTATGTCATAGATGCAAAAAGAATAAGTCCCCAAAATTACCAAATTAACAGAACCGCCCACAAAGGTGCGGGCACTTTGAAATTAAGCAAAAAAAAATTTTGAGTTTAGCATTACATCTAGGACATAACTGGTCGGACCATAGCTCATCATCGTCCACAAAAACAGAAAAACTTCTGTACAGAGCCCATAAATATTGTGATAAAAGCTTAGAATTTAGACCCATGAAACGTGGGGAAAACGACTGCAAAAAAATTTTTAGAGGAACACAGCAATGCAAAAATTGCCCAACTTGTAAGAAGACCAAAACAAATAAAAAAAAAAATCACCAAGTACGAGGATTTAATTTGAAGCCAGAAGTTCCAAATTTTTACAGCAGTACTACATGGCCAAAACACGTGATATGTTACCCGATGGAAAAACTCAACCAGGAACCACAGCAAAAAAAGACAAAAAAAATCCAACAACCCCTGTGTTAAGGAACAACAAAAAAATAAAATAAAAAGCAGAGAGAATAGGAGCAAATAACAGAGAACGCTTTACAGACAGTTCCCACGATACACAGAATGACTTTAGACAAAGACACGTAATATAAAACATTGGAAAGGTACTTAAAAAATTAAAAAATAAAAGTTGCAATATGTACACAGTATTATCGGAATGCTTTATACAGAGTACAACTAAGCAAAAATACCGCCAACCAACGAAAGTTCACGCATAGCCACAAGGCCAAAACATTATGCATGCACCCCAAATGGAGCATTGCACAAGAACTAAGCAAAATAAGGCCAACAGCAAGAAAAAACGCAAGTAAAAGCAAAGCCAAAAAAAGAAAAATATATAAATTCCAGCAAGCACAGAAACGATAAAAAAAATGTATAAAAACCCTCTATAAGGAACAAATGAAAGGGCTAATTGCAAAGCCACCAACTTGTTCTAAACCCACGAACAAAATGGCCGACTCAAATCCGGCGGTAAAGGAAGAGAAAGCATGGAGGCTGTCCCGCAGAAAAAAGCACGCCGCATACAATACTCCCCCAATCAAAAAATTCCAAAGCGAAAGGATGACCTGTTTGTCTGGTAAAAGCAAACACTCGCCGGAATACACGAAAAATATCATCAAATACACCTGAAGTGTATTTAATAATTTTCATCTGTATTAAAATACCTTAGTGTACATCTCCAGACAAAAACAGTTTCTTATTTAGTTTTACGAAAGTTTTACCATTTTTATGTTAGCTAGTCTTGAGACAGAATATTTATTTTACGTTTTAAACTTTTTGGAATTATTTATTTATAAAAATAAACTTTTTTGTGATTTTTAAATATTTTATTATTTTTACATTTATAATAAACTGTCCTGTTCATAGCACTAAAGGTTCCAAATAGTTAGTTAATATACACTATCTACCAACAAGTAATTGGACACCTGTGATAGCAAAGGAAAACGAAGTTTATTCACCTTCAATAGTTGGTGGAGCCTCCACGAGCGGCGATTACAGCTGCGACCCTCCGGGGCATACTCTCAACCAGGCGTTGTACGACGGCTAACGGTATTTTCTTCCACTCGGCTTGGAGAAGACAGGTCAGTTCCTTCACCGATTTCGGACGGTGGGGGCACCCCTTAAGTCGACGCTCCAACTCGTCCCAGAGGTGCTCGATAGGGTTAAGGTCCGGGCTCTGCACAGGGCAGTCCATTCGATGAACCCCATTGTAACCATACCAAGCCATGGTGGACCTCGCAACATGACAGGTGGCATTGTCATCCTGAAAGTATCATGGATCCACCCCGTAAAACTGCCACAACGTAGGAAGCGCATGGTCATCCAAAATGGTGCAGTAGGTCTCGGCGTTGAGTCTACCAGGAATTGCGACCAAGGGTACTGTGCCATACCAGGAGAAACACCCCCATAACATAATTCCACCGCCGCCGAACTTCACAGTTGGCACAATACATTCCGGCAGGAGGCGTTCCCCAAGCAGACGCCAAACCCAGACCCTGCCATCCAAATGGTAGAGGGTGAACCTTGATTCTTCGCTCCAGAGAACCCGTTTCCACTGTTCAACGTTCGACTGGTTGCGTTGTTGTTTCCCACACGATATTTAACGGCGGCGGCCGTGACGTGTATCAGGACCGCAGATATCGTCGATTGCAGGAGTGTCTAATTACTTGTTGTTAGATAGTGTACATCCTCTAGACCAACTTTCAAGAAGGCTTTCATTGGCCAGAATCATTTTATTAACTGTGATGTAATTAAATTAGATCTGCTAACCTAACTCTATTTTTGAGAACTATTTTTCTTAAGACTGAGCGCGAATTTGGTTGTTTAGAAAACTATTTAATAGTATACTAATGTGTTCATGTGGAAATCGGAATTATTGCTGCATATTCTAGAAATTCTATGTACCTGCGAAATAAGTACACTCTCTATTACTTTGGTTGAGATATTATTATTCCAGTGCAAATATTGAATTACTTTGAAAGGAAAATTCTTTCTTTCATCGAATAGGGTAATGGTAGGGTTACCGTTGTTATTTTTATACTGCCATGCAAATATAGGCCTTTTCTGCCGATGCACCTTCGTTAGCATAGGTACAGTGACCATCCGTCTGCATCGGAGCCCCATACGCAGCAACGTTCGCTGAACTGCCATTTTAGACACACTTCCGGAATCCCCCTGGTTCGTTGGGCCAGTGATTTGCTGCACTGTAGCGTGTCGATCGGCCCTCACGCACCTTCGAATCCGACGTTCACCTCTCACATCAAAGGCACGTGGTGCTCCGCTGTTTTCACGTCGCTTATTCGCAATGGTGCCATTTCTCCAATCACGATACACTTTAACTACAGCAGTACGCTAACTGTTCACAAACTGCGCTGTTTCAGAATTATATTGTACTGCGACCCTTGGCCCGAAAGCCGATAATCATCCCTTTTTGCAAATATGATAAATCGCTCCGCTTCTTTTATCCATCCATGCCAGCAACGAGTGATATGTTTTCAGATTGCCTACAGCACACTTTATATACCCTCCAAGCCAGCTCACGGCACGTGCCTTCTTTCATTGGCTATCCGCTGTTGACGTCAAAAGTAGGAGGTGGTCACAATAATGTGACTCGACTGTGTATATTTTATTGCTGTAATGTTCATGAAATATAATATCACATTTGGAACACATCTGTTTCTCTTTGACGAAACATTGTTTCGTGTATGTCTGTGACACTCCATATCAAGGTAAGATTCTCAATGATGAACTAACATTCACCAAAACTACTCAATAAATAAATGATTTAAAAAATTACCCTACATATCTCATATTATCCCGTCATTATTGACGGGCTTTCCAATAATTTATGTTATATTCATTTTATATTTGTTTGCCTGAGAAAGCGATATCCCTGCCTCCAGAAATCAGTTTCGTAAAAGTCGTCAGCAGATTGTTTTCATGACTGAGATTTTATATCTAACAATTTTTTTTTCAAATAAAAGTGAAATATTTTCATTAAGAATACGTGAAAAAATCATTTCGGTTGTGAGAGCACTTCTTATGGCTATCGCTTTTAGGAGCCAACATAGATCCGGACGTTGCCACAAATGACATGACTTTTCTTTAACTTACACCCTGAATATAAGCTGCTTTAGAAAGAAATTTTATAGCCCGAGGTACGGAAGAAAACATGCAGAAGAAGTCAACATGACGGAGTCAAGGTGTTATTTGCTGTACATTGAATAAGAGTGACTTATCGAATTCTCGAATGCAAAAGGAACGGTTTTTGCCTTTCCTCCGCCAAACAGACTTGAAGAGACAATATTCCAAAATATTCCAGAACCATCACCAATTTTCTGGAAAATTCCTAGGCAACAGAGCAATGTTGTTCATTAGGGAAACAGGGCCGTAGCTTGGGGGCCGCCAGGAGAGGCTGAGCCTCCCTGACTTGAAGAGACTATATTCCAAAATATTCCAGAACCATCATCAGCCTTCTGGAAAATTCCTAAGCAACAGAGCAATGTTGTTCATTAGGGAAACAGGGCCGTAGTTTGGGGGCCGCCAAGACAGGCTGAGCCTCCCTGACTTGAAGAGACAATATTCCAAAATATTCCAGAACCATCATCAACCTTCTGGAAAATTCCTAAGCAACAGAGCAATGTTGTTCATTAGAGAAACAGGGCCGTAGCTTGGGGGCCGCGAGGAGAGGCTGAGCCTCCCTGACTTGAAGAGACAATATTCCAAAATATTCCAGAACCATCATCAACCTTCTGGAAAATTCCTAGGCAACAGAGCAATGTTGTTCATTAGGGAAACAGGGCCGTAGCTTGGGGGCCGCCAGGAGAGGCTGAGCCTCCCCTGACTTGAAGAGACTATATTCCAAAATATTCCAGAACCATCATCAACCTTCTGGAAAATTCCTAGGCAACAGAGCAATGTTGTTCATTAGGGAAACAGGGCCGTAGTTTGGGGGCCGCCAGGAGAGGCTGAGCCTCCCTGACTTGAAGAGACAATATTCCAAAATATTCCAGAACCATCATCAACCTTCTGGAAAATTCCTAGGCAACAGAGCAATGTTGTTCATTAGAGAAACAGGGCCGTAGCTTGGGGCCGCCAGGAGAGGCTGAGCCTCCCTTGACTTGAAGAGACTATATTCCAAAATATTCCAGAACCATCATCAACCTTCTGGAAAATTCCTAGGCAACAGAGCAATGTTGTTCATTAGAGAAACAGGGCCGTAGCTTGGCGGCCGCCAGGAGAGGCTGAGCCTCCATTGAAAAGTTTTGAGCCACCCCTACAAAAGACTCTTCCAATGTAATAACTATTAGCACATGTCATATTTGGAAAAAAAATAACGAAAAGAATTTCAGTGTCACACCCAAAACTGACCTCCGTTGGACAACTAAATAATTAGACTGGATAGCAAAGGGGGAAAAGACATGAGAGATGGATGGTATAGTGCTATATAACGATCTGAGTGAGAGGAAAGCCTGTAAATCAGCTGATTCAAGAACATATACGTACAGAAACTTATTTAAGATAAAACAATTTGAAGATCAATTTGTGCCTTTATAAACTGTTGCAATCGTACACGGTATGCCCGTCCATTCCCCTATTTATTACGATTACTCATTTTTGAAACGCATTGCATTCAGTGAGATCCATTGGAAACGTTTAGCCCCAAATTAATATTGACGTTAAAATGCAAAAGTACGAATCAAAGAAGCACAAACATTGAAAAGCAAGGGTAGCACTTCAAACAGCATCACACTACGCAATGGAAAACCAATACATGCAATCGATATAATTTTACCTAGTCATGGCGTAAAAGGAGGAGAATCTATATGTTTCAAAAGTTCAGACACAACAGAAACGTAATGCAGAACACACCATTATTATACACTGCTGGACAATTGCTAAGGACGGAGCACAAACGGCTATATAGCGCATAAAAAAGTAAGTGTGGTTGGATGCCAAGTGAAATAAAATAATGTCAGAATGCCAGGACATTACAAGAAAGACAATTTATTGTGCTCTGAAATCCAGAAGGCTTTGGAACGTGTTCGAGGCACAAACAGGCCATTTTGTGCAGAATACGTAAACGTGAAAAAAATGCAATTACCGTCCGCAGGCGTTCCGGCGTAAGATGTCAATACGGGATATGGCCACCATGGAGTGCGATGCAAGATTCCACACGTCGTGTCATGCTTTGCACAACATTATCAAGCAGCTGTTGGGGTAATTTATCCCATTCCTCTGTCAGTGCACGGATGAGGGTGTCCTTGTTTATTGGAGGGCATTGGCGACCAGCAAGACTCCTCCCCAAAGCATCCCACACATTTTCAAAGTGATTCAGATCTGGAGAACGTGCTGGCCATACGAGGCGTTGAATATCCTCGCTCTCAAGACACTCCTGGACAGCGACTGTTCGATGACATGTTGCGTTGTCGTCCATGAAAATGAATCTATCACCGACAGCACCGCGGAACATGCGAACATGAGGTAGCAGAACATCATTAATTTATCGTTGGCCAGTCGTAGTCCCAGTTGGAAGCCCATAGAGGGACGTACGGCCATTGATCATGATGCCAGCCCATACCATGACACTACATGTAGGATATCGGCCCCTTTCCTGTATGTTTGCTGGACAATATGCAGTACCAATATCACGCCAGATCAGTTGTCGTCGACAATCAGACGATAGACTGTATCTACTCTCATCTGAGAAGAGGACAGCAGACCAGTCGTTATCAGTCCAATTGCGATGTTGATGGCACCATTGCAAACGGGCGGTACGGTGACGTCTGGACAATGGGATGCACACAACAGGACGGCAGGCGTATAGTCCTCCTTCATGCAAACGTCTGGCGACAGTTTTTCGGGAGATCCGCTTGCCAGTAGCAGCCATAAACTGATTTGCTACCTCACTAGCTGTGCTGCGCCGGTGTCTTTTTGTTGATAGCACTATGTACCGATCTTCTGCAGGTGTCGTACTGCGAGCACGACCTCCCCCGTGACATTTGCTGCACTCTCCATTTGTTTGAAATGATTTCCAAAGCCTTAAAACAACACTGTGGCTGACGTCGAACTCCCTGGCAACATCTGTTATTTTTCGCCCTTCTTCAATCTTGCCAATAATACGGCCACGCGTAAAGTCATCTAGGTGATGTCGGGAAGACATACTGAAAATTGCACAAGTTCGTCAATTGATTCTTTACCTTTCAACTATGCGTTTGAACAACAACGGTCAATACGCGTCAAATCCATTATATCTCTTATCAGCGCTATGACGTCACGAACAAGTTCGGCAATCCTAAATTTGCATACGCACAAAACGTCTTACTGTATCCCGCACTTATGCTAATTTTCACATTTTCCTGCCTTCCATTTTATGGTTGCTATCGTTGCTATTGTCATCCGTCCTTAGCAATTGTCCGGCAGTGTATAAGTATGGTATTTGTAGACCTTTATCGGTCTCCTAGAAGTAGGGAGTTCGAAAACACGTTTCTCCATTAATTAATTACATTCTGCATAGGTCCCGGTTAATATAGCTTTCAGTCAGCAGTTAATTAATGTATGTTATCTTCGGTTGTCCTTGAATTATTTTCCTTTGGAGTTCTTAAAGACATTTCGTCAGAATATTTTCTTTTTAAAAATCCCCTAGGCTAGACGAAACGAACAACAGTTTTTCCTTATACCTAGACATAAAGGATAGTTTTGTCCAATTTCAACTAAATGGACTATAAAAAGTTTTTTAACAAAGCTGGGAAATATCAAATTCCGTCTTTATCTGTAAATAGCTTTTTGGGTCATTTCATTCAAAAACAAGAAAGATGACACCGTATTTTCGGGTGTAATGAGCACGTCTTTTGAATCCGTTCTGACGCGAATTAAATTTATCAAAGCTATTCAAAGTCAATGGAACCCGTATGGAAAACAATCTGACTGAAGAAAGAAGTTTTTCAATCGTGTTTTTAATCCCGCAGATATTGCTGTAAACAGAATCCTGAACTTACGCTCTCTACTGGCCGACTTGTGCGTTAAGAAAATTTTGAATTTATGTGAGAATATTTTTCGCAGCGGAAACGCTCTCCAACAAAGAAATAATTTTTCAACTCGTACTCTTCGAAGCAGAGATATGGACAAATATATGTATAAGATATGCATCGACGTCCCCTGGCGAGAAAACCATGCATTATTTTAGGAAGAAAGTATTCTCAAAAGGTTTTTCGATGTGAGCGGTACCGGTCCAAGAAAAAAATTTAGTCGAGTTTTCAGGAGCTCAGATTTTGCTGCAAATACACCAGAAGCACAAATTAACACTTATGCCCCCTGGTGGGCAAACCATTTTTTGCCAAATATTAGAAATATATGAAAAAAAATTTCCATCAGGAGCTGTATGCGAAACAGGAAGAATTTTTCAAATTATGGTTTTAGAAGCAGAAATAACGCAGAAAATGCAATTTATCAACTTACATTTGCGCCCCCTAGCGGAAAGTCGATGATTCACTTGAAAATTTTGAATTTATATGAAAAACATTTTGCATCGGAAACACTATCCAACTAAGAAGGAATTTTTCAAATCGGTCTCCTAGAAGTAGAGATATTGACAAGAATAAGATCTCTACTGGCCGACAGGGGGCATAAGTGTTAATTTGTGCTACGCCCTGGCGTAGAAACCATGCATTATTTTTGGAATAAAATATTCCTAAAAGGTTTGTCGACGTGAGTAGTACAAACGAATTTTTTTAATCGGGATTTTAGAACCTCAGTTTTTGCTGCAAATACATCAGAAGCGCAAATTAAGACTTACATCCCCTGGTGGCCAAACCATTTTTTTCCAAAATTAGATATTATATGCAAAGCATTTCCCATCAAGAGCTGTATCGGGTGCAGAAAGAGTTTTTCAAATCGGAGTTCTAAAAGTAGAGATATCGGGTGAAATGCAATTTACTTTTACGCCCCCTGGGGGAAAATCTATGCATAACTTGAAAAAGTAACTATACCTAAAATACTCTAATGGAATCGAAAGATAAAAGAATTTTTTCAATCGGATGTTTAGAAGCAAATGTATGGAATAAAATGTATTTTTAATTCGACATCATCTGCATTTACGCTCTCTAGCGGCAGAATTATACATCGTAAAAAACACGAAATAAAGGATCATCATTTGCATATTTCAAGCTTCCCAACGCAAAAGAAATTTTTCAAATCGGACTAATAGTTGCAGAGATATGGTGTCTACAGACGGACGGACGGACAAACCGATAACATAAGCACGATCTATTTTTACAAAAGAAATGCTAAAATTACAAAAGAAAAAAAAATATCCTGAAGGTGCCTCCACTTTTGGTGCTATGAAGGGCATCAAAAGAGGATGTACGTTCGGGATATACATATGCGTATATCCTTGAAACGCCGCCCCGGTGGCGCAGTGGTCTAAGGCGTTGGCATCTGATCATTCGTCCGTAAGGGGTCCGGGTTCGAATCCCGGTGAGGCATGGATGTTGTGTTTGTCTTACGGCACTGGCTCTCTCCCTTCCCTGGAACCAGTGACCCTAAATTAGGGACGGGCGACTGCTTATAGCCCATTGAGTTGCTCACGGTGGTCGTTAAACCTCCAATCAAAAAAAAAAAAAAAAAAAAAAAAAATATCCTTGAAACAATATTGCTGTGCTTATTAATTTTTCAATAAATACTACTATAATATAATATTTTAGCCCATGATGTACAAGGGAGAGTCAAATGAAAACCAATTTTTCATCACAATTTATTAAACAAAAGTGGCACACACTTGAATCATTTTTAATGCAATCTCTATTTTGTGCAACACAAGTCCTCCAGAGCTTACAAAGTGCATAGATTCCGGTAGAAAAAAATTATTTCGGTCTCGTGTGCAGCCACTCATGCACTCTGCTGCACCGCTTCATCGGGCCTGAAAGTCTTTCCTCCCATTTTATCCTTTAATTGTCCAAAGATGTAGTAGTCACTTGGAGCAAGGTCTGGTGAACACGGCGGATGCGGAAGACACTCGAAGTGCAGGTCTTGTATGGTTGCAGCAGTTGCACGGGCAGTATGGGGCCGAGTGTTGTCATGTTGCAACAAGACACCAACACCCAGAAGTCCTCGCCGTATGGATTTGATGGCAGGTTGAAGATGATTCTTGATAAGATCTGCATAGGTGTCACTGGTTGCAGTGTTCCCCTGGGCATGTAGTGCTCCAAAATTACGCCTCGTCCATCCCAAAAAGAGAGACAGCCTAACCTTCCCTGCATTTGGCTGCGTGCGGAACGTTTTCGGTTTTGGTGAGGAGAGATGGCGCCATTCTTTGCTCGCTCTCTTGGTTTCTGGCATATTACAGTGAACCCAGGTTTTATCTCCAGTAACAATTCTCAGTAGAAAGCCATCACCTTCTGCTTCAAAGCGCACAAATGTTCTTGACAGGCATCAACACGTCGTTTTTTTCAATTCTGGAGTCAGCTGGCGTGGCACCAACCTTGAAGACACTTCGTTGAACTAGAGCACATCATGGATGATGTGGCTCTTTCCTATCACAATACCTTCAGCTATTTCCTATCACAATACCTTCATCATGGATGACTGTCACTCGGCGATTTCCTATCACGATACCTTCAGCTGTTGTAATGGATTTTGGTGTCTGCGTGTCTGACCCGGTAGAGGAGAATCTGTCACAGAACTCACACCGTTTCGGAACTTCCTAGTCCATTAGTACAAATGCTGGAGTAACAGAAATGCATCACCATACTGCAACTTCATTCGACGACGCCTTCATTACTCAAAAAACGGATGACAGACCGTTGCTCCTCTTTGGTGCATGTCTCAAGGGGGGGGGGACATCTTTACACTGCAACTGTGACGTCATTAAGTTTGTCTGCACCATGCTACCACCTTTAAGAAAATCTTTTAGTCATTGGTAACAATATTACCACGTTACAGGACAATGGCACTGTATTTTGAATTTTTTTATCGCACTTTTAAGGTGTTCATTTGATTCATGCGATATTTTGTGCGTTACTACAAGTTACAGGGAAATTATGTGTTTTACAGTAGCATATATATCACATGATGAAACCATGCACATCATCCGGACCCGCAGCCTTAGATGAATCCAAATTAGTCAGAACGGACATAAGATCATCAGAAACAAGATGAAAAAAAGAGAAGAGAATATTCTCTGGTTCGACAGAAATTCAGAATAGTGCCCAATTGAATGTGGAATATTAGCCAGTAACTTTGCAAGTAATTCAATGAAATATGTGTTAAATATATTTACAATCCGATCCAAGTCATCATTGTTTACAGTAGTATATTTATCACATGGTTTCATCGTGTGATAAATATACTACTGTAAACAATAATTTTGAAATGATTACTATTGAAACGCATAATTGTATTATAAGTGCTGTATACCGTCCTCTTAATGGTAATCAGGGTATTTTCGTTGGTTTTTTCTTCTTTTTTTAGGGTGAGATGAATCTTGCGGGAAAAACCCTTTATTGTCTCGGAGATTTCAATATTGACGTGACTGTCGCAAATGGTACATCGCTCTCATTTTGCGATATACACTGCTGGCCACCCAATATGCAACACCAAGAAGGACACGAGATAGTAAAGCCAGATTTACTGGACACATAACAACAGATACAAAGATTAAACGGCTGGCAATAACGGCCGCTACACGCCGCGGCATCGAACGAAAGAGGCTTTGGATGTGGGCTTGGGGTATGTCGGTCCAGGCTGCTTCCACACGTTGCCACAGTTCATCAGGCGTAGCCGGGGTGATGCTTGCCGGGCCACTCGGTTGCCGATCAGCGACCAGGGGTCCTGTAGGTAAGGGAGGACTACAAGCTACAAAACGTCGGAGATGTAGCTGTGGCTGTTAAGTGTACTGGCGATGCGTACCAGAGGGGTGCGGGTGTCATATCCAATTGCTCCCCAAACCATAACGCCAGGTGACGGACTGGTATGGTGATGCATAATGCAGGCGTCATACCGTCTCTCGCCGCGGTGCCGCCACACGCGGATCGACCATCGTGTGCAGGCAGAAGCGGGATTCGTCGGAGAAGACAATGTCGTGCCATTCCGTAGTCCAGGTGCGGCGTTCAACGGCCCACAGCCGCCGCACTCGTCGGTGGTGTAACGTCAATAGTAATCGGAGCAATGGGCGCCGTGCGTCAAGTCCCCGCTCCTGCAGACGACGTCGAACGGTACGTGCTGACACAGGTTGTTGCGCAACACACCCTAATTCCTGCGCTAACGTTCGTGATGTGGCGGTGCTAGCCGTCAATGCCCGCCGCACAACTTGCCGGTCCTCTCGTTCGGTGGTATGCCGCGGCTGCGGTAATCGCTCACGTCGGTCCGTCGGTCCCTCCTGCACCCACCGAATCCATACTCGCCTCAATGAGGCTGGATGTCGTCCCACACGGGAGCCGATGTCCCTGTACGATAAACCGCTGTCGCGATAAGCCCCTATTGGTCCTCTGTCGAACTCCGAAACGTGCTGGAATGACTGCCGTATTCTGCGACGAGGCATCAGGAAGCTTTCCACGCAATGGTTCGGCAGCCCAACACACTTCCACTACTTACACCCAGCCTTCTGTGCACTCTTCTTATAGTGTTTCTCGGTGGCGTGCCGGGCGCACATGATTTGCATATGCCCTGCAATGCTAATCGTTTGCATGTCCTCTCGCGGGCAAAGCATGCTCCGACTTTCAGGCCAATCGGATGCTTCCTTCTTGATGTTGCTTTTTGGGTGGCCAGCAGTGCAATTACCTCGTCTGGGTTCGTTAATGCAATAACTATTCCTACAAGAATTACGTGTAGCACTTCTTCTATATTGGATCTACACTGAAAAGCAATTGAATGAGAGATACCTATCTGGTAACGTGTAATACCACCTTTCGCCCTGATGACGGCGGCGATTCGTCTCGGCATGGACTCGAAAAGACACCGGAAGCGTTGGGAAGCCATACGGATCCACGACCCCTGAACAAACTCCCACAGTTCACGAAGATTTGATGGAGGAGGGTCACAGCCTCGAACATCTCTCTCGATGGCATCCCAGATGTGCTCGATGGGATTTAGGTCAGGTGATCTAGCTGGCCAAGGAAGCGAGGTCACGTCGGTGGAGTGTTCATCCAACCATTCGGATACAATTCGGGAGCGGTGGCACGGTGCATTATCTTGTTGCAGGATGAGAACCCCAGTGGGATGTTGAAGACGCACAAACGGGATCAAATGGTCGTCCAGGCTATCCCGGTAACGTTGACCTGTGAGGGACGATGACACACGTTCCAGGGTTCCCATTTCAGTCCACGTAAACAGTCCCCAGACGAGAATGCCACCCCCACCAGCATGAAGAGTACCCTGCTGGCAAGAAGGATCCATCGCTTCATGTGGTTTGCGCCGTACTCGGATCCTGCCATCCGCATGTACCAACGTGAATCTCGACTCATCAGTCCAGGAAACATTTTTCCACATGTCTAGGGTCCAGTGGCGATGTTCCCGCGCCCATGCTAATCTTTGCACCCTGTGATGTGCGGTCAGCAGCGGTACCCTCGTGGGACGATGGCTTCTGTACGCCATAGCGAGGAGATGGTTCTGCATGGTGCGGCTGCTTACACGTTTTTGTACATCAGCGTTAAATTGCCGAGTGATTTCTTGCACTGGAGCCCGTCTATCCGCTTTTACAATGCGAGCTAGCCGACGATGACCCGCTCATCCACACGCTGTTGTCCACGGCAGTTGGCCCTTGCAGGGATGTGTAACGTATACTCTAGATTCAGTTTCCTTTTGATTTTACTATCTCTTGTTACTTTATTACCTTCTCACTTAACAAGATGTTATTTCTCCCGCTGAATTATATGTGGCAACGAGTGTAAGTCATGACGTGGTGGTATTATAACGAAGTAAATTTCTCCGTCATTTTTGGTCTACGCCGGGATTCGAACCCGAGGCCGCTTATTCCGGAACAAGTCGCTCTACCAACTGAGCTACGCAGACGCTTCCTATCTGCCTTTATGTCGTGTGCGTCCTGCTGGCAGGTACGTCACATCTCCTGGTACGTTACAGTATGCAGTATATATAGGCGCGTTCAACTATACCAAGCAGCTTCGTTTTATATGTGATAGGTTCTTCCATTATTATTGTTATGTGATTTATCTACGATAGTACGAAAGTTCGGAATATCAGTAGTTGTGTGTTGTTGGAGTGTGTTTGAGTAATACCAGGAGTTCCCCAATAAAAGGTTAAAAGTGAGTACGTTTTCTTAGTTCATTTTATTGTCAGACCTCTGTCTGGCCGTTAAGTCTATTTCATTGAGTGTTTTCGTTAAGTTCAGGGTATATTGTGTTTACCGCTCTAATAAGGAGCCTTCAAGGTACTAATGTACTAAAACCGAAGTTATATTACTGAAATTCAAGATAATGAGGAACGCTGAGTAAAAAGAAGTTCCATATTCAATGAACTTATTGCACGTGCGTGTCTTACCTAAACAAACTCTAGCACTTTGAAGATTAGGAACACTTTAGCTACGTCAAGTAACCTTCCAATAACCCTAACGTGACTTAACGTAAGTTTTCCTGCATTACACGTCCAGCGGAGAAATTTATTCATTATAGATGGTTTTACCGGATTCGATGTACTCACGGTGTACCCGTGACACAGTGGCTCGTGAAAATCCCAGTGCCTGCACGACTTCCGAGATGGAGTGACCCATTCGTCGAGCCCCGACAATTTGCCCACGATCAAATGCGCTTAGATCCTTCGTCTTACCCATACTGCGTCCGACTCTTACTGATTCCCGTCGCATCACTCCTTATATTGTCGGATCGCTGCATACGTCATGTCGTTTCCGTTTACAGGGCCGCCCACAGCGCCACATTTGCATAACGCCAGCTGTCTCTAATTCAATTGCTCTTCAGTGTATGTATTACAAATTACTTTGTTTATTGTTCTGGTGTACTGTAATATCAATAAGTGATCATTTGCCTATATTTTGTTTGTCTGGACGTGTTGGGAGATTTAATTCTTCTTATTGTCAAGCTATTTGTATGCGTTTTTACGGTCAGGAGAGTTTGAGGTCTTTCGATCTAGCCCTATCTAGTGTTGATTGGTCCCCAGTGCTTCAGCTTGCTGACCCGATTCGTGCTTTTGATCCCTTTTGGGGGATTATCTGGAGCTTTTAGCATTCAATATTCCTTCTTAAGACCATTAAACGTTCACCTCGTTGCAGAAAGCTTTGGTTCACTCGGAATCTACTAAGATGTTTAAATAGAAAAAATAGGTTATTTAAGCTATTCTTGCACTCAAGAAATGCTTCTGACTTATTAAATTTTCGTAGATATAGAAACTGGTTCAACTCTAAGTTGAAAAGCGCAAAGAAAAACAAATTTTTGAATCGGTTCACTAATACTAGCGATTGGAGTAAAGTTTGGCAATCAATTAATATATCCCGGGTTCCGGAGCATCCCATACAGGTTGACCATGTGGGTACTAGAGTTACGGACCTGGATCGGATTATAAATATATTTAATACACATTTCATTGAATTACCTTCAAATTTACTGACTGATATTCCACATTCATTTGGGTACTATTCTGAATTTTTGTCGAACCTGAGACTATCCTCTTCTTCTTTTTTTTCAATTTGTTTCTGATGCTCGTATGTCGGTTCTGACTAATTTGGATTCATCTAAGGGTGCGGGTCCAGATAATGTTCATCCGAGAGTAATTAAGTATGTTTGTCAAAATTTGCTAATTCCTTTACGTCATATTTTTAATTGCATCTTTTTAAATGGGAAAATTCCTTCTTCTTTTACAATAAATAGGGTTTCTGTTATCCATAAAAAGGGTAAAAGGACTGATGTCGTTAACTACGGTCCAGTCGCAAACGTTTCGGTGTTTGCTTATACACTGGCGGAAAGTGAAAAAAGAACACCAAGAAGGAATTTACGTAGGTGTGATGTTAATTTCGGGACCAACCGGTGAGCGCTTACGCCACAGCACGGCATAATATGCAAATTATCGTCGGTGGTATTTAAGGAGTACGGCGAAGTGAATGTAATCAGTCGTCGGCGTACGGACACGTGCAAAGACCCTGAAGAAGCTGCAATGCCTGGACATGGAAGACGTGTACGATTTCAGCAGTTATCGGACTTTGAGCGAGGTCGTCTAGTCGGACTCCGCGAGGCCGGGTGGTCGTATCGTCGTATTGCGGAGCGAATTGGACGGGAAGTATCGGTGGTGGTACGATGGTGGCGTAAATGGTCCGAGGAACATTCCCACACGAGAAAACGTGGAACCGGGAGTCACAGACGGACTGATGAGCGGACCGATCGACGCATAAGAAAAGCGGCGTTGTCAAGCAGAACATCCACTGCGACGCAAATACGAGCTGCCGTTGCACCTGAGGTGACTGTGCGAACAATCCGCAACCGTCTACTGGATGCAGGACTACGTGCACGTGTGCCTCTGGCATGTGTACCTCTAACTCCAGCCCGCCGTCAGTAACGGCTGCAGTGGTGTCGCCAACGTCTGCACTGGAGAACGCAATGGCGATCTGTCGTGTTCAGCGATGGAAGCAGATTCTGCTTGGGAACCTCCGATGGCCGTATGCTTGTTCGCAGACGCACAGGGGAGCGTCTCCACCCTTCTTGCATCCGCCAGCGATACACAGGGCCTACACCTGGTCTCCTGGTGTGGGGAGCGATCAGCTATCGCTCCCGTACACAACTAGTGTTTGTACCGGGTACGTTAAACAGCACCTCCTACATCAACAACATCATTCAGCCCGTTGTTGTGCCATATGTAAGGTCGGTCCATCGTGGTGTTTTCCAGCAAGGTAACGCACGCCCACACACGGCACGTGCAACGCAACATGCATTTCAGGGTGTGAGACAACTTCCATGGCCTGCACGTTCACCGGATTTGTTCCCCATTGAGCACGTGTGGGATTTTATGGGACAATGACTTATCCGGTCTCCACGGCCAGCCAGGACCATCCCCGATTTACGCGTCCAGGTTGAGGATGCTTGGAACTCAATACCCCAAACTTACATCCAACATCTGTACGACAGACTCCATGCCAGAATTGCACAGTGTGACGCAGTTCATGGCGGTTCAACCTCGTACTAACCATGTTACATGGGAATGTTATTTTTCAGTTTACCAGCAAATACAGCTGTATTTTGCCATAATGTTTTGATCACGTTATCCTCTGTATTCCGTTATTATGCTGTATAAATTTCGTTGGTATCAGACGTCTCCTTCTTGGTGTTCTTTTTTCACTTTCCGCCAGTGTATTTTGGAAAGGCTGGTTTTGAATAGGTTGTCAGGTTTTTTAGATTTGAATAAAATTTTACATTGGAATCAACATGGTTTCCGGAAGGGTCATTCAACTGAGACAGCGTTAATGGACGCTCTGAATTTCATAGTCAAATATACACTATATTGGCAAAAATCACCGGACACCCCTTCAAAAATAAACGAACGGATCCGCTGCGTTATTAAGATGAGCGGTACAGCTACAAACGGTATACAAACAAGCCTGCAGCTGACCGCGATCATATCGCACTGTGAGGTTGAGTAAAATTGCGCGGCGGGAGAGAACTGACTTTAAGAAAGGAAAGATTGTTGGGTGTTGTATTAGTAGGTTGCCCATAAAAGAAACCGAGAGACGTTTAAACATACCCAAGTCAACTGTTTTGGATGTACTGATTAAGTGGGAGACACATGGCGTGCCTGAAGCAGCAAAACGTACAGGCAGACCAAAGAAAATCAGTGATAG
Source organism: Macrothele yani (assembly GCA_039090855.1). Classification (NCBI taxonomy): domain Eukaryota; kingdom Metazoa; phylum Arthropoda; class Arachnida; order Araneae; family Macrothelidae; genus Macrothele; species Macrothele yani. The sequence goes on from CM077012.1 coordinate 75,703,434, forward strand.
AGGACGTCGAAGCCTCAGGAGAGTCGTTACAGCTGATCGATGGAGCACTGCACAAGACCTCAGTGTACAGGTGAGTAAAAATGCTGGAACCTCGGTATATACACGTACCATTCTCAGAGAACTTAATTCTATGGGTTACCTTGGTCGTGCGGCTGCTCATAAGCCTTTCATGTCCACTCGGAATGCATACTCGTCGTTTAGCATGGTGTAAAGAACATTTATCGTGGACCGTACATCAATGGAAACGGGTCCAATGGACTGATGAATCCAGATACACGATCCATCAGTCTGATGGCCGTGTGCGGATATGGCGGTAGCCGGGGAACGCAATTTACCACATTGTACTGTTCCAACGGTAAAGTTTGGAGCTGGCATTGTACTCGTGTGGGAGTGTTTTTCGTGGTATGGTCCCGGCCCATTGGTTATCGTGGACAAACCTGTTAACCACCACATCTACCTCGATATTCTGGACAATTATGCCTTGTGGCAATACTATGGAACCGAGCCTTGTTGGTACCAGCAGGATAATGCACCGAGCCATAAAGCAAGGACTGTTACGGCGTGGTTTGACAATAAATCCGTATCTTGTGTGGACTGGCCAGCACAGAGCCCTAATCTTAATCCCATAGAGCACCTACGGGATGAGTTAGAGCGCCGCATAAGAAATTTGGAGCCAAGGCTTACTACTAAGCAACAGTTAGCGGCAGCATTATGTACTGAATGGAAGCGCATACCTACTGCTGTGTTCCAAAACCTTGTCGAAAGCCTGTCTCGAAGGGTCAGTGCATGCATTAAGGCCAAAAGGTGGACCGACACCGTACTAATGTATATCAATAAATGCTATGTTGTGTTTTTCTTCTAGGTGTCCGGTGACGTTTGTCAATATAGTGTGAGGTGTGTTTTGGGTGTATTTTGTGATTTGTGTAGAGCATTCGACTGTGTTTGTCATGACATTCTCTTGTCCAAATTACATCATATTGGGATTAGAGGAGTTACACTTTCGTTTTTTGAAAATTATCTATCTAGCAGAACACAGTATGTTCAGATACATGGTATCCGCTCCTCAGTTCAAAGAGTTCATTTTGGAGTTCCTCAGGGTTCCGTCTTGGGCCCTATGCTTTTCTTAATTTATGTTAATGATATGTATATTTAATGTTGTTTCTACTTCTCACCGAGTATTATTTGCTGATGACACCAGCTTATTTGGGGGTGGGGGGTCGTTGTCCGAGATACTACCTCGTGCAAACCGTTATTTACAGGAGATTTTTCGCTGGTTTAGTTGTAACTCGCTTATTATTAACACACATAAAAATAACTGTGTCTGATTTTCGGGCTGTGGTCTTCGGCTGTCTTCACCTTCTGGTATTTTTCTGAATGGGGATCCTGTTGCATTCAGGTCCTCCGTGAAATTTCTGGGTGTCGTAACTACATGAGACCTTGCGTTGGGATGCCCACATAAGTTATTTGGCAAATATTCTCAAGTCTCGTATTGGAGCTGTTTCTAGGATTTCGGGCTTTTTAAGAATCAAACTCAGATTAGTATTATATTACTCCTTCATGTATCCTATGTTGTCTTATTGAATTTTGGCCTGGGGCCAAACAACGGGCGGTAACGTAAGCAGAATTTTAGTTCTTCAGAAAAAATATATTCGACCACTAAATTCAGCATTAAATGCTGGTAGTATTTATTGTCTTCGATAAAATATATACTTTTAGGTTATTATTACTTATGCACGACAGAGTTCATGCGGATAGGTATCTTGATTTATTGGAATTGCAGCGGTTCCCTCATTCACCTGATACTCGAGGTCATGCGGGTTTCGTGGTCCCCAGGGCAGTGGCGGCTCGTGGGTTATTCAAATGGGGGTTCACAAAACATAAATTGTAAAAATTAAATTTTCAGTTACGACATAACGTATAGCTCAAAATACATTTCTGTTTCTACAAGTAAAAAAAGCAATGCAACGAAAAGAAAAAAACAAGCACTCATACGTAGAAAAACTAACATTCGACTTTGCACAAAGGAAGATTCTATTACAATAGTACTTACAATTTACTTCAAAGGAAAACATTCAAAGGGAATGTTGATTACTCAAGTGCAATTTTTGTAAATTAAGTCAATCCGCCTGTCTCTTTTTGAAGCAAACAAATCAATAACATTTTCGTTGAATTTAGGTATGTCATTTATCATGTTTGTTTTCAATTGAGAGCATGGCTAGAGCGCTCAGTCTGTCCTCACTCATGAAGCTTCATAAAAAATGTCTTAACTCGTTTTAAAGTTGAGAAGCAACTCTCGGCCTCAGCAGTTGTCATTGGAATAGTAGAAATAATTAGCAACAATTTGTAGGACTCCGAGAACGTAGTGTGCAAGTTATTTTCTGTAACGAACTGTAGAAGACTAATGGCACCATTCATATTTATGAAATCTGGTCTTCTGTAAATTATTCCTAGTTCAGTTTTCAGGCGATCCTTCTGTAACATGGGATAAACATCTTGTTTGCTCAACAAGCTGATTTGGAAACTTTCTCGTGCTCCTGAAAATTTTCAGCTTGGAGGAGAGAAACAGCAGAGTAGTGAGTTATAAAAGAAAATCTATCTGTTACTTGATTCGTGATAACATCACATATCTCTTTAGTCCCCACAGTTTTATTTATGTGAATATTTTCTTCCTTCCTTTTCTTTGACGTTTCCTGTGTTTCTGATATCTTCATGTTCACTGCGTCCATTCTTTTTCCATTGATTGCTGGAAAGTGTTTACATGCTTTCGAATGAGTGCTGCATCAGTTAGTGTTTTCTGAAGCTGGTTGTATAACACATCCACATGTGGCATAATATTGTGAAAAACTAAGCCAAAACACAAATACCGAGTCTTCCAACATACCCCGAATAGCCCGTGTTTGATTTATTGCTACAGCTTGTTTCGATGAGGACTATTTTTTCCATGCATTCAGTTAACTGTTCCCTGTATTCATACACTCTATTGATGGTTCGACTCTTGAAATTCCACCTGGTGGCTGAACCATGAGGTATCCTTTTTCTAACAGTTTCATCTAGAATAGCAATCCTCTGTGGAGAGTTACTGAAAAAGTTAGTAATGTCACTTAGGTTGGAAAAAAATACTCGAACTTGTTGATTCTGACTGGTTGCTTGACCGAAAATCAAATTTAGCTGATGTGCGTAGCAATGCACAAAATGTGCATTCTTATAGGTACGTTTAATAATAGCCTGAACACCTGCGCGGTGACCACTAATCACATTTGTACCGTCGCAGCTCTGGGATATCAATTTCTCGTCTTTGTCTACAACTTTTTCCAAACTAGCTTGAATACATCCAGCGATAGATTCTGCATCATGTCCAAGGGGATTAGTGAATTCCCAGAATCTCTCAACCGGTTGTCAGTTACCTAAAATGTATCGAAAATCGACAACCAATTGGGAAGCAGATGAAACATCAGTAGTTTCATCTGCTATCACTGTTACAAAACTTGTTTTTGAGATTTCATTTTCTATGTTGTTCTGGCAAACAGTGAGCATATAGTCTAATAAATCGTTTTGAATTTCTTTTGATGTCCCTTTAAAAACAGTGGCATTAGTGAGATGGTCTTTTAGAGATGCATCAAGTTCTGCTGAGAAGTTTATAAGACTTCTGAAAACGCCTGGATTTAATGAATCATCGCGTTCATCATGTCCACGAAGTGAGAGCTCAAATGCGCAGCAAAACAGAACACAGTCAATAATTTTGGAAAGAACATAACGATTTTTGGTTACTTGCTCATTGTGTTTTTTAACATTCGAACGAAATGCAATATCAAGCTGTTGGCGAATATCAACCTTTCCCAGCAAACTAAACTCTTATGTGGAGTTTAAATGTGATTGGGAGCAGTGATGGGTTTTTTTTTTTTTTTTTTTTTTTAGTTAGATGTGATAAATCAACAACACCGTAACTCACCCAACTTGAATCACCACTTTGTTTTGCAAACAGGAGACAGTGAAAACAAAAGAGCCTGTTAGTTAATTCACATCCACAGGTCCATGGATATTTCTCATATAAGTCGGGTTTGAATTCCCTTTTGAAATCTCTAGTTTTACATTTTGTCACCTGGATCAGCTTAAGCCTAGGTGTTGGCCTGAGCATTTTAATTTCAATTTTTCTTACCAGCGGCAACATTGAAAAATGTAATTGCTTTAGCTCAGAAACACTGATTTTACTAAGTGCCATCTTAACTGTTTACACATGTTCTGACACACAATAAAACTAGCCTATAAAAACTAATAAACAGATTAATTAACTGATAAACAACTACACTAACCACTTGTTGCCGCAAACTAAAGGAGAATCCGGACGAATAACAAACTGCCAATCAATCTGCGTGAGCTCCCGCACACTGAAGACTGCGAATTGAAAGCTTATAAGCGGCGCTTATTCCTCACACACTGCCTCCTCTTCCCACCGGACAAACTGGTTTTCAAGTAGTTTCTTCTATCGCACGTGCGACTCGTGCGATCGACGTAAGGCTGGCCGTTCTGTGCTGCTAACTTTCGAATTTTATACCATTACAGTCGCGTCTTGCCAGGGTATTTATAGGGATTACGTGCGGGAAGCGACCCTGCTAATCGCATAAGTTTACTTATATATATATATACAGTATATATATATATATACAAATCGTAGTCAAATTCTTTACATCTAATTAATTAATTACTTACATCAAGTTTTTTATACTAAATACAAGTTTTTAATATCATTTTACATATATATATATATAGAAATCGTAGTCAAATTATTTACACCTAATTAATTAAGTACTTACATCTTCTGAATTTTGATGCTTTCAGGCATTTTTTAAGTACTTACATCTTCTGAATTTTGATAGCTTAATGCTTTCAGGTTTTTTTAAGGTCTTTAGAATTTCCAAATTCCGCCATGATATTACGAATGCGCTCTCCTACTTGTATACACATTTTCTTCCTTTTTGGACCAAGTTCTCCTAATTCTTTTAATTGTTGTTTGTGCATCACACGTCAAATTTGGAAATTTAAAGACCTTAAAAAATGCCTGAAAGAATTATGCTATCTTACCAAGTTGGACTAAGGACAAAAGCTACAAAATTCAGAAGATGTAAATACTTAATTAATTAGATGTAAATAACTTGACTACGATTTGTATATATATAATGATGTTAAAACTTGTGTTTAGTATGAAAAACTTGATGTAAGTAATTAATTAATTAGATGTAAGTAATTTGACTACGATTTGTGTGTGTGTGTATATATATATATACATATATAAGTAAAATTATTCGATTAGCAGGGTCGCTTCGCGCACGATTTCCAGAGGGTCGCTTGACGCACGGTCGTTTCGAGCACGACACCTTTAGAGGGGGCGCCCCCCCTAAAGGTGTCTCGAAATTGGCAAAACCTGGAAATGTCTTTTCTGTTTTATTTCATTTAACTTTTTGTATTTTAATTTCTTACTTTCGTTTTCTGTTTTGGGGGTTCACGTGCTCATGTGCACCAATAGAGGAGCCGCCACTGCCCCGGGGCGCGCTCCGGATTGCTGTATAATAGTATTGCTGCAGCTGGACCCCGTATGTGGAATAGATTGCCACTGTACATCAAGGAAATTGTTAATTTTAAAGTATTTAAAAAATTGCTACGCGAATTACTGTTGTTTGGTTAAGTTCTTGTCTTATTTTTTTTTTCATTGTATACCAAACATTGGTCGTAATTTAATGTCGTTACTGTTGATGTTTTGACCTGACACTTTGACCTATGGAGATCAGGGGCTCGTCAGGCTTACTATTTTAGCCTTTTCCCCTGGCTCCATGCTATGCTTGTATTGTACATTACGTTATTTACTTCTATGAATTACTCTACATAGATTTTTTTGGTCATTCGTATTAAGTTATAGCTTGCATGTTTTTAATTTATTACAATATGATATAAATATACGATGCCATCGCTCTGTCCACGTTATTTATAAAAAACGAATAGCAACTAAAAAATTGTTCATCCGACACCGAATCCCAGATCTCTCGATAACTAGCCGAGTACGTTCGCTTTACGCTACGGTGCCAACAATTCACAGCGCTATTCGTGGTTTATCAGTCAGCATCTGACTACACAAATCCATATTGATGGGCTCGGCAACTGATGTGTCGCCATCTAGTGGCATTCAACAAAGCAAACTGTTTAATTACAGCTATTAATTCCAAAGGGCGATAGAAATGGTGAATATATTTCAAATACGTGGAGATAATGTAAAGCGAACGCACTCGGCTAGTTATCGAGAGATCTGGGGTTCGATCCTAGCGGTGTCGGATGAACAATTTTTCAGTTGCTATCCGTTGTTTATAAATAACGTGGACAGAGCGATGACATCGTATATTTACATTATCTCCACGTATTTGAAATATATTCATAATATGATATATTTGAGGTGGTTGTGATCTTCTTTTCCTTCAGAGCAATTATGAAGTTCTATAGGTTACTTAATTTGAATTGATCTTTGTGATGTTATCATGATGTTCATGTTTCCCCTCCACTGTGTTAATTACTTAGATTAATTTACTACATATAATAATATTTATAATGTTTGTGTCTTGTTAAACATTGATGTACTGTGTTGTATAGCAAAAATTTTCATTAAATTCAAATTCAAATTAAGAAATGTGGAAGTCTTTGTCTTGTTTATCTCTGTATACAGCGGCGACAATTATGGGGCCAAGGGGGGCAGTTGTTCCCACTTTTTAATTTTTTTTTTTAATTTACGGACAGAGCCTCCCTCTTCTCTTTGATTAACAGCGCCGTCACCTAGGAACCCTGCGCGATTTCGCCCACGACAGTGCGTCTCCATGGCAACCTCCTCGACCAGACGGAATACCTCTGCCCTGTAGCTTCGTCGCTTACCGGTCGTCTCGAACAGTCTCGAAAGGAAGCTTCTAGAAGCCAAGTTTATTTATTTAAGGAACACCTCACTCCAGTCAGTCAGTGTCCGGAATTTTTATCTTGCGACATTGCGCACTCCTTGTTCTTACAAAGTTGTAACAGCGTTTGGTTATTACTGTAGTTGTGAATGTGACAGTGTTTTTGACTGCTTGTTAACTAATCAGCGTCGCAAGGGAGAAAAATGAAGAAAGGTGCAGAAAAAACGTTACTGCATTTTTTTTAGTAGAAAACAGAAAGTCATATAAGAAGGCCCTGAATCTAAACACTCTGCCACTACATCGGAAGCTACTTTTGTAGCTAGTATCTCCACCAATATTGATCAACCTGACTGTCGATCTAGTTTTGTTTGTTTGTTTTTTTACAGTGAAAGCCAGGTTAGCAAACCTCCTGAAGTTGTACATTACTTAAATTTAAACCAGTCTGAGTAGTCTAACCTCCACAGATGAGATCCACCTTGAACATTTTAAAGACCTTCCCTGGCACAATTCCCAGAGACTAAAGGAAAAAGATTTAGAAGTGTATGGTAGTCACAGTTTAAGTGGCTTGAATAATGTAAAGCGAACGCACTCGGCTAAGCCTTTTGTTTTCCATGTCGATTATTGGCAGTAGGTGTCTCTGGCGTCAAAGCCTTTTGTTTTCCATGTCGATTATTTGGCAGTATTGGTAGTTATGACGAAACATTTATTATTGACGGGTTTAAGAACTGGAAAAAGGCAACTCAAGGTTTTCAAGAACATGAACGTACTTGTTCTCATCTGAGCGCTTTGCAACGCTGGCAAGAAGGTTTAAAGTCTAAAGAAAGTGTTGCAGAGAAGATTTCTTCCCACCACAAAGAAGAAGGGAAAACAAACCGTGAGTACCTTAAGATCCTGTTTCAAACATTACTTTTTCTTAAGTAGACAAAATCATCGCTCTTTCCCCGTTTTTCTTTAATTAACACACAGCAGGCGAAAAATTGTATTTCGACACCGCTGGGATCGAATCCCAGATCTCTCGATAACTATCCGAGTGCGTTCGCCTTACGCTACGGTGCCAACAACGTTATCGAGATATCTGGGGTTCGATCCCAGTGATGTCAAAATACAATTTTTCGGTTGCTGTGTGTTAATTAAAGAAAAACGTGGAAAGAGCGATGACTTTGTCTATTTACATTGTCTCCACGTATTTGGAAGATTTTCATCATTACTTTTTCTTGGTAGACAAGGCTTAGCATTAGGAGGCCATAGAGAAGAAGAATCTTCAGATAACCGGGGTAACTTTATAGAATTGTTGAAACTGCGGTCATCAGATCATTCGCTTTTGAAAAAGATGTTTTTAGAGCGAGAAAAGTACTTTAATTATGTTCATAACGATGTACAAAATGAGGTGTTGGAAATTTTGGCCAATCAAATAAAAACAGACATAATTAAAAGTGTTAAGAAAAGCAAGTACTTCTCTGTAATCGTGGATGAAACCCCAGGTGCAGCAAATAATGAACAATTGTCTATCGTGTTGAGATATGTAACAGATGATTTAAAAATCGAAGAAAGATTTCTTGGCTTTTATAAGACATACCTCACAGGTGGAGAGTCATTGTATCGCCTACTCCTGTCGGTGCTGAACGAAGTAGGTTTAGAAACCTCTAATATAGTAGCCCAATGCTTTGACGGGGCAACAAATATGTCAGGTGTGGCAGCAAGATTACAAGAAAATAATCCGAACGCAATGTGTGTGCGCTGTTACATGCGTTAAATCTTGCTCTTGTGGATTTATCGAAAAGTATTTCCATGGTTCGCAATGGTTTCAGTACAGTTCAGTTTCAGTATGCTTTCAGTACAGTTCAGTTTCAGTATGGTTTCAGTTTGTTTCACTGAAGCCTCACCGAAACGCCATGCAATATTTATAAAGATAAAGGAAGTAACTATCGGTGAAAAGAATAAAACAGAATCTAGAACAAACTTGTCTCTCAAGGCACTCAATGACACTAGATTTAGCAGTACATATGAAAGTCTGCGACCTCTTCAACAGCATTTGCCAGAAACAATACAGACTCTGGAAGAAATTGAAGCGAATGATCCAAGGGTTGGTGGTGAGGCTCATGGGCTGATCTTGTGTATAAAAAAATTTTAATTTCTATTTGGGCTGAATATGATGAAACAAGTATTTGAAAAGACAAACTTTCTTTCAAAATACATTCAAAATCACGATATTTCAGTTCACGAAGTTGTTGATGTTGCCAAGCGGATTGAAACAGCTATTGCAGATCTCCGCAAGGAAATTTTTTTTTAAATGATTTGGTTTGAGGCGAAGATATTTTGTGAACAACTTGGATTTGAAGGGCCAGTCATTCCACATAAGCCCAAAGTTCCACAGAAAATTGATGGAGGAGATGTTCATCCAGCTGTTTCTTCACCTCGTGATCTCTGCTTAAGAACAACACACTACCCATTTCTTGACAATACTCTTGAAAACATAAAGTCGTGCTTCGACAAAAATCAACTGACACTGCTATGCCACATGGAAACTGTACTGACTGCTTCATTTAAACGTGACTCTATCAGCAACAAAGAATTCAAAGAAGCTTGTTCTGCTATAAAAGAAGCCTATGAGATTGAATGTGGCAGCTTATCTGCAGAAATTGATGTATTCTCTAGGAAAGAAATATTAAAATCTGATCGCACATTAACTTCGAGATTGGTGTTGGAGTTTAAAGTTGAAAATTCTCACAATCAAGTTGTATACCCAAATATTGTGAAGCTTCTGAAATTGTTTTTAGCAGTTCCGGTGTCTACAACTTCAGCAGAACAATCTTTCAGTGTTCTCAAAAGGGTAACAAACTTTTTAAGAAACACAACAAAGCAGGAACGTTTAACACATCTGGCATTGCTAGCCATAAGCAATGAAAAAACACAAATAAACTTAGATGAATGTGTAGACTCTAGAAGAAAACAAAGACACATCATTATTTTAAGACTGTCTTTGAATGAGGGTTAGGGTTCATCTCATGCGATAGATGGCGCAAAAAAACACTCCTTGGGCGTGGCTTTTGCGCCTTGAGGGACTGTCCCAGAAGTTCGCGTCAGCGAATCACTGAAGACCTCGCCATATTCAGAATGGACGCGTTCTATCGTTGGCTCCACAATGAAACGAGAAATACGCATGTTATGTTTTAACCAATGACGTTATTTGGCGGTGGAGCTCCGTAAGTAGGCAGAGTTTTTTTAGCTCAAATTTAGGAGTTCTCTGCTAATGTACACATTTTCTCTCCAAAAAATGAACGTACAGTAGGATGTAAGATGATCTGTGGTAGACAAGATTCCATTCTCACTTTTGGCCCCATTTAATTATTTCTATTTGGCCTAGATAATTAAAAATATCAGACAGAAATGAGAGATTTTGTTTCTTCCAGACAGAAACACTGCTAAGCGAACTTATCGCGCCATCTAGTGCCAAATTGGAATACTTTCAAATCAGATAAATTTTAAAAAAAATTCTAACCAATTTTTCGGAATAATAACTGTGGCACGTATTAGCTATAGGTCGTTTTTATTTGTGCTCAAAATTTCAAACACTACAAAGTAATAGACTTCGAGAAAATGTGTACAAAAGGATTTACACAGCAGACATAGGATAGAATTTCTCTTACACTCATTCAAAGACAGCCTTAAGTCAAACAGACTAGTAAGTTTCATTACTTTTTAATACTTTTTGAGTTAATTTTTTATTTCAACAATTGAATCTTATGCTAAAATTAAATACGGGGTGATTCATGAAGAAGTATACAGTTTCCAGATGTTGTAAAACAGTAACAGTTGAAGACACGGACCACAACTGCGAACCGTTAGGTAGATGTACTCATAAAGTTTGTGTACCGCTACTGAGGGAAGTGACGTAGTCGACAGCGCGCGTGTCGCGTGACTAGTCAGACAAAATGGCAGTGGAGAAGGCGTTTTGTGTTCTTGAATTGAGCAAAACGGAATCTGTAACTGTTGTGCAACGGCATTTTCGATCACGATTCGGAAAAGAACCTCCAACCAGAAAATCCATCTACGATTGGCATAAAAAATTTTAAACTACGGACTGTTTGTGCAAACTTAAAAGTCCTGGACGACCGCGTGTTTCGGAAGAAGTCGTCGATAGTGTTTGCACCGCCATTCAACGAAGCCCGGGAAAATCAACGAGGAGGGTGAGTCGTGAAGTGCAGATTTCACAGCCCACTGTCTGGAGAATTTTGAGAAAGAAGCTGAAAATGATTCCGTACAAAGTGCAGATGGTGCAAAATCTCACTGACCTTGACAAGACAAAGCGCTTTGAATTTTGTGCCGAAATGTAGCACCAGTTTGAAAATGACGATTTTGCCAATCACTTAGTTTTCACCGATGAAGCTACATTTCACGTGAGTGGTCAGGTAAACAAGCACAATGTTCGCTTTTGGGGAACGGAGAGTCCCAGATTTACAGTGCAACACGTGCGAGATTCCCCGAAGGTAAATGTGTTCTGTACTGTGTCCAAAAAGAAAGTGTACGGCCTTTTCTTTTTTCACGAGAAAACTGTCACGGGAGGCTCTTTTCTGGATATGTTAAGTCTCTGGTTGATGCCACAGTTGCAGGACGACAGTGACAACTTTATTCTCCAATTGGATGGTGCACCACCGCACTGGTCAGGCGACGTGCGAGACTATCTCGATGAACATCTTCCTCACCGATGGATTGGACGAGCCGCGGACTACAACAAGCCAATGACCCAATGGCCACCTAGAAGTCCTGACTTAACGCCTTGTGACTTTTTCCTGTGGGGGTACGTAAAGGACAAGGTATTCGCCCCTCCCCATCCTGTTGATCTACCGAAGCTGAAACAGCGTATCACAGCCACTATCACTGCACTTGATTCAGTGATCTTACCTCGCGTTTGGGCGGAAATGGATTAGTGGCTCGATGTGTGTCGTGTGACTAAGGGTGCACACATAAAACATCTGTGACTGTCTCTAAAAAAATTGAGACATCCCCCTACAATTCTGTTACAGGTAACATAAAATATCTTACTTGTTTTATAGTACATTGAAACTGTATACTTCTTTATGAATCACCCTGTATTTTCATAATGCATCATGCTTATGAATTTCAGCATTGAGGCTTGAAATATTTTATGTAACAAAATATTTTATTTAATTATTTCCCTTTTTTTTACATTTCGTATTCACACTTTCACACCCCCTCTTTATAATGGCAAAACCTTGCCCCCCCCATTTTGGCACCCAATCGCCGCCACTGTCTGTACGATTAAATCTCAGTTTCACTTATCTCTCTTTTACGAGGGTGATTCAAGGTTTACTTGGACTTTTTATTGTAACTCTGCATATTCTGTACCGATTGCAACAGAATCCGTACGGTAAATAAATGTGAACTACCTCCCCTTCAAGCCAGTAATGCTTTCGTCTACGCAATGCGTGCGAGATGTATTATGGGAAGCACGGAGTTCTGTCAATGAGTGTGGAACAGCGTTTTTTTTTTTTTTCTTGTGAAGGATAAAGTAAAACTCTCTGAAATTTTACGAAGATTGCATGCACTGCATGGTGATAAAGCGCTGGCAAAGACAAGTGTCTACGATTGGTGCAGCAAGTTTTCCGAGGGCCGAGAAGGAGTATCAAATGAACAGCACGGACACGTGTCGGCCACACCTATGACCAAAGTAAACATCTATCGTGTGCGAAAAGTTAGTTTGAAAAGCAGGAGAATTGGGGTACGAGACATAGCTGCAGTAGCCTAAAATCAGTGTTGATAGAGGGGAAATCATCGCCCATGAGTACCGGCTGTTCAGAAAAATGTATGCACGTTGAGAATCAAAGGCGCTATCATTTGATCAGAAGTCGTTTCGTGTCGACATCTGCACAGACCTTTTGCATCGCTTTAACCCTTAACTGGTGAGGTGCATATTACGGAGCATAACTGGTGACGTCGGGTCCCACCCTTTTAAGGGATGTATTGCATGTTCTGCGTTTTAAAGCATATAAGTTTAATAAACTGTAGTCTAAACAATAAGAAACCCATAAATTTGTTTGTAATTAAGAACAAAATAAACAAACTTAGTTACTTGGAAAAAAAGGCATTATTTTTAACAGCAAATAAAAAACATAAGAAAATTAAACAGAAGTCATCGCTCTTTCCACGTTTATAAGTGAGTCACGGAAAAATTCTAATCGGCCGCCACCGGGAATCGAACCCAGTTCTTCCAGTTACGCGCAGGACATGATGCCACTGTACCACAGCGGCCTCGAAATTCTCCAGACTCACATTTTGTCATTGCTCTTTCCACGTTTATAAGTGAGTCACTATTTTTTCCGTGACTCACTTATAAACGTGGAAAGAGCGATGACTTCTATTTGATGTTCCTAATCCACGTCAACCGTGTATTTAAAATTTAACACATTAGGGTTTTTCCTAAAAATATTTTAATAAACAAATACAAAAGTAACGAATAATCCTAAAAAGTATGGTGCTAATCTAATTTTGATAATTTCTGCAAACCACACCTCAGCAGGATAAACAAACTGGTTTTTTACAGTCTTTGCAATGATGGGAAGTTTTTTTGTCTATTTTTGAAGGGCATTGGAACGTTTTTATTGTTGTTCTTGAATCCCCACAGGTACGAACTTTCAGAATAATGATCACTTTCACAATCGCTTATGTCCCTAGCGTCTTGATCCTTTTGCTCAAGTTCTTCTATAGTATATTCTACACAAATTCGTCAAATCCAGGATCGCACGCTCTCATAGAATTAGGGCATTGCCTTGAAGCCATTTTATAAAATCCTTGTATAATATTTATTTTTATAAACACAACACTAATTACTCTAATCTATATATATAAAAATGTTAAGTTGGTTTGTGTACGCTTCAAAAAACTCAAAAAGTTCTGCACCGATTGAGCTCAAATTTACACACGATATACAACCCGCTTCAAAGATTGTTTTTATCTATTTTTCGCGTCAGTAACATACCCGCGATCGCAAGAAAACAGCTTTTTCCTTCGACCATATATACTAATGGACTGCGCACTGGCAATAGCTGCATGTATTCACGAATGAAAAGTCGTAATAAATGTATTCACGAATGAAAAGTCGTAATGGAATTCTAAAAAAGAAACTCCTAAAATTCATGATGAGCACAGCACGAGTTAACCATCTTGTTGCCCGAAGTCACGTGATTTCGTGGCTTGCGATGTTGGAGCCAGAGATTTTGATGCCATGCGCAGTCTATCAGTATATATGGTCGAAGGCTTTTTCAACGGTCAGCTGTGTACCAGCAAACGCGCCATCTGCCAGAAGCGAGGGGGACACTCTCCATACTAGGTGATCGTGTTGTTTTTATCTATTTTTCGCGTCAGTAACATACCCGCGACCGCGAGAAAACAGCTTTTTCAACGGTCAGCTGTGTACCAGCAAACGCGCCATCTGCCGGAAGCGATGGTAACACTCTCCATACTAGGTGATCGTGTTGTTTTTATCTATTTTTCGCGTCAGTTAGATACCCGCGACCGCGAGAAAACAGCTTTTTCAACTGTCAGCTGTGTACCAGCAAACGCGCCATCTGCTGGAAGCGAGGGGAACACTCTCCATACTAGGTGATCGTGTCGTGATTGAGCTGCGCCGTTCGCCAAATCGTAAGTAGAGGTTATGTTTTGTCTCTTATCTCTCATGGTTTTCAACCTAGAGCTGTGAGAGCCATAAGAGGTTATAATCTTATCCCTTCCTTCTGTTCCAGTGAAAACCGAAATAATGCCTCGCAAAAAAACGAATTTGGGTCGTCGCACTCGCCACACAGAAGGATCGAGAAGACGGCTTTCGAATATGACTGAGGAAGAGCAGGCATACGTACGAGAGGGGAACAGACTAAGCACCATCCAGATGCGTAACACGGAACCAGCAGAAAGACGAGCAGCCAGGCTTGAGGATGCACGATTGCGAGCACGGCAGTCGCCTTCTGCAGCAACAGATTTGGTTCGTTCTCAACGGAATGAACGCGAGGCGTCGAGGATAGCTGAAACACGTACCCAAAGAACAGAAGATCTGATTCTGCAATACAATCGTCTTGCATTCCGGTACAATCCAGCTGTTGATTATAGTTCAAGTCCGCATGTTGTCATTGGCCAGATGAGTCATGTCTGTACCTACTGCCAGGCTCTAAAGTTCAATAATGAAACGAACGGGATGTGTTGCGCTGGCGGAAAAATTAAATTGCCTCAACTTGAAGCACCACCAGAGCCGTTGAAAACTCTACTTGCTGGATCTACCGCTGAATCGAAGCATTTCCTATCGAACATCAGGAAATATAACTCTTGCTTCCAAATGACGTCATTTGGTGCGGAAATTGTAACTGCTCAATTCATGCCAACTTTTAAAATCAAAGGACAAATATATCAGAAAGCTGGCTCCCTGCTCCCGTTCCGAGATAGTGACCATACATTCCTTCAAATGTACTTCATCGGTGATGATAGAGATGAAGTTGATGCACGTTGTGGAATACATACCTTGCTAAGAAGATCCATCATTTCGCAACTACAGGAGCTCCTTCACGAAAAGAACAATTTGGTGCGTTTGTTCAAAACGGCAATGGATATGATGCCATCAGGTACCCACAAGATTGTCATTCACGCTGACAAAACGCCCGCTGGAGAACATGTCCGAAGATATAATGCTCCAACTATAGACGAAGTAGCAATTGTCATAGTCGGAGATCAGTTCCAACCTAGAGATATTGTTCTCCATCGAAACAACGATCAATTGATAAACGTCGCAGAAACTCACCGTTGTTACGATGCTTTGCAATATCCAGTTATCTTCTGGGATGGTGCCGATGGAAATCATTTCAATGTGAAGATGATAAACCCAGTGAATGGTGCAGAAATTAATAAAAAGTGCAGCGCAATGAACTTTTACGTCTACCGCTTAATGATTCGGAGGAACGAGGACAATTATATTTTGAAATGCCGTCAGTTGTTTCACCAGTACATTGTGGATATGTATGCAAAAATTGAAACGGAACGTTTGTTATTTCTTCGTTTGAATCAGACCAAACTCCGCTCCGAAGAATACATTCATTTGCGAGATGCAGTTGTGAATGACGGTAATACAACCAACGTTGGAAAGCTTACTATTTTGCCATCTTCATACATAGGCAGTGCAAGTCACATGCAGGAATATGCTCAAGATTCAATGGCATATGTTCGTCATTACGGGCGTCCAGACTTATTTATCACCTTCACGTGCAATCCAGCTTGGGACGAGATACAGCAGCTGTTACTTCCTGGGCAATCACCCGTGGATAGGCATGACATCACAGCACGTGTTTTCAGACAAAAGCTTAAGTCGCTGATGGATTTCATTGTGAAACATGAAGTGTTTGGATCTGTGCGCTGCTGGATGTATTCAGTAGAATGGCAAAAGAGAGGATTGCCACATGCGCATATACTAATCTGGCTATACGATAAAATAACTTCAGACAAAATCGACGATGTGATATGCGCTGAGATTCCACGGGCCGACGTCGATAAGGATTTGCATGCAGTTGTTATCAAAAACATGATACATGGACCACGCGGTACACTAAATCCGAATTCACCATGCATGGTAGACGGGAAATGTTCTAAGCAATATCCTCGAGCATTCGCAGCCAACACAGTAACAGGAGACGATGGATATCCTCAGTATAGGAGACGATCAACTGAAGATGGCTGGAATTCGGCAACTATACACATGCGAAATGGTGATATTGATGTAGACAACTGTTGGGTGGTCCCATATTCGCCTCTGTTGTCAAAAACATACAAAGCGCACATAAACGTAAAATATTGCAATTCGGTCAAATCGATTAAATACATCTGTAAGTATGTGAATAAAGGCAGCGATATGGCAGTTTTTGGTGTGCAACCAGAAAATAGTGACAGAAATGCAGTACGAGTTATCGATGAAATTGCACAATACCAGGCTGGAAGATACATAAGCAGCAATGAGGCTGCATGGCGAATTTTTTCATTTCCCGTGCATGAACGCAATCCAGCTGTGGTTCACTTAGCAGTACATTTAGAGAATGGACAGCGTGTTTATTTCACAGATGCAAATGTGCAACAAAGAGCCCTTAATCCACCTGGTACAACTCTGACTGCTTTCTTCACCTTATGTCAGGAAGACGCTTTCGCCAGAACACTGATGTACACAGAAGTGCCCTTTTATTACACGTGGAATGTAACTAAAAAGCATTCGTACGACGCAGACGAGGGGAGCCAGTCGACGGTCAACCTGGCATTTTCAGAGAAAATACAATTGGTAGACTTTATACAGTGCATCCTAATCAAGATGAATGTTTTTTCCTTCGCATGCTGTTGGTAAATGTGCCTGGCCCTAGATCTTTCCAGCAATTGAAAATTGTTGACGGCGTCACATATGCCACTTTCCGCAGTGCGTGTCAAGCTCTTAATTTATTAGAAAACGACCAACAGTGGGATATATGTATTAGTGACGCGTGCAACACTGCACATCCAAACCAAATTCGAGCACTATTCGCAATTATATTGACCGCTTGCTTCCCTTCATCTCCCACAGAGTTATGGGAAAGATATCGATCGCATATGGCTGAGGATATTTTGCATAGAGTACGCCTAGAAAATGCCAATATGACCATGGAATTTACAGAAGGCATTTACAACGAAACATTGATAAATATTGAAGACAAGTGCTTAGCTATTGCAAATAAAGTTCTTAGTCAATTGGGAATGCCAGCACCCAACCGAACTACGACTGCTTCATTTGATGTGGATTTGCGCCGTGAACAGAGTTACAACACCTGTGATCTCCAGTCATATGTCCAATCAAATATTCCCAAATTAACGTGTGAACAGAAGGACATTTATGATCGCATAATGCAAATGATAAATGACGGAGTTGGGGGCCTTCTTCTTGGATGCGCCAGGAGGAACTGGGAAAACATTCCTTATCAGATTGATTCTGGCAACGGTTCGATCAAAAAATGACATAGCCTTAGCTCTCGCTTCGTCTGGAATAGCTGCGACGTTGTTACCAGGTGGAAGAACTGCTCATTCAGCTCTGAAGTTGCCATTAAACATGCGAATCATCGAAACTCCCACGTGCAATATTTCCAAAGCATCCGGTATGGGAAAAGTATTACAAAAATGTAAACTCATTGTTTGGGATGAATGCACGATGGCACATAAAAAATCGCTTGAAGCTCTTGATTGATCGTTGCGAGATTTGCGTGGAAACGTTCAACCATTCGGGAATGCATTGATATTGCTCG
Source organism: Macrothele yani (assembly GCA_039090855.1). Taxonomy (NCBI): domain Eukaryota; kingdom Metazoa; phylum Arthropoda; class Arachnida; order Araneae; family Macrothelidae; genus Macrothele; species Macrothele yani. Next base: position 75,721,669 of record CM077012.1, read on the forward strand.
CAGGAGATTTTAGGCAAACATTGCCTGCAATTTCTCGATCGACACCAGCGGAAGAAATAAATGCTTGCCTGAAATATTCAACATTGTGGCGACACGTACGTACATTGCACTTGCAGTTGACTACGAATATGCGTGTCCAGCTGCAGAACGATCAATCAGCCGAGGTATTCTCACGACAGTTACTGGACAACTGTCGTGATAATACATCGGCTGATTGAACGGACAACTGCCAGTCGATGAGACGTCAAGACGAATATCATTTCCTGATAATTTTTGTAATTTAGTAACATCGAAAGAAGAACTGATGGAAAAAGTATTTCCTAATATTCAAATTAATTATAAGAATCACGATTGGCTCAGTGAACGAGCTATCCTTGCCGCGAAGAATAAAGATGAAGCATGTTGGTGCATATGAAGCATGTTGGTGCATTAATTTATTTTAAAACTCCCGCACCATCAAACTCCTGTTTTTAATGGGAGTTTGATGGTGGAATAGTGATTGTCTTAAGCATGACGTGATTTTAGATTGTTTTTGGATTTTATTGATGAAATGTTTCAGACATCAAGTTTTAACTGGTTGTGCAACAGCTGCATGTGAACGTCGATGGGAAAAACATGTTACCAGCATGTACATAACATGTTCTTAGCATTTAGAGTGTTGGAATCAATGTGCAATAATGTACATGAATGAAAGAATAAATCCATATGTTTCACCTACCGATGGAGTTATAATTCGAAGAATCGCAGCATGGTTGGGATTCATCAGTGTGTCCACAAAGAAAATAAATTAACACACCAACAATGTACTTCATATATCGGCTATGGATTATAAGGTACGTAATAGTATTTAGGTTCATAAGTGAAGACATTTATTTCTAACTATGGAATTTTCGGTGTAAATTATCACTATATGACCCGAAAACACAAACTTTGGGTTCATATAAGATATTTACTCATAATTTTTATATGAATAACAGATAAAGAATAAACAAATTATAAAAAATACTACTTTTTTCACATCCATAATATAAAACGTGAAAATTTTTAATATTTATTCAGTGATGATGAACTCTATTATAGCTAGGAAATAGATGCACTGAGAAAATATATATTCTTTGCGAAAAATCACCATTTTTTAGAGATATTTGCTATACGTTCCGGTGTTTATGTTTCATAAGTTAAAATTGCACATTTATTCGGCTCTTTGATGTGTGATGAACAGAGACAGAAGAGGATCATGGGTCATAGAGTTAAGATTTCTCTCGAGTCCTGTGAGTCGGGGTCAAGAACTCCCTGATCTGATGGTTACGATATTTCATCGACTTTCTTTTCAAATGAACTGTAGTGAGAAATCTGTGAGTATTTCCTTGCACGTCATTATTGCAGGCTCTTTTCTTTGTCTTTTCATTTGCACTACGCGTAGAAACATTGTTCTCTAATGTATTCACTAGATGATCAGATCACATTCTCCAATACACTATTATTCTATGTTCCATCAGTACATTTGATGCTGAACATATTGTTAATATAAATAAAATAAATCCGTCTGTAATACGGAGACTTCAGGTATTCCGAAAATTGTTTTCTATCATGGACTAATATCATTGCTACTCCACTGACTATACGTCTAGTATTAAAGTACCCCCGTATCAAGAAAAGTTGACTTATTACATTTATAAATTGTGTAATATGTCACATTTTACACAACTGAAATTGTGACGTACCTGCCAGCAGGACGCATACGACATAAAGGCAGATAGTAGTCAGAACAAACGTCCGCGTAGCTCAATTGGTAGAGTGACTTATTCCGGAATGAGGGGATCAGGGTTCGAACCCCGGCGTAGACCAAAAATGACGGAGAAATTTACTTCGTTATAATGGCACCCGAACTATCCGGATGACCTGACCGTTCAAAAATCTCGCAATGGTGTGATGTTATTTCCACACAGCGAGATAGGAAAAATCAGAGAATCCCTTCTCCAGCGCTTCGAAAAATAAATGTGTGTGACGTTGCATTCCACACACCAGATTGACTGGGAGTTCTCAAGTGCACGTTCTACAGTGGATGGCTGCCTGCAACGATTCATGGTCACGACTGACCCGTGGGCCATGCCCCCGGCCCTCTTTGGGGGGGGGGAGATGTGACGTACCTGCCAGCAGGACGCACACGACATAAAGGCAGATAGTAGTCAGAACAAATGTCCGCGTAGCTCAATTGGTAGAGTGACTTATTCCGGAGTGAGGGGATCCGGGTTCGAATCCTGGCGTGGACAGAAATGACGGAGAAATTTACTTCGTTATAAAATACGTGAAATTATAATGTAAATGTGTAATAGAATCTACACTATGTAGATTCTATTACACATTTAGAAGAAAGAATTCGAACACTTTGGTCTAACGGTAAACCTATCTTTGGCCGTTATGACTGCAGCGACCATTCTAAACATGCTTTCTACGAGATACCGGTAGGTCTGCAGGGGAATTTTCCTCCATTCCTCCTACAAAACTTCTGCCAGAGCTGCCATAGAGCAAGGCCTTACCGATTGAGATCGGATTCGGCGTTTTACTTCGTTCCACAGATGTTCTGTTGAATTTTGATAGGGCCTTTGGGTCGGCCAATCGAACATTTGAACGTCCTGCTCCTCAAACCAAGCCTGGACATACCTCGCAGTGTGCCAAGGAGCTCTTTTTTCTAAAACAGGCAATACCTACAGGTGCTACCTACGCTACTGCCCGGTAGTACGGAATTGTTCAGAATGTCTTTGCTCCTGGCGGCCGTTAGGCTAAAATACGTGACAACCAAAGGACCGAGTCCTTTCCAGAAGAAACAGCCGCACACCATCAGAGATATTCGTCAAAACTTGACTGTAGGGAAAATGCAGTCCACTTGACAGCGTTTCCAGAGCAAAGATCACACCCAAATACGTCCGTCCGAACGAAAAAGGAAGTGGCGTGATTTGTATTTCCACATGACCCTCTTCTACTCGTCTATTGTCTACGAACAGCGAGCGAAGTACCACTGCAGTCGTCGTCTGGCATTGCCTTTAGTGGTGTATGGCTTGTACGTAACTGACTTAGCATGGTAACCGTGGGCATGCAATTCCCAAAGGACATTTCTGGTGAAAATAACTGTTCCGGTGGCTTGTGCGACGTTGCTAACAATGTCCGTGGAAGAAAACGTACGTGCCTTATTCACATTTATGTAGTAAGCTTTGTTTGCCATAATCCCTCAGCTTGTGCGGCCTCCAAGAGCGTGGATACGCTCTTGTGATACCACCAGCTTTCTATTGATGAAGGAGCACTTGTGACAGTGGATTGGAGGGATCACAGAAGATCGGGTGTGCAACGCTTCCCTTTATATACAGTACCCAACACTCCCTCGCGAGTGAGTGTCTGGTTAGGACTGGGTCTCCAAATGCACGTTTATTTTCATATGAGGAAGTGCCCGCGCGAATGCTTTTGTCTGCATAGTGTTTATGCTAGGCTAACTTATTACGTTAGTAAGCGTGTACACTGAAGTGCCAGAAAAACTGGTACAGACGAGCTTATGCAAAACACATAGCAACGTCACCTATGCGCGTACTCCGTTGCGTCCGCCAGTGCGTATATAAAGCGATAGACAACCTTGCCAGCTGTCAGAGCTGTTTTCGGCATGAGAATGACAAGTAATAACGATTTAAGCGATTTTCAACGCGATGTCATAGTTGGCGCTCGTGAGTTGGGCCATAGTATTTCGGAGGTAGAAACGAAGTTCGATTTTCACGGACGACCATTGCAAGGGTGTACCGTGACTACAAAAATTCTGGCAAAATCTCCAATCTACAGTACCAGTGTGGCCGTAAAAAGACATTGGGTGAACGTGACCATCGTCGGCTGTCAAGAATCGTTTCACGTGACACTCTCGCAGGTAGCATCGGAATTTAATGCTGGAGCCTCAACAAGCATCCGCGTCCGGACTGTGCAACGTACCCTGCACGATATGGGCTTTGGGAGCCGTCGCCCAACTCGAATCCCCTTGATGGGTGCACGACACAGAGCTATGCGCCTCTCTTGGGCACGGCAACACCGCCACTGGACACTTGATGACTGGAAACAAGTAGCCTGGTCTGACGAGTCGCGTTTCCAACTGTATCGGGCAGATGGAAGGATTCGTGTGTGTCGCAAACCCCATAAAGCCGTGGATCTCGCCTGTCAACAGGGAACTGTACCGGCTGATGGGGGGTCCGTAATGGTATGGAGTGTGTTTAGCTGGACTTCCCTGGGACCCCTGTTACGTCTACAAACGTCTGTTACCGGCCAACGCTATGTGCGCATCCTTTCTGACGAGGTACATCCGTTCATGTCCTGTATTCATGCTGATGGGTTGGGCCTGTTCCAATAGCACAATGCACCTGCACACGAGTGTCGGGAAGCCACATTATGGTTAGAGGAGCACTCATCTGAGTTTGGGGTGTTGCCTAGATCTGAACGTGATAGGACACATTTGGAATGTCATGCAACGAGCTATCGAACATAGGAGTCCGAGACCTCGGAATACACCAGAATTGTGGAACGCTCTGCAGGAAGTATGGTGTGCATTGCCTACAGCATATTTCCAGAAGCTAGTGTAGTCAATGCCCCGTCGTATTTCTGCAGTCCTGCGACCCCGTGGGGGACCTACCAAGTATTAGACTGGTGGACCAGTTTTTTCTGGCACTTCAGTGTATATACGGAAGTTACGTATAATTGTACTATAACTAACGGTTATAATAGTTCAAAGAAGTCTTGTCGAGGCCTAATTGGCTCATGTGCGAAGAAAGGAACATAAAATGCCGGTTACTATCCGAGAGGGAAAAAAATTTTCCTTCCCCCATCTCGAACGGGCTCCCACTACCACGCTGTAGGCATTTCCTTCTCAAATTTACATCCTTTGTTTCGAAATTTATGCCTCTGTTGCCATTTTGGAACTGTTTAACCCTATTAACAACAGCAAAACAGAATGCTTCAGTGATAGAACTTAGGAGAAACCTTGTTTATGTCACCCGGTAGTTGTGTTTGGTAAATGAAAGGTTCCAATTCCTCATCCTGCGTGAGATGGGTACAAATCCGCAGGTAACACACAGATATTGGGCACGTTCTTAGAGCACTTGTTGCCGCTTTTACGTGGAAACAGTGGTCCAAAATTAGGAACTGGTAACCCCTTCTACAGTTAAAAGCTCGTGAGATTTGCACATCTAAAACTAGGAAATTAACTACAAACAAATAAAAATTAATGAGAAGACAATGTCATAAAAACATCCACCATTACGTGGATTTATCTGAATCCTGCTGATTGTTTGGGCCATTCCAGAAGTAAGGAAAAATGACTTTTTTGTGCAAATCTTTTCACATATTTTCCCAGTGGGTTTCGAATACCTCCAGTCCTGATTCAGCAAATCATGTCATCAATGGATTGTCCACAGGACAAAGACGATTCCGCTGCCCTGGCGGCCGAGTAGTCAATCAAGGGGTTTGATCTAATCGTTATTAGAGCGGAATCAGGTTTTGAGCGTCAAATAAGGCATGGGTGTGCTTGTCCTATGACGCTGGCTATGTTCCTTCCATGGAACTATTGTCCCTAAATTAGGGAAGGGTGACTCCTTACAACTTTAGATTTCAAGTGGGTGTTAAACCCCGCATTAGCAACAACAAAAGAAATATGGTGAAACATAAATAATAATAATGAGTGCTCATTCAGTAAATAGCAAGAAGCTTTTCTCCTCGATAGTAATATCACCAGTTTAAAACACATTTAATCACTGTGTAACGTATATTCTATTTTAACTTTCCAATTGAGTTGCTTCTTCTATGTAAATTTGCGTTCAATCTCTTAGACATTTTCAAACTTTAATGTTATGTCTCTTCCCTCAAACGAGAATGATGTTGGAAGCACACTGAGGTCGAAACAAGTGACGTATGTGTGGCCGGATAAGAACGTTAGATAAAAAGGCAATGCAGCAGTTGTTTAAGGGGATGGGCCGGGGGTGGCCTAGTGGTCAACGTTCGTGACTGCCACGGAGAAGACCTCGGGTTCGATCCCAGGCAGGTACGAACGTTCGAACCGCTAAATATCCGCCGTGCGTCGGATGGGCACGTTAAGCCGTCGGACTCCAGGTACTGGCTCCCCGGTAATAAAAATAAGGTCGTCTTCCTCCCCCTTCCTACCTCGCTTCCGTGTCACTTTCCTATCGGGCACTCTAGCCCAAATCTCCTAGCTTCCTATTTCTAAGGGTTGTTCAAGACCTGTGGTCAGACACTCCCTTCCTAAAATCCTCTACATATGATCTGATCTAATCTGTTTAAGGGGATTGATGTTATTGATGATAGACGTGCTGTTATGCTGTGATTGGATGTTAAATTACTGATACTGTATTGAGTACGCTAATAAGCCGGATGGGAGTGTGGAGTACAAACCATGTAAGCAAAATAAATGTATTTGTAAATACTACAATTGACCTCTTTCTTGTAATGCGTATGAGTACCTTCTGATATTACATTAGCACACATAACGTAATTACTGACCTAAGGACTAAGTTACAGCCGAAAGACAAATTACGTTATAACTGCACATGAGTACTTCTGCGGTAGCCATACATTACTACTCCTGTGGCAGAGTTTCCAGAGGCGCTGATTTCTGGATAGTTTCGTGAGATGGTCCCTAGCCTGAGTTAGACATGGTTAGTGAGTTTGTCTGTGGGCACAGGGTCTCTCACTTCCCTGGAACGAGAGGTCTTAAATTGGGGGCTTGCGAATGCTCATATACCTACAAGAGTTCCATTTTCTTTCCGCTTGTTTGTGGTTTAACGACCAGCGTGAGCAACTCAGTATGCTATGTATAGGCAGTTTCCTCGTCCCTAATTTAGGGCAACTGGTTCCGGGAGAGCGGGCAGCTAGTTCTGTAAGACAAACACGCCGCCCATTCCTCATACAGGAATCGAACCTATCTCGGACGAATGGTTAGAAAGCTAACGCCTCGCACCACTTGGCCCCCGGGCCTGTAAGAATTGCTTATCTCTCCAGAAAATAAGTTGTTAAAGATCAGACATGTCCGTTGTTTGACGACGAACAGTCATGTGCACAAAAGCTGCATCACCACAGAAATAGTCTTAGGTGGCATGTCACTACGGACAGTAGATAGCTTTCGAGGAACTGGACTTTAACAAGTGTGTATATGCGTAAAAGCAGCTAAACTTTTCAGAAGGAAAAAATAAGGTGTCTTCGACATTGCAAAGAAATGGTTGAGTGCATGCATGTAAACAATTAATCAATATTAATATAAATATACTGTACAAGCTACCGAGCTTCGCTACAGATGAAGCATTTGTATTACTAACGTCTCACCTAGGGCTGCTACTGAGGTGATGCAGCTCTTTGTGCTCATTACTGTTCGTCATCAAACAACACGCATACAAGATCTGCAAGAGCTTATACGGCTGCCATGTGAAGTAATTAAACACCTTTAAAGCCGGTGAAAATGCTCCCAGGTGAAAATCATCTAAATACGTATCGTCAGTTGAATAATTAAATCTATCGCTCTTTCCACGTTAAGCAACGCACAACAACTGAAAAATTGTTATTCGGCCGCCGTCGGGGATCGAATTCCGAATCTCTCGATATCTAGCCGAGCGCGTTAACCTTACATCACAGCGACCAACAATTCACGATGCTACGTGTGTTTTTCTTTTCAGTGAGCATCTGGCATCATAAATTCCGTAAGATGGGCTCAGCTACTGAGACGTCTCCATCTGGTGGGCATTAACGGCACTGGCTATATACACTGAAGAGCAATTGAATTAGAGACAGATGGCGTTATGCAAATGTGGCGGCCCTGTAAACGGAAACGACATGACGTATGCAGCGATCCGACAATATAAGAAGTGATGCGACGGAAATTAGTAAGAGTCGGACGTAGTATGGGTAAAACGAAGGATCTAAGCGCATTTGATCGTGGGGAAAATTGTTGGGGCCCGACAAATAGGTCACTCCATCTCGGAAGTCGTGCAGGCACTGGGATTTTCACGAGCCACTGTGTCACGGATGCACCGTGAGTACATCAAATCCGGTAAAACCATCCCTGCAAGGACCAACTGCCGTGGACAACAGCGCGTGGATGAGCGGAGTCATCGTCAGCTAGCTCGCATTGTAACAGCGGATAGACGGGCCCCAGTGCAAGAAATCACTCGGCAATTTAACGCTGATGTACAAAAATGTGTAAGCAGCCACACCATGCAGAACCATCTCCTCGCTATGGGGTACAGAAGCCATCGTCCCACGAGGGTACCGCTGCTGACCGCACATCACAGGGTACAAAGATTAGCATGGGCGCGGGAACATCGCCACTGGACCCTAGACATGTGGAAAAATGTTTCTTGGACTGATGAGTCGAGATTCACGTTGGTACATGCAGATGGCAGGATACGAGTACGACGCAAACCACATGAAGCGATGGATCCTTCTTTGCCAGCAGGGTACTTTTCAAGCTGGTGGGGGTGGCATTCTCGTCTGGGGACTGTTTACGTGGACTGAAATGGGACCCCTGGTATGTGTGACAGCATCCCTCACAGGTCAACGTTATCGGGATATCCTGGACGACCATCTGCTTCCGTTTGTGCGTCTTCAACATCCCACTGGGGACCTCATCCTGCAACAAGACATTGCACCGTGCCATCGCTCCCGAATTGTATCCGAATGGTTGGATGAACACTCCACCGACGTGACCTCGCTTCCTTGGCCAGCTAGGTCACCTGATCTCAATTCCATCGATCATATCTGGGATGCCATCGAGAGAGATGACCTCCCTCCATCAAATCTTCGTGAACTGTGGGAGCTTGTTCAGGGGTCGTGGATCCGTATGGCTTCCCAACGCTTCCGGTGTCTTGTCGAGTCCATGCCGAGACGAATCGTCGCCGTGATCAGGGCGAAAGGTGGTGCTAGACGTTACTAGACAGGTATCTCTAATTCAATTGCTCTTCAGTGTATAATTAAAACAATAATCCAAAGGGCGAGATGGGTCTGATGCTGCGAGACTAAATATTTGATATCTGGTTTGATTTTCGTAAGGAACGAACGAAGGTCTCCTCTTTCAGTGATATTCAGACGGTTTCTGTGTTTGGTGATTATATGATTAACAGCACTAAACCTGATTCTACCAAATATGAGGTAGGGAAAGGTATCAATAAACTAAATATCATTTTCCACATATTTGGATATGACGCAGGCAGTTTTTTTATTTTGCCAAAGTTTTTGGTATCCACCACTATCTAAATTATATTTGCCCTCTTCATCATATTTAAGTTCTAATAGTTCTTCTTGGCAAGTTATATCAACCTCAACAAAATTTGCAGTAAAAGGATTTATCATCCAGTCACTCACCTTCAAGTTCAAAATATCTTTAAATCGTTTTTCCATATCCAATTTAAATTCGTTGAGGTGGCTACTGAACCTTTCAATCTCCTCTGGAGTTACATCATCTTTTGTAGATGACAAGTTGGGAAACTGATGAAATTCTCTCTTCAACAGATTATGACGGAGAAAATCAAGTTTTTCGATAAATAATCACACAATATTTTTGCAACTGATAAGAGTTATATTGGCTCCTTAAAGCTGCAAATTAATTTCCTTAAATCTTTTGAAAATGTCTGCCAAATAAAAGGCATCATTCTTTACTATTTTTAATTGCTGACAGGGACCAACCTCATTATTACTTTCAAGAAACTGTATGACACTATCATATAATGCTACAAAACGAGACAAGCATGTACCCTTTGAGAGCCATCGAACTTCTGTGAGTAAATGTAACCTAATAAATTGCTCATTATTGTCTTGGCACAGCTGTCGAAACATTCTATCATCTTTGGCATTACATTTGATCTTATTTACAGCTCTAATTATTATACTTAATAAGGAATGGAGACTTGTACTTAAATGTTTTCCTACAAGATGTTGTCTGTGCACCACACAATGAATGCACAAAACGTTTGGCACTTCTTCCTTCAAATAAGCAACAAATTCATGATAGTATTTACGGATTACCTTGTTTTAATTATTATCTATATTCAAAGTTTAGAGATGTAATTCAAAAGAAAATTGCGAAAGCATATTTTAAAAAGTCAAACTCGCGAAGTTGTTAGCAGTGTATTTGATATATGGCGGAAGAACAAAATTTGTAAGAACGGACAAAAACCCCCACCGCCCACCATGAAAGCTTGAATCGCCCACAAGTGGGCGGTAGGGACCAGGTTGACGACCACTGCTTTAAATGCACTAATACCTACAGTTTCAAATATTAGAAAATGGAATTTGAAGCCGTCTAATATGTTAAGTAATAAATTATCAAACTATTTTCTCAGCTTATTAATTAACTGCGCAGTATAGCACAAAACAAAAGCAAAAGTGTCAGTAGCAAATTAACATTCGCAAGTGCTGTTTCCCTAAGCTAAACAGCAGCAACTGTTAGTATTGGAAATTCAAAATAGAAGTCTTTCTCGTAAGAGAAAACATATGGAACGTAATTTCGGAAGAAATGCCATATTTGAAAACTGACGAACGAGTTAAAACTTATAGATTCGGAAAAATTGCTGTCACGTTTGCTAGCTGAAGAGGGCGAAATAATTTTTTTTTTTTTTTTTTTTTTTTTTGATTGGAGGTTTAACGACCGCCGTGAGCAACTCAATGGGCTATAAGCAGTCGCCCGTCCCTAATTTAGGGTCACTGGTTCCAGGGAAGGGAGAGAGCCAGTGCCGTAAGACAAACACAACATCCATGCCTGACCGGGATTCGAACCCGGACCCCTTACGGACGAATGATCAGAGGCCAACGCCGAAATAATTTCGATGGTCACTATGCTGAAGGTTATTTATACCCCCAGGAATTTTGCGAATTCTCAGAGAAGGCGCAAAGTTACTCTGTCGCCGCCCCTGTAGACGAGTGTTCTGAGGCGCTAATTTCTGAAAATTCGTTCGAGATAAAATTAAGATCCCGGTGAGGCATGGGTGATGCGTGTTATCCGATGGTACTGGCTCTATCCCCTCCCTGGAACCAGTGGCCACAAATTCGAAACGGGGGACAGCTTACAGACTTTAGAGTTGCTCATGGTGGTAGTTAAACGCCGAAACGAAAACTAAATAATTTAGTAAAATCATGCAATGCATTAATTAAGATAAGCTCCCCAACATACCAGAAATCACTACTCAAGTTATGAGGATAACGGCTGTGGAATATATCTCGCTCCTGTGCCCTGACCTTTGACCCCATTTCGATGATATTAAACAGAATTGGTTCGGTATAACTCCGGAACAACATGCTAATGTTTTGTCGCAATAGAAGCATTTTTAGTCAGGTTATGAGGATAATGACTGTGGAATAAATCTCACTACTGTGCCGTGACCTTTCACCTTATTTCTATGATATTCAACAGAACCAATTCAGTATATCTCTGGAACAACATAGTAAAGTTTTGTCACAATAGAAGCATTTTAGTGAAGTTATGAGGATAATGGACGTGGAATAAATCTCGCTCCTGTGCCCTGACCTTTGACCCCATTTCGATTATATTAAGTAGAACCGGTTCAGTACATCTTCGGAACAACATGATGATGTTTTGTCTCAATCGAAGCATTTTTTACGTAAGTTATGACTCATAAGGGCGATGGAATGAATCCCGCTCCTATGTCCTGACCTTTGACCCCATTTCGCCCATTTTCAATAGGGTTCCTTCCCAGGTTGTTCTCTACCACATACTAAAATTTCATCGAAATCGAACCATTTTTACGCGAGTTAGCGTGCGTGCGGACGGACGGATGGACAAAGCTGGAGCATTTACGCTTCTTTAACCTGCGGTTGGAAAGCGTAATAAAGTTACCCTGCCTCACCAAAACCATGATTTCAAGTTACGACGATGTGTTTGATTCATGACTCTTTATTCGATTGAAAAATGTGAAATCCCCTCATCGACATGAATTCTTCGAAGAAAGACATTCAGCATGGATTTATAACAGAGTGAGGCGAATGCGCCCAGATTCCTCAATACTTTTCCTGACTTTTGAGTTCAGCAGAGGGTTCTAACATCGCGACCCCTACCTCCTTACGTCAGTTGACATTATTAATCCGTGGAGTTCTTAGCCCTAAATTCGAGAAAATCAAGTCCTCCTGCCTTTAAAGAAAAGAAAATTATTTTATTACTGTAAGGTAAAAAAAAGGCAAAATACAGTAATATAGGAATATTGATATAAATACGTATAATAACATAAATGGAATAACATAACAACAAAATTATTAATAACAATAAAATAATGCAAGCAGAACAATGAAGTTCTTCTCTTTGATGTCGTTGCCAAAAACAGACGAAACTCGCACAACAAAAATTTGTAACCCGGATTCCGTGTACAATTTAGAACGATTATCCTCTGTTACCACGAAATTCTTCGTATTCTGAATAACATTGGAAGTTCTTTGTGGAGGACATTTAAATTTGGGATTATTCACCTTTTGGCATTAACTAATCCACCCTGATCAAAATTCCTAATTTACAAGTATGCACGGATTTTTCTTTTGCCCCTACATTTTTTTTTTATTGGACGTTTACGAACACCGTGAGCAACTCAATGGGCTATAAGAAGTCGCCCGTCCCTTATTTAGGGTTACTGGTTCGAGGGAAGGGAGAGAGCCAGTGCCGTAAGACAAACACAACATCCATGCCTTACGGGATTTTTTTTTTTTTTTTTTTTTTTTTTGATTGGAGGTTTAACGACCACCGTGAGCAATTCAATGGGCTATAAGCAGTCGCCCGTCCCTAATTTAGGATCACTGGTACCAGGGAAGGGAGAGAGCCGGTGCCGTAAGACAAACACAACATCCATGCCTGACCGGGATTCGAACCCGGACCCCTTACGGACGAATGATCAGAGGCCAACGCCTTAGACCACTGCGCCACCGGGGCGGCCCCTACATTTTAGACCAGGGCTAAAGAAAGATCGAGACTATTTTTTTTCTCCCCAGACCTAAAACCGCAAATCCATAGACAGCAGGAATGCCGAGGAAATGCCGAGGTGTTGCGAAAACCTTCCGTTTCCAAAATTCGCAAACTCATAAACCCTGGATACAATGACATAAAGGCCGGGGAAAAGCAACAGCAATTAGTAAGCAAAATTTTTAACCCTGCTCCTCGGTATTTTCAAAAGGAGCGGAAGCCAGGGGGAATCATAAAATTTTTCCTACACTCGGGACAAAGCTAACCTGATTACACTGCTAATGCTATGAAACCGATTTACCGACAAGATATCTCTTGTATTTCAGTATTTCTCCGTGCACTAATGGGATGCCATGTGTCGTGGACCCTTCCCCCTAAGGGTGACTTAAGGCAAGACAAAAGGAAATTTCCCGCGTTCCATCACGATGTCCCAAAATCCCACACCTTCACAACCTTGCCGACCACAAAACGATTTCTGAATGAGTATTTTAAAACAGTAAGCACGAAGAAAAAACCAAGCCATTATCTCCACATTACCCTCAACCTAATACAATTCTTCTCTCCCGCTCGGAGTAAATATCCCCAGTGTATAACTGTATAGCCTCTCTGAAGCAAAACAAAAGTGACAATGACGTCGCCAAAATGCGAATATTTGTATTTTTTAGAAACGCGACCGAAACTGCGATCTTCGATTTTTATGTACGACATTTAGAACATCTATATATCCATGGGCTTTTTTAGGTCTCAGTTCAAATCAGATCAGATCATATGTAGAGGATTTTAGGAAGGGAGTGTCTGACCCCAGGTCTTAAAAATAATAGGGAGTGTCTGACCCCATCCTTAGAAATAGGAAGCTAGGAGATTTGGGCTACAGTGCCGAATACGAAGGTCACACGTAAGCGAGGTAGAAGACGCCCTTATTTACTACCGGGGGCCAGTACCAGGGTCCGACGGCTTAACGTGCCCATCCGACGCATGTCGGGTATTTAGTGGTTCGAACGTTCGTACCTGCCCAGGATCGAACCTCAGGTTATCTCCATGGCAGTCCCGAACGCTAACCACTAGGCTTCCCGCGGCCCAGGTCTCAGTTCAAGCTTGAACAGGAGTTTTTAAACTGGAACTACACTGGCGAAAAGTGAAAAAAGAACACCAAGAAGAATTGGAGGACGATCATGAAATTTACATATGTTAATGGCGTCGAGTTTACGTAGGTGTGATGTTAATTTCGGGATCAACCGGTGAGCGCTTACGCCACATAACTGCATAATATGCAAATTATCGTCGGTGGTATTCAAGAAGTACGGCGAAGTGAATGTAATCAGTCGTCGGCGTACGGACACGTGCGAAGACCCTGAAGAAGATGCAATGCCTGGACATGGAAGACGTGTACGATTTCAGCAGTTATCGGACTTTGAGCAAGGTCGTCTAGTCGGACTCCGCGAGGCCGAGTGGTCGTATCGTCGTATTGCGGAGCGAATTGGACGGGAAGTATCGGTGGTGGTACGATGGTAGCGTAGATGGTCCGAGGAACATTCCCACACGAGAAGACGTGGAACCGGGAGTCACAGACATACTGATGAGCGGACCGATCGACGCATAAGAAGAGCGGCGTTGTCCAGCAGAACATCCACTGCGACGCAAATACGAGCTGCCGTTGCACCTGAGGTGACTGTGCAAACAATCCGCAATCGTCTACTGGATGCAGGACTACGTGCACGTGTGCCTCTGGCATGTGTACCTCTGACTCCAGCCAACCGTCAGGAACGGCTGCAGTGGTGTCGCCAACGTCTGCACTGGAGAACGCAATGGCGATCTGTCGTGTTCAGCGATAAAGACAGATTCTGCTTGGGAGCCTTCAATGACCGTATGCATGTTCGCAGACGCACAGGGAAACGTCTCCACCGTTCTTGCATCCGCCAGCGACATACAGGGCCTACGCCTGGTCTCCTGGTGTGGGGAGCGATCAGCTATTACTCCCGTACACAACTAGTGTTTGTACCGGGTACGTTAAACATCATCTCCTACATCAACAACATCATTCAGCCCGTTGTTGTGCCTTTTGTAAGGTCGGTCCATCGTGGTGTTTTCCAGCAAGGTAACGCACGCCCACACACGGCACGTGCAACGCAACATGCACTTCAGGGTGTGATACAACTTCCATGGCCTGCACGTTCACCGGATTTGTCCCCCATTGAGCACGTGTGGGATTTTATCGGACAACGACTTATCCGGTCTCCACGGCCAGCCATGACCATCCCCGATTTACGCGTCCAGGTTGAGGATGCTTGGAACTCAATACCCCAAACTTACATCCAACATCTGTACTAGAGACTCCATGCCAGAATTGCACAGTGTGACGCAGTTCATGGCGGTTCAACCTCGTACTAACTATGTTACATGGAAATGCTATTTTTCAGTTTACCAGCAAATACAGCTGTATTTTGACATAATGTTTTGATCACGTTATCCTCTGTGTTCCGTTATTATGTTGTATAAATTTCGTTGTATCAGACGTCTCCTTCTTGGTGTTCTTTTTTCACTTTCCACCAGTGTATATCATGCAGTGGAAGTACACACTCCGTAATTTTAACTGCATAGTCAGGTTAGCTTTGCCCCGAGTATAGGTATTTCCCGCACAGCACGTTCGTAAAATATTCGCTGAGCAGCTGTCAAAAGCGAACCTCGGCGATAAACCACGCTAGGGATCGAGAACGTGACACGTCGAGCAGTGGTTTTAAAGATTTAAAGTTCGTAGCAACAAAAGAGAGGAATTCGGAACGTGGAGCAGTGTTTGACATTTAAAGGCCCATATTTTAGTACAGGCTTCAGAATTTGCAGCTGTCGGTGGCCGCAAATCCCAGCAGAGAATTTTGGGACCCACAGATCACGCATCGAAGAAGATGGTAAGTGACCAATGAAACGCCAGAAGCTAGGCTTCAGGCATTTGACTCATCCTCTCAGGACAGCAGCATACTTCGGGCCCGTAGGGCTTATAAGGATCTTACAAGATTATGGGACTGAAATCAAGTATTCCACATTCGAGACTAAAAAAAAATTAGACTTTTTTCGATTACGTTCGAGGTAGTAATATCTATGGGAAACTAAAACAAGAATCAGCGTTCACGGACCGAGAAGTAGAAGAATATGTTTAACAGAACAAAGAGGAAATACTGTAGAAGAACTGAAATAGGATGAGGTCCAGCTAAGCAGCAAAGGACGGGATCCAGTGCTACAACAGACGTGGAAGAAAGAAGCCGGAAAGGAACGTGAAAGATATTTTCTGATTCATACCTTGTACCTATGCACTTGTAATGCAGGGTCAAATACCTGTTATCTCAGCGAGCAAAACTGTTTCTACAGCGCATCACACTTCTCAAAACAAGTGGACGAATTATGTCTATTTGTTTTTACTAGGTTTCGATAGAGTAAAGAATTTTTGTTGGGATGGGGGGGATTAACGACCACCGTAAGCAACTCGATGGGCCATCCCTAATTTAGGGCTACTGGTTCCTGGGAAGGCAGAGAGCCACTGCCGTAAGACAAACACAACATCGATTATTCGAACCCTGACCCATCTCGGACGAATGGTCAAAGCCAGAGCTTAGACCACTAAGCCACCGGGTGGCGGCTGAGAAAAATTTAAATCATGCAGACATGTTCTTTCACGTAATCAATTCCACCGGTACTCGCCTTAAGCTCATTTCTTCTGAATAAATCATTTATATTTTAAAATTTACCTGTGTCACCAATTAATGCTCATATATTTTAAAGTATAGTTTTCAGGTTGTGTATGTACTAATGCTTAAAGACAATATGTTTTCTTTTTTGTTTTTAATAAATATTTTATGCGTCACATGAAAAGGCGTGGCAAACCCCATAGCTGTCCCATACGAAACATAACCAATGTACTTTTGTCAGCTCTTAGTTTGGGAACCCTAGAATACGGAACCCAACCTAATCGTTGACGCTATTAGACGAAATTCGGGGGTGGTTTGTCATTTTCTGTAATTTTCTAATTGAAAGTACACAGTCGAGTCATATTAGTGTGGCCACCTCCTACTTTTGACATCAACAGCGCGTAGCCAATGAAAGAAAGCACGTGTCGTGAGCTGGCTTGGAGGGTATATAAGGTGTGCTGTAGGCAATCTGAAAACATATCACTCGTTGTTGTCATGGATAAAAGGAGTGATTTATCAGATTTGCAAAAAGGGATGATTATCGACTTTCGGGCCAAGGGTAGCAGTATTTCCAAAACAGCGCAGTTTGTGAACTGTTCGCGTACTGCTGTGGTTAAAGTGCATCGTGATTAGCGAAATGGCACCATTGTGAATAAGCGACGTGGAAACTGCGGAGCACCATTGATGTGAGAGGTGAAGGTCGGCTTCGGAGGTGCGTGAGGACCGATCGACACGCTACAGTGGAGCAACTCACTGGCCGAATGAATCTGGGGGCTACCGGAAGTGTGTCTAAAACGACAGTTCAGAGAACTCTGCTGCGTATGGGGCTCCGATGCAGACGGATGGTCACTGCACCTATGCTGACGAAGGTGCATCGGCAGAAAAAGCTAACATTTGCACGGCAGTATCGGAATTGGACCTCCGCTGTTAGGCAAAGAATAGCCTTCTCCGATGAGTCACGTTTCCTGCTTCATCAAACGGATGGACGTTGGCGTATAAGGTGAGAAACATCGGAGAACAAACACTCTTCAACCATTGCTGGAAGAACACAAGCTGGTGGAGGCAGGGTTATGGTCTGGGGAATGTTTTCGGGGCATTCTTTGGGTCCACTCATACCTGTGGAAGGCACTATGGATCGAATTCCTTATGAATCCATCCTTGCAGACCACGTACACCCATGCATGCTGATTGATTTCCCTGGGGTGGATGAGATCATCCAGCACGACAATGCAACGTGTCGCACAGCTAGAAACATCCGAGAGTGGTTGGAAGAGCACGATGCAGACTTCAAAGTACTTTCCTTGCCTTCTTATTTCCCAGATTTAAACCCCATTTAGCACCTATGGGACCACCTCCATCGTGTTGTTCGCTCTATGGATCCTCCGCCACGCACCCTCCAGCAGATGTCAGATGCACTGCAGTCGGCATGGCTCCACATACCTGTGAACACCTTCCAGCACCTTATTGAGTCACTCCCAGCCTGTCTAACTGCTGTCCGCGCTGCACATGCTGGTCACTCTGGATGTTAACTGGTGGTTACTCTGGATATTAGCTGGTGGTCACAATAATGTGACTCGACCGTGTACGTGTCTGTGATGAAGCGTTGAACACATAAAAGCTTGTTTCAGTCTTTTATGAGACACTCGGCTTAATTATTTCGTGCTACGAAATTGTTTTGTAATAGAATTGTATCATCTGTTACAAGGATTTAATGTAGGAGGTTTAAATAGGGATATTAAATCCCTCCTCATAACAAATTTTCCATATCGCCATTTATTTTGCTCTGTTTCATTGTGCTTGGGAGCAACTTTTTCATTTCCCTTATCACAATAAGGAATCTTTGGGTAGATGCCTGGGTGTCCCATTTGCAGACACCTTTCTCAGGGAGTTAACAATGAGTCGAGCTTTTAGAAGAACTCACCCTTTGTTTCGGATAGACACCTTTGATGGTAGTGACCCGAAAGTTTGCAATCTTTCGGGTCTTTTGATCGTTCTTCCGAAATAGACGTCGCATTTTCTTGTAACCCTTCCGAGAATTAGCTTTGATTTAGCGGACACCGCTTTTCCCAGGCCCAGGAGTCAGGTTGTGACAGTTGGATTGCTTGCAGTGGGTGGGAGTGATTTTACTATCGCCCGGGGGCAGAGCTGATTTTGAGAGAGGCGAAGTTTTTTGTCAGGGACAGAATCATCGGAGAGAAGCGAAGAAGGAAGGAGTGGATTTTGGGGAGACCGCTAATAGTAATGCTTAGGTCGATAAACCAGGGTTACAGCGTACGTCAAGGGGAGATGCTTTTAAGTTAGCCGACGACCGAGTACTATAATACCAAGAAGTGAAAGACTTTAGGAACGCACGCGTAAGAGACTTAGGAAGAAATAGGAATTAATATCGCGAAAGTGGGATTTTGAGTATACGGAGCAAGACGCCAGAATTTCCTCGTGTCAGTATATTAGAGAAAATAAATGTTATTAGAAGTACTTTATGTCCTCCATTCAATATGCTCAAGTTTGTAGTTTCCGAGTTTACCAACCAAGAAGTTTATTTATTATTCTGCGTATTTCTGCAACAAGCTGAGTACGGGTATTTCGACAATAACAGCAACAATTATTATTCTAGTATAAGATAATAGACATATCACCGATCATCGTTACGAGTAACACCCACCATTGTTACACATCTGTGCACTATTTTTCCTTTTTAGTTCATGATATTAAACAGCTTAACCATCCACGTACACTGGCCGAAAAATCAAGAATCTTTATGAGATGATAATCATAGACAATAAACTACAGTATATGCAAACTTAATATTCACATGGGCTGATGACGTTTCGTCTTGTCCTTTATAAAGAGCATACAGATTGTTTGAATGCAGTAACTCATGTAAACATGGGAAGAACACAGGATCTGTCGGAATTCAAAATAGGTGTAACCGTAGGAGAGCAGATTTAGTGGGATCCACGATTAATAAACCAAATGAAATTACAGTTTTCTCAAAAGCAATAACTTAAAAGATGTTTAGCGACTGAAAGACAAGCGGATCTTTCATATCCAAAAGACATAAATGTGGCCAGAAAGGTAGACATAAAGAGCGTGGCCGTCGTGCTGTGAGGAGGATTGTACGAAAGAACAGGTCTTCCACTCTGTACGGCAACTGACTGCTGAATTCAGCCAAGGTCCGAACCATGGATAAGGGTTTTCTTTCTATAGAAGCTTCTCTTGAGGCAAATGGATCCCATTCGGAAGCCATATGTCTCAGGAAACAAGTTAGTAAAATCATGCAATGCTTTGATTATGATACGCTCTCCAACATACCAGAATTGGTGCGCAGACAAACCCTCCTCTTTACCCTGACCATTGATTTGTTCAGTATACCTCCGGAACAACATACTAAAGTTTTGTCGCAATAGAAGCATTTTTACTAAAGTTATAACTCAAGTTATGAGGATAATAGCTGTGGAATAAATCGCGCTCCTATGCCCTGATCTTTGATCCCATTTCGATGATATTAAACCGAATTGGTTCAGTAAACCTCCGGAACAACATACTAAAGTTTTGTCGCAATAGAAGCATTTGTAGTCAAGTTATGAGGATAATGGCTGTGGAATAAATCTCGCTCCTTTGCCCTGACCTTTGACCTCATTTCGATGATATTCAACAGAACCGGTTCAGTATCCCTCCGGAATAACATTGTAACGTATTGTCGCAATCGAAGCATTTTTACGTAAGTTATGACGCATAAGGGCGATGAAATGGATCCCGCACCTATGTCCTGACCTTTAACCCCATTTCGTCCATTTTCAATAGGGTTCGTCCCCTACCACATACTAAAATTTCATGAAATCGAACTATTTTTACGCAAGTTATCGTGCGGACAGACAGACGGGCAAAGCTGGAGCATATACGCTTCTTCAACCTACTGTTGGAAAACGTGAAACAACAGAAGAATATACACTTACAGTGGTGCTCAGAATGCCGTGAATGGGCAAGAGAGCAATGGAAGAAGTGATGTGGTCAGATGAATCACGCTGTACACTGTTTTGCACTGACGGTCGGCAGAGAACGTTGCGAGAACCCCATATCTCATAACGATGTTCCCGGCCTGCCTTGTGAACACAGCCTAAGCATGTAGAGGTGGCTCCATGATATTCTGTTGGTACGGACTGGGTCCGCTGCTACTGCTGAAATGTAAGATGACATCCAGGAAATACCTAAGCCCTATAGCGCATTCGACAATGTTGCACTTTTTTCCTGCATGTGATGGCAACTTTGTGGATGACAATGCTACAGTGCATCGTGCTAGATTCGCGCAATAATGGGTTGATGAGCACTTGAATGACTTTCATCACCTCTCCCAGCCTTCACCGTACTCTAATCTCAATCATATTGAAAATGTGTGAGACATGTCTCATTATACTCAAATACGCATGTTTTTTACGCTTTCCAATCGTAGGTTGAAGAAGCGTACACAGTGCGTCAAAGAATTTTTAAGACTGGGTCTGTAAAATGAAATGGAAACAAGAAATTATAATTTGTTTTGGTTTGTTATTCAAAATAAGTCCCTCCGGCTTCAATACACTTGTTACAGCGATTTAATAATGATTCGAATGCCTGTTTCAGTTCACTTTGCGGAATTGCCTCCAAAGCACGCGTCGAAGCTGTTTGTATGGTCGAAATATCATCAAAATAACACCCTTTTAACGTCATTTTAAGTTTTGGCAACAAAGAAAAGTCGCAGGGTGCTAAATCAGGCGAATACGGTGGATAATTCAACACACAGATGTTATTTTTTGCCAAAAATCTACGAACAAGAAGAGAGGTGTGACTGGGTGCATTATCGTGCAACAAACACCAAATGTTTTAATCTCGATATTCTGGACGAATGCGACAAATTCTGCCCATCAAACGCTTCAAAAACATTTAAATAAAACTCACCAGTAAATGTTTGTCCACTTGGAACAAATTCTTTGTGGATAATACCCTTGCTATCGAAGAATGTAATGAGCATTGTTTTGATTTTCGATGAAACTTTTCTTGTTTTTTTGGCTTGTGGCGAGTTTTTTGACTTCCATTCCGCACTTTGTCGCTTTGTTTTAGGATTATATTGAAAACACCATGTTTCATCACCAGTAACAATCGATTTTAAGAAGTTTGAATCATTTTCAGCGACTCAAATGATGTCTCTGCAATGTGCACTTCTCCTTGATTTTTGTTCATTGGTTAACGTGTGTGGAACAAGTTTAGCACAGACTTTTGTTTTGCCCAAATCTTCATGCAGGATGGTTCGAATCGTTTCTTTGTTGATGTTTAAATACTTCCATCATTCTTAGTGACGCACATCGATTGTTTGCCACGAAATCACGCACTTTTTCAATAATCTCAGGTGTCCTAGATGAACTTGGTCTCCCGGTATGCTTATCATATTCTAGCGTCTCTCTTCCGTCCAAAAAACGTTTGTGCCACAGGAAAACATTTGATCTACTTAAACAAAACTCATCGTAAACTTGTTTCATCATTTGGTACGTTTCCGAGGCACTTTTACCAAGTTTTGCGTTAAATTTAACAACAGCCCTTTGTTCCATCTTAATAATTCAACATGAAGAAAATTTTACTTCTCTAATGAACGCCCGTTTCGTTTGAGTTACTTTAACAACTACGCAGTACTTTTGGCAGAAAGCAAGCAGAGGGTCACGGTTTATAACGCATTCGCGATTACACTGGTGGCGCCACCTTAGGCTGAAATCTAGCGACAATCTTAAAAATTCTTTGACGCACTGTGTATATGCTCCTGCTTTGTCCGCCTGTCTGTCCGCACGATAACTCTCGTAAAAATGGTTCGATTTCGATGAAATTTTAGTATGTGGTAGGGGACAACCTGGGGACAAACCCTATTGAAAATGGACGAAATGGGCTCAAAGGTCAGGACATAGGAGCGGGATCCATTCCATCGCCCTTATGCGTCATAACGTACGTAAAAATGCTTTGATTGCGACGAAATATAATACCTTGATCCGCAACAACTTTGGAAGCAGTTCCGCCAAAAATGTTTTTTGTCAGCAATTGCGGGCAGTGCGCATACGTGAGATTTGTTAGCCATTATTTTCGCACGATAACTTCCGTGAAAATTGCCCGATTTAGATGGGATTTTTAATTATAAAACGGCTTATATGTGGTAGCTCTTGATAATAGAAATAGTTAACACGGGCACAAAAAGATTTAATTTTGATATATGTGAACCTCAAACGTTATACCACAGTTTAGTCCCCTCAAAACCAAGGCATTTTTTAAATAATTTCTGGTATGTTGGAAAGCGTATCATAATCAATGCATTGCATGATTTTACTAACTTGTTAATAGTAGTATTAAAAAGCTATGAATTCCACAGCCAATAAAGAACATTCAAGCCCAACTTTTAAAATAAGAATTTTACGAAAATCCCCACAAAAGGAAAATCATGGAATTTTATATCTAAAACCTGCGAAATTTACTTCGGTTTTTAATAACGTTGAAAGAAAAAGCAAGACCAATCGGAAAATTACTTCCTCCAACAAAAGGATTATTCTGCTGGCTTTCCTTTTAAATCGTAAACAATATTTAATACAAGCTTGTTAAAATAATGAACGGAATCATGCAAATAATATTTCTATTAATTCCTTTTTTGGGACCTTGGTATTCAGAGTCGCGTTTCTTTTTTTCTATTCCTCTTTCTTTTTTTTTTTTTTTTTTTTTTTTTTTTTTTTTTTTTCGTGAAACGGATGTTTAAAGGGAAGAAAGCCATATAATTTGACAAAGAAGTCTCAAATTTATTACCTAAATACATCTTAATATTTCAGCATGTGTAGTCAACAATTGTCAATGAGAAAGTTTTCTGAAGCTTTTTTTATTGTACTGTATGGCATTATATCGCAACAAGAATATAATTATATACTTACGACACCCAGAGGAATTATTTTTACATCCTCAAGATCAGAAAGTTTGCCTCCCAGCTGGACGAGTGGTCTGCGGTTCTGGCCTCTGACCAGTATATAAATTATAGTGTATATTTTTATTTTACTTTTGTCAGTATAGTAAATATATAACTTTATTGTATATTTACTATACTGACAAAAGTCACCGGACACCTAGAAAAAAAACACAACATAGCATTTATTGACAAACATTAGTACGGTGTCGGTCCACCTCTGGCCTAAGTCACGCTTTTCTGAGCTCCGTGTTTTGTGCCTATTTGGTGTGTTTTATCGTGTGGCTCGTCATTTTCCTTTTGTGTTCCTTCAAGCTGAAGGTTTGTGCTGTGTTTTGGTTCATCTCCCAAGTTGGTGAGTAGTTTATTTTTTCTGTTATCATCATTTGAATTCTCGATCGAGCTGGTCGATTTCTCAGGTAGCCCTCGCCATTAACAATGGCGGCGGCTGCTGATAAGAGCGATGTCCACGCCCATATTAGCGAGGCATTACCTCCCTCCTCCTCCTCGATACGAGACCAATCATCTACAATGCTTGATGGAGACGTCACTCGACCACTAGAGGTGGCACGTTACTCCTCGTCTACAGCTCAATCTACACGCCATGCGATGGCCAGTGACGTCAGTTCGACGCTACCCACTGTCGTTGTAGATGAAGGAATGGATATGTCTGACAGCGCTGCTAATTTACCCTCCACTTCAACTCAGTTCAAAAAGCCTCTTCCTGATAACCGCGCTGCGTCGCAGCCCTCGCACATTAGTCCTGCTCCTCGGGCGTACTCTGCTGCCCTTACTGGAGCAAAATCTGCTTCCAAGTTCGTCGCAGAAGTCCTACCAGACTCATACGTCAGTGTAGATGGCTCTACTGCCAACATAGACATTCCAGAAGATTCCCCAGAGGGTAAAAAATTCCATTCTACCATGGACTTCGGAGTGTGTTTTGACGCACTACCCGACACTAAGTTGAAAGAATATAGTCTTGCTCTCAAGAAGTTACTTCCAGCTGGAGCCAGTATTACTCATATGGCTCGTAAACTTCGAGCTGTGTTAGTATACTTTGCTCTTAAAGAGCATGCAGATCTTGTCATGATAGAGGGTTTATCCCTCAAAGACGTCCATCTATTACCAGAACCTGTCTCACAACGGCCCATTCAGGTGACCTTTTACCCGGTTCCACCTGAAGTCTCAGATGTTACGCTGTGCACTGTTCTCAGTAAGTTCGGCCGGGTTGTTGGGCCCGTGACTACTCTTTCAGCTGCACCGAGAGATCCGGAGGAGGATTTCGTCGAAGTGCCAGAGTACTCTTTCATCTGATGAGAGTCAATAGGAGGATTTCATCTGATGAGAGTCAATAGGAGGATTTCATCTGATGAGAGTCAATAGGAGGATTTCATCTGCATGAGAGTCAATAGGAGGATTTCATCTGATGAGAGTCAATAGGAGGATTTCATCTGCACCGAGAGTCAATAGCAGGATTTCATCTGATGAGAGTCAATAGGAGGATTTCATCTGATGAGAGTCAATAGGAGGATTTCATCTGCACCGAGAGTCAATAGGAGGATTTCGTCGAAGTGCCAGAGTACTCTTTCCATCTGATGAAAACTTGCTCGCCTGCCCAAAGATTTCCAACGTTCGTTGCGGACAGCAACGGAGACGAATTGAAGTGAGCACTTCCCTCCACTGCACTTATTGTCACGGGGAGAATCATTTACGTGTGCATTGCCCACATCTGGCATTACAGGCTCCTAATAATACTTCTACAGTTTCTGGCCCTCTTCCGAGCCGATCAACATCTTCAACCACTGCACAGAAAGCTCCGGAGACGAAAATTGCAAAAAAGTCGACTGCAGGGGTTGGTCAACGCACGTCTTCGAATATTACATCATTGGACTTGCAACTAGAGTTTCCCTCACTCAGTTGTTCGATTCCCTAACGACGGCATTCTGCTTCAGAGTCCCTTACAGAGGGTCTTTCCCCAGCCCTCACCATCGACACCAATGAACCTGCTGATGATGAACTTTCAGGCCACACGTCAGTAGGGATAAAGTGAGGATACTGGAACATTAGAGAGCCGAGAGCCGGTGGGCGTGCCCAGCTCTCGGCTCTGTAATGTTCCCGTATCCCCAATTATCCCTACTCAGTGGATAAATGTTATGTGTTGGCGGATGGCAACGGTGGGTGTGGAGCCACGTGTTCGCCATTTTTGGACTTTGTGTGAGCAACAATGAACGGCTTTTGTTTTTCTCAGATCAGACTATTTCTATATATCAGACCTAATTCTTTTATTTGGCAACCTTTTTATCTAGCATGTTTCTTATATCAGACTTATTTCTATATATCAAACCTAATTCTTTTATTTGGCAACCTTTTTATCTAGCATGTTTCTTATATCAGACTTATTTTTATATATCAGAACTAATACTTTTATTCGGCAACCTTTTCATCTATCATGTTTCTTATATCAGACTTATTTCTATATATCAGAACTAATACTTTTATTTGATAACCTTTTTATCTAGCATGTTTCTTATATCAGATCTAATTCCTTTATTTGACATGGGTTTTTTTTCAAGCTATTCTTTTATGCTTTATTTTTCTACTTTGGGAATTAAAATTTATTTCTTTATCAGACCTGTTTCGTATGTCAGACCTATTTTCTTTTATTCTGAGTAATTCTTTTACCTACATAAAAAAGAAATACATTTCAATTGATGCTACATTGTACGTAGGGAAACATTTGTTTAGGGGGTTGACAATGATGATCGTCTGTGTCACACACGTGGGTTTCTATGTTGATGTCATTCTCCCTTGGGGCACATACAAGCAACAAACGATGTTGTACATGTTTGTACATGTCAAGTTTTTTGTTCCTATTTGTTGGTAACGAATAAAGGACAGTAGCCCGAGGGTAGTCACATGATTTATTTCTTTTATATGATTGGTTGCTTCTTCTTTCGAACATGACTTGTACTGTGAAACGCTTCATTTCAACATTCGTCTTCGAGTGATTGAGAGGTTTTTGATCAACACCTGAATTTCTGTTTTACCCAAGATTTTCGAATCATGTCAGCTTCAAACTTTAACGGAAGTTCTTCAATGATGTTGCATATGGGTAATTTACCAAAAAATTGTTTTCATGTTGGGGAAAATATCTTTGCATACGTATCTTCATATACTGGCCAAGCCTGCGTGCATATCAGAGAATTTAAATGTAATGACGAGAGATGCTATCCTACCAAATCTGGCATTTGTATGTCTCCACATCAATGGTATGAAATGATGGGTGAGAAAGACACCATATCACGTCATCTAGCCTATGGTGTATATGGCCCAAATTTTTCGTTTGAAGGGTTTCTGCAGCTGAAAGTTTTTGTACGAACTCGTGAAATTGCTATCAGAAAAGAAATTTACAGTGTGAAGACGGAGAGAGTATATAAATCACGTATTTCTCTCTCCGAAGGACAATGGAATGAACTAATTCGTATGTCTTTTAGTATATCACATCAATTGGTTGTGGAATTTTACCGAAATAATTCTTTTCAGAGCATTTTCCAGGAAGTGATGAAGTCAAATGGTATAACACTGTCTGGCAATGTTTCATCACCACTGAAAAGTGAAAGGATAGTTCAGGAACTCAAAACCATTCTCCAAAATGCAATAGTTGCGTATTTGAAAGAAACAGCAAAATTAAAGTCTTTAGAATTTTCTGAAGTCTTTTCTGACGACGAACATTTCTGCGCAGCCCTTTTGGGAATAGAATTTAGAAAAATAGTAGGAGATTATGTGGAATTTCTAGAAAGAAGAAACTTGATGTCGTCTGTAACCGATGATTTTCTACAAACAGTAAATTTAGAAAACATTTTCAGCACCATCAAGGATGAAATTCGTGAAAGTGACTTTGAATAAGAAATCATACGTAAAGCATCCACCATAGGCTAGATGACGTGATATGGTGTCTTTCTCACCCATCATTTCATACCATTGATGTGGAGACATACAAATGCCAGATTTGGTAGGATAGCATCTCTCGTCATAACATTTAAATTCTCTGATATGCACGCAGGCTTGGCCAGTATATGAAGATACGTATGCAAAGATATTTTCCCCAACATGGAAACAGTTCTTTGGTAAATTACCCATATGCAATATCATTGAAGAACTTCCATTAAAGTTTGAAGCTGACATGATTCCAAAATCTTGGGTAAAACAGAAATTCAGGTGTTGATCAAAAACCTCTCAATCACTCGAAGACGAATGTTGAAATGAAGCGTTTCACAGTACAAGTCATGTTCGAAAGAAGAAGCAACCAATCATATAAAAGAAATAAATCATGTGACTACCCTCGGGCTACTGTTCTTTATTCGTTAGCAACAAATAGGAAAAAAACTTGACATGTACAACATCGTTTGTTACTTGTATGTGCCCCAAGGGAGAATGACATCAACATAGAAACCCACGTGTGTGACACAGACGATCATCATTGTCAACCCCCTAAACAAAATGTTTCCCTACGTACAATGTAGCATCAATTAAAATGTATTTCTTTTTTATGTAGGTAAAAGAATTACTCAGAATAAAAGAAAATAGGTCTGACATACGAAACAGGTCTGATAAAGAAATAAATTTTAATTCCCAAAGTAAAAAAATAAAGCATAAAAGAATAGCTTGAAAAAAAAACATGTCAAATAAAGGAATTAGATCTGATATAAGAAACATGGTAGATAAAAAGGGAATCAAATAAAAGTATTAGTTCTGATATATAGAAATAAGTCTGATATAAGAAACATGATAGATAAAAAGGTTGCCAAATAAGAGTATTAGTTCTGATATATAGAAATAAGTCTGATATAAGAAACATGATAAATAAAAAGGTTGCCAAATAAAAGTATTAGTTCTGATATATAGAAATAAGTCTGATATAAGAAACATGCTAGATAAAAAGGTTGCCAAATAAAAGAATTAGGTCTGATATATAGAAATAGTCTGATCTGAGAAAAACAAAAGCCGTTCATTGTTGCTCACACAAAGTCCAATAATGGCGGACACGTGGCTCCACACCCACCGTTGCCATCCGCCAACACATAACGTTTATCCACTGAGTAGGGATAAGTGGGGATACGGGAACATAAGAGAGCCGAGAGCTGGCCACGCCCACCGGCTCTCGGCTCTCTAATGTTCCCGTATCCCCACTTTATCCCTACTGACGTTACTCTCTGCATACGTCATGACTCATAGTTTCCTTGCCTCCAACGTATCTTCGCAGCCTACGCCTCTTGTTCAGGGGCTGCGCTCAACTCCTCTAAAAGCTCTGGCTTATGGTGTGGCTCATGGACACATCGTGTAGACACCCCGTGGGGAGCGAGTTGGTCTTCCATCTCACAGCGCTTCCTTGGGGTACATCTTGGTTTCTTGCAAGCGGCCCCCCTCGTAACGTGGAATGCCATCCACCCACGTTTGCTCAGGTCAACTGCCTCGTGGAGGAGAGCCCAGTTCTGCTCATCATTTTTCCAGCGAGCACGTTTTTCTCGAACGTATCTACTCTCCTTGTGTACACACTCCTGGCTTGGTGTAAAATCTCTAAAACTCTGCCTACATGAAATCACCCGTTGTCTCACCTCTGTGATATGGACCTGCCACCACTGGGTCAGCGCTACAAAGCTTTGCCTTCCTCCAGACCACGGCGGCATTGGACTCACTGATACACAGGAGTATTACAAGGCCGTCAGGATTACAACTTTTCTCCGCCTCTTCACTTCGCCAGTACTGGATGCCGTTGCAGCTCGGGACGTCATCGCTTCCCCTAGCAACCCTAATTTCTCCTTTCCCTCCTTTTTACTAATGGACCACTGACCCCTCACCAACATTCGACTCCCCTGTTTACCGCGAAGCTCTAACATTCCTTCGTTCCCTCCCTCTTTCTCGCTCCCCACCTGCTTCTACTACTGAGCTCCTCACAGAACCTCTCTTTTATTCCTCAATTATACATCCCTCTCATCTTCCGTACTTTGCCCATCCTTCCTGGCTCCGAGCAGGGGTTGTAACAGTTAGAGACCTCACTAACCCCGACCTTTCCTGGCGACCCTTCGGCAGCCTCCCTCCCTCTCTTCTCCTCTCTTCCTCCTCTCACGATGTCTACAACACTCTTCTTTCAACTATCATTTCACAGTTTCCAGAACTTGCTTCCCACTCAGGTCTCTCCTTGGTTCCCTCTGCTTCTCTTCCCTTTCCTTTATTCTTGCCTGCTTCTGGCTCAGTTCTTCCAATTTCTTCTCTCTCGTTATCAGATCTCTATCGGTTCCTCTCTGCGTCCCACTCTTCTCCCCCTCTCCCCATTCCTGACGTTCCTCCCGCTTCCACCACAGCGGTTTGGTCCGCCGCCCTGTCTCCTCTTTCTGCTCCTCTAGAAGTTAACACTCACTGGTTTTTCCTCCACCGCCGTCTTCCTGTTCCCTCTGTCCTTTTCCGAATGTCTTTTCTCAATTCCCCGCTTTGTCCTTTCATTGCTCAGGAGGCTGATCTGATGTCTCCCATACCTATCAACATTGTGTGATATTATTACCACTACTGAACTTGGCATTTACCATCGCTCAACGTTCCAGTACAGCAGATCTGACTTTTGACGCTTATCGGACTCTTCTCATGAAGATCCCCCCACCCCACCCCCAGTCAAGCTTCCATCAGTCTGTGCCTTTATTTTTGTTTTGGTGAAGCATGTAATTTATGTGTTTCACCAACGTTGTCGAGACAGGCCTACTCCTCTGACTGTACATGAAGCTTCTTCAGCTTTATTAAGTCACTTCCGCGACCGTCTGATATCCCGCCTTCGCCTGGAGCATTCCGTTGCAGTAGCCCAGCGTCGGGAGAGCCAGTTTCTTGCCACATGGTCACCGGCTGACTCATGGTTTACCGGCCCGCCATCGTCATTGCGCATCACGGTCAGTAGATCTGATATTTGAATTTCTAGATTTTGCAGTGCTCTTGTATTCTCAACGATCTGTTTTTAAGATATTTGTTCAGCACTGAAATTAACCGCTCTTATTTTATTGGATAATTAGCGTGAAGGGTGTACACAATTATTTGACACCCATTTTGTATTTTCCTTTTCATGACGTTCAAGCTTCGTTCGTCTTAAGGCCGTACTTTAATTTTTAATAATTGCAGTTTATCATATGCATTGTACTAATATATCTGAATTGTTAATAGTAACTAATGTACTGCTCCTTGTGTTAGGAGACGCTATGTGTTGTCGTCACCTAACTTTGAATAATGATAGAATTTCTATAGTATAATAAAACCGTGCAGGCTCTATTCATCAATCGTAAGCGTATTTTTTTCTTGGTATTAGTGCTCCACTTTGTCAATTACATAGTATCGCAATTTTGTAAATTAGTTCTAATTCGGTTAATAACGTGTTTGCAGAGTGCTGAATATATGTACATTATTTAAGATAATTGCTGAACAAGTATTATATTTTATAGCATTCAGGATGTCCACTTTGATTCTTTTACTGAGATTCAACTTTCCTTTGATTTGTCTTAATACCAGTGTCTGAACTATATTGTGCAGTACATCCTTGTAAATACATTGTGTGAATTTTAATGATATTTTGTACCATCCTGCAAGAGACGAGTTGTCTCATGATTATTACCTTATTATATTTTTTTGTACAAGTTTGTCAATCGCATGTGTTACACTTATGAGTATCGTACTTTGTGAAAATTCTATTCCTATGTTTTACGTACGTGTTCAGAGTTGCTTTGTGTTGTCAATCCCCCGTCAGTGAATAATAGTAGTGTAAATATTGTAGTTTCAAGCAGTGTTATTGTAGTTTCATCGAGTGTTTTCTAATTTTACTGATATATATAATCTTGATAATAGAATTCTGTCGCATTACTGAAAATTGCTGTTTTCGATCACTAAATAGATTGCACTGTGCTGTAGATATGTACATTGATTTAAAATATTGCTAAACAAGAATTATGTTTCATTTGCTTCAGGATGCCCAAGCTTGTTCATCTCCTGAGTTCAATTTTTCATTGAATTGATTTTTTTGCATTGTATTATAAATCAATCCTTGTAAATACGTCGTTTTAAACTCTCAGAGAGATTGTACCGTATTGCAAGAGACGAGTTGTCTCATTATTCCTACTTTATGTTCTTAATTAAGTGTGTATTAGCACGGTTATGCATTTTTGAGTAATAGGTTGTTCAATTTTTTCAAATATGTTCTTTTGAGTATGTAGAAGCCCAGACATGCTTGTTTATATTCATTGTTCATGAGCAGTATGCTTTGCTTCCTATTCTCCATTTTTCAATTTGTGCACTACGCTGTACATTTTGTAGAATAGATTTTAGCGTTTGACGATCACAGATTGTATTTTAATGTGTTCTACCTTGAATAAAGATATTTTGAAACCACCTTTGGCCTTAATGAATGCACTGACTCTTCGAGACATACTTTCGACAAGGTTTTGGAACACAGCGATAGGTATGCGCTTCCATTCGGTACGTAATGCTGCCGCTAACTGTTGCTTAGTAGTATGCCTTGGTTCCAAAATTCTTATGCGGCACTCTAATTCATCCCATAGGTGTTTTATGGGATTAAGATCAGGGATCTGTGCTGGCCAGTCCACACACCATACGGAATGATCGTCAAACCACACCGTAACAGTCCTTTCTTTATGGTTCGGTGCATTATCCTGCTAGTACCAACAAGGCTCGTTTCCATAGTATTGCCGCAGAGTTGGTAGGGCATAATTATCCAGAATGTCGAGATAGATGTACTGGTTAACAGGTTTGTCCACGATAACTAATGGGCCAGGACCATTCCACGAAAAACACCCTCACACGAGTACACTGCCAGCTCCAAACTTGACCGTAGGAACAGTACACTGTGGTAAATATCGTTCCCCGGCTGCCGCCGTACCCACACACGGCCATCAGACTGATGGATCGTGTATCTGGATTCATCAGTCCATAAGACCCGTTTCCATTGATCTACGGTCCACGATAAATGTTCTTTACACCATGCTAAACGACGAGTAGCATTCCGAGTGGAGAGGAAAGGCTTATGAGCAGCCGCACGACCACGGCAACCCATGGAATTAAGTTATCTGCTAATGGTACGTTCACATACCGAGGTTCCAGCATTTTTTCTCACCTGTACACTGAGGTCTTGTGCAGTACTCCGTCGATTAGCTGTAACGACTCTCCTGAGGCTTCGACGTCCTCTATCACTGATTTTCTATGTTTTGCTGCTTCAGGCACGCCATGTGTCTTCCACTTATTCAGTACATCCAAAACAGTTGACTCGGGTATGTTTAAACGCCTCTCGGTTTCTTTTATTAACAACCCACTAATATAGCACCCAACAATCTTTCCTTTCTCAAAGTCAGTTCTCTCCTGCCGCGACATTTTCACTCAACCTCACAGTGCGATATAATCGCGGTCGGTTGCAGGTTTATTTTTATATCGTTTGCAGCTACCGCGCATCTTAACAACGCAGCGGATCCGTTCATTTGATTGAAGGGGCGTCCAGTGACTTTTGTCAATATAGTGTATATATATATATACTACGTATCTAAGTGTCTAAAATTTGCAAAGACATGCGTTTGTTTAATTTTCTCTTCAATTTGTACATTGATACTGCAATTAATTTAATCAAGATGATGAATCAACTGATACAGGTTAGTCTAGATCTTCAACATCTCGCTCCCTTGAGTATTCTGGGTAGCTGAAATGAAGCTATTTGTTTGTGTGTAAAACATAGTCAGGAAGAGAACTTACAGACAGTATTTTTTTCTCACACTATAGATTAAATAACAGATCTTTAATTTTTACGTAGTTATAGCAATGCACATTTTCGTACAAAAATAAGTCATAAAATATTCGCCGATTATGCGATGAATTACTATATGTGCATTCAACGTCATAAAAATAGTTGCACCCAGAAGGACATGTCGGATTGTAATGCTATTCGGGAGGAAGGTAAAGGTTTCCAGGAACAATAAATGATTACACATTGAGACTGATAAAGGCAACATTTTTTGAGCTGCACGCCAATAAATAGTGTCTCTCAGTATGGTGTCGAGCCGCCATGTTTGCTCACACAGCATCCCAGCGTCTATCCCAACTGAGCTACGCGGACAGAATGCCTCGCTGCAGATTTGTCGTCTTGACACATATTTTCACCTCTGTAGTACGTCACATCATCTCTCTCTTACTTTTTTTTTCTTTGAAAAAAAAATAAGAGAGAGATGATGTGACGTACTATTTTCTTTTTTTTTTTTCTTTTTTTTCTTTCATTAATTCCAAACAATGTGTGGAACAAACATCACACATTGTTCCGAAGAACCCAACGGCCACTGGATCCATTTTCCACAATCGGGTGCCAATATGAAAATACAAGTTTGTCCGCGACGGGCATTGAGTCCGTGTCCCCCTCACTCCGGAGTAAGTCGCTCTCCCAACTGAGCTACGCGGACAGAATGCCTCGCTGCAGATTTGTCGTCTTGACACATATTTTCACCTCTGTAGTACGTCACATCATCTCTCTCTTACTTTTTTTTTCTTTGAAAAAAAAATAAGAGAGAGATGATGTGACGTACTATTTTCTTTTTTTTTTTCTTTTTTTTCTTTCATTAATTCCAAACAATGTGTGGAACAAACATCACACATTGTTCGAAGAACCCAACGGCCACTGGATCCATTTTCCACAATCGGGTGCCAATATGAAAATACAAGTTTGTCCGCGACGGGCATTGAGTCCGTGTCCCCCTCACTCCGGAGTAAGTCGCTCTCCCAACTGAGCTACGCGGACAGAATGCCTCGCTGCAGATTTGTCGTCTTGACACATATTTTCACCTCTGTAGTACGTCACATCATCTCTCTCTTACTTTTTTTTCTTTGAAAAAAAAAATAAGAGAGAGATGATGTGACGTACTATTTTCTTTTTTTTTCTTTTTTTTCTTTCATTAATTCCAAACAATGTGTGGAACAAACATCACACATTGTTCGAAGAACCCAACGGCCACTGGATCCATTTTCCACAATCGGGTGCCAATATGAAAATACAAGTTTGTCCGCGACGGGCATTGAGTCCGTGTCCCCCTCACTCCGGAGTAAGTCGCTCTCCCAACTGAGCTACGCGGACAGAATGCCTCGCTGCAGATTTGTCGTCTTGACACATATTTTCACCTCTGTAGTACGTCACATCATCTCTCTCTTACTTTTTTTTTCTTTGAAAAAAAAATAAGAGAGAGATGATGTGACGTACTATTTTCTTTTTTTTTTCTTTTTTTTTCTTTCATTAATTCCAAACAATGTGTGGAACAAACATCACACATTGTTCGAAGAACCCAACGGCCACTGGATCCATTTTCCACAATCGGGTGCCAATATGAAAATACAAGTTTGTCCGCGACGGGCATTGAGTCCGTGTCCCCCTCACTCCGGAGTAAGTCGCTCTCCCAACTGAGCTACGCGGACAGAATGCCTCGCTGCAGATTTGTCGTCTTGACACATATTTTCACCTCTGTAGTACGTCACATCATCTCTCTCTTACTTTTTTTTTTCTTTGAAAAAAAAAATAAGAGAGAGATGATGTGACGTACTATTTTCTTTTTTTTTTCTTTCATTAATTCCAAACAATGTGTGGAACAAACATCACACATTGTTCGAAGAACCCAACGGCCACTGGATCCATTTTCCACAATCGGGTGCCAATATGAAAATACAAGTTTGTCCGCGACGGGCATTGAGTCCGTGTCCCCCTCACTCCGGAGTAAGTCGCTCTCCCAACTGAGCTACGCGGACAGAATGTTTCGCTGCATATTTGTCGTCTTGACACATGTTTTCACCTCTGTAGTACGTCACAAACGGAAAAACTCCGTTCTTACTTTTTCCGTATCCATATGACAAAAACATTCTGGTAATAGGAGCGATTCGCGAGAATATTTAAGGTTTGATTAACTGTTAAAGTTCAATCGTCTGTCAACGGAACTGATTTTGAAGTTTTGTAGCGAGATCGGATATTGTGGACAAAGCATATCGCATGAATTTTGATTTTTGTGGCACAGGATATTTCTCCACACTCACCCCCATTTCGTGCACCAGCTACTATGCATTCTGTTACCGTAAGAAACCGGGTATTTAAATGATTGTACAGGTGATTGTACGATGTCTATGTATCAATCTGTGGAGTACTTAAGATAAAAGCTATTATAGCTAACAAGAGTAAATTTTACATTTAGAAGTTTTGTGAAATAATACTATAAAACAGTACATTTCACCATTTCCTAAAGATACACGAAAGTTATTGTGAGCTAAAAAAAAGATCTCAAGTTCCAAAGCATTCTGTTGCTTCGAAATATCACGTTGAAAAAAATACTTAATTTATGATAAGTCCGCCTACAGAAAAATAAAATTATTGCAAACGTATTCAAAAAAATAATAAGCTCCAACAGAAAATAAAATGACTAAATCACTCGCATTACTGGAAAAAAAAATAAGAAATATATCATCGGGAGATCAGTTTTACCTTGAACGTAAGTACAATTCGTAAGACGTTCTGGCTCAGTGGTTAAGACTTGCGGCTTGAGTTCGAACCCAGCCACCGGCACAAAATGATTCTCTGGCGTAAGGGCTGAAAAACTCGGCATCTTCGATTTTGCGAAATTTCTGTGCAAATGCGGAAAAACCTGAAATTGACTTTTCTGAAATCGACGGAATTACTGACTACGGAAAATCTGTGAAAATACGGAAGTTAAAGATAAACGGGCACTTTTAAAAAAGGTATTTCGTTAAAAGATGGACACTTACCGGCAACTTTGCTGCACGTTATTTTCAGAAATTTTCCATGAATTCGCACCACTTATTTCTTACAGTGTACTTATTATATAGCCCATCGAGGTCCTCGCGGTGGTCGTCCACCCCCCACCCCCACCCCCCGAGATTATGCGAGGATGCGCGAGCGTGGTGTTTTTCGTGTTGTAGGTTTGGCTTTAAGCCCCCCCCCTCCCCTACACTAGACTTAAAGCATAGTTTATCACAGTTACCTGCACAGTTTAATGAAACGTCAAGACGTTTGAAAATTAACCAATAACGAAAGACAGCATTTTAAATTTTTTGAACACCACTGTTATTTCGTAAATGTCTTTTAAATGATTAGATAAAACAAACTCATCAGTATACGTCCTTTCCTCACAGTGCTTCCGTCTCTTTGTAGTTTGCTGCCTATATTTGGGTAAATATAAATTCAGCAATCGATATTAAAAAAAATAATAATAATTAAACGAGACGGAGTTTAAAAAATAAAATTAGAATAATTGAAAATATGAAATTCGCGCTCTCTCTCTCTCATTTTCTTTCTTTTCCTCTTTTTTTCTTAAGGATTGGGCGCAGGGCCCTGTGGGACCGTACCTGTTCCAAACCCCTATGGGCGGCTCTGCAATCCACAATCGACCACGTTATGCGCATATAAAATTACTTATTTTTCCAGTTCCGCAGGTCTTGCAATTATACGGTTTCCATTGTAATTTTTACCGAAATCGCGTTTTTCCGAAAACGTGTAGCGTAAGATCGCGTGTGAGGAAGGACACCTCTATATGTATAATCTTGGTCATGGCCACAGTTAACAAATGTAAAAAGGAATTTTCCCATATGTATACAGACTGGCAGATACACAAAATGATGATGTAAGTTCACCATATTCTGGCTTACGTATTATATATGTCGAAGACAAACTATGAAGATATCCGACTTAGTAGTTACATATTCTCATAGATGGAACGCATGCGTGTTCGAGTAATTTCGGACACACGTGCCTACTCTTTCTCGCAAAGACTTTGCCATGTGCAGACATACACACATCATCATCATTGTCATCCATTATCAATCCACTGCTGGACGAATGTCTCTCCAAGCCTCTTCCACAACGGTCTGTCTTGTGCCAGTCTCCTACATGTTACTCCCGCATACTTTCGAATTTCATCCACCCATCTCTCATGTGGTCTTCCTCTGGGTCTTTTCCTATCCCTTGGAGTCCAATCTAAAATTTCGGCTGTCCATCGATGGTCTGCCCTTCTGGCAGTATGTCCAGCCCATTGTTTCAATGCAAAAATAGGGCAACGGCAACAGAATGAAACTTCAGTAGGTAAATTTGGTCACGGTAACAGAAACCAGCGTGGAAATACTCTAGTAGAGTTTGCAGAGGCAGAAAGGTTTTTCATCATGAACTCCTTTTTCAAGAAAAAGCCGCAAAGGAAATGGACATGGAGGCATCCCAATGGATTGACAAGTGAAATTGTTTTTATTATGTGTAACAAGAAATTTGTCATGAAAGACTGCAGTGTGCTGAACAAGTTC
The DNA here is from genome assembly GCA_039090855.1 of Macrothele yani. Lineage (NCBI taxonomy): Eukaryota > Metazoa > Arthropoda > Arachnida > Araneae > Macrothelidae > Macrothele > Macrothele yani. The sequence continues at coordinate 75,759,653 of CM077012.1, forward strand.
AACACAGGTAGTGACCATAGAATAGTAAGATGTAAGATGCACCACAATGCGAAACTCGAGCGTGGCAAGCTCATAAAACAAACAAAGTGTATTGATGTGACCAACCTTAAAAAGCATCATAATACCTTCAAATTAGAACTGAGGAACAGATTCTCTATTCTAGAAGTTCTAACATCAGAAGAAGTGGACATCTCTGAAGTTAACAGAAAAGTAACCAAAGCTCTTAGGGAAACAGCAACAAAATTAGCTGGGTCTAAGAACAAGTTGCATGTGAACAAATTATAAGGAAAAACCAAAATGTTTATGCAAAAAAAGAAGAGAGATGAGGATAACTAAAGAAGATGTCACTTCCAAAGTGGAATATATAGAGCAAAGCGGAATACACACATACTTATCAAAACCTGAGGTCCTTGTATTACTATTTTATCTGTCAGTCGATTCCTTTACTCGTGACACATAATTTTTTTTCCCATTATGTTCCTGCATTCCTTGCGGTGAGTCTGTGTATGCGCGTGTGTTCTGTTTTATATTTCTTCGTGGAACGTAGTAATGTAAATAAACAGTACTCGGAGACCGTCTCATTTTATCAGTGACGCATTGCTTCTTCCAGGAAAACTGTGTGTGAACTACGATAGCAGTATCCTGCTGACTGACTGCCCCAGGAGTCTGGAATTCTAACAAATCAGTTTTAACACAGCCAGCCAGCATTCACCTTCAGTGATCTTCTTCAGTCCGATACTGATTAGTGCTAAATTCTTCTTACTGCTTTCGGTATCAAAAGGCATTGACGTCATATTGGAAAAGAAAAGGGAAAACTGCATGTTAGTAATTGTTTCCTCTCATTAAGCAACCTTAGAATAATAACGTGTAATTCTGTCTCCCTTGTTGTTCACCATGTGTAAAATGTACAGTTATCGAGAAAAAAGTTTATGAAAGAATGCGACACAACAAATACAGCTCTTCGTATGAAACATGTACGCGCGTGTCAAAGCTTTTCAGCAATCAGTCCTGTCGTTGAAGTGACAACTTGAAGTATGGTGTAATGATTCGGAAAAAGTAAAAATAAGCATATCAGAACTATCCGAAGGAGCTCATCAGGTTTTTAAGGTAGGAGATAAACGTATACTTCCCCAATTAATTATACACAGGAGGTAGCGAAACTAGGAACAGCCAATGGAAAGGAATCTCAAGGAGCAACCAATCTACTAGGGGATTGAAGTCACTAAGTTCGGCTTCCATGGAGATTATGAGAAATGTGAGAAATAAAATTATGGAATCTTTGCTCCAGGAACAAGCTGCATTGTTCACAACTGACTTATGGACTGACAATGTTGTAGAGAAGTTCTTCGGGTATTACATTGTTTTGGGTTCACTACAACAAGCTCTTTATTAAATCCTGAAATATGCATTATTCTTGCCCACATTTTCCTGTCAGCAATTTATCTCAGGATATTTTATGTGTTAGATGAAACCCTGTTGAGAAAAATGCTATTAATTTGGTAACATATGTAAAGAAGTGTGCGTTTTTACAGTCGGAGTTGGCCATCTGACTGAAACAGGGTGGAAAGATTCGGCAGTGGTGATGTCTATGGCAAATGCTTACTGCAATACTGGCAAATCGCATGATTTACAGTAAGACGAGAAATTTCCTGGAAAAGGGCTAAGATAATTTTCTTGGCATAATAAATACGAATTTTTTTAAAGGTAAACTATGCTTCACTGAGCATATGCTTATCGTGCAAGAATTTGCTCACCTGGCAACCTCGTGGGTTGTTAAGCCAGCATTTTATCTGCTGAAAAGTTAGCGGGATGCAGACCCTCAAAGTGTTTCTGTTAAAATACAAAGAATGAGAGTACAAGTTCTTGATGCTGCGTGATAAGAAAATGAGGAATGTAGTTACTGCTATGCATTTTTAGGCAGAGTTAATAGACTAGGCTCGAAACTATCCTTCTTTCTGCTAAATAGAAGTGAAAGAAAAGCTATCGCAGATCAAGCACTTCATTGTCTACCCAATAACGCTAAAAGGGTAATGAACGGCGAGAACACGCGTACAGAAACGTTTAAAGCTTAACAGTAGAGTCAGAACACAAGGAACGGTACTTCCAAGAGTTCACATAAAGGCTGAAATCTCCTATTTTTTTTTTTTTTTTTCCGCATCCAAACGCTGAACAATTTTTTTATTCCTTCGAGTCAAACGATTTTCAGAGCTGAATATCTTGAAGTGGAACTGAAACGTTATCTAATACCTAATTGCCACTTGTACTCCCTTGTGAAAGGGTAAAGGTGCTCCAGTACTTGAGAACTGAAAGTGGTGGACTGAACAACGTTTTTTGTGCCTTGTGCTAAGTTCCTTTGCAAACAGAATTTTGGCAACGCAAGCCTCATCGACTGAATCAGAAAGCCACTTTTATATTTCTGCTGCTCCGCTTACAAAAGAAAACTGATCTAGACCAAACCCTGAAAGGCTGAATTGCACAAGACCTAGTTGCTGAAGGATTACAGAAACTGGTGAAATAGGTATGTTTTTTAATTGTTCTGCCGAATACTGATACTACTTCAACATAGTAACTTCGTGTACGAAAGATGCATACATATATCCCTAAATATTGACTTCACATCACTTTGCTTATATGAAATATCATAGTTTAATTTTCCCTTTTTGTGACTGTATTCCTATTATTTAATCATTCCATATCCGGAAAAGAAGTTGGTGGCTCTATATATATACATACACGTAGATTCCGGTTAATTGGAACACATCGGAGCTAGAACACTTTGTCCCAATTATGCGAAGCTTTATCCCAAAGAGCTAATTTGGGATGTTCTTCAAGAATTGTCCCGAATGAACTGCTGCCCCGATTAACCGATGACCCAATTAACCGGAATCTACTGTATATATATACAATAGAATGTATGTCTGTATGTTCCCTATGAACTCCTAATCCTTCACCAATCTGGACCAAATTTTGCATAGTTACTCTCAAGGACACCGCGGAAAATATAGGCTACCATGATACCTGGACATCCCTCTGATTTCATCCGCTTGACACTTTGTGCCTAAACCCTTCAACCTATCTGGACCAAATTCTGCACAGTTACTCACTAGGACCCTGAGGAAGATATAGGCTACGGTGAAACCTGGACACCCCACTCCCTCTTCCTAATTTCATCCCGTTGACCCTTTGTGATAATATATGTTTAGTGCATGAAGGCGCAAGTTAGTTTTAAAATATTATATTTTGACATAATAGCTGCAATAAGGGAACAGGCGTGATTTGTCTAACAAATAAATGAATTTCAGCTAATTATTATAAACTTCTATGCGTTTTATGTAATTTTAACTTAAATAAAAAAATGAAAATATATTGGACAAAATCAACTCAAAATCCAAGAAAGTGAAATTACTAAGAGAAATTGAGATCCCTCAATAGCATGAATTCCAGAATGTCCTATAAAAAGTGAAAAATCTATTGGACAAATCGATCCAAAATCCAAAATCAACTCGAAATCCAAAAAAGTGAAATTATTAAAAGAAATTGAGATCCCTCAATAGCATGAATTCCAGAATGCCCTAGAAATAGTGAAAAATGTATTGGACAATTGATTAAAATCAATGTTCGGAGGCAGCTGGCTGGCCCAGAAGAAGTTGATTCATGTATTTTTTGTTAATCCCGGGAAACTTCAGGTGCCTCCGCTAGTATATATATACAGTTACGGAGAATTAATAGCAACTCTGGAAATTTCCAACGTTTTGGGGTTTTCAGTGTTCATACAAAAGTAAATATGCAGATAATACTCACAATATATATTACCACGGCTCTGAAATCCTGCGGTATTGAAGATGCATACATTAATATTATTAATAACATCTATGAAAATGCAAGTGCAAAGATTCGGCTGTTTGAAAATACAACACACATAAAAATTGGAAAGGGAGTGAGACAAGGTGACACCATATCTCCGAAGCTCTTTAATGCCACATTGGAAAATGTCTTTCAATCACTGAACTGGGAAAACAAAGGGATAAAGATTAATGGAGATTATCTAACCCACCTTCGTTTTGCTGATGACGTAGTCATTTTTGCAACTACCCCATCAGAGCTGCAGAGTATGATCCAGGAACTTGCGGACAAGAGTAAAGAAGTGGGATTAAAAATGAACTTTCAGAAGACAAAAGTGATGTTCAATGCTTTTACAAGAAATGAAGATTTATTGACTGATGGAGAAAAACTGGAGATAACAGATACGTATGTTTATCTTGGACAGCAGATATCAAGTGAGGGTCACATTGATGAAGAAATTAATCGGCGTACAAAACTTGCCTGGAGAGCTTTTGGAAGAAACAGCATAATTTTCAAGAGCAATATGCCATTATGTCTTAAAAGAAAAGTGTTTGATCAATGCATCCTTCCAGTGCTTACGTATGGTGCAGAGACGTGGACCTTAACTAAAAGAGACATACAAAGGCTGCAGACAACTCAAAGTAGCATGGAGAGGTGCATGCTTGGTATAACCAGGAGAGATAAGAAGAGGAACTCGTGGATCCGAAAAATGACCAGAGTGGAAGACATTATGATCAGAGTTAAATCCCTGAAATGGCAATGGGCTGGACATACTGCCAGAAAGACAGACCATAGATGGACAGCCGAAATTTTAGATTGGATTCCAAGGGACAGGAAAAGACCCAGAAAAAGACCACATGGGAGATGGGTGGATGAAATTCGTAAATATGCGGGAGTGACATGGAGGAGACTGGCACAAGACAGACCGTTGTGGAGAAAACTTGGGGAGACCTTCGTCCAGCAGTGGATTGATAATGGTTGACAATGATGATGATGATGATATAAATCATTTTAAAGCACATTTCATGCAGAAACCAAATCAGTTTACAGAGTTGGAATATCTTTAACAGAACTCAAGTGTTGAACAGAAATGTGTTGCGAAACAGAAATCATGGCAAAGTAACGTGTTCAAATTCAAATACAATTACGTACCTAATATTTCGTTGGGTGACCTTTTGATTTAACAACGGCTGCACACCTGTTAGGCATGGAGTCAACCAACTTACGCAACATATTGGATGAAATACAGCTGTGCCAAACGTCAGTAATTGTGTTAATCAGTTCCACTTTATTTGTGGGGTGACGTTCGCGCACTTTTCTTTTCAGAATGCGCCACAGATTCTCAATCGGATTCAAGTCTGGCGAATTACCAGGCCAAGGAAGAGGCACAACATTGCCCAAAGACGTCACGTAAGTTTTAATGATTTTCGCACGGTGGCATGGGGCAGAATCGTCCTGGAAGATGTATAGCTGACTCTGGAACAACTCACGCCCTAAAAGCACCATCTTTTCCTGGAGGATAATTTTGTACACCTGTGCATTAACAGTGCTCTCACACGCATGTATTCTGCCCACTCCAGCAGCAGCAAAACATCCCCAAATCACAACACTGCATGAATACTTTCTTGTCTTAAGTGTGCAAGAGGGATGCAACGCATCGTTATTTCGTCGAAACACTAGGCACCCCGCGTCGTTACCGTTGTTGTTCAGTTTTGTCACATCACTAAATAACATTTGACGCTACCTATCAGTGTTCCACTCCTTATGTTCCTTTTGCCCATTCTAAACGTTTCTTGCATTGTACATTGGTTAGCAATGTCTTCTTTACCGCCCTATGAGACGTCAGCCTCATAGAACGTAACCTGTTCCTCCCTGTTCGAGGACAAACAACAGTACCACAGCTCTCCCGCAATTCTTTGGCAAGAACTGTTGACAAGAAGAACCTGTTTCGCAGACATAACCGTTTCAACGCGTTGTTACTTTTAGGAGTTGTTTTCATTTTTCGACCCCATTTACCCAGCCTACCATTCTTGATTCCACCCATATCACGGATCTTCGCCAGCTGCCGTCCAACTGTACTCTTGTGCACCCAGTTATTCGGACAATTTCTGCATTGCTTTTGCCGAATTAACTTAAAGTCACCATTTGCGAAGCTTTTCGTGGTGAAATATAACCTAATCTTTCTATAACTGCAACACAGTTTGCACAGAATAAACGAAATGCACTCTAAACTTCAGATTTGCACTGCAGTCCACAAGAGTAACGACTACACACTCACCAATGCAAACGAACTACCTACGCGCACTGCGAAAACGTCTGGAATACCTCCACGCACATCGCCTGCCCTTTATATCGCCCTTACACTGACGTACAAGCAAGCTCCGTCGGCTTGTAGCAACGACGATGACATTTCACATAACGAAGTGTACTTCCTTCGCAGCACATATATTTATAAACAACTTTCCAGAGTTGCTATTAATTTTTCCGTAACTGTATTATAAACGTATCAGTGGCAACGTACGCCTCATTTGGCAGCACGACGCCACCTACGGGACAACTGTGAACGCACCATTTTGCGATGCGTAAGTAGCGCCGTCTGGTCCGTGAGACCGATGCTTCGATAAAAACTATGTTACCAATAGTTATCCAAACAAAGCACTCATGCCAACTGCTTAATTAATAACATATTGTAAGGTACTAGGAGGTACAAGTTATTACATCTTTTGCATGTGCAAGTAAAACATACATTTAAAACTGATGCTGTCCATGGGATCGCACAACGCCACTTAAGGGTTAATCGTTCGATTTGGTCATCGGGATCTTCAACGGGTCTTCCAGACCGTGGTTCATCGGTAAGTGAGTAATCTCCACCACGAAACTTTGCAAACTGACACAGTCGACGCTTTTCGCTTCCTCTCCGTATAAGGCACTATAACGAAGTAAATTTATCCGTCATTTTTATCCGCTCCGGGGTTCGAACCCGAGTACGCTTATTCCGGAACAAGTCGCTCTACCAACTGAGCTACGCAGACATGTATTCTGATTCCTATCTGCCTTTATGTCATGTGCGTCCTGCTGGCAGGTACGTCATATCTCCCCCCCCCCCGAAAGAGGGCCGGGGGCATGGCCCACGGGTCAGCCGTGACCATGAATCGCTGCAGGCAGACAACCACTGTAGAACGTGCACTTGAGAACTCCCAGTCAATCTGGTGTGTGGAATGCAACGTCACACACATTTATTTTTCGAAGCACTGGAGAAGGGATTCTCTGATTTTTCCTATCTCGCGGTGTGGAAATAACATCACACCAATGCGAGATTTTGAACGGTCGGGTCATCCGGGTAGTTCGGGCGCCATTATAACGAAGTAAATTTCTCCGTCATTTTTATCCGCGCCGGGGTTCGAACCCGAGTACGCTTATTCCGGAACAAGTCGCTCTACCAACTGAGCTACGCAGACATGTATTCTGATTCCTATCTGCCTTTATGTCATGTGCGTCCTGCTGGCAGGTACGTCACAGCACATACACTATATTAACAAAAGTCACCGGACTCCTAGAAGAGAAACACAACATAGCATTTATTGACATAAATTAGTACGGTGTCGGTCCACCTTTGGCCTTAATGCATGCACTGACCCTTCGAGACATGCTTTCGACAAGATTTTGGAACATAGCGATAGGTATGCGCTTCCATTCAATATATAATGTTGCAGCTAACTGTTGCTTAGTAATAGGCCATGGTTCCAAACTTCTTATGCGGCGCTCTAATTCATTCCATAAGTGATCTATGGGATTAAGACCAGGGCTCTGTGCTGGCCAATCTACACACGATACGTAATTATCGGCAAACCACGCCGTAACAGTCCTTGCTTTATGGCTCGGCGCATTATCCTGCTGGTACAAACAAGGCTCGGTTCCATAGTATTGCCACAGAGTTGGTAGGGCATAATTGTCCAGAATATCGAGCTGGATGTGCTGGTGAACAGGTTTGTCCACGATAAACCGGAACCATACCACGAAAAACACTTCCACACGAGTACACTGCCAGCTCCAAACTTTACCGGCTGATGGATCGTGTATCTGGATTCATCATTCCATAGGACCCGTTTCCATTGATCTACGGTCCACGATAAATGTTATTTACACCATGCTAAACGACGAGTAGCATTCCGAGTGGAGATGAAATGCTTATGAGCAGCCGCACGACCACGGTATCCCACGGAATGTAGTTCTCTGCGAATAGTACGTGTACATACCGAGGTTCCAGGATTTTTACTCACCTGTACACTGAGGTCTTGTGCAGTACTCCGTCGATCAGCTGTAACGACTCTCCTGAGACTTCGATGTCCTCTATCACTGATTTTCTTTGGTCTGCCGTTTTGCTACTTCAGGCATGCCATGGTACGTTTTGCTGCTTCAGGCACGCCATGTGTCTTCCACTTATTCAGTACATCCAAATAGTTGACTTGGGTATGTTTAAACGCCTCTTTTTTTTTTTTTTTTTTTTTTTTGATTGGAGGTTTAACGACCACCGTGAGCAACTCAATGGGCTATAAGCAGTCGCCCGTCCCTAATTTTGGGTCACTGGTTCCAGGGAAGGGAGAGAGCCAGTGCCGTAAGACAAACACAACATCCATGCCTGACCGGGATTCGAACCCGGACCCCTTACGGACGAATGATCAGAGGCCAACGCCTTAGACCACTGCGCCACCGGGGCGGCGTTTAAACGCCTCTCGGTTTCTCTTATAAACAACCCACTAATATAACACCCAACAATCTTTCCTTTCTCAAAGTCAGTTCTCTCCCGCCGCGACATTTTCACTCAACCTCACAGTGCGATATGATCGCGGTCAGCTGCATCGGCTTGTTTTTATACGGTTTGTAGCTGTGCCGCGCATCTTAACAACGCAGCGGATCCGTTCATTTGCTTTTGAAGGGTGTCCGGTGAGTTTTGTCAATACAGTGTATCTTTGATTCGCGTTTGTGTCGCGTTTGTATCCTTGGATAGGAAAACAGTGTTAAATGACGAAAATAAAACTTATTGTCTCATTCATAAACCAACGCCAAATGAACACAACTTCACCAATCACGCCGAACTCTTTTTTGGGTAGAAGTGTTAAACCTCACCTGTCAGAATATTGTGTATGCAATGCAAATTAACCTTTAAGGCTGCCACCAACGACTTCTATCGCCAAAGTGCGACAACACGTTTTATACAACCCAATACATGTATAGAATATGATAAACCGAAGCACAAATTTGCCCTCCCAGCACGAAAAGCTGAAAAGGATTGGAAATCTTGCTTATTCTTAGCTGTGTTTAGTACAAAGATAATTTTTTTACAATTCGTTACCTCGAAATGGAATTGATTAGATACAGTTGGCACATGGAAGAACAGGAACACAAAACTTCGATCTTGTCGGGCACACACACATTTATCTGCAAATGCTGTTTTGACTGTTTGTATGACTTTTTGATGCAAATCCCATGTGAATTCGTTTTTTGGTTGGGGGTTTAATGACCACTGAGAGCATTTCAATGGATTACAAGCAGTCGCCCTTTCCTAATTTAGGGCCACTGGTACCAGGAAACGGAGAGAGCCAGTGCCGTAAGACAAACACAACATCCATGCCTCACTGGGATTCGAACCCAGACCCATCTCGGACGAGTAGTCACGAGCCAGCGCTTAGAAAACTGCGCCACCAGGGCGGCATGAAAAATTTAGGACTTCCAACAAATTCCATATAAGGCACAATAGTGAACTGTATTAGCCTCACCGATGGTCGAGTGTTACGAATCGCAGGCTTCAAATCTTTCGTCTGAGATGGGGCTGGGCCCGTATACCAGAGAAGGCATGGATGGCGTGCTTGTCTTACGGCAGTGGTACTTCTCCCTTCATAGAGACCAGTGGCCCTAAATTAGGGACGGGCGACTGCTTATATACACTGCCGGACAATTGCTAAGGACGGATGACAATAGCAACGATAGCAACTATAAAATGGAAGGCAGGAAAATGTGGAACTTAGCATAAGTGCGGGATACAGTAAGACGTGTTGTGCGTATGCAAATTTTGGATTGCCGAACTTGTTCGTGACGTCATAGCGCTGATAAGAGATATAAAGGATTTGACGCGTATTGACCGTTGGTGTTCAAACACAAAGTTGAAAGGGAAAGAATCAATTGACGAACTTGCAATTTTCAGTATGTCTTCCCGACATCACCTAGATGATTTTACGCGTGACCGTATTATTGGCAAGATTGAAGAAAGGCGAAAAATAACAGATGTTGCCAGAGAGTTCCACGTCAGCCACAGTGTTGTTTCAAGGCTTTGGAAATCATTTAAAACAAATGGAGAATGTAGCAAACGTCACGGGGGAGGTCGTGCTCGCAGTACGACACCTGCAGAAGATCGGTACATAGTGCTATCAACAAAAAGACACCGGCGCAGCACAGCTAGTGAGGTAGCAAATCAGTTTATGGCTGCTACTGGCAAGCGGATCTCCCGAAAAACTGTCGCCAGCCTTTTGCATGAAGGAGGACTATACCCCCGCCGTCCTGTTGTGTGCATCCCATTGCCCAGACGTCACCGTACCGCCCGTTTGCAATGGTGCCATCAACATCGCAATTGGACTGATAACGACTGGTCTGCTGTCCTCTTCTCAGATGAGAGTAGATACAGTCTATCGTCTGATTGTCGACGGCAACTGATCTGGCGTGATAGTGGTACTGCATATTGTCCAGCAAACATACAGGAAAGGGACCGATATCCGACATGTAGTGTCATGGTATGGGCTGGCATCATGATCAATGGCCGTACGTCCCTCTATGTGCTTCCAACTGGGACTATGACTGGCCAACGATACATTAATGATGTTCTGCTACCTCATGTTCGCATGTTCCGTGGTGCTGTCGGTGATAGATTCATTTTCATGGACGACAACGCAACATGTCATCGAACAGTCGCTGTCCAGGAGTGTCTTGAGAGCGAGGATATTCAACGCCTCGTATGGCCATCACGTTCTCCAGATCTGAATCCTATTGAAAATGTGTGGGATGCTTTGGGGAGGAGTCTTGCTGGTCGCCAATGCCCTCCAATAAACAAGAACATCCTCATCCGTGCACTGACAGAGGAATGGGATAAATTACCCCAACAGCTGCTTGATAATGTTGTGCAAAGCATGACACGACGTGTGGAATCTTGCATCGCCCTCCATGGTGGCCATATCCCGTATTGACATCTTACGCCGGAACGCCTGCTGACGGTAATTGCATTTTTTTCACGTTTACGTATTCTGCATAAAATGGCCTGTTTGTCCCTTGAACACGTTCCAAAGCCTTCTGGATTTCAGAGCACAATAAATTGTCTTTCTTGTAATGTCCTGGTATTCCGACATTATTTTATTTCACTTGGCATCCAACCACACTTACTTTTTTATGCGCTGTATAGCCATTTATGATCCGTCCTTAGCAATTGTCCAGCAGTGTATATAGCCCATTGAGTTGCTTACGGTGATCGTTAAAACCCCTAAGACACACACAGAACTGCATTGCAATCCTGGTGCATTAAGAATTGTACGTAACAATCTATTGATCGTTTAATTAAGTTTTCCGTTACTTAATCCTACGATTTTAAAATTCCCATTATTTCAGGAGAGCGGAGCTTAGGATACATTTCTTTGTTATTTAAGAATTAACAAAGAAATTTTAGAAAGCCAAGGAAATCCGATATATTAAAATAGTATAACTATACTAGTAATCCGAATTTCTTATCGTAGATTATAAATCAGAGTTTTCAAGCTTTCGCACATCAAGCAGACTGCTTTTTCAAGAAAGGTGAACTGCAAACTGGATAGTAGAACACTTCAACAATTTGAACGTGTTCAAATTGTTGAAGTGTTCTATTATCCAGTTTGCAGTTTGTTGTCTACCTTCCTTGGAAAAACCATCTGGTTGATTTGCGAAAGCTTGGAAACTTTGATTTATAATCTACGTCAAGAAATTCGAGTTACTAGTATAGTTATACAATTCTAAGTGTAATTGGTGTACAGTTCCTTGTTATTAATTAAACCCAACATGTATTTTACAAATAATAAAAGACATCGCAATATCGTCAGATATGTCTGAAAGCTGCGCACGGCTGCAAGAGTTAGTGATAAGTAAAATACTAATATATGTATACAAATAATTCCATCAGTACAAGCAAAATCAATAAATAAGTATAATAACAACAATATCAAGAAATAAATATAAAATCTGGTAGTCAGCCTAAGCATCAGGGAAAGATATATCCGGTAGATATATCTATATATATCTACCGGATATATCTTATATATAAAGATATATCTATATTTCCTATACTTCATATTTTTCATGACAAATGTATGTGCGGGGAGAAAATTTGTTGTTGTCCCGGTAGTGCAGTGGTCCATTAAAGACGAATGGTCTTCTGACCATTCGTCTTTAATGGATCCTGTTTCAAATCTCGGTGAGGCATTGATGTTGTGTTTGTCTTACGTCATTGGCTCTTTCCCTTTCCTGGAAACAATGGTTCTAAATTAGCGATGGGAGATTGCTAATATCCCATTGAGTTGCTTGCGGTGGTCGTTAAACCCCCAAATAAAAAAAAAATTACAAACATAAGTTTCAAAAACGACTAGACTGATTGATTAATTTAAACATTTTTTTCCGGAGCAACAGCTGGAGGACCTATAAAATAGGGAGAGCTTCGGTTTATAAGTACATATAGGAACGTAATGGGGGTCTTATGCCCGCAATTATTTCCCAAGAAGAAACGGTTTTATCATTTCCCCTTGAAAGAAACCAGCGTCGTTGCCTCAAAACTATTACCTTCTCCGATGCGTCTCCCCCCCCCCAACTTCTCTCGAATTTTACGCTTTACCTCCCCTGCCTAAAATACAAGGTATTTCTGAAATGTGTGGTCAGATTTTAAGAAGGTGTTCTCCTGAGCATGATAATGCAAAAAAGTTCAAATGAACATTGAACAGGAAATATTTTCCTTCTGAATTATGGCGTACTACGTAAGTGCAAGTCAGAAAGCCTATGCAGTTAATTGGTCGTTATTGCAGTTAATACGATACACTAAGTGATCAATGTGAACAATTTTGTAATTGTACATCAGAGTCATCTTTTCTTTTCTGTGGTCCTTTCTGTACTTCGCCGACCAGGGTTCTGAAGTACACCACTTTCCTCGTTTGCATCCTGTCTGATGCACAGAGAGGCTGTCAGGCGGCACCACGTGAAGGTGAGGATAAGTGGAATTTGACTCCATTGGGCCGTCCGAACTTCACCAAAATTCCCATTATTGATCATGATTTCAGGTGAATATCAGTTCCATCAACGTTTTTGCTGTATGACTTGCGTCATAAAAACCCAGTGAGCCTTTTATTCTGAAGAAATATCTAAAAGAATAAGAGCAGCATGAACCTCCATTAACCGTATAAAAACCACAAACAGAGATCCAAAGCTAGATATCAAAATAGGAGCTGACATGTTCAACAGCTGTATCCTCCCATCTCTAACATACGGCTCTGAATCATGAAGCACCACTCAAAAAGAGGAACTGAGTCTTGAAACCCCCAGCATTCTATGGAAAGAAGAATCCTGGGGATAAGTAAAAAAGATCACATCACAAACACAAATATCAGAAATTTAACTGGAGTAAAAGAAGTAGTGAAAACGATATGTGACAACAAGGTACGATGGGCAGGTCATATCGCCAGACTCACCGACAACAGGTACCGTGTCACAAACTGGTATCCAAGATCAACCAAAAGAAAACCTGGTAGACCTCCAACTAGATGGGAAGACCCTTTAACCGAAGCGATAGGAAACAACTGGAGAAGACTGGCTCAGGATCGCCTTCGCTGGAAACTTTGCGACTTGCATTTATCGAGAAATCCTAAATGTTATATTATACATCAGAGTCAGTAGTGGATCTAGAAGCCAATCTCTTATGGTAGAAGGGCGGTTGCTCCGGTTTAAAAATAAAAAAAGACTTTGAGGAGGGCTCGCGCTCACACACACACACACACATACACTATAAAGTTGCAGCGCTTTCCCTTTTTGGCATCGCAAGGCTTTTTAAAATGTTCTATTAAATTTTTTTCTAAACTTTTAAATTACAAGCTGCAAACGAGAACTGAAAAATCAGCACCTATGTTCATGGTGTTTAAATTGCCTGCTTTTCGAGAAAACCAACTCGATGCTTTTTAAACCTCATGGCTAGACAAAATCTTTCAAAATAAAGTTTGATCCCTTCTATTCAGGTGGGATAATTTAATAGAAACATTTCCGGCTCGCAAATTTGTTACTAGTTTTCGTTTTCGGCCCAATCGCGGTAGGTACTTCGCTCTACCACCCACAGTATCTCACACATAGGCCTACTTCAGAGTCTACCCCACGCAGTGACTTTCCCTGTTCCCAATTACTAATGATGCCAAGCAACACTAAAACAAGAACAAACTTCACCCATTGCTTTTCATGATCATCCAAAATCTCTTTTCACTTCCGCCCGCTCTCAGCTTTCTCTGTTTCTGAACCACTAGTTTTTAGCACGTCTTTTGTAAAAAAGATCGTACTTATGTTACCTGTTTGTCCGTCCATCCGTCCGTTTGCGGGTGTCATATCTCTGCAACCATTAGCCCGATTTGAAAAATTATTTTTGCATTGAGAAGCTCGAAATGTTCGAATGGTGATCCTTCATTTCGTTTTTTTTTTTTTTTTTTTTACAATGCACGATTTCTCCTCTAGAGGACGTAAATGCGGATGATATCGAATTCAAAATACATTTTATTCCATGTAGTTGCTTCTAAGCATACGATTGAATTTTGTTTTCACCTTTAGGTACAGTCACTTTTTCAAGTTACGCCCAGATTTTCCGATAGGGGGCGTATAAAAGTAAATTGCGTTTTTCCCGATGTCTCTTCTTCGAAAACTCCGATTTGAAAAATTCTTTTTGCCGCTGATACAGCTCCTGATGGGAAATCTTTTGCATATAGGTTCTAAATTTTGGTACAAAATGGTTCGGCCACCAGGGGGCGTAAGTGCTAATTTCTGCTTCTGATGTATTTGCAGCAAAATTTGAGCTTCTAAAATCTCGATTGAAAAAATTCGTTGGTGGATCGATACTAATCACGTCAATAAACCTTTTCGGAATATTTTCTTCTTAAAGTTATGCATGGTTTCTCCGCCAGGGAGCATAGATATATATGTATATCTTATTTTTGTCAATATCTCTACTTCTAAGAGTCCGATTTGAAAAATGCATTCTTTGTTGGGTAGCGTTTCCGGTGCGAAACGTTTGTCATATAATTTCAAAATTTAAAAGTAATTCATAGACATTCCACTAGGGGGCGTTAAGGTAAAAAGCGTTTTTCCCGATATCTCTGCTTCCAAAACTGCGATTTGAAAACTTCTTCCTGTATCTCATACAGCAGCTCTTGGTGGAAAATGTTTTGCATATAATTTTTAATATTTTGTAAAGAATAGTTTGGCCACCAGGCGTAAGTGTTGTTTCTGCTTCTGATGCATTCGCAGCAAAATCTGAGCTCCTGAAAACTCGACTGAAAAAATTATTTCGTGGACTGATACCGCTCACGTCGCAAATCATTTTGAGAATACTTTCTTCCTAAAATAATGCATGGTTTACCCACCAGGTGGGGTGTAGATGCATAACTCATATTTGTCGATATCTCTGCTTGTAAGAGTCCAATTTGAAAAATTATTTTTTTCTTGGACAGCGTTTCAGCTGCTAAATGTTTCTCATGTAATTTTAAAATTTTCTGAACACACAAGTCTGCCATCAGTGGGCGCAAGTTCGCGTTTCTGTCTGCAGCAATATCTGCTTTATTAACATCCGATTGAAAAACTTCTTTCTTCGGTCAGATAGGCTACTATTGTTTTCCATACCGGTTCCATTGACTTTGAATAGCTTTGATAAATGTAATTCGCGTCAGAACGGGTTCAAAAGACGTGCTCATTCTAACCGAAAATTCGGTGTCATATTTCTTGTTTTGTTGTTGTTGTTTTTTCTGCTGCAGCTAGAACAGAACATTTTATCTCCAAATTTACAGCAAATTTTAGTTGTTACGAGAATTTTTACGAAAACTTGTGGATTTATTACTATGATTTTTGCAAAAATAAATGCATTAATTATTCAGGTATTGATCATTTAAAAGGGAAAAACCTGCTTTGGCGGGGGGGCGGGGGCGGGGGCAATCGCCCCAGTCAATCCAGCTAAATCCGCTACTGATCAGAGCGTAAGTATTTGAAATGGCCTCCCTGAGCAAAAATACACGCCACATCGATTGACGAGCATGAAGGTCATTGCAGTTGGCTCATCACAATTCCGACTCACTTTGTGTAGCATTACTTGACCCAGGAGTCGAGGGATCCTGTACAATATTTGCACACATGTACTATGCGATATTATGCAAATTTACCTAGAGGTGCACCTATTGGCAGGCATCCTTACTTGCACTCCCAAAATATGCTCTAACTTGGAAAGGAAGCTTTTCAAGGCTAGTATTTCATAGAAGCTTTTATAATCAGTATCCACAGTAGAACACATTCCCAAAATGTGTTATAACTCGTAAAGGAAGCTTTTTAGGTCCAGTGTTTTGAACTTTTATCACCACTCTCCGCAGTAGAATACATTCCCAAAATTTGGCTAGAGCTTTTCGAAACACCCTGTTTAGTGATTGGCTGATTTATTAACCAGAAAAGGAAAGAAGGAAAACAGTGGAACTCGCTTATAATGAGGAGCTCGGGACCGATAGGAACCCTTGTTAAACCCGGGGCTCTTTGAATCCGTTTTTCGGTGGAAATTCCTACCATGTAAAAATATGCAAACGTGATAATATGTTTATACGTTTATACAGGGTGATTGTAAACTCCTTCAGCAAAACAAAAGGGGTGATAGTACACATCAAGATGAACAATATTTGCAATGGAACCTAGGACCGCATTCCACTCTTAGTGCCAGAAAAGAGCACGTTCGAAAAACGTCCAGCAGGTACACGGAGTTCCAACCAGTGCATGAGAAGCACAAGATGCAAATTAGGTGCGCTGAACACGTGCGTAGCCGATGAGGAGCAAACATTTAAAAATGCAGCCGAACCCGTTCCGCGATATTACCATGCGAACATCACAAGAGAATTGACGTATACGTCTGACCGGCACAGCGTACCGTGTGTTCCTGGAGCAAGTGCTTCCCGGTCTGTTGCAGGATGTTCCGCTCACCACACGGTGGGACATGTGGTTTATGCATGATGGGGCCCCAGCACACTTTGCCACCGAGGTCCGATACTTCCTAAATGCAACATATCCGGGATATCCCGGATTGGACGCAGTGGACCTGTGGCTCGGCCTCCACGCTCCCCGGACCTTAATTAACTAGACTTCTTCTTCTGGTGGCACACGAAAACGTTAGTGTACGAGACACCTGTAAGCACCCTGAAAGATCTCGTCGCGTGAATCGCTGTTGTTGCGGACATGATCAACACCACACCGGGAGTCTAAGAGAGGGTGCGACAGTCCTTCCTTCGCCGGTGTGGGCTGTGCAACTGCGCCCTTGGACGACAGTTTGAGCAGCTCCTTTGAGTCTTTCTCTGATGCGATTGGAATTGTGCAACTCATAAATTAGGCATGTCTCTTTGTTTTCACTGTTGAAGGTTCAACGTGGATATGTAACTTTACTCTTTTCAGGCACTAGGAGTGGAATGCGGCCCTAGGTTCCATTGCAAATATTGTTCGTCTTGATGTGTACTATCACCCCTCTTGTTTTGTTGAAGGAGTTTACAATCACCCTGTATAATTATCCATAACAATCGGATATACTTGAAAATTTCAATTAATGAACGTCTCCAGTACTACAGTTAATCAATTAAATATTTCAAGTATATTTAACTTGAGAGCCACATGAAACTGACCGCTGTTTAACTACACAGCACACATGAAGCAGAAGCAGCACCAATCCTCTCAATGCAACGCTTCTTGGAGGGTGAAAGACACAATTTCAAGAATTGTTATCTCTTGTTTCCCCTCCGGCGACAGTCCTGTATTCCTCTCTGCAATTGTCGCCCAGAAATATACTTACATGCGCGTGAGCTCCACCCATCTTCTTTTTGCCTAGGAGTAGGCAGTCTGTTTACAAGTCTGGTGACATGATACAGCCAAGGCATAGACCTTTGGAGTGCGTGGCAGGTAGAGTCTCTTACGCAACTCGATTGTTGAGCATTTGATGTGCTTCTACCCATTGCTTTTCTATCGACATTCTTCTACTAGCGCACAAGAATTCCGCTGCGCTGTTGCAGTATTGTCCTGTGTGCAACCATTTCTATTCCTCCATTCTAGGACAGTGCGCAGCAGATTTTCTCTGTCTTGTTAAATATGGAATTCCATTAAATGTTGTTACTTTGCTTGTTAAAAGTTATCCTCTTAGCTTTTCTCTATCTCGTTAAATCCCGAGACTTCATTCATTTTTGTTCGTTAAAAGCGATCAAATTAGCTTTGAATTAACATTACACCAAACAAAAGTTCCTGTTTTGCTCGTTAAATCCGAGGTCTCGTAAAATACGGGTTCTTTATACGCGGTTATACTGTATTCATTTAGTTGATTGTGAAAGATCGTAACTATACACATTTTTTTCCATTTTAGTTTTATTTAAAGGAAACGCTTAAGGCATTTTTCTTATCTTAGTATATATTAGTATAACCTCTAAAGGATGGGGCATATATATTAAAATATTGTGATTTAAAATCAGTTCTATTCTTCAAAGGGACTGATTTTACACTCATATTTTTACACTCATCGTACACTCATACTGTGAAAATCTTGACCTTGGCAACGACGCAACGTACCCAGCTGGTGCGAAAAAATGAGAAAAAAGACAGTTGTCGAGGGGGCAGTGATCTCTTTAGCACAAGAGCTTGCTCCTCCTCCTTAGCTGGTGCTGCGCAAAACGTTACCTTCATCATCCATGACCGTCTGCGCTCCTCGCTGAGGCAATTCCTAATGCAAGTGGGGAAGTTAGCCGAATATGCGTCTGCTGGATCATATGTAAATCATGCACATCCTCTGCGACCTTTTACTTGGGAGAGGAAAATTTTTACATTGTTCGTCATTAAAAGCCTTGAAAAAGATTTGTTATTTAAGCATTAATGACATAGAATGAGTCTGGAAAAGGTTATAAATCGTCACTACTAAAATAGATCCTAAATTTGATGAAAAAGCGAATGGCTTAATCAATAAATCTGCATCGTTCGATTTGATTAGTTAATGAGAATAGATGATGTGCGGAGAGAAAGAAGATCAAATGCTTCATCGATTTGATGAGACCCTCCTTTGTGCCCGGGGCTCGCCGCCAGATCTCTTATCTTCAAAGAAAGTGCCGACCTAGCTCGGAATCATTTGGAAAGCGACTTTCTAGTTCCCACCCTGTCTAGACACAGAGCGATTAGTTTTCTTACTGTTTTCATCCGAAACTGAATTCATGTCCGGTTCAACCTGTTTACAAATTCCAGCACATTAGTAGCTCCACCCGTAATCCAATGTCATATGTTCGACTCCTATATAAAACTCAAATGTACTTTTCTAAATTAATGAAAAAAAAAACATTTGTGCGAAAAATTCACGTCAGTCTATAGCACGAGATAAAAATTATTGATCGGATACCACTAGTTTTTCACACCTCGTTAGGACAAATGGCGGTGCAAAAGATATCAATTTTCTCAATTGCTATCTATGTCGATTAACTCTCACTCATGTTTATATAACGCCAAAGTCCCACCTGCTCCGTAAACTAACTTATACTTTATTAAGCAAAATGCTTATTCATTAAAAAACTCCACTCCTGAAAACGTTCTTAGGATTCATACCGACTATGTCCAAACTTACAGATATCTGCTCCTATCTTTAACGATAAATATGAAACTCTTCACTTCAATGTTTACTAGATTATCCTCCATCTGCTATACCAATGGAAATAACTGGAACTCTGGAATGCAAGTCATCGCCCAGTAGTCAAGGACGCAACTCTTTTCGCTTCTCGTACGGTTTGAGCCTCCCCTATCTATCCTCCAGTGACCCTTAGTTAGGGATAAACGACTCCACTTAACTTAAGATGCTGTCCATGGGGCTGTAAAGAGCAATGCAAGTAACGTGATCTTCACATTAAGAAGTTAAACACATTACGTGAATTATTACGTTATGAAGTTAAATTTACCAGCATCATGAAAATTTTGGCTAAAATATAAGTTTTTTAAGCAAAAAATGCAAAGCCTATATATATGGCTTCTGTCACTCGTCCGCGATAGGGTACGGGTTCGAATCCCGGTGAGACATGGATGTTGTGTTTGTCTTATGGCACTGGATATCTATCTCCTTTCCCTGGTACCAGTGGCCCAAAATTAGGTTCGGGCGACTGCTTATAGACCATCGAGTTGTTCACGGTGGTCGTTGGCTCCCCCCCCCCAATATATATATATAGCTTCAAGGGTCACACACCCACTGGTAGCGTAGCAATCTCCAAAACGCCATTTGATAAGCGTCCGCCCTGAAGGACAAAATTGTTTGCAACAATATAAAAATGTTGAAATCCTATGGATCAGTGTGTGGTCATTATAAATTGACTGAGAGAAGAATACAAGCCGAATACCTAACTTCGAGCTGAAATTATGGAAGACTGCAAATACAATTGACGTGAAATAAAGTTCACTAGAATACTGTAGATTGCTACAGTTGAAAAGTTTGCGCTATTTAGATCAGTTTCCTTGGAAAAGAAAAGGTTATTAGTTAACACAACAATTTTCATGACTTAAGAAAAATATTCGTTCCTGAATGCATAAAATATATTATGCATTCTTCAGTTCCTAATATTAAAATTATAGTAATTTCGGTCATCGTTCTTTCCTTTCTCAGGAGTCGGTAAAAAACCCGAATCAATGCGTTATAGACAGTGCAAATGACGACTATATCGGTGTCATAAAGCATCAGTTTTTAAATATTCTAAAAACGTTTTTGTGAGGTCCGTGGTCTGCCTTCCGTCACTTTACGTAAGATTCGATCAACAATGAGCTCCACGAGAGCCATATATCAATTTTTTCCTCGATTTCCTCTGTGATACATCTCCGTTAGTACCTCTTTTTCTAAGTGTATCTGAGAAACCAACCAACGATACACGTCATAGAATGTCTCAAATTATACAGCGTTTTCTTTTTTTTTTTTTTTTTGTAAAATGTAACAAAGCAATTAAATTCATGCTCCAAAGAATGGTCGTACAGCTTTGCTGTTTCCCGTCCTGTCTGCAGATTTTGTAACCTATATTTTCTACTCTCGTTAATCCCTTAACACTCCTAACCCATGTCGCGGGAAACGCAGAGTTGTTCTTCTTCCGCTCCGATATAGAATATCATCTGCTGCTTTCGCTGTTCTTTAGAGCTCTGCGTGCTAATAACTGATTTCCTGTGAATTCTCCGCCAGTCAACGCAAAACGTACTTCACCCTTCTGACCTTGACCTTACACGCTCCAGAAAACAACTCCAAAGAAGCCCTTACCGATTGTCACAAAGGCTGATACCGTATGTTCCAACACTTTCTTTGTCGGTTACATAATCGCTTCTTCAGACAGCTTTTGAAGCCATTAATCTCTACGTTTCCTAGTGCATCTCCTTCCGCTGACATCCAGCCGACAAACACGCTGCCGATATGTGTGTCCGATCAAAAAGTTCCGAGGCTAGGCCGATATACAACAAAGTACTTACGTTACTTAAATCTGGCTATGATATCACTCAAATGATCTCCGCTGCCAGCATTTTTGCCACTGTTGGAACGCTCCCTGGAAGTCCTGTTCGCGAATCGTGTCGAGCCCCGTCTGTGATTTGCGCTGAATCTTGGCCACGGTTTCAAAACGGCGACCCTTGAGCTTCAGCTTCATCTTCGGGAACAGAAAGAAGGCGCAAGGGCCAAATCCGGCGAGTAAGGCGGGCGAGGAAGGATGGTCATGTTGTTGCGGCTGCAAAACTGGCGTGTTGCTGACGCTCTGTGAGCTGCTGCATTGTCGTGATGGAGCAGGAAGTCGCCCCTGCGCCACATTTCAGGTTGTTTGCGGCGAATGTCCTCCCTAAGACGCCGCAGAACATCGCAGTAAAAAAGGGCAGTGCCGGTCTGGTCCTGGGGGACGAATTCATGGTGCACAACCCTACGAATGTCGAAGAACACGATGAGCATGCTTTTGGTTGCGCTCCGGACCTGTCGGGCCTTCTTCGGTCGTGGAAATGAGGGCTCTTCCACTGCGACGACTGTTGTTTGATCTCCGGGTCGTAACCGTGGACTCAAGACTCGTCCCCAGTGATGACCCGCGACAGGAACGTTGGTTCATTCACCACCTGCTGACGAAGATCTTGACAGAGTTCGACACGGACGCCTTCTGTTCGGGGTTCAGAATCTTTGGCACAAACTTTGCAGCAATACGGTGCATGTTCAAAACCGACGTCAGAATTTCTTGCACTGTTCTGTATGACACATTGACGATGGCAACAATGTCTTGAATGGTTCTCCGACGATAGTCGTGCACCAGTTCCATAATTTTGTCCACATTTTCGGGGTATTTGCTCGTGGAAGGTCGCCCTGACCTCTCGTCGTCTTCCAGTGCCGTTCTGCCGCTCCTGAAGC
The DNA here is from genome assembly GCA_039090855.1 of Macrothele yani. Lineage (NCBI taxonomy): Eukaryota > Metazoa > Arthropoda > Arachnida > Araneae > Macrothelidae > Macrothele > Macrothele yani. Next base: position 75,782,187 of record CM077012.1, read on the forward strand.
GCGAGTGTCACTCCAAACACCTCGCACGACTCATTGCTTCATTGCCGTAAGCCTGCCGCAACATTTCATGCGTCTCCGTTCCCGATTTGCGGAGTTTGACGCAGAATTTGATGTTCGCTCGCTGCAGTCCATACCGAAATCGCAGCTGTGTTCTGCACGTGGTCGCCAAATATCGTGTAGCACAGCTCCCGATGCTCACAGAACGACGCCACTCGGCACAATGCCTCATGAAGGTCACTTCCCTCGACCGCTGCTCGCGCATCCGCGTACTGCCGTCTGTTAGCGCGCTGCGTACCTAGTCTCGGAACTTTTTGATCGCAATACGTATTAATACAACACATTTGGATAACACATTAGCATATACAGTTCTTCTATAACTTGCGTCACATCACAATCTGGGTGTGTCTGACTCCTTAATGTGTTTGCGTAAGGTTTAATCTCTTGCTTTATTCTTTTTACTTGCACCTGCTGTCTGCTACATTTTCGTATCTTACGGCTCTGAAAAAATGACGCAGACAAGGACATCTTCAGATCAAATTGTGAAAATTAAAATAAAAATGCATATTGGCACTTTTTTGGCCTGAACGGGGTCTGAGAATCTTAAAGGTTTTAAGTCACATTGAGTAACCATGTCTTTCTTATGGGTAACATTTTATGTTTCTAGTTGTTTGGAATGCTGTTCGTCAATCACTTTCATAATCTCATAAAGCGCTTCTAAATATTCTAATCTTTACTGCTTCCGGCACTGTTGAAGTGTTCTCCCCTAATGTTTCTGAAACGTTCTCGGAGTCTTCTGAAGAACTCTCAAGCTACGGTCTTTCCGAAATAAACCATGAATTCTGCTCTAAACACTACCACCAGATATACTGTTGGTTTTAAATGTTTGCCCATCACTGTGCTGCAAATGTAAGCAAAAAGTCGTTTACAAAGAGTAAAAAAATGTTCTGAACAAAAACAGTTCTTCCTATTTAACTTCCAGAATCAGAGATATCGTATCTAGTGGAACTAATGAATAAACTGACAAAGAGATAACACAGCTAGATCATTTTGTACTTACACCTACCTGTATACTGTACGTCAACAAATGTAATAAAAATTATCCGTTGATATTTAAATTCTGCTGGTCATTAATTTCAACCAGTATCTCGCAGAAACACGATCGGAAAAGTGACGGATGCAACGAAATATGAAATTCATTTCTAAACATAGTATTATCCACTGGGGATTCGAACCCGGACCATTTTTGTTGTGTTTGTCTTACGGCACTGGCGCTGTCCCTTCTCTGGAACCAGTGACCCTAAATTAGGGAAGGATGAGACTGCTTATAGCACATTCAGTTGCTCACGGTAGTCGTAAAACCTTCAAACAATCAAATCGAACTCGGAAAAAAAAATACTCATCTATTCAAGATTTAGACTTACAATGGGTATAGACTCTTTTAAAGTCCTTAAGAAGTGAAGTGAACGAAGATTTTTGATATTAAGCAGATATTTATTGCTATTTGAAAATTTAGGGGAAAATATTTGGTAGAATGTTTGTTGCCTTAATTCCACAGTGCTTGCACGATGGTAAGAATACTCTCAATATGAAACTCAAAATTCCAGGGGGAAATTTTCAGTTTAAACTCATAATGCGGTACGTTGACATGCACTGTAAAAAACATCTGTGGTACGTTACACACAAAAAAAAAAAAAAAACAGAAAAAACTTCACTGCCTCAACATTTTTGAAAACACGCACAGTATGCAAGAAATCCCCACAGATGTTCCATACTTTTTTAAAGAAGTCTGAAACATAGTGCTAAGCTGATTCTGTGGAATGTTCCATACATTTTTAAGATGTCTGAAATGTGGTACTGAGCTGATTGTGTGGAATATTCCACAATAAACATGGAAAATTTCGGATGAAGTGGTAAGAAAAGATGCAAATGCACCTCACACGTCAGAGAAACTGACTTACAAGAATTCTGAGAGGTGATATAGAGAAATTCAGAAAGATTTCCCAAATCTACAGTAAACTTTTGTATGCCCGTTAGTGAAAGAAACTGATATGAAAAGTCGCACAAATTGTGAAAAACGCTGTTAATGGCCCTTACAGCAAATAAATTAATAATAACAAAATTCTGCAACATATTTTATTGCGACCTAGGAAACATTACACAATTCCCAGAAAGATGCCCGTGCGCCTTTCAAACTCCGAAATGTTACACAATTTCAGAAAATTTCGCAGATGCGTATTACACAAACTGCGGTTATTCTGGAATGTTGCACCAATTTCCGAAAAGTATTACATATTCCACAGAACTTCAAAAAATATGCGAATTTATTCAGAAAATCCCCAAAATGTCCCACAGACTTCTGACCGTTTACTATTGTTCCAAGAGCTCTCCTTAGAAGTGTTAAAAGCAGATGATTCTCATTTAATGCTCTTTGCTTTTTTTTTTTTTTTTTTTTTTTTGTGAAAAATAACGTAGAGTTCAACACTGTACAGTTGTCATAAATATTTGATTTCACAGTGGCCTAATGCTAACCACTATTTACTCACCTTCTCAAAATTAAAAAGAAAATGAAAATTGATTGATAAACCGTGATGGAATTTTCGTTTCCATGCAACGTGAAATTCTGCCGGTATCACGATTACACGGAGTTGCGATACAATTTGAGATTTCTATGCCATATTTTTTTAATGCAAGTTTTATAGCTACGCAAAAAAGTTGGGCAATATTTTTAAAGTAATGAGCCTTTTTAGAGTATACTTTTGACTGCTGATGAAAGCGAGCGCGCACATTACTGAATTCAACCTTTCTGTTGTAGATACACTGCTGGCCACCCAAAATGCAACATTAAGAAGGAAGCATCCGATTGGCCTGAAATTCGCAGCATGCGTCGCCCGCGAGAAGACATGCAAACGATTAGCATTGCAGGCATTTGCAAATCATGTGCGTCCGGCACGCCACCGAGAAGCACTATAAGAAGGGTGCACATAAGGCGGGGTGTAAGTATTGGAAGTGTGTTGTGCTACCGGACCTGTGCGTGGGAAGCTTCCTGATGCCTCATCGCAGAATACGGCAGTCATTCCAGCACGTTTCGGAGTTATGAATAGTGGCTTATCGCGACAGCGGTTTATCGTACCGAGACATCGGCGCCCGTGTGGGACGACATCCAGCCACAGTGAGGCGAGTATGGATTCGGTGGGTGCAGGAGGGACGGACGGACCGACGTGAGCGATTGCTGCAGACGCGGCACACCACCGAACGAGAGGACCGGCATGTTGTGAGGCAGGCACTGACGGCTCGCACCGCCACATCACGAACTTTAGCGCAGGAATTAGGGTGTGTTGCGCAGCAACCTGTGTCAGCACGTACCGTTCGACGTCGTCTGCAGGAGCGGGGACTTGTCGCACGGCGCCCATTGCTCCGATTACCATTGACGTTACACCACCGGCCAGTGCGGCGACAGCGGGCCGTTGAACGCCACACCTGGACTACGGAATGGCACGACATTGTCTTCTCCGACGAATCCCGCTTCTGCCTGCAGCACCACGATGGTCGGATACGCGTGTGCCGGCACCGCGGCGAGAGACTGTATGACGTCTGCATTATGCATCGCCATACCGGTCCGTCGCCTGGCGTTATGGTTTGGGGTGCAATTGGATATGAAACCCGCACGCCTCTGGTACGCATCGCCGGTGCACTAAACAGCCACCGCACCATCTCCGACGTTTTAGAGCCTGTAGTCCTCCCTTACCTGCAGGACCTGCCAGCGGCCACGTTTCAACAGGACAATACGCGCCCGCACGTGGCACGCATCGTGCAACAATTCTTCACGGCCCACCAGATGTAACTGCTGCCGTGGCCCGCCTATTCTCCCGATATGTCACCCATCGAACACGTCTGGTCACTGATCGGCAACCGAGTGGCCCGGCAAGCACCACCCGCGGCTACGCCTGATGAACAGGGGCAACGTGTGGAAGCACCTGGACCGATATACCCCAAGCCCACATCCAAAGCCTCTTTCGTTCAATGCCGCGGCGTGTAGCGGCCGTTATTGCCGGCTATGGGGGCCACACGAACTATTGATGTCTGCGTGTTCCGCAAGTCGTGCGGGCCTGTAAGCTCAATCGTTTCATCTGATGTTATGTGTCCAGTAGATCTGGCTTTGCTATCTCGTGTCCTTCTTGGTGTTGCATTTTGGGTGGTCAGCAGTGTATATTGAGTTGGCCAAAGAGTGATTGCGTTTTTTTCCTGTGTAAATGAAAGGCGAAATTTGAATGGGAAACAAAAACTTTAGTCAACCATAATATTGTCCATTTTGTTCCATGACTTTTTGCCATATCGCAGGCAAGTTCATGATTCCACCCTCAAAAATGTTTTTGTTTTTTTTTTGCCAAAAAACAGTTCCAGGAACGATTTGATAGCCTCATCAGCAGTGAAGATTTTAATAATCAAGGCATTTTGCAGCGAACAAAACAAATGGTAGTCTGATGGTGACAGCTCTGACGAATAGGGTGGATGTGGTAACATCCCATCCAAGCTGCAACAATTTTTGACGAGTGACCAAACTTGTATGCGGTCTTTCGTTATCAGAGTGAAACACAACTTTTCGATTCACCAATTCTAGACGCTTCTGTCTGACTGCATCACTTAATTTATCCAGCTGACAACAGTACACGTCCGAATTAATAGATTGGTTCCTTGGGAGCAATTCAAAATACACAATGCCTTTAAAATCTCACCAGACTGACAGCATAACCTTCCTTTGGTGCATATCTGCTTTTGAAGTGCTTTGAGCAGGTTCATTACGCTTGATCCACGATCCTTTTCGTTCGACGTTGATGTAGACGATCCATTTTTCATCGCCTGTTATCATACGTTTCAAAAATGGATCGTTTTCTTCACGTTTCAAGAGTGAATCGCAGATATCAACGCGCTTTGTGAGATGAATTTCTTTGAGCTCATGTGGTACCCACATATCGAGCTTGCTAACGTATCCCAGTTGCTTTAAATGATTTTCAACGCTCGATTTCGATATGTCCAGTTTCTCAGCAATCTTTCGTGTCGTTAAACGCCGATTGGATTCGATCAAGGCATTTATTTTGTCGTCATCAACTTCGATTGGCCTTCCTGAGCGTGGTGCATCTTTCACATCAAAATCTCCAGACCGAAATTTCGCAAACCAATTCTGGCACTGCCGTAGTTTTAAGGAATCTTCACTATACACATAACATAACTTTTTATGAGCTTGCACAGTATTATTTTCCTTTTCGGAAGTAATACAGCAAGACATAACGAAAATGTTCCTTTTGATTGTCCATTTTGAAATCGACACCAAACAAACACTTGTTAACGAAATCGTGCACTTTCTCTTCCTGAAACAAGCTGGAACTGTCAGCTGTCAGGTTACATAATGAACTTGCGGTTTCAAATGATGTTAGTTATATTTCAAGGTATGTTTCGCCATATATGTGTAAGAAACGCAATGACATTTTGGACAGGTCAACATTATACTTTATTGGCGAAAACATAAGGGGACACATGCGTACCACATATGGCAAAATAAACCACAAAACAATGAGAGATACTGATGAAAAATTGCAGGTGAATGTGATAAGACAATCAACTAAGGATGACAAAATGTTAAAATCACTAGTAAGGAACAAAACATGCTTGAGGAAAAAGATGCACAAGCAATTGTAATGATTAGTCATGGAGCATCTACATGGTATACACAAAGCAAAATTAAAGCATATGGTCAAGGCGTAGTCTAAATTGATCACAAAAGACTATCGACACTCCGGAAAATCCCCTGAGAGCACACTGCAAACATTATTAACAGCACAATTGAGTAATTGGTTAAACATAACCATTCTACATGATAAATGATAACTGCTAGGCAAACATTTCCACGAGACCCGAATCCCAGCCAAAGAGCTGGCGAATCGCATGTAGCATGATACATTTAAGCATCAGGAGATTACAGCATGTAATGACATTCGCAGTGAGAGCAGGGCACAAAACGATAGGTAAATATAATTAGAAGAATATGGCTGTACAACGCAGTGCGCAAAAAGAGGGGCACAAGTAGAACACAACGAAAGCATGTACTATGGTAAAGGTACAGAACTGAACAGTTCCCACAAACGAGGAAACCACACGATATGTGACTTAGAAACATTGTAAGTATTAAAGAACATAGTAGAAACTTGGGCAAACTCCCCAAGTGAAACACAAAGATACACATAAATGCAAACAGCAAGCCGTGCAGTATTGCATTGGTCCAAAAACAATGACTTGGGACGAGCAAGAATTATATGAACTCTTAGTAGAAGATTCATAGGTACGAACAGAAAACCCTCTGCCGTGCAAGACAAAACACAATTCAAACAACACAAAACAAAGAGAGACATAGGTTTCCGGGGCAGTACAAGTGTAACACCCAGGGATACCAAACACCACACGCTCCGGTGCAAAAGGCAGCAAGAAAACACATCAAGGGTCCAAGAGTCTACTAGCCTTGAACACAAACAAATTCAAAAGTCCAGAAGGCACAATGCGATGGGTCAGGTACAGTAAACAATATAATGAATAAACTTCTCCGCCTGGACGTGTAGTGCAGGAAAGCTTACGTTAAGTCACGTTAGGGTTATTGAAAGGTTACTTGACGTAGCTAAAGTGTGCTTAATCTTCAAAGTGCTAGAGTTTGTTTAGGTAAGACACTCACGTGCAATAAATTCCAAGAATATGGAATTATTTTTACTCAGCGTTCCTCATTATCTTGAATATCAGTAATATAACTTCGGTTTTAGTACATTAGTACCTTGAAGGCTCCTTATTAGAGCGGTAAACACAATATCCCCTGAACTTAACGTAAACACTCAATGAAATAGACTTAACGGCCAGACAGAGGTCTGACAATAAAATGAACTAAGAAAACGTACTCACTTTTAACCTTTTATTGGGGAGCTCCTGGTATTACTCAAATACACACTCCAAAATAACACAACTACTGTTAGACCGAACTTTCGTACTATCATAGAATCGCATAACAATAATTAGGAAGAACCTATCACATATAAAACGAAGCTGCTTGGTATAGTTGAGCGCGTCTATTTATACTGCATACCACCACGTCATGACTTACACTCGTTGCCACATATAATTCAGCGGGAGAAACAACATCTCGTTAAGTGAGAAGATAATTTGCATAGGAAAATAAAATAACAAGAGATAGTAAAATCAAAAAGAAACTGAATCTAGAGTATACGTTACATCATCTCCCCCTTATTTATTTTTTTTTATTTGAAAAACCTATCAAATTTTGAGTGTAGTCTTACATTTCGCTGACTGACGTTTATTGTCCTACTTTTTTTTTGTGGCAGCGGTATTTACAACTTCAAGCTTGGCATAACAAATTCAGTAAACCGGTGTCCGCAGCTATTGTCGTCTGTGAAGCAGGAAACACTTTTTATACGTGTACAGAACAAACCTGCATCGGCTTACCTTATTTTTATTCTGCCCAGCAGGAATCACTTTTTTGATTTCATTGTACTTCCTCATATTTTCAACTATATTTATCGTTGATTACAAACAAACTGTATCAGCAGCGAAGATTGCCTGTAGCTGCCTAACAGTAACAATTTTCACTATTTTACCCCTAACACACACACATATATATATATATAAATTCGGATTAGTAGACGGACATAGAATATATATATAAAAAAAAACTACATATATACACAAAAAGAATGCGTAGGCCCACACGAAAAAAAAAAAAAAAAATTCTGTCACGCCAACTGGTCGTGCAGGAAAAACAACATAATGAGAAAATAACCTGTCCACGAGAACTTACTTATCTCGAGGACGCATAAAAAACCCTAGTACGATATCTTTTTCCAGGCCTAATCGGACTGGTAAATTCTGGGAGCCGATCTTTTCTGCGACTTGAATGGATCTGGAACATCTGTAGTCTGTCGGTCAAGAAATTCTGAAGTCTGTCGGTCAGGAATTCGCTGCGTCTGACAGGAACGGTCAGGAACGGTTGAAGTCTGTCGGTCAGGAATTCCCTGCGTCTGACAGGAACGGTCAGGAACGGCTGAAGTCTGTCGGTCAGGAATTCCCTGCGTCTGACAAGAACGGTCAGGAACGGCTGAAGTCTGTCGGTCAGGAACGGCTGAAGTCTGTCGGTCAGAAATTCCCTGCGTCTGACAGGAGCGGGCTCCCCCAGGCTTTCGATATGTTGTCCCTTTGTGCTGGAGCCCGTGTTGTCCTTCCAGCATTCTTTTGAAAGGATGTGGCTCCGGCCACATCGCTTGTTTTCTCTTTCTACTGTTTGGCATGACAGTAGAGGTAGGCATCGGCCCTGTTTGCCCTGAGCGTAAGTTCCAAGGGCGAAACCCGGACGGATGCAAGGATCTCTGCCTTCGTCGCTGTTGCGGCGTAGCAGATTGGGGAGACAAGTTGCGTTTTCGACCAGCTTTTAGTGTTGCTGGACGGTTTGTAATATGTGTCTTACGTTTAGGAATCGTCAAACTATTGTCTATATCTGGTAAATCAGGAATATGTGATGACTCTGAGTCGCTGCTGTAAGTTAGTGGTCGTGCAGGGAGATGTTTATTTCTGCCTATTGGAATACTCTCTGATGAGGTATTCAAGGAAGTAGGAGCTTGTGTTGGTGCAGAGTTATTAGGGAATGGTGCAGCAATAGTCTCGGCAATGGTTGGAGGGAAGGGAATGATACTAGAATTTGAAGAACTTGATTCGAGCCTTCGCCTTTTGGTAGAATCAGGTTGCGTTCTTGGAAGCCAGTCTTGTGGAGGTGAGGGTGAAGAAAAAATCACTGGAGATTCTTCAAAAAGGTTTGTCGGTTCGTCCAAAAATTTCTGAAGGTTGATCGTGTGATATAGACTCTTGAGTCTGTGGAACAGAAGGTTGAGTAGGGTTGATTATAAAATCTATATTTCGTTCATGATACTTGCGACACTGAGCAACGTGTACGTATTGAAATTGATTGTCAGGTTTTTCAAGGATAATGTTATTTTCATACACATTTGCCACCCGATATGGACCTTCGTAGCTGGGTGCAAATTTCTTTACTAAAGTATGAGAAACAGAAGAGTGGAAGTGTGTCTCCAAGAGAGTTAGATATCCAACGACAAGATCTGGTTCCCTACGCCTAGTACTATAGTATCTTGCTTGAGCCGCTTGTGCTCCTATCATTGCAGCACGAGCTTTCTCTGCCATGATTCGTACTGATTGCGGAGTTGGTCACTGGTTTAGTTCGTCGATAATCCCCGTTAAATTTTCAAAAGGGGTCTTAATTTTTCGACCCAAAAAAGCTCTGCGGGAGTAAACTTAGTAGATTCATGAACAGACGAGCGGAGGGCGAACGAAAAAAGCTCAAGATGTTCGTCCCACCGCTCGTGATGATCCATGACAAATATAGCGATCATTTTGACTAGCGTGCGGTTTACTCGTTCCGCGGGATTACTCTGGGGATGATATGGGGAAATGAATTTTATGCTTTATGTGTAGTCTCGCACACATTCTTTCAAAAATGTCAGAAATAAATTGGGGGACCATTATCCGAAACTACTTGATTAGGTGCACCATATCTAGAGAATACTTCATTAATTAATACATTACAAATAACTTCCGCCGTAGCGGCTTTAATGGGGAAAACCTCGACCCATTTAGAGAAATTATCGGTTAATACTAAAACGTAACGAGCTTTGTTTTTAACAGATAATGGATAAGGTCCCAATAAATCTATTGAAATAATGTCAAAAACACGAGAACTTGAACTAGATTTCAAGTGACCGGCCGGTCTTACATTACGGTAATTATAAATCTGACACAAGTGACATGATTGAACGTATGCGAGCACACTTTGGTACATGCCAGGCCAATAGGCAACATCCCGCAATTTACAACGGGTCTTGCGAATACCTAAATGGGGTGCAATAGGTTTGTCATTTCGTTTAAATGGGCCATTCTAAGGGTTCGCGGAATACATGGGCGAAACTCTGCCCTAGTAGTCTTAGATTTCGTATAGTAAAGAAGACCCTCTATGACTTCAAAATGCTGTGACCTCCCAGCCAGAGAAGGGTCACTTTGTTGTGGTGAACTCGCAAGCAAAAAATTATAGATTTCCCCAAAATCTGGATCATTTACTAATTCTGCCATTATCTGCTCTCTGGATGTTATATCAGCTAGTAAAAGTAAAGGCTGACATCCAGGAGTAGTTTCTGTGGGAACCCCACTAATCGGGACGCGAGATAATGCATCCGGTAATTGATTCTTATGACCTGGCTGGTACGAAATTTTGATATTGCTCTCTTGTAACTTAAGAGCCCACTTCATAAGTCTTTTAGAGAGGTGCTTAGCAGAATTCAAATACTGAAGGGCAGAATGATCCGTAATTATATTAACTGTCAATTCGTTGAGATAACATTGAAATTTTTCAAGAGCATACACTACAGCAAGACATTCGCGTTCCGTAGCTGAATAATTGCGTTCAGCTTTGGCTAAAGTACGGGACGCAAAGGCTATTGGATGCCGATCTTGTGACAAAACGCAACCAAGACCAACTCCGGATGCGTCAGTGTAAATATCAAATTCCTTAGTATGATCTGGGAAAGCTAATACAGGAGGCTGAGTCAACGCAGATTTTAGTGCTTCAAACGCTGCGTTAGCCTCAGGTGTCCAAACAAACTTCTTGTATTTACGTTTCAAAGCATACAATGGCTCACAGATTGTAGCATAAGTGGGGACGAACTGCTAATACCATCCGGTCATTCCCAGAAAGCGTGATAGTTCTTTGGCTGTTTTTGGCCGTGGAAAGTCAACTATAGGCTTGATTTTTTCATCATCCGTAAATAAGCCGTGGGGAGTGATTTTCAACATCAGATATGCAATCTCGTCCCTCACTATCTGGCATTTACTAGGTTTTAACGTCAAGCCAGCATTGTATATGAGTTGGAACACCCGTTTGAGCAGAGAAGGGTGCTCGTCAAAAGTCTCGGATGTAATAATAATGTCATCCAAATATACATGCACATGGGGACCTAGAACAGGTCTGAGAACCGTATCCATAAGCTTTTGGAAAGTAGCAGGTGCAGAGGCTAGTCCAAAGGGCATACGCAGGTATTCATAAGCCCCAAAAGGAGTCACAAAACCTGTTTTATCTACGGAGTCTGGATGTACCGCAACCTGCTAATATCCACTCGCCAAATCCAAGGTTGACATCCATTTAGTTGACGATAGGTCATGCAAAATATGCGACATGACAGGTAGTGGATAATTTATCGCTTTCGTGACTTGGTTTAGCTTGCGGAAATCTGTCACGAAACGAAATTCGTTGGGTTGTTTCTTTGGAACAAGAAAAGCAGGTGCGGCCCAGGCGCTTGTTGATTCCCTTATTATGCCCTGTTTAATCATCTCTGAAATTTGACGTTGCATTTCATTTTTTTATGGGGAGCACAAGGGTATGGTTTCGTCGCTATCGGTTTCGAACCATCAGTGTCAATGACGTGATAAACCACCTGTGTGAAACCAGGTTGGTCGGAAAATAAACCAGGTCTTTCATTCAAAAGTTGAGAAAGCTGGTTCCGTTGCCTCTCATTCAGTTGTTTACTCAGTAACAAATTCGTTATGTCTATAGGATCTTTAGGAATCACTTCGACAGGTTCCGGAAAGGAAATACACGTTGTACGAAATTCATGGTAACTTTAAAAGTATTGATAAAATCTATGCCCATTAGACATTTAACAGGTAGGTCGTCTATGAGCAGGAAAGAATGCGTAAAACGATCCTTTCCCAGCCCTAGAGATACTGTGACAGTTCCTGTGATACTGAATATTTCGTTATTTGCACCTCGCAAATACTGCGTCGCAGGCTGGACGTGTATTGCAGGAAAACTTTCAGTGCAAAACTTCGTATTTAGGGCTGATATTTCAGAACCAGTGTCGAACTTTGTCTCGACAATAATATCTTCAATCGTCAATAACACATTAGGCAACTGAGGAGTTTGGACAGTCAATAATACTATTTTAGGGTCAGAATTCTTGGTATCAGGAAGCAGTGCCGACCCTTGGTCTACTTCCTTTGGAAGTTTAAAGGACTCCTGGTTGTATTTTCATGCGGTCTGAAACCTCGGCCCTGCCTGGTATCGGTAAAGTTTTCACGCTTAGAAAAACTTCGTGAAAACTGCTGCGGGAACTCCGCATTTCTGTTGAAATTTCCATTTCTATTATTTCTTCCCTCAACACGGGCAGAAAAATCATTATTGCTCTTAGCATAAAAATGTTCCGACTTCTGCGGATTGGAACGGGGTCGAGCATACTGTGCATTTGTACTGTACCCAGAAAATTGTTTAGAAACTAGCGGTTGGTGTACCACTCTTCTATGCGGTGGTACGTATGATGCTTGGACTTGCACCTGTGTACGCTCGTGTTGAAAGTCATTAGGCCTATTATGCTGCTGAGGATTTTCGTGATAAGCCTCCCGGGGTTCCCGAGCATGTTTAGTTGGTCCATGTTTGCCGTTTCGCTCCTCATACGTTCGTATGAGGCGAAGGCATTCGTGTATTGTAGCAGGGTGTCGGACCTCAATAAAATCCTGTAGAAATGGATCGAGCTGTTGCAATATGGTGTCCAACATGTCGACCTGACTGGCATGTGGATCCCATAATTTATACAAGCGTGTTGTTTCTAAAGCAAACGCAACAGGGCTATCGTTGGGTCCTTGCTTACGAGAAAAAAGTTGTTGTGCAAGGCCAGCTCGACTGAGGCCGAAAGGAAAGACTTCTAAAAATTCCTCTCGGAAATTCTCATAACGAGAATCCGGGTTCGATACTCTCCACTGCCGATACCAGGTCTTAGCGGCATCTTTCAAGCAAGTGCCTGCTATTTGCACTTTGCAATCTTGAGGAATATTGTATAAGTCGAAATGATCCTCCAAATCCTCGAGAAATTTCAAGGACCCCTCCAAACCATTGAAAGTAATTGCTCCCTCATGCGGCACGAAATGTGCAAGCATTTTACCTCTGTGAGAGGATTGAAATACCTCAGGTACGACCCGCGACTCAGAGTGATATGAAGCTGGTGAATGACGAAATTGTGAGGAATGCCTGGGTACTTGCAAATCATTGACATCAAAGTTAGACCCACAGGCTTCCTGCAAATTGTCGAAAATAACCCCACCTCCACCGAAACTTGATTCAGGTTGAAATAGTGAAGTTTTTTCAGGTAATGAAGACATAGTCAATAGGTGTCAGTACCTCGTGTTCAAGAAATGTTCGGGCGCCAATTATAATGAATAAATTTCTCCGCCTGGACGTGTAGTGCAGGAAAGCTTATTACGATAAGTCACGTTAGGGTTATTGAAAGGTTACTTGACGTAGCTAAAGTGTGCTTAATCTTCAAAGTGCTAGAGTTTGTTTAGGTAAGACACTCACGTGCAATAAATTCCAAGAATATGGAATTATTTTTACTCAGCGTTCCTAATTATCTTGAATATCAGTAATATAACTTCGGTTTTAGTACATTAGTACTTTTAAGGCTCCTTATTAGAGCGGTAAACACAATATCCCCTGAACTTAATGTAAACACTCAATGAAATAGACTTAACGGCCAGACAGAGGTCTGACAATAAAATGAACTAAGAAAACGTACTCACTTTTAACCTTTTATTGGGGAGCTCCTGGTATTACTCAAATACACACTCCAAAATAACACAACTACTGTTAGACTGAACTTTCGTACTATCGGAGAATCGCATAACAATAATTAGGAAGAACCTATCACATATAAAACGAAGCTGCTTGGTATAGTTGAGCGCGCCTATTTATACTGCATACCACCACGTCATGACTTACACTCGTTGCCACATATAATTCAGCGGGAGAAACAACATCTCGTTAAGTGAGAAGATAATTTGCATAGGAAAATAAAATAACAAGAGATAGTAAAATCAAAAGGAAACTGAATCTAGAGTATACGTTACAACAAGACATCAAAGATTATGAGAAAATGCAAGACAGTAATAAGGCAGAAACTAACAAGATACAACACAACGCAGCAAGAAAAAACAGAAAGAGCAAAGTCTCACAGGGCAATACCTCTCGTATTGCTCCTAGAGAACAAATATAAGGTGCACAACTCAATGAAAGACAGTAAGTACAAGCAACTTGATGCGGAAAAACACAAGACCATAAGCACTAGTATCAGGCAGAGAAAACGAATCAAACACAACATTTTAGGAAAGGTACAGGTAGCAAAAGCAGACAATGGTTGAAGAACAGGTAGTAAGGACAGGTTCAACGAAGAAACAAATACAGCACGGTACATGTACAAGAATTACACAAAAATTGCAAAACAACTCTACAATACAAATCATAAGCAGTAAAATGACAATCGCTCAGCAGACAGTGTGACGAAGCACCAGGAGGAGAGAACACAAAATCTCAACTGATGCATTCAGAAGGTCGAAACTGGGAGAAAAAAACCAATCAGAAGGAAAGATGAATGGAAGATCCAGTGATTTTGAACCATCCGGTCCCCTGCGTCCAGGTAGACCGGAAAGAGGCTTTGATTGAGAGGTGGAAGCAGCGAAGTTCTCCAGGCGTAGTCGAGACACGATGCGATTCCTATAAATCGACCGTAAGGCCGCGCCAACAGAGAGGGTGCTTAATGTGGTGACATGAGAGCAGAGAGATTGATGATAAAGAAAAATGACATGTTTGACAAGTACGAAGAGATAGGCACAGGCATCGGGCAATGTAGCTGGGGGATGTTTGGAGAGCAATACACACTCTTGAAAAGGAATGTCTCTGGAGCAAATGGTGCCTACAAGACGAAAGGCAGTATTGAGAAGTGGAAGGAGAACGGGACAGTGACAGTAGACATGAGGAACATCACCTTCAACACCACAAAAGCAGCAGAGAGAAGTAGAAGAAATAGACATGTGAAAGAGGGCAAAAGGAACAGGAAGTCGGCGGTGAAGAAACCGCCATTGGATGTTACGTTCTAACGCGGTAGAAAGGGGAGAGAAAGAGTCAGACCAGATAGGCAGTAGAAGAGAAGGAGAAGCATCAGGAAGACTGTGCGGAGAAGTGATGGGCGCACGGGGGAGCGCATAGATAGAAGCAATAGAAAAAGAAGAAATGGATGCAACAGAGTCTTGAAAAAGAAGGAAGAAAGGAAAAGAGAGGCTCGGCCCAGAGACAGAAACAAGGCCAGTGTCAGAAACCAGAAGTGGGAAAAGGGTACGGAGAGCAGAAGGTCATACTCCTCTTCCAAAGTGGAAGAAGGGTCGGAGAAAAGAGAAGAGAGGGGCTTACAGGTCAAATCGAAAGTTATTAAATCTTGTACGGTAAGAATTCCTGAGCGGAACCAAGGGGGCGGGGGGAAGTATAGTTGATCGGGTGGATGAAACAGAGTGGAAAAGAAAAGAGGTTCTGCAAGCAGGTCCAGGATGGTAGAGGGAGGAGCGCGGTGTAGCGGGAGAGAATGAAATACCGCTAGATCTTCGATAAGAAGAGGCGGAAGGCGTTTAGAAGTAGAAGGAGATGAATACATCCTAAGAAAAAGGAGGAAAGTAAAGGATGGATCGTGAAGAGAAATAAGAGTATTCAGGGTAGAAGAAAGTGCAGGGGAGAACGAAAGGAGAAGACGATTGAAGGAGACGATTCGGTGAGCTCGATAATATGTTCTGACATCCGGGAATTGAAGACCACCAAATGATGTTGGCAAAGAAAGCGTGGCAGCAGAAATCCAATGTTTAGATGATCATATCACTGAAGTGAAAATACTATTTATGGTAGAGAGATGACGCGAATTAAACACACAGGAATCCCAGGGATAGAAGTATTGTGAGAGAAGATATCGATGAACAATTTGAGCACGTTGAAAGTAAGAGGTAAAGGAAAACGTAAATCGCCAAACACCAGCCGTGCGATGAAGTCGTGGGAGGAGAGCTTGCCAAGTGACGTTTCCTGCGGTAAAAGAGTGTGCAAAATGAGCTCCAAAAATTTTTTGGGTCGAGGAGAACCACACTGCTCCCCACGGGGAGTCATTGCGGCCCCTCCAAGAACCACACCACAGACCAGCACTCTTCTGAACATTCAGGGCAGCACCAGAGAGAGCAGCATACTGTTCATAAGTGGCAAGAAGAGTATCAAATTGGTCATCGCGGCGAAGACAAAAGGTAACATCATCTGCATAAGCACAGACAAGGAATCGGTGGTGCCGAGTACTAGAAACAATCGGTCCTACCGCAAGTAAGAGAGACGCCCGACTTGAAATCAAAAAGGGCTCAAAAGCGAGAGCAAAGAGTTGTCCTGATAAAGGACAACCTTGTCCGATGCCAGATCGAAAAGGAATCGGGGCCGTCAAAAATGTGGCCGTCCGAACGTGCAAATGGGCGCCCCGGTAAAGGCTAAGGATGGGAGAAACAAACGCGGGGGGGGGGGGACCAAAGTGAGTTAATACGGCAGAAAGGTAAGTGTGAGCAACGCTATCAAAAGCGGATTTCTGGTCAAGATTAAACAAAGCTAGGGGTTCGGAATGTTTTAGTGCAAGAAAGGAAAGGTTATGAAGAAAGGAGATATTGTTAGAAATAGAACAACCAGGCACGGTATATGTCTGGTCGGGGGATACGAGGAACGGAAGAACAGAATTAAGGCGGCGAGAAATGAGTTTAGTGAAGAACTTGTAATCCAGGTTGAGAATGGAGATGGGGCGCCAATTCGACAAGTACAGAAGGTCACCCTTCTTCGTCAGGAGGATGACATGTGCAACTGTAAATTCCGGCGGAAGTGCAGGAGAAGAAAGAGCGCACGAAAAAGCGGCAGAGAAAAAAGGCAGTAGCGACGGAAGAAAGGCCCGATAGAACGACAGCGGGAGGCCATCAGGTCCCGGGGAGGAGTGAAGATTGAGGGAGAGAGACAAAAGCCTGATTTTTCTCTGCCTGAATTGAGGGAGGCAAAAGCCTCCCTCAGTTCAGGCAGAGAAAAATCAGCAATGAGAGGGGAGCAGAGAGAAGACGGGACCTAAGGGAGAGAAGAAAGGAAAGAAGAGGAAGAAAAAACAGAACCCTGCGCAACCGCTCGGAACTTCTCCTGAAAGAAGTGACGGACATGAGAGCAGATGAAAGTTGTGTTGCCAGTAACGGTGCCATCAGGCAATCGGAGATGTCTGAGGGAAGTTGACGTGCATCGCACGGATTCCATCTTCGAAAGGACTTCGAAAGAAAAGAATGCGTCGATGGTGAAATACGAAGGAGCCGAAGACGACGGACTGCTTGCTGTGCAAACGGTTCGAGGCAGGCATGAAGTTCATCACGGACGGGGGCATAGTGCGGGTCATACATTGGCGTCACGGAGAGGAGTCCTCGTAGGTTACTCACCTCCATCGAGCGAATGGTGGAAATAGTGAAGGAAAGTAGACGAACAAGCAAGAGAAAATCTCGTTTGACATCGAAGAGTACCCTGCTCGCAAGAAGGATCCATCGCTTCATGTGGTTTGCGCCGTACTCGTATCATGCGATCCGCATGCACCAACGTGAATCTCGACTCATCAGTCCAGGCAACATTTTCCCACATGTCTAGGGTCCAGTGGCGATGTTTCCGCGCCCATGCTAATCTTTGCACCCTGTGTTGTGCGGTCAGCCGCGGTACCCTCGTGTGACGATGGCTTCTGTACCCCATAGCGAGGAGATGGTTCTGGATGGTGTGGCTGCTTACACGTTTTTGTGCACCAGCGTTAAATTGCCGAGTGATTTCTTGCGCTGTGGCCCGTCTATCCGCTGTTACAATGCCAGCTAGCCTCATCCACACGCTGTTGTCCACGGCAGTTGGCCCTTGCAGGGATGGTTTTATCGGATTCGATGTACTCACGGTGCACCCGTGACACAGTGGCTCGTGAAAATCCGATTGCCTGCACGACTTCCGAGATGGAGTGAGTCATTCGTCGGGCCCCGATAATTTTCCCACGATTAAATGCGCATTGATCCTTCGTCTTACCCATACTACGTCCGACTCTTACTGATTCCCATCGCATCACTCCTTATATTGTCGGGTCGCTGCATACGTCATGTCGTTTCCGTTTACAGGGCCGCCCACAGCGCCACATTTGCATAACGCCAGCTGTCTCTAATTCAATTGCTCTTCAGTGTACATGAAAATATCTTTTGTTGGTGGAGTAGTCTTTTCTGACTGTCATTTACTCCTGGGAAAGAGTTTTTATGTGCTTAAACCTTACAGTTCAGTCCTTTAAAAAAGAAATCTATCAGTTCAGTTCACTACACGATATAATCGCCAATTCGCAATTCTTGTCTCAGTTCGTTAGTCATTATTTGTTGTTGTTTTTTTTAGTCGGAAGTAAGGAGACGTCTGATACCAACGAAATTTATACAGCATAATAACGGAATACAGAGGTTAACGTGATCAAAACATTATGGCAAAATACAGCTGTATTTGCTGGTAAACTGAAAAATAACATTTCCATGTAACATGGTTAGTACGATGTTGAACCGCCATGAACTGCGTCACACTGTGCAATTCTGGCATGGAGTCTGTCGTACAGATGTTGCATGTAAGTTTGGGGTATTGAGTTCCAAGCATCCTCAACCTGGACGCGTAAATCGGGGATGGTCGTGGCTGGCCGTGGAGACCGGATAAGCGTTGTCCCAAAAAATCCCACACCTGCTCAATGGGGGACAAATCCGGTGAACGTGCAGGCCATGGAAGTTGTCTCACACCCTGAAGTGCATGTTGTGTTGCACGTGCCGTGTGTGGGCGTGCTTTATCTTGCTGGAAAACACCACGATGGACATACCTTACAAATGGCACAACAACGGGCTGAATGATGTTGTTGATGTAGGAGGTGCTGTTTAACGTACCCGGTACAAACACTAGTTGCGTACGGGAGTGATAGCTGATCGCTCCCCACACCAGGAGACCAGGTGTAGGCCCTGTGTGTCGCTGGTGGATGCAAGAAAGGTGGAGACGCTCCTTTGTGCGTCTGCGAACACGCATACGGTCATCGGAGGCTCCCAAGCAGAATCTGCTTTCATCGCTGAACACGACAGATCGCCATTGCGTTCTCCAGTGCAGACGTTGGCGACACCACTGCAGCCGTTCCTGACGGTGGGCTGGAGTCAGAGGTACACATGTCAGAGGCACACGTGCACGTAGTCCTGCATCCAGTAGACGGTTGCGGATTGTTCGCACAGTCACCTCAGTTGCAACGTCAGCTCGTATTTGCGTCGCAGTGGATGTTCTGCTTGACAACGCCGCTCTTCTTATGCGTCGATCGGTCCGCTCATCAGTCCGTCTGTGACTCACGGTTCCACGTCTTCGCGTGTGGGAATGTTCCTCGGACCATCTACACCACCATCGTACCACCACCGATACTTCCCGTCCAATTCGCTCCGCAATACGACGATACGACCACCCGGCCTCGCGGAGTCCGACTAGACGACCTTGCTCAAAGTCCGATAACTGCTGAAATCGTACACGTCTTCCGTGTCCAGGCATTGCAGCTTCTTCAGGGTCTTCGCACGTGTCCGTACGCCGACGACTGATTACATTCACTTCGCCGTACTCTTTAATTACCACCGACGATAATTTGCATTTTATGCCGTGCTGTGGCGTAAGCGCTCACCGGTTGGTCCCGAAATTAACATCACACCTACGTAAACTCGACCCCATTAACATATGTAAATTTCATGATCGTCCGCCAATTCCTTCTTGGTGTTCTTTTTTCACTTTCTGCCAGTGTAGATAAATGTACTTACAATTTGATGATAACGCTGATGTATCCACAAAAATCAAAGCATCAGACGCAGCCTCATAAAATTTGATGACATTTCAGTCACCCACTGACATGAAGTTGTCGCGCACACTCACTTTCTTTCACGGTGATTATCACCGCTGGTTTCTTTTATCGAAGACTTTCCTTACGTAGACAGACGCCCTTTTCCTCAGGGGAAACTTGGTCGCTCCCCAAGTACTTGCCGCTGCTGGGGCTGTGCATGATGAAGGGGTTCTATTGGCCGTCCCTCGCCTTCCTTGCACGTTTCTCTCTCGGTGAATGTCAATGATCTACTCCGCTGGACATTTTCCGGTGTTCCAACGACACTTGTTCTCTCACGCTTGTCCTCGTCTTTCAGTTAGCAATTAATAGGTTTCCATTAATCTCGGATTTCCAGTGCTCTCGTATGCGCCTTTCCAACGTTCTGCTGCTCCACAGCAGTATCTTTTTAAATTCGTTTCCACGAGTTGCTGTGCAGTTTTTATAATGCCCTGGCACATCTCGCCATTCAGCCGGAGTGTAGCCCAGACTTTGTCTTTAAGTCTCCTTCCGTCGGACTCCAAAACAGCAACTGACCTTTCTTTCTCTTTTTCAACGCCAAGTGCGCAATCTTGCTTACCGACAGGACCACACAAAAAGAGAGCAATTGCACTCGAAAGTGTTCTTAAACAATCGACGAATGTATGATTATTCGCTCACCCCTTGTCCCCCATCTTCATTTAGTTCTATAAGCAGCCAGTAATGTCTCGCTTCGAAACGTCCCTCCTTCCCGTATTTAGTCTAACCGTCAGCTGCGACCTGCGATTTACGACTTCAAAGCGCTCGAAAGTCCGACCACCCAACCCGAGTGAGAATCTTTCCTCTCTTTTCTTTTCTAACCCAGGATAAAACTTCACTTCACACTTTTTAACCCCAATAAAGCCTCGAACTTAATTCATACCTAATTAATTTCATACATCCACCACGCCCATTAATTCCAGAATTAATGGCGGGGGGTGGGTCGTAACAATATTATGGATAGCATATCACATGAAATTTTGGTTATTATGGCACCGGATATTCCTTCCTCTCTTCCCCATTTTGCTCACCAGCTACTGTATATTGCAGGGTTCGGCAACCTTTTAATATTGTTGTGCCGAAGTAATGTTGCAAAGTCACTCAGCATGCCAACCAAAGTCCACAATATTTTTATATACAACAACCACTGAAACAAATTAATTTGATCTTGTATCAACATCTTTCCGCTACATTAAATAACTTTTCTATTTTTTATAGATTATTCAATACTTTAATATAAATAGGAACAAATACAAATATTATGTTTTTTCAAAATTTAGATTCTGAACATATTGTTTTGAAATTTTATTATAAAATTGCCATATGTATATTTCGTTAAGACAGAAAATCCAATAGTTTGAAAAGCAAAATAATTAAATAATTCAAACATAAAACACGTTATTAAAATTTTAATATAAGTCATCATTGATTATTATTGATCTGAGTCATGAATCAATTAATGGGACCCTTGTCCTTGATTCTCCTTAGTAAATTGTTCAATATCAGGTGTGTATTTGGTCACTAATAACATTACTTAATAACAACACCAACTTTTGCGCTACGGTCAACGGACTGTACTGGCATGAGTATGCGACTGTAAAGATGGCGGTGGGGTTGGTCGAGAGAGAGGGGAAGTATAGGACGAAAATAGAACTTCGTCAAGATCAGTCATTGTTGCTCCACACTCACTCAGTTAGTTTGCATCAGATCGTACATTCTTACCTCCAATGTCTAACTACTTTCGTTTTAAAAGGATGTAAAAACAGGAATAGCTTAAAAAGAATTATATGCTTCTATTTTATTAAAAATTCAATTTTTCTTATGAGATCATATCCTGTATTTCAATTCACTCAGCGTGCCATTGAAAATCGTTCCACCTGCCACGTTTGCCACGCGTGCCGTAGGTTGCCGACTCATGGTATAGTGCTATCGTAAGAAACAGGGTACTTAAAATATTGTACAGATGACTGTACGATGTCTATGTATCAGTCTGTAGAGTCCTTTAGACAAAAGCTATTATAGCTATCAAGAGTAAATTTTATATTCAGGAGTTTTGTGAAATATTACTATAAAACAATACATTTCACCTTTTCTTAAAGATAATTGAAATCCATTGTCAATTTAAAAACATCTCAGATTCTAACATCCTGTTGCTTCGAAAAATCACGATGAAAAAATATTTAATTTGCCATTATTCCTCCTACAGAAAAAATAAGATTATTACAAACGTATTAAAAAAAATAATAAGATCCAACAGAAAATAAAATGACTAAGTCACTCGTATTAATGACAAAACAGATCATCATCGCGCAATTAGAGTTTTACCTTGGACGTGAGTTTGAGACCTGAGTATTTCTGGCTCAGTGGTTAAAACGCGCGGTTCCTTTTCAGCCAACCCAAACGACCGCGGTTCGTGCCCCACCGGGGAAAGAGCCGCGGTCGTTTGGGTTGAAAACGGAAAACACCTGAAAACGGACTTTTCTGAAATAAGCGGAATTTGTGAAAATATGGAAGTTGAAAGGGAAAATGGGAATTTTTAAAAACGGAAATTTTTTTAAAAGACGAACACCTACCGGGAACTTTGCTGTACGTTATTTTCGGAAAGTTTCCGTGAATTCACACTTATTAATACAGTGACGTTTTTCGATCTGCGAAAAGAAGGGTCGTTAGTAGAACAAACAAGTTAGTAAAATCATGCAATGCATTGATTATGATACGCTTTCGAACATACCAGAAATCGTTACTCAAATTATGAAAATAATGGCTGTGGAATAAATCTCTCTCCTGTGCCCTGACCTTTGACCCCATTTCGATAATATTCAACAGAACCAGTTCAGTGTACCACCGGAACAACATGATAAAGTTTTGTCGCAATCGAAGCATTTTAGGTCAAGTTTTGTCGCATAAGGGCAATGGAATGGATCCCGCTCCTATGTCCTGACGTTTGACTCCATTTCGTCCATTTTCAACAGGGTTTGGCCCCATGTGATCCCCTACCACATACTAAATTTTCATCGAAATCGAACCATTTTTACGAAGGTTATGACGCATAAGAGCAATGGAATGGATCCCGCTCCTATTAATTTTTAAACCTTTGACCTCATTTCGTCCATTTTCAATAGGATTCGTTCCCCAGGTGATACCCTACCACATACTAAATTTTCATCGAAATCGAACCATTTTTACGAAAGTTATGACGCATAAGAGCAATGGAATGGATCCCGCTCCTATTAATTTTTAAACCTTTGACCTCATTTCGTCCATTTTCAATAGGATTCGTCCCCAGGTTGTCCCCTACCACAAACTAAAATTTTATCGAAATCGAACCATTTTACGCGAGTTATCGTGCGGACGGACAGACAGACAGACAGACGGACGGACAAAGTTGGAGCATATACGCTTCTTGAACCTATAGTTGGAAAGCGTAAAAAAACAGCGCGGGCTTTCTTTATTTTAATTAAAAACCAAATTTTCAATAACTGAAAGCAAATAAGACTAAAACAATCTACTTAATTTTTAAAAGCAGAAAATTCAGTCCAGAGTCACTGTAAAACATACAATTCAGAAAACAGCGTTAAAGACAGGCATATGCAAATTTTGTTTACTTAGTTTACGTTACTTATACTACGCAGATCCTCCTCATTCCTTTGGTTGCAAGTAAACAGCCGTCTACTATTAGGTGTACAAATAAGTTTTAGGTTGTTTTTTGTGTGACGTATACCGCTAATTTACATATCCGGCATTTCCCCGCGTTGTTGTCATGTGACCGTAACTGGTCCAGACAGTGATGTATTCAGGCACCTTTTCGGGAGTGCTTAGCCCCCTGAAAGTTCATGAACGCCCTCCTCCCCCCGTAGGTTTTTGGACGATCTCCCCTTATATTTAATCTAATTGTTTTCGTTTATAGCTATATATTTGAAGAAATTAATTAAACGGAAAAATTTAATAAATGAAGGGTAATATTATAATAATAAAAAAAACAACGTCCACATGGACTTCACTCTGAAATTTCTATCATCCTTCAATAAAACCTTAAACAGTCCTCGCTGAAGGAGCAACTTTTTCAAGCATTGACCAACTACTTCCGCAATAAAAACCTAATTCCACAAAGTAGAGATGTTTGCACTGCAATACATCGTCATATTTTGGAGGGTGGCATTCAGCTTTATTTCAGTCTTCTGGATACCGACTTTCCATGTATAACGGTTAAGCCTCAGTGTAGCTAACGTGATGCTAGTTCTTCTAATACAACAAAATATTTGCTAACTAGTTTTTAACAATAGCAAGTTATGAGAAATTGTTCCCATAAAAAGTGTTTTTTTTTTCATGGCGGTGGGTGATTTAAGATCTGTGACAAAAAAAAAAAATCAAGGCACCTCAAACTGTCATCCACACACACAAACGGTTAGTTAAGTTATTTCTTTCGTTTTGTTTTGTTTTTTACTATGTGCTAATCTAAATAATCTAAAGGGGCTGAAACCAAATGGCAAGGGAATGGTTTACACCATAGGTTTTCAGGTAACGCTGTAATGATTCCTTAGTAATCAGAAACACGCTTGTACTAAGGCTAGGATATTTTTACCCCTCCTAATGTTGGGAGTGGGGGATTTTCTCCAGCACAGCGTTATCTTACTAGCATCCTCAAAATTTTTCAACTCCCCACGATGAAATCTGAATTAAAGCAAAGATATAACATTTTTACATTTTTGATCATTTGTATGTGTAGATTTCTTGGAATTAGCATTTGCGATATACACTGACGGAAAAAAAAATCCCAACACCAAGAAGGGGTTGTGTTAGATAAACAACAGTTGGTAGGCGGTGAGAGTACATCTGTAAGATGACGTCTATGCAAATTTCGCGCTCGGCGCATACGTGTGGCGCTAGTAGCGCCTCGGAATATGCAAAGCAGGTTTGCTGTAAATACGCGCTGTAACGTTCGTGAGTGTTAGTTATCGTTGAGATTCGACGTAGTGTGTTGATGTTAGTCAAGAATGCCTTTAAGAAGACGAAGAAGCCATTATCAACAGCTCAAGGAGTTTGAACGAGGTCGTGTAATAGGGCTACGAGAAGGTGGATTTTCTTTCCGCAATATTGCAGAACGACTTGGCAGGAATGTAGCCACTGTGCATGATTGTTGGCAGCGGTGGTCAAGGGAAGGTACTGCCTCAAGAAGACCGGGTTCCGGCCGGCCACGTGGCACTACTGAGAGGGAAGACCGCCGTGTACGACGTATGGCCGTGGCGCATCGTACCGCGTCTGCGGCAGCAATTCAAGCTGCAGTTGCCACCACAGTGACACAACGAACTGTTACAAATCGGTTACTTGAAGGACAGCTCCGAGCCAGACGCCCTGTAGCGTGCATTCCACTTACTCCAAACCACTGCCGTTTGCGACGTCAGTAGTGTCAAGCTAGAGCTCATTGGAGGACGGAGTGGAGATCTGTTGTGTTTTCTGATGAAAGCCGGTTCTGCCTGGGTGCCAGTGATGGCCGTGTGTTGGTTAGAAGGAGGCCAGGTGAGCGCCTGCAACCAACCTGTCTGCGGCCGAGACACACTGGACCTATACTTGGAGTTATAGTCTGGGGAGCAATTTCCTATGACAGCAGGAGCACTCTCGTGGTTATCCCACGCACCCTGACGGCACAGTTGTACGTCGGTCTGGTGATTCAACCTGTTGTGCTGCCATTCATCAACAACATACCAGGGGTGTTTCCAACAGGATAAAGCTCGCCCGCATACCGCTGTTGTAACCCAACATGCTCTACAGAGTGTCGACATGTTGCGGTGGCCTGCTAGATCACCAGATCTTTCACCAATCGAGCACGTATGGGACATCATTGGACGACAACTCCAGCGTCACCCCCAACCAGCATTAACCGTCACTGTATTGACCGACCAAGTGCAACAGGCATGGAACTCCATCGCACAAACTGACATCCAGCACCTGTACGGCACAATGCATGAACGTTTGCGTGCTTGCATTCAACATTCTGGCGGTTACACCGGTTATTAATGTACCAGCATTTCACATTTAAAATGGCTCTTCTCGCGCTTACAATAAGCTGTGATCTTGAAACCTTAATCGATTAAATATGTTACCTATACAAATTTATTGCCGCCATTTCATTCCTCTACAACTATTTTTTCGTGGTGTTGGGATTCTTTTTTTTTTTCCGTCAGTGTACGAGCATAAGAAAATTTTTATACTCTATTTAAAAGTTTTATATGTGTTAATGTATATTTACATAACAAAATTGTGATTATATGTATATAATCAATCAACAAGTTTCAGCCCCCTCAAAATTTGTAATTCCCCCCCCCCCCGGAAAAAACTTTCTGAATGCAACGCTGGGTCCAGAGTATAAAATGTGACACAGAAGTTTGCCCAACAGTCGAACGCACTTGCACATCTGTAGGTGAAAGATGGCAAGCGATACTGAATTTATTCGACACGGCATTCGTTACGAATTTCATCAAGGAAAACGTGCTGCTAAAGCATGTGCATCGATCTGTTCTCTTTTGGGGGAGAATATTGTATCAAAACACATGTGTGAATTTTGGTTTAGACGGTTTAAAGCTGGTGATTTTGATGTTAGCTATCGAGGACGTAGCGGCGCACCGCAGAAGGTTGCACATGAGGAACTGCAAGCATTGCTGGATGAAGATTCGCCTCAAACGCAAAAAGAACTAGATGAACAACTGGGGGTAACCCAACAAACCATTTCCAATCATTTACGCGCAATGGGAAAGACTCAGAAGGAAGGAAAATGGGTGCCACATGACCTGAGCTAGAGGAACAAAGATGAGCGTGTCATGAAGTGCTTGAATCTGTTGAATAAACAACACAGAAAGTCTTTCCTGTGGAAAATCGTTACGGGTGATGAAAAGTGGATATGGTACGACAATCCCAAACACAAAAAACTCTGGGTAAACCCGGGCTGAGCAGCGACTTCGACACCGAAACGCAATATTCACTCCAAGAAAGTTCTACTGTGAATATGGTGCCATATGAAGTGTGTGCTCTATTATGAACTATTGGAACATGGTCAAACTGTTACTGCTGATCGCTACAAGCAACAATTGCTGCGATCGAACCAGGAAATCTGTCGGAAACGTCCGTTCAGAGGCAAAGGATACTGCATGACAAAGCTATGCCGCAGGTCATGAAATCGGTCAAGGAAACGTTATTGACGCCTGGCTGGGAAGTTTGGAGCACCAGGCGTATAGTCCCGACATAGCCCTTTCAGACTATCATTTGTCCCGATCGATGCTACATGGTTTGTCTGCTGTACGGTTCCGGACATGTGACGAAGTGCAAAATATGGGTTGACGACTTCATTGCGTCACACGCTGAAGTATTCTTCGTGGCTGGAATCCGTCAACTGCCCGACCGATGGCGGAAGGTGATAGATAACGACGGCTCATATTTTGATTCGTAAGGGTATTGTTGTTTTCTCTCAAATTACATGTTGCGTTGTCTTAAAACGCTTTAAAATTTATTTGTACACCTAATACATTCTGCGTTAACATGCGAAGGGGTACAATGTTACGTGAGGAAGAGGTAAGAAACGTGTTATTTTATCTCGGCCAAAACAAATCTTAGAGAAATTGCCAAGTTAGTCGGAAGACCTTTAGGAGCCATGTAAAATGTTGCAAGGAATAAGGATAAATCCAGTAAAACAAGGACAGGACGGAAGCCATCACTGAATACAAGAAGTAAACGACTTGGTTTTCATTTAGCAACTGTTGATAATATGTCTGCAAGACAAATTGCTCGATCTTTGCCTAATAAAGTGCCACATACGACAGTTGTTAAAACTCGAAAACCAAACAAAAATTCTACTTACATTAAAACGAAAACAAGGCCTTTACTCACTGGTGAACACAAACGCAAAAGATTGGACTCTGATAAAAACGTAACAACATGGTCTGAAAAATGGGAAACTGTTGTGTTCTTATATGAGAATTTTTTTTATTTAGACGGCCCCGATTGAAACAAATGTTACTGGCGTGATTTACGGAAGAAGTCCTATAACGAAGTAAATTTCTCCGTCATTTCTGTCCACGCCAGGATTCGAACCCGGATCCCCTCATTCCGGAATAAGTCACTCTACCAATTGAGCTACGCGGACGTTTGTTCTGACTACTATCTGCCTTTATGTCGAGTGCGTCCTGCTGGCAGGTACGTCACATCTCCTCCCCCCCGAAAGAGGGCTGGGGCATGGCCCACGGGTCAGCCGTGACCATGAATCGTTGCAGGCAGCCATCCACGGTAGAACGTGCACTTGAGAACTCCCAAACAATCTAGTGTGTGGAATGCAACATCACGCATTTATTTTTCGAAGCGCTGGAGAAGGGATTCTCTGAATTTTTTTTCCTATCTCGCGGTGTGGAAATAGCATCACACCATTGCGAGATTTTGAATGGTCGGGTCATCCGGATAGTTCGGGCGCCATTATGACGAAGTAAATTTCTCCGTCATTTCTGTCCACGCCAGGATTCGAACCCGGATCCCCTCATTCCGGAATAAGTCACTCTACCAATTGAGCTACGCGGACGTTTGTTCTGACTACTATTTGCCTTTATGTCGTGTGCGTCCTGCTGGCAGGTACGTCACAGTCCAAAGAATTTTTAGCAGACAATGTGAGGAGGTGGTGTTCTGGTGTGCGGCGTGCTGGTGTGGACGGCGTGCTAGTGTGGGCGGCTTTTGGCTATGGCAGTAAATCGGACATTGCCATCACCGATCACCATATGGTATCCAGAGATTAACAAGCTGTGCTGTACGAACATTTGATTCCATTGGTACACTTATAACTAGGAAGAAACAGTAGGATTTTCCAACCAGATAATGCGCTTTACCATGCCTTTATACCACGAAACAGTGTTTTACAAGTGGAACAAGAAAGATGACACCAAATTTTCGATTGTAATGAGTACGTCTTTTGAATCCGTCCCTGTGCGATTAAAATTTATTAAAGGTATTCAAAAGTCAATGAAACCGGTTAGAAAAAAAGAAAAGAAAACCCAACCGGATTTCTACGATCTATAAAACATCCAGAGCCAGAAACTGCTACTCATTTCCACCATCGGCTAAAAAGCGTGTTACGAAAATTAAAAAATAGCGCACAAAACGTTTGTCCTGGCAGAAGGAAGGTATCTGAGACAAAGCGATTTTCAAATAGAACAGTTAAAAGAAGAAATGTAGAAGGAAACATGATATAACTCTAGGCCTTCTAGCTCAAGAATAATGGAAAAGCATAAAGGAAAAGTTGAAAATAGGCGAAAAACATTCTTCACGAAAAAAAGCTATGCTAAAGAAAAAGAACTTTTCCAATAAATCTTCCGGAAGCAGAAACAGCAAGGAAAAAGTTTTGACCTTAACGCCCCTAGCGAAAAACCTGTACATTATTTAAAGACGATAATTCTCCACGTCTCTCTTGTTTTTAGTACCGCAGATATTGCTGAAAACGGAAACATGAACTCACGCTCTCTAGTGGCACACTTGTGCGTTAAGAAAACTCCGAAATTATATGAGAAACATTTCACACAGGAAATGCTTTCCAACAAAGAAAACATTTTTCAAATTGGACTCTTAGAAGCAAAGATATCGACAAAAATACGACACATATCGACGCCCCTGGCGGAGAAACTATACATTATTTTAAGAAGCAAGTATTTTGAAAAGGTTTTCGGAAGTGAGCGGTATGGATCCATGAAAGAATTTTTTCAATCGAGTTTTCACAAGATTAGTTTTTTCTGCAAGTGTATCAGAAGCAGAAAAAAGCACTTACGCCTCCTGGTGGCCAAAGCATTCTTTACCAAAAATTAGAAATTATGGGCAAAACATTTCTTATCAGGATCTGTGTCCGATACAGGAAGAATGTTTTAAATCAAAGTTCTAGAAGCAGAGATATCGAGAAAAACACGGGTTAACTTTACACCCTCTATCGGAAGGTCTATGCTTTACTTGAAAATTTTGAAGTTATATGAGAAACATTTCGCATCAGAAACGCTCTCTAACAAAAAAAAAGATTTTTTCGAATTGGACTATTAGAAGCAGATATATCGAAAGATAAATGATATAATCTACTCCCTTTGGCGCAAAAACTATGCATTATTTTAACAAGAAAGTATTCTGCAAAGGTTTTCAGAGGTGAGCTGTATGGGTCCACGGAAAAAAACTTACGACTCCTGGTGCGCAAAGCATTCTTTACCAAAAATTAGAAATTACATGCAAAACATTTCTCATCAGGAGCTGTATCCTATGAAGGAAGAATTTTTTTAAATTGGAGTTTTAGAAGCAGAGATATCGTGAAAAACGTAATTTACCTTTATGCCCCTAGCGGAAAATCAATGCATTATTTGAAAAAAGAGACTGCACCTAAAATAGTCTTCGATATAAATGGCATCGAAAGAAAAAATCATTTTCAATCCGATATTTAGAAGCAAATATATGGAATAAAATATATTTTTAATTCGATAACATCTGCGTTTACGCCCTCTAGCGGCGAAGTTGTGCATCGGAAAAAAACCGGAATGCAAGGATCATCATTCTCACATTCTAAGTTTCCCAATGCAGAACGAATTTTTCAAATCGGACAAATAGTTGCAGTGATATGGTGTCCACAGGCGGACGGAAGGGCAAACGGATAACATACAGCATGATCATTTAAAAAAAAAAAAAAAAAAAAGTACTAAAAATAGATGTAATGGACTAGCCGCCCAGACTCTTAAACCCGATAGAAAATGGCTGGTCGTTATTGGTTAGGCTTGTATATGAAGAAAAAAAAGCAATAGAAAACAAGCAATATTTATTCTTCATCGCTGTTGAGACAAAATCAACGTTTGCACGTTACAAGACTTGGTAACAGCAATATCAAACAGAATTTATTCGCTAATTAAGGCAGATGGAAGTGCCATAAATTATTAATTCAGGAAATATTATTTTCTGCTTTGTAATATCTGATGAGTATTTTCTTTAGAGCAAAATGTGCTTGTTAGCTTTACTTTTATTTATGTTTAATGATGTTATAAAAACTTGAAACACTATACCGCCTAACATACAAATTAACTATATGTAAATGTGTTTTGTGTAGCAACTATCATTCTATAGCAAATAATCAAGAAATAGCAGGAATATTTCTGTGTATTTATCATTTCTTTACACAGTGTATTTTTTACACTGTGCGAAGGTCATAACAAAAGTTCTGCACACGTTAATCTACACTGCTGGCCGCCCAAAATGCAACACCAAGAAGGAAGCTTCCGATTGGCCTGAAATTCGCAGTACGCGTCGCCCGCGAGAGGACATGCAAACGATTAGCATTGCAGGGCATATGCAAATCATTTGCCCCGGCACGCCACCGAGAAGCACTATAAGAAAGATGCACAGAAGGCGGGATGTAGGAGGTGGAAGTGTGTTGTGCTGCCGGACCTGTGCGTAGGAAGCTTCCTGATGCCTCGTCGCAGAATACGGCAGTCATTCCAGCACGTTTCGGAATTCGACAGAGGACGAATAGAGGCTTATCGCGACAGCGGTTTATCGTACCGAGACATCGGCGCCCGTGTGGGACGACATCCAGCCACTGTGAGGCGAGTCTGGATTCGGTGGGTGCAGGAGGGACGGACGGGCCGACGTGAGTGATTACCGCAACCGCGGCACACCACCGAACGAAAGGACCGGCATGTTGTGTGGCGGGCATTGACGGCTCGCACTGCCACATCACGAACGTTAGCGCAGGAATTAGGGTGTGTTGTGCAACAACCTGTGTCAGCACATACCGTTCGACGTCGTCTGCAGGAATGGGGATTTGTCACACGGCGCCCGTTGCTCCGATTACCACTGACGTTGCACCACCTGCGAGTGCAGCGGCAGTGGGCTCTTGAACGCCGCACCTTGTCTATGTAATAACATGACATTGTCATCTCCGACGAATCCCGCTTCTGCCTGCAACACCACGATGGTCGGATCCGCGTACGGCGGCACCGCGGCGAGAGACTGTGTGACGCCTGCATTATGCATCACCATACCGGTCCGTCGCCTGGCGTTATGGTTTGGGGCGCATTTGGATATGACACCCGCATCTCTCTGGTACGCATCGCCGGTACACTCAACAGCCACCACACCATCTCCGACGTTCTGGAGCCTGCAGTCCTCCTTACCAGCAGGACCTGTCAGCGTCCACGTTTCATCAGGACAATGCGCACGTGGCACGTATCGTGCAACAATTCTTCACGGCCCACCAGGGGTCACTGCTGACGTGGCCCGCCTGTTCTCCCGATATGTCGCCCATCGAACACGTCTGGTCGCTCATCGGCAACCGAGTGGCCCGGCAAGCACCACCCGCGGCTACGGCAGATGAACTGTGGCAACGTGTGGAAGCAGCCTGGACCGGCATACCCCAAGCCCACATCCAAAGCCTCTTTCGTTTGATGCCGCGGCGTGTAGCGGCCGTTATTGCCAGCCATGGGGGCAACACGAACTATTGATGTCTGCGTGTTCCGCAAGTCGCACGGGCCTGTAAGCTCAATCGTTTCATCTTTGTATCTGTTGTTATGTGCCCCGTAAATCTGGCTTTGCAATCTCGTGTCCTTCTTGGTGCCGCATTTTGGGTGGCCAGCAGTGTAAAACGGAAACGGATGATGCAATTGGGAAAATGGATGGGTCATATCAAGGTCAGACTATCAGCAACGCAGTGGTGTCAGAACGACGCGCTGTTATTTGCTATGTGGACGTGGGAGGGTATGAAAATGGAAGCGTGCAGCTCCTGAGGTCGAGTCACGGCGTTAGACCATCGCTCGTACGTGAAAATAGAAACTCTGTGGGGAAAATCTCCGACACAGATCCACACTGCCTTGCAAGAAGTTTGTAGGGAAGGAACTCTTGATCGAAGCACAATTTCTCGCTGGGCATCGCACTTTCAGGAGGGCCGAAGCAGCATCGAAGATGATCACTGCTCAGGCCGACCTCAAAACGGCGACAGACAAAACATCTGTCCCCATTGTTGCAACGCTTCTGGAAGAGAATCGCCGTTTGACAGTCGAGGAGATTGCTCATCAGGCAAATTTGTCCACCATGTCTGTTCACCGGATTTTGACCGACTCACTGGGAAAAAGAAAAATCGCCGCGTGCTGGGTGCCCCATCAACTCACCCCCGAGCAAAAGGCAGCCAGACTGAGCATCGCACAGGATCATCTCCACAGGTTTGAAAGAGAAGGCGACACCTTCCTGAACAGAGTTGTCGCAATTGATGAGACTTGTACCCGCGATTTTAGTCCGGAACTGAAGTCATATCAGCGGAATGTAGGCATCCAAGTTCCCCACGTCCCTCAAAGTGTCATCGGCAACAATCCAAAGTGAAGCAAATGATGATTTTTGCGTACGATGCCCAGGGTGTTGTGGTCTCTGATCGAGTGCTGGTAAAACAAAATGTCAACGCACAATATTATCGTGACTTTCTTAGGTTAAAGTTGAGACCGAAGATTCTTCAAAATCGCTCCAACTTGTTGGAAGCGAGAGCGATCTTGCTGCATGACAACGCATCGTGTCATGATGCAGCGTCGGTTGCCGCCCCGGTGGCGCAGTGGTCTAAGGCGTTGGCCTCTGATCATTCGTCCGTAAGGGGGTCCGGGTTCGAATCCCGGTCAGGCATGGATGTTGTGTTTGTCTTACGGCACTGGCTCTCTCCCTTCCGTGGAACCAGTGACCCTAAATTAGGGACGGGCGACTGCTTATAGCCCATTGAGTTGCTCACGGTGGTCGTTAAACCTCCAATCAAAAAAAAAAAAAAAAATGCAGCGTCGGTACAGGGACTTTTGTCGAAATATGGCTGGGAAACTTTATCCCACCCACCATACAGTCCTGATCTCAGTCCACCTGACTTTGATCTTTTCCCAAAGTTCAAAAATCGGCTCCGTGGCATCCGCTACGAATCACTGGCCGAAGTGTCATTGGACGTGACGAGAGCTGAACAAAGATGGCGTACTACGGGACATCCAGGACCTACCTCACCGCTGACAAGCTGTCATTAGCAGCGGAGTACATTGAACCGCAATAAAGTAAGTTTTCTTCGTTTCCTGACACTTTTCTAAAAAATGGACAGTGTGCAGAACTTATGTTAGGACCTCCGTACTATATATCCTGTTCTATCCGTTGGTTTGAAAAGCTTATTTTCAGCATTGGACAGCTACGAATACAGCCAGGATTTTCATCGTGTCTTTCGTTTTTTTTTTTTTTTTATGTACAATTTTGCCGCTCTGTGGCATTTGTCAAAAGTTGTCGCCTCTACACCCGAACATTCATGGCATCTATTTGTATATGTTGCGAAATTGTCTGATCGAAGCTCATACTTGGCTAGCAGCGACATCTGAAATTCATGTTAGCCGAGTTTTCAGCCTAGTTCACTAGGATACCCACATTAGTTTCACAACAGTCGACATATAATGGCTGACAGAAGTTTGCCGGGTCATAGCCTAACATTCTGGTTATCAACGATCTTTGTTATCTGCCACAAGTTCAGTGAAAAAGAATTTCTCTTTCAAGAAGAATAACAACATTCTTACGCCCTTTCTCATTTTTTAACGCGAATTTGCTTTCTATTGGGTTGTCGGAAAAGTCATGACGTATTTTGGCGGTTGGGCGGTTTTGGAAGTGCTAGAGGCATGCGCAGCTCTGTTATCGCTATGGCACTCGACAGGTGCCAGATTTAGCTGCAGTCTAAAAGGAATAGTGAGCGATTTGGTTGATTTGCGAAGATTTGACATCAAGTTGAAGATGGAAGACCAAACTGTGCATTTTCGCCATATTTTACTGTTTTACTTCCATAAAGGGAAGAACGGGCGTCAAGCTTGTGAAAAGTTGCGTCAAGTGCACGGTGATAATGCTCTACAAGAACGTCAGTGCCAGCGGTGGTTCGCAAAATTCCGTGCTGGTGATTTTCACCTCAACGATGCTCCTCGGTCCGAGAGGCAACCCGGAGGTTGATGACGACCAATTGATCGAATCAAACCCACGTTACGCGACACGAAAGATTGCAGACACATTGCACATCCATCATTCAAGCGTTCACGACCACCTGAAGAAGCTGGGAAACGTAAGCAAGCTCGATGTGTGGGTTCCTCATGAACTCAAAGAAGCTCAATTGACGGCGCGTATAAACATTTGCGATATGCTCATTAAACGTGAGGAAAACGATCCTTTTTAGAAGCGACTGATAACTGGTGACGAAAAGTGGATTGTGTACAACAATGTGCTGCGCAAACGGTCTTGGTTCCGACGTGCTGCTTCGCCTCAAACGACATCCAAAGCAGACATTCATCATAGGAAGGTTCTGGTCTCAGTGTGGTGGGATTTTAGAGGTGTCGTGTTTTTCGAGCTCCTACCACGGAAAACAAACAATCAATTAATCCATCATCCAGAAACGTCCAGAGCTCGTTCATCGTAAAATTGTTGTGTTCCATCACGACAACGCGAGACCACACACAAGTTTGATCACCCGCCAAAAATTATTGGAGCTTGTGTGGGGATGTGTTGCCACGCCAAGCATACTCGCCTGACCTTGCGCCGTCAGACTTCCACTTGTTTCGCTCTCTTCAACAGTCCTTGCGTGGTATAACGTTCATTTCAGATGAGGCTGTAAATCAGCACCTTGTAAAGTTTTTCGCCACGAAAGACAGGTCCTTCTATGAACGAGGCATTCTGCAGCTCACAGACAGATGACAAAAGGTTATCGAACAAAACGGGCATTATATCATTGATTGATCTTTGTTCTTTCTATTAATAAATGACCTTTGCAAAACATGGCTAAAATACGTCATGACTTTTCCGACAACCCAATAGAAGTGGCATTTCTATTGGGCAACTGAGAACACTAAATGACAGTAAATGTGTAAATCGTTCACATGTAAGAATTTTTTCGGGGCCAGCTGAAACGATTCAGTTTTTTCTTGCGATGATGAACGTCATCCTTCTCTAGGACAGAGTTACTACAAGCATATGTCGGAAAATCACAGTTACTTGATTACGGCCAGAAGGCTAGTTGACTGTCTTAGTAAATCAGAATCCTCTGACAAGGATCAGTTTCTTATCGCGGTGATGACGTCAACGCCTAACAAAAAAATTCCAAATTCTCAACGCAGCGTTTTTATACGTCTTTCATAAAAAAAGATCGTGCTTATGTTATCGGTTTCTCCGTCCGTCTGTGTACACCATATCTCTGCAACTATTAGTCCTATTTGAAAAATTCTTTTGCATTGGGAAGCTTGAAATGAAGCTTGCAAATGATGATCCTTCATTTTGTTTTGTGTGTGTGTATGTGTGTGTGTGTATGTGTGTGTGTGTGATGTACAATTTCGCCGCTAGAGGGCGTAAATACAGATGATATCGAATTCAAAATACATTTTATTCCTTATATTTGTTTCTAAACATCCGATTGAAAAAAAAAATATTCTGCTTTTCGATACCATTTATGTCGAAGAGTATTTTAGGTATAGTTACTTTTTCAAGTTAAGCATAGATTTTCCGCTAGAGGGCGTAAAAGTATATTACATTTCCTCCGATATCACTACTTCTAAAACTCCGATTTGAAAAAAAATCTTCCGCGGATACAGCTCCCGATGGGAAATCTTTTGCACATAATTTCTAATTTTAGGTAAAGAATGGTTTGGTCACCAGGGGCCGTAAGCCTTAATTTCTGCTTCTGATGTATTTGCCACAAAATCTGAGCTTCTAAAGTCTGGTCTGAAAAAATTCGTTCGTCGACTGATTGTCACTCACGTCAATAAACCTTTTCGGGATAATTTATTCTTAAAATAATGCATGGTTTCTCCGCCAGGGGCATAGATGCATATCTCATTCTTGTCAACATCTCTGCTTCTAATGGTCCGATTTGAAAAAATTCTTTATTGAAGAGAGTTTCCGGTGAAACATGTTTTTCATGTAATTTCAAAATTTTCAAGTAATTCATAGAAATTCCGCTAGGGAGCGTAAAGATTAATTGCGTTTCCCCCGATACCTCTGCTTCTAAAACTTAAATTTGAAAAATTCTTTCTGCACCAAATGCAGCTCCTCATGGAAAATCTTTTGCATATAATTTCTAATTTTTGGTAAAAAATGATTTGGCCACCAGGGGGCGTAAGTCATAATTTCCGCTTCTGACGCATTTCCAGCAACACCTAAGCTTCTAAAATCTGGAATGGAAAAAAAAATCGTTTGTGAACCGATACACTCACGTAGACAAACCATTTTGGAATATTTTCTTCTCAAAATAACGTATGGTTTCTCCGCCAGAGAGCGTAGATGTATATCTTTTCTTTTTTCAATATTAATACTTCTAAGAGTCCGATTTGAAAAATTCCTTCTTCGCTGGATAGCGTTTCCGGTGCGAAATGTTTTTCATGTAAACTCAAAATTTTCAACTAATTCATAGACTTTCCGCTAGGTGGCGTTAAGGTAAATTGTGTTTTCCTCGATATTTCTGTTTTTAAAACTCCGATTTGAAAATTCTTCCGGTATCGCATACAGCTCGTGATGGGAATTGTTTTTGATATAATTTCTAATATTTGGTAAAGAATGGTTTGGCCACCAGGAGCAGAAGTGTTAATTTCTACAGCAAATTCGGAGCTTTTGAAAACACGACTGGAAAAATTATTTCCTGCACTAATACCGCTCACATCGAAAAACCTTTTGAGAACACTTTCTTCTTAAAATATTGCATGTTTTCCCGCCAGCGGCGTAGATGCATGTCTTATATTTGTCGATATTTCTGCTTCTAAAAGTCCGATTTGAAAATTTATTTCTTTGTTGGAGAGCGTTTCCGCTGCGAAATGTTTCTCATAAAATTTCATTTTTTTTTTCAACACGCAAGTCTGCAACCAGAGGGTGTAAGTTTACGATTCCGTTTACAGAAATGTCTGCGGGATTAAAGACCTGATTGAAAAACTTTTTTCTTCGGCCAGATACCGGTTCCATACCGGTTCCATTGAATAGCTTTGATAAATTTAATTCGCGTCAGAACGGATTCAAAAGGCGTGCTCATTACACCCGAAAATTTGGTGTCACCTTGCCTTTTTTTTTTTTTTTTTTTTTGTATTAGCATTGTACGAGGAGAACCATTTAAACCGAACCCAAATAACTGACCTTTTTGTCTTGCATCCAAGAGCATGTGAGAATTTTCAAAAACAGCTTGAGAGATTGTCCTTGGAATTTCATGGAAGACATATCCTGGTTTCTATAAATTAAATATCGACATAAAGTTTGGGGTTTTGATAAAAAAAATAATCCACCGTGAAAGTGGAGGAACCTAACATATTAGAAGCATTTTAACCCGGCGATGCCAAATATGATGAGCAAATTAACATAAAGTGCGTCTAAAGATGCAAATCAGCTTTAGGTTAAAAAGAGATTGTTGAGAGCTTCTTATTATTTCGCTTCCGGATTGTACGCAGAACACGTTGCTTTGAAAAATTGCATCTCACTGTTATGGTGACATTGCCTATATAGACACCATTTAAAAGAAAAATCAAATTGGACAGCCGTTGGAAACCACAAAGCCGACCAGTCTCAAGCCGAAGTAGCCAAGTGGCTCAATGTGGATCGTTTCTTTGTTCCTTCGCTTTGGACCACATTCCAAAGGACAAATACGGCATCGAGATGGTTTAGTAACGAAAGATCTCGGACAACAACATCAAGAGATCATCGTTATCTATAGCTAAGTACTCGAAGATCAAAAGGTGCCAATCTTGCTCAACTACGTTCGGATCTTATGGTAGCAACAGGAAATATGGTATCTTGTTCCACAGTGTACATGAAGTTTCACGAATATGGTCTTCATGCTAGGAGATTCCTCACCTATGCATCCCACTCACCTCTCGTCATAAAAGAGAATGTCTCAACGGGCGTCGCAATCGTGTCAACTGGACTACTCATAAACGGTGCTTTTCTCTCTTTGCGGATGAGGCCAGATTTGTTCTCCACAGTTACTCCAGATGAAGGTTGATGTGTAGAGAACCAGGGACACGCCATCATTCTTTAAACGCTTCAGAATGAGACATTTATGGTGGTGGTAGTGTCATGGTGTGGGCAAGCACATCTTTGGGCTGCCGCTCAGATCTCTACATGCTTCATATCGGCTCTATGGAGTCTCAGATTTATAGGGATGAGATCCTAGAACGCATTGCTAGGTCTTATGCATGAGTAATTGGCCCCAATTTTATACTGCAGGACGACAATGCACGACGTTGCCGAGCCAGAATTTTTGACAAGTATCTTTGAGAACACCATCAACCGTATGGAGTGTCCAGCTCGTTCCCTTGACCTCAAAACTATTGAGCATGCTTGGGATGCTCTACGCAGATGTGTCGAATTTCTTAAGCCATTTTCCCAAGATTTACAAGAGATTCGAAGCACCTTGGTGGAGCTAAGGTAGTTATTGCTAGGACAGCCTTCTGAATACTCTCATTATGAGCATGAAACGCCACTGTGAAGCACGTATTGCTATGAGGAGTGACCACAGTCCATATTAACTTACTTTGGCTATCTTGTTTAAAGCATGGCGTGTGACTAGGTACGCTAACTTTCTGTTTTTTTCTTTAATTAATAATCCGTTTTCTCATTTTGTCCCTATAATAGGAAAGAACATATTATAGTATACGGAAAAACTACTATTATTTTAAATTATACGTTTTCCTCAAATCGTATGAAAACTTCTTATAATTTTCGAAACATACCAAAATTCCATTTTGTTTCCTAATTTATGGATGTACCCGCTACTACGATACGATACCTTTTTAGAGGGGGGGGGTTACGAGAACAGCGAGCAACCGGATGGGCTATAGCGGTTGGCCGTTCCTAATTTAGGATCACTGGTTCCAAGAAAGGGAGAGAAACAGTGCCGAAAGAAAAACAACATCCATGCTTCAACTGGATTCGGACTTGGTCCCATCTCGAATGAATGATCAGAAGCCAGCGTTTAAACCACTTCGCCACCAGGCGACTGTGTCTTTCTTTCCCCGTAACGAATGTGTTTTGCAAATTGATAGTTCTGTTGTAAATACACTCATTGTCGTAAAACTCCCTGCACCAAGAAGGAGGCGTTGGATTGAAATGAGATTTTAGCAGTGCGATGGTACATACCAAGGACAGAAGTGGCAGCAGGACGATTTCCCACTGACATACGGTGGACATTCCGGTCAGCGTTAGTACCGCGTCGGACCGGTACTAACGCTGGCCGGAATGTGCACCGCTGACCCGAATGGACTCTATGCCAGACCGTATCACCGCATGCGGTGATACAGTCTGATATGGAGTCAAAGAGACGCCGTATGTTATCCTGGGACAGATTGGCCCACACTTCTTGCAACTGACGCTCTAAATCACGAACACTGGGACATGGAGAAAGCTGTCGTCCCATTTGGTCCCACACGTGCTCGACGGGCGAGAGATCAGGCGATCTAGGAGGCCACGGAAGCGTCGAAGCATGACGTTGACAGTCCTGGAAAACCAGAGCTGTGTGCGGACGGGCGTTAACTTGTTGCCTAGGAAAGGCAGCACCTGGGGCCGTAGGATCTCCTATACGTAGCGGTGGGCTGTCAACGTCCCTCGTATCACTGCGAGGGAAGTCCGCCTGTCATGCACGATGGCTCCGCCGACCATCACGCCTGCAGATCGGGACAGGTACCGCTGTACAGTGAGGTTGGGATTGTAGCGCTCACCTGTGGTCCTCCGCACTCTGACACGGTAATCGTCCTTTCCCGTACACAAGTGGGATTCGTCGCTCAACACTATGCGTCGCCAGTCCGTAGCATTCCACGTTGCTCTCTGCTAACACCACTGCAATCGACGCCGACGGTAGTCAGGTGTTAATGACAGAAAACGTACGGGTCGTCGAGAGTGCAGATTTGCCTCTGCCAGGCGTCTGGAAATGGTTCTGGCGGACACAGGAGTCCTTTGTACAGCCGCCACATATCTCTGGATATTGGACAAGGACGTCGTTCCACATATGCGTGCCGCTCTCACGATCCCACGGTCCTCTCTGCTGGTGGTGATTCTGGGTCGTCCACAGCCAGTCCGCCGTGTCTGGGTGCCTTCCCGTGTCCATTGCTCCCTACACGATCGCACCGTACTGTCCGACCGGCCCAAATGGCGACCGATTCGGTGCGCCGACCACTCTACCTCTTTCATCCCGACGATACGGCCTACTCCGTCAGTTGGCCGTACGCACATCTACGGCGGCTCCTCGGCATGTCTATCGCTCAGGGATCCACCTGACTCTTACCGTGTACTTCGGCACGAATGTAGAGTTTCCTGCGCGGGACCTTATAAGCCACAAGGACTGCAATTGCAGCGCCGGTCTTGAACGCTCGGGCATGCGGAATCGCTGGAAACTCTAATCATTTGCATTTCTACCCTCCCAGTAGCTATTCGCTAAGTTTCGCGTTAATCACACGGTTTTTTTCTTGGTACGCGGATTTTTATGACAGTGAGAGTATTTGAACTACTTAATGTTATTTTAAATATACCAGATCGTGAATACTCAAGAAGCGCTTATAGCGCAGTAAATCCGTTTATTTTCGTGGTGTAATATGCATAAAGATTCCTCAAGCTTTCACACTCCACTGGAAGGCTTTTTCAAAGCAATATAGACATACTTATACAGTAGAAACTTATACTAACTTCTTATATGTAAAACTGTATTCACTTATTCATGTCATAATGCACGAGCTCATGAATAACACTCATACGGTAGGGATAAAGTTCCAGGTATTATCTGATGGTTTCACATAACGGCTGTTTGCCAGTGAAATCTGCTGACCAACTCGTCAAGGGCTTAAGAGGCTTGATCAAAAAATATCCGGTCTGGATCTGTGATAAATCGTTGCAGCGCATGAGAATGTCAGCTGTCTGCAGGTATCTTGATGACTTCGAACATGACCAAACTCCTTGCATCCTTTCAGTCTTATGCCAGCAGCGTTCGATACAGCAGTCATTTTTGTCGTGATCTGTAATTCATCATGTCAAAAATACGGAACAGCGCGCGTGTATTTAAAAAAAAACTCCGGCGTGACAGCTTGAAATGTATGAAATGATGAAAACTA
The DNA here is from genome assembly GCA_039090855.1 of Macrothele yani. Lineage (NCBI taxonomy): Eukaryota > Metazoa > Arthropoda > Arachnida > Araneae > Macrothelidae > Macrothele > Macrothele yani. The sequence goes on from CM077012.1 coordinate 75,824,149, forward strand.
CTTACTACGAGGAGGCAATGAGCCGTTTATAGGTTTTTAAGTGGTTCCGCAACTTTAAAGGAGGGCGAGCGCCGATTGGAAGCCACGAGCTTCCTGAACGCCGTTCAAATTGCAAAAGAGATGAGCTGAAGTGCGTGTTTTAGCCAGAGCTAATTCAAGTCTGATTTCTACAGATATAAAAAGAAATTTCTTTGGCTCTTATCTGGTATCAGAAATTATCACTAAACCCGTATTTGCACGATCTATAAAACACCAAATGTATTTACTTCAACATACCAACGATTCAATAAAAATAATTAATACATAGGAGTCTAAGTTAAAAACATCGTATTTTCAATTAAAATTACAAATTAAAACTCATTAGATCTTTCGGCCTTACAATAAGGCCATCATCAGATGAAAGACTGTAAAAGTTATAAGGAACAATATATCTGTCAGTGATCAAGTCCACGTAATGTCCTGAGCAAATCAGATTTGCGAAGAGACCCCAGCTCCTGTCGTAAAGAAGGGAAGATGACAGACGCTGGGGTTTCTTCGCATATCTAATGTGCTCAGGACATTACGTCACACTTAGACTTGATCATTGACAGATATATACACTGCTGCCCAACCAAAATGCAACACCAAGAAGGAAGCATCCGATTAGCCTGAAATTCGCAGCATGCGTCGCCCGCGAGAGGACATGCAAACGATTAGCATTGCAGGGCATATGCAAATCATGTGCGCCCGGTACGCCACCGAGAAGCACTATAAGAAGAGTGCACGGAAGACGGGGTGTAAGCAGTGGAAGTGTGTTGTGCTGCCGGACCTGTGCGTGGGAAGCTTCCTGATGCCTCGTAGCAGAATACGGCAGTTATTCCAGCACGTTTGGAGTTCGACAGATGAAAATTAGTGGCTTATCGCGACAGCGGTTTATCGTACCGAGACATCGGCGCCCGTGTGGGACGACATCCGGACACAGTGAGGCGAGTATGGATTCAGTGGGTGCAGGAGGGACGAATGGGCCGACGTGAGTGATTGCCGTAGCCGCGGCACACCACCGTACGAGAGGACCGGCATGTTGTGCGGTGGGCATTGACGGCTCGCACCGCCACATCACGAAAGTTAGCGCAGGAATTAGGATTTGTTGCGCAACAACCTGTGTCAGCACGTACCGCTCGACGTCGTCTGCAGGAGCGGGGACTTGTCGCACGGCGCCCATTGCTCCGATTACCATTGACGTTACACCGCCGGCGAGTACGGTGGCAGTGGGCCGTTGAACGCCGCACCTGGACTACGGAATGGCACGATATTGTCTTCTCCGACGAATCCCGCTTCTGCCTGTAACACCACGATGGTCGGATCCGCGTGTGGCGGCACCGCGGCGAGAGACTGTATGACGCCTGCATTATGCATCGCCATACCGGTCCGTCACCTGGCGTTATGGTTTGGGGCGCAATTGGATATGACACCCGCACCCCTCGTGTACGCATCGCCGGTACACTTAACAGCCACCGCACCATCTCCGATGTTTTGGAGCCTGTAGTCCTCCCTTACCTGCAGGACCTGCCAGCGGCCACGTTTCAACAGGACGATGCGCGCCCGCACGTGGCACGCATCGTGCAACAATTCTTCACGGCCCACCAGGTGTCACTGCTGTCATGGCCCGCCTGTTCTCCCGATATGTCGCCCATCGAACACGTCTGGTCACTGATCGGCAACCGAGTGGCCCGGCAAGCACCACCCGCGGCTACGGCAGATGAACTGTGGCAACGTGTGGAAGCAGCCTGGACCGACATACCCCAAGCCCACATCCAAAGCTTCTTTCGTTCGATGCCGCGCGGCGTGTAGCGGCCGTTATTTCCAGCCATGGGGGCCACACGAACTATTGACGCCTGCGTGTTCCGCAAGTCGCACGGGCCTGTAAGCTCAATCGTTTCATCTTTGTATCTGTTGTTATGTGTCCAATAAATCTGGCTTTGCTATCTCGTGTCTTTCTTGGTGTTGTATTTTGAGTGGCCAGCAGTGTATATATAAATTCGTTCCTTATGACTTTTACAGTCTTTCATCTGGTGATGGCTTTATTGTAAGGCTGAAAGATCTAATGAGTTTTAATTTGTAATTTTAATTGTAAATACGATGTTTTTAACTTAGACTCCGATGTATTAATTATTTTTATTGAATCATCGGTATGTTGAAGTAAATAAATTTGGTGTCTTATAGATCGTGCAAATACGGTTTTAGTGATAATTTCTGAAATTGCTCGCACGAGGTTTGGAATTTCAGCCATTTATATCAGGTATAAATACTTCTGAGAGTAGTCGATATTTTTGCTACGATCGTTTTGGAATCTAACGCGAGAGTCATACGCAAAAGTTAATTCAGTTGGGTTTTTTTTTATATTTGGTATACATGCAGCGGTGCTATCTAGCCGGCTCTTCCCGGCGTGCGCGAACTGTTTGTTAAAATTACGACGGTTCGGAGGAACCGTTTGTCAAATTCGACGTTCGGAGGAAAAGCAACATAGCAAACATTCGACAAATCAGTACTGATTATATTTTCTCTTTTCTCTGCCTCTTTTTTTTATCAAAATTGTTTTGTCGTTCATTGGACGCAATGCTACTAATATTCTCTTTCGGGAAGCCAGAGGAAGCGTTTCGGGGGCCGAGTGGTCAGAGGAGAAGGTTTCTGATTAGTCGTAGGAGTTAGTTCGGGTTCCAGTCCTGAATGAAGCTTGGGTGGTGTGTTCAGCTTACGGAGCTGGCTTTTTTCTTTCCTTTGAACTAGCGTCGAGAGTTCTAGTGGCGGCAGTGATGGATTAAGCGCTGGCTTAATGCTTCATTCGGGTTCGAGTCCCAGATGAAGCATGGGCGTTGATCAGTGTCTCCTAACTCGTGGTGGCAGGGTCCCGTAAGCCGCAGGATCTTAGTAAGCATCATGTTCTTATATCCCCCCTATTCTTAAACTCGTACCAAATGGAACATCAACATGCTTTAGGAATTCTTCTGATGCCCCAACCCAGCCTTTTTTTCTACGTAGACATACTCAGCCGTGAGCCTACAACTTAAAGTAAAGATGCTTTCTCTCTGCTTAACGTCACAGGAAAACATTTAAAAATGCCTTCGATATGCCCATAAATTAATTATCCGTTCCCCGAACTTTGAACTACAACACGATTACACAGCATAGCTTACCGCACCCTAAGGGAACGGTAAACGTTTCCCTCTTATAAAGGGTGAAGACATTTTTCTGCGCCACTCTGTTACATTAAGAAGAAAAAGAGCCGAAAAGACAGGAGACGATCCCATTATCCTAAAGTACTGTTAATTGTCTAACACGTGCCGTGGAAAACAGAACGACTATCATGTGGTGGCTTCTTTTTCTTCTGGGGGGGGATGAGGTTGTTCCGAAGTACGAACATTTCTCCAAGTGTGGGGGGAGGATATGTTGGAATGACTTCATCCATCTGCTGATGGAGATTTATCGTAGTCACTCAAAACTACTAAATAGAAACGGAAAGCACTTTGCTTACTTATTTTGGGTTCGTTGCGTCATGCCGCTAGTCTAAGAACTTGTCGCCCACCTTCTGAGACCGAACACATGAAACGGAACTGCATGATGTAGCCAGGACCTTGGTGTCACAAACGGTTCCTAGAATAAGTGTCTTCAGAAAGTTCTAATATTCCCCTCGTAATATCCATCGGTGATACTGCACGTAACTGCTGTATTTTAGAACACTGAATTTGTGCCTTTCCCTTTACACTGGTGAAGTATTAATTGAAACCTCTTTAGTAGCGCAAATACTTTTTTCTTTTGTAGCAGTAACATTCCCTCTCATAAAAGTTCCCAAAACACTAAGAATGCTAAAGAAAAAGTTCAATGAAAAGCATTGTATAATTCCGATAAGATACCTTCATTCCTTTTATACGGGTAAGAAGAACTAAATTAAAACATTCAAAGTTTGACCTGATAAAACAGCGTAACTTTTAATCAAAAGGAAATTGAAATCGAAAAAGTAATATACACTATATTGACAAAAGTCACCGGACACCTAGAAGAAAAACACAACATAGCATTTATTAACATACATTAGTACGGTGTTAGATCACCTTTGGCCTTAATGCATGCACTCACCCTTCGAGACAAAGTTTTTTTTTTTTTTTTTTTTGATTGGAGGTTTAACGACCACCGTGAGCAACTCAATGGGCTATAAGCAGTCGCCCGTCCCTAATTTAGGGTCACTGGTTCCAGGGAAGGGAGAGAGCCAGTGCCGTAAGACAAACACAACATCCATGCCTGACCGGGATTCGAACCCGGACCCTTTACGGACGAATGATCAGAGGCCAGCGCCTTAGACCACTGCGCCACCGGGGCGGCACACAAAGTTTTGGAACACAGCGATAGGTACGCGCTTCCGTTCAGTACATAATGCTGTCGCTAACGGTTGCTTAGTAGTAGGCCTTGGTTTCAAACTTCCTATGCGGCGCTCTAATTCATCCCATAGGTGCTCTATGGGATTAAGATCAGAGCTGTGTGCTGGCCAGTCCACACACGATACGGAATTATCGTCAAACTACGCCGTAACAGTCCTTGTTTTATGGCTCGGTGCATTATCCTGCTGGTACCAACAAGGTTCGGTTCCATAGTATTGCCATAGAGTTGGTAGGGCATAATTGTCCAGAATATCGAGGTAGACGTGCTGGTTAATAGGTTTGTCCACGATAACCGATGGGGCGGGATCATACCACGAAAACGCCCCCACACGAGCACACTGCCAGCTCCAAACTTGACCGTAGGAACAGTACACTGTGGTAAATAGAGTTCTCCCGGCTGCCACCATACCCACACACGGCCATCAGGCTGATGGATCGTGTATCTGGATTCATCAGTCCATGAGAGCTGAGACGGGCTGAGCCCGAGCCCGAAGGCCTGAAGCAGAACCCGGGCCCGAATCGGGCTTGGGCTGTAGAATATTTACTGCGGTTCGGGCAGGGGCTCTTAGAGAAAAAAAGAGCGAGAGAATTTTTTTTATATATAAATGTGATTTTATATGATTTAGCCCATGAGGCACTTTACAATCGGTAAATGGAATTCTTCGGCAACTGGTTCTGGTTAGGGAGCGAGCATTCGAGACGGCTACTTATTCCGGTATTGGGTAAAAAATGTCATAGGCCGCACATTAGTGTGTTTCTGCCGAGAAGAAAAAGCTTTTTCAAGAACTATAGATATTGGATAGTTGGTAGCATGCCGACGATAATTTACCCCTTATCTCCACGCAGTAGCTCCCTGCTAATTCTATTTAGCAACGTACATATTGTAGCGCATTCTGGCGCGACAATACACTGCTGGCCACCCAAAATGCAACACCAAGAAGGAAGTATCCGATTGGCCTGAAATTTGCAGCATGCGTCGCCCGCGAGAGGACATGCAAACGATTAGCATTTCAGGGCATATACAAATCATGTGCGCCCGGCACGCCACCGAGAAGCACTATGGTGTAATAGTGGAAGTGTATTGTGCGTGGGAAGCTTCCTGATGCCTCGTCGCAGAATACGGCAGTCATTCCAGCACGTTTCGGAATTCGACAGAGGACGAATGGAGGCTTATCGCGACAGCGGTTTATCGTACCGAGACATCGGCGCCCGTGTGGGACGACATCCAGCCACAGTGAGGCGAGTATGGATTCGATAGGTGCAGGAGGGACGGGCGGACCAACGTGAGCGATTGCCGCAGCCGCGGCACACCACCGAACGAGAGGACCGGCATTTTGTGCGGCGGGCGTTGACGGCTCGCACCGCCACATCACGAAAGTTAGCGCAGGAATTAGGATTTGTTGCGCAACAACCTGTGGCAGCACGTACCGTTCGACGACGTCTGCAGGAGCGAGGACTTGTCGCACGGCGCCCATCGCTCCGATTATCATTGACGTTACACCACCGGCGAGTGCGGTGGCAGTGAGCCGTTGAACGCCGCACCTGGACTAGGGAATGGCACGATATTGTCTTCTCCGACAAATCCCGCTTCTGTCTGCAACACCACGTTGGTCGGATCCGCGTGTGGTGGCACCGCGGCGAGAGACTGTATGACGCCTGCATTATGCATCGCCATACCTGTCCGTCGCCTGGCGTTATGGTTTGGGGCGCAGTTGGGTTTGACACCCGCACCCCTCTGGTACGCATCGCCGGTACACTTAACAGCCACCGCACCATCTCCGACGTTTTGGAGCCTGTAGTCCTCCCTTACCTGCAGGACCTGCCAGCGGCGACGTTTCAACAGCACAATGGGCGCCCGCACGTGGCACGCATCGTGCAACAATTCTTCACGGCCCACCAGGTGTCACTGCTGTCATGGCCCGCCTGTTCTCCCGATATGTCGCCCATTGAACACGTCTGGTCACTGATCGGCAACCGAGTGGCCCGGCAAGCACCACCCGCGGCTACGGCAGATGAACTGTGGCAACGTGTGGAAGCAGCCTGGACCGACATACCCCAAGCCCACATCCAAAGCTTCTTTCGTTCGATGCCGCGCGGCGTGTAGCGGCCGTTATTTCCAGCCATGGGGGCCACACGAACTATTGATGTCTGCGTGTTCTGCAAGTCGCACGGGCCTGTAAGCTCAATCGTTTCATCTTTGTATCTGTTGTTATGTGTCCAGTAAATCTGTCTTTGCTATCTCGTGTCCTTCTTGGTGTTGCTTTTTGGGTGGCCAGCAGTGTATTAGCATTATTGAGCAACATACAAATTGCAGCACCTCCCGATCATTTTGGATGCCCGGCCGCCTGAAGCACTTCAGGTGGAAACGAACGGTCAAAGAAAATCGTCCAGTTACACTGTAAAAACAGATAGCGTCCCTTCCAACCATTCCCTATTTGAGAAATACATTGGTTAATTGCAGGAGGAGAAGACAGTGGAAGTGTGGAAAAGGAGATTTTTTTATTAATGGTAGAACAGGTTAGCCAGTTTTCGGGCTCGTTCGGGCCCGGGCTCTATCTTGCAATATAAAATTCGGACTCGAGTGGGCTCGGGATGATATTCCACGGGTTCGGATTGGCTCGGGCTGATATACCACCGGCTCGGATGGACTCTGGCTGATATATCACGGGCTCGGATGGGCTCTGGCTGATATATCACGGGCTCGGATGGGCTCGGATGGGCTCAGGCTGATATACCACGGGCTCGGGATCCGAAAATTGAGCCCGAACTCAGCTCTACAGTCCATAGAACCCGCTTCCATTGATCTACGGTCCATGATAATTGTTCTTTACACCATGCTAAACGACGAGTAGTATTCCGAGTAGAGATGAAAGGCCTATGAGCAGCCGCACGACCACGGTAACCCATGGAATGAAGTTCTCTGCAAATGGTACGTGTGCATACCGAGGTTCCAGCATGGGAACTTCTGGAACCTCGGTATGCACACGTACCATGTGCATACCGTGCTGCCAAGCGTCTTCCGAGAAGTTCCCATAGGTGTGGGAACTTCTCGGAAGACGCTTGGCAGCACGTCACCAGCCGCCAGCAACGATTCCGCAGCTGCGATTGGCGCTACAAGAGGAATGGGCCGCGATGCCTCAACAGCTCCTTGACAACCTCGTCCTCAGCATGGACAGACGTTGTAAATCCTGCAACGCAGTCAGGGGTGATCATATCCCCTACTAAAGACTGGATTATTCTTGGCAGCCGCCTGTCACATGGACGTTTCTGTCTTCTGTCCAGTTGTGCTCGAAGCTACCTTTTCAATAAAGTGCCTTTGTATCCTTTGGATTCCTTGTTTGGACGATTTTACTCACTTGTCCCATATTCTTACATCTTGGGGATCTTATGGTATGATTTGAGTCGATGTGGAGCACTTCTGCACGACGTTACATTCGAAAAACCGTCTCGTCCTCAATTTTTGCACGCCAGTGTACTAAGTGGAATTAAATCCTAACAACAGACAATTAAGTTTACTAATTCCTGACATTGAGCGGTACTTAGGTAGGTGGATTAATGAATGTTATGTCGTGAAACCAGTGAAAGAATATATGTGAGTCATAAAAGTAAATATTTAATAAACTATGGCAGCAGCAATAGTAAATATTTCGACTGTTTAGGTTTTCAAAACCAATATTTATTTTTATTATTATTATTACATAGTATTCCGATTTAGAATAACGTCAGAAACGACCCTGACACTGATGAAATGTGATGTAGTTACGTTTTTGCATGCGCTCAAGTTAAAATCTGACCTCAAGATACAAAGAAAAGTTGAATCACAAGTGCGTTAGGAAGGGTGGGATTGACAACTTTTTGTCTAGAATATCTATACAGGAGCTCTCTTTACTAGAATTATTTGCACATGACAAGAAGACCTAAAATCTCTCATCGCGTACTCCTCAGTTGCTCATATAGGTCTAGTCTTGGCAGCAATTATGTCCTTCAAGTCTTCTGGATTCTACGCAGCTATCCTCATAATATTTGCCCATGGTCTCACTTCTTCCGCCCAATTTTTCTTAGTAACCGTTCTTTATAATCAAACTCTACATCAAAGGTCACTGCATCCCATGGTGCTATAAATCATTTTAAAGCTCTCGTCAGCAGTAAGCAACTCCTCTTGGGGGATTCGAGAAGAAGCCAAATCTTGCTACGGCGCATTCTTTACTTCTGTCAGGAAAGATGTATTTATGTAATGGCTTTTACCACATTTAGCAACAGGTTCTCGTAATTTACGCAGATTGCAATAAGATATTGTAACGTTTATGTAAAACGTGATGAAATAATGTCGGCGATAGTTTAGTAAAATTTATTGTTGACTAACAATGGAATTAACTATACTGTCGCGTTACTTAATGGGGCATCATTCAAATCAGATTTCAACAACGGTTTTGACTACCTCCGTTACCCATTTTCGTTACACGGAATTTTTTTTACTTGGGATTTACTTTACTACTAACGGGAAAGAAGCATAGCATCATAAAATCCTTAAACTCAGCATTTTTCAATTTTTAGAAAGTTAAATCTTCCCTTCAGCACTTTTATGAAGTTACTTCTTACGTTAGAGCGTGTTAAAACAGCTCATGTCAAAAAGCTTATACGTATATATACTCTAATATGTATCAGCTTTTGTAACCGTTTATAGTTATCACAGCGGAAAGATTCTGTATTTAAAACATTTCAATGAAAATATGCCTGTACAGAAAATTCTCCACATTTTGTATACCAATTTGGAACATAGTCACGGATGAGTAATGAGGTTTAAGATAGCAAAATTAAATCGAATATTGATTCTGTTTCAGTCGATATCAAGAAGCAGTGATCACGCAGGTTAGCAAACCGTTCCACTGTATACTTCATAAAATTCTTCAAAAATTAAGAAACGTTTGTAAAGCCTCAGCTAAACAGATAATTTAATATTGCTTTTTACGTCCCTTAACTTTTTCCTCTGGTGATGAGCTCGAAGAAGTTTAAATTCGTGACAATTCTGAGAAATATCTTCCTCAACTATTTGAAATGGGTGGATAAAAGTGAGGAAATGGGCAAACAAAGGAATGGAAGCACTTCCTCCCCCTCCTCCTCCCCTTCCTCCTTCAGAGCTTCGTTCGGAATCGCGCTTGAGAGTCCTAATTGCTTTCTTAATACCGAGGATTGAAATTAAAAAAAAAGATACATTCAACATACGCAATGAACGCAATATGTAAACTTTAAGCATATAAGATTTTCTTCCCACCCCCGACATTCTTCATCTACTGATTGGTTGGATTGCGCACTGCGAGTTCCAGCCCCAATTGGATTTTTGGAAAGTAGGCGACTGTGCATTCCTATATACACTGAAGTGCCAGAAAAACTGGTACAGACGAGCTTGTGCAAAATACATAGCAACGTCCCCTATGCGCGTACTCGGTTGCGTTCGCCAGTGCGTATACACTGAGTGGCCACTTTATTATGAACACCCCCTCAGTACTTCGTTGGGCCACCTTTCACCTTTAATACAGCGTCCATTCTTCGTGGCATGGACTCCACGAGATGTTGATAGGTGGTTTGTGGAATCTGAAACCATGCTTGATGAATAGCACTTTCCAGGTGTGAGATTGTAGGGTTGTGGATCCAGCTGTCTGATGGCTCGTTCAACTTGATCCCACAAATTCTCAATGTAGTTGAGATCTGGAGATTGTGTGGGCCACCTAAGCAAAGTAAGCAAAGTAATGTTCCTGAAACCAATCCTGTACAATACGAGCTCTATGGCAGGACGCATTATCTTGTTGAAAATAGCCATCGCCATTGGGATAAACCATTCACATGACAGGATGCACTTGATCCGCAACGATGTTTAGATATGTTGTGCCAGTCAGACGTTGATCAACACGAATTAAAGGGCCCAAAGCATGTCAGGAAAGCATTCCCCAAACCATAACGTTGCTTCCACCAGCTTGAAGGGTTGTAGCAATGAATTTGGGATCCATGCTTTGTGCTGTTTCCGCCAAATTCTCACTCGGCCATCGGCATCGTGCAACTGAAAACGTGATTCATCGGACCACATAATTTGTTGCCAATTATCGACTGTCCAATCCTTGTGCTCCTGTGCGACCTGGAGACGTTTTCACTTGTTAACTGCAGACAGCAAAGGTGTTCGAACAGGCCTTCTGCTGCCATATCCCATCCGATGCAGTGTACGGCGAACAGTGCGGCAGAGATCATTTGAGGGGATCCTTGATTAAGATGGTCTGTAATTTGCTGCACTGTTGCCCTTTTGTTGTCTGTTACCAATCTGGACATTCTCCGCTCCGACCAAGCAGTCACTAGTCGATGACGACCACACGTTGCACGTAGAGACCCAGTTTTTTGGCTGACAGTCCAGTCTTTAAACACTTTAACAACAGCTGCTCTGGAACATTTCACGAATGCGGCGGTTTCTGTGACACTCGCTCCATGGCTCTAAGCTTCTACAATCATCCCACGTTGAAAGTCCGTCAAATCGCATTTTTTACCCATCTCGTCAACCAAAAATCACTTCTACTACTGTTGCAAGCACTAAGCTTTCTCTTTTTATACTAGCCTCACCCTCTGGCGGCAACAGCGTGCAGCCATAGCTCATTTGCTTAAAACTGACAGGTGGTCATAATAAAGTGGTCATTCGGTGTATAAAGCGATAGACATCCTTGCCAGCTGTCAGAGCTGTTTTCGGTATGAAAATGGCAAGTAATAACGATTTAAGCGATTTTCAATGCGGTGTCATAGTTGGCGCTCGTGAGATGGGCCATAGTATTTCGGAGGTAGAAATGAAGTTCGGATTTTCACGGACGATCATTGCAAGGGTGTACCGTTACTACAAGAATCCGGCAAAACCTCCAACTTACGATATCAGTGAGGCCGTAAACAGACATTGGGTGAACGTGACCATTGTCGGCTGTCAAGAATCGTTTTACGCGATAGGCGTGCAACACTCTCGCAGGTACCATCGGAATTCAATGCTGAAGCCTCAACAAGCATCAGCGTCCGGACTGTGCAACGTACCCTGCACGATATGGGCTTTGGGAGCAGACGCCCAACTCGGGTCCCCTTGATGAATGCACGACACAGAGCTATGCGCCTCGCTTGGGCACGGCAACACCGCCACTTGACACTTGATGACTGGAAACAAGTAGTTTGGTCTGACGAGTCGCATTTCCAACTGTATCAGGCAGATGGAAGGATTCGTGTGTGGCGCAACCCCCATGAAGTGATGGATTTCGCCTGTCAACAGGGAACTGTACCGGCTAGTGGGGGGTCCGTAATGGTATGGGGTGTGTTTAGCTGGACTTCCCTGGGACCCCTGGTACGTCTACAAACGTCTGTGACCGGCCAACGCTATGTGAGCATCGTTTCTGACGAGATATACCCGTTCATGTCCTGCATTCATGCTGATGAGTTGGGCCTGTTTCAACAGGACAATGCACCTCCACACAAGTGTCGGGACGCCACATTATGGTTAGAAGAGCATTCATCTGAGTTTGGGGTGTTGCCATTCCCACCCAAGTCCCCAGATCTGAACGTGATAGAACACATTTGGGATGCCATGCAACGCTCTATCGAACACAGGAATCCGAGACCTCGGAATAAACCCGAATTGTGAAACGCTCTGCAGGAAGTATGGTGTGCATTGCCAACAGCATATTTCCAGAAGCTAGTGGAGTCCATGCCCCGTCGTATTTCTGCAGTCCTGCGCTTCCGTGGGGGGAGGCTACCAAGTATTAGACAGGTGTACTAGTTTTTCTGGCACTTCAGTGTAAATGCCTGTATAAAACACGAACTAAAATGTCGCAGTTCTTTCTCTGCCAAAAATTTCAGATGCTACTTTCGTTCGATATTTTTGTTCCGACTATATCAAATCTAATTAAATTCACAAACCGTTGTCAATTTCTCTTCAAAATGCTTCAGCACGCCATCATTTGCATATTTTTTTTCGAGGTTTAACGACCACTGTGAGCAACTCAAGGGGCTATAAGCAGTTTCCCGTCCCTAATTTAGGGTCACTGGTTCCAGAGAAGGGAGAGAAACAAAACCCATGTCTCACCGGAATTCGAACTCCGACTCCGCTAACATCTCATTTTTCCTGTAACAGTTCATATGGCTTCCTATTTCGTGTGAAACAAGCGCATCTGAGACCTAGAAAAAGAATTGAGGAAGCTCGGTATATTTCTCCAAACTCTTCTTGAACAGTTGCGGGATGGGCATTGAAAAATGTTTTTCGTACGAAACGTAATGGGTTTACTTAACTAAATTAATTTCCTGCTATGGTTTTGTGGTTAACCACAAAAAGTAACAATAATTTTAAGAAGGTGATATTTGACCAAAATACTTTTTATTTAAATATTTCTTCATTCTTATTTTACTTGCAATATGCTCTTTTGACTCTACAAAGCATTTTAATTAAGATTCTAAGAAAGGGTATAAAATTTCTAACGGAAACCGAGTGATTATAACCATAAAAAAAATCCAGGCAATGCGAATTCACTGAAGTTAATATATTAGTAAGTTTTCATTACACGTTTCTCAGAAATCGTCTCCGCAAAACTTTCATGAAGGTCTGCATTCTTCCGCTTAGTAAATCGATTGCATCACTTTCACCATGTCTTGGGAACCATGTAAGACATTTCTAAAAGGAAAAGGCGTTACTATGAGAGAATATTATTCTTATTTAGCTAGCCATTAGAGAAATAACTCAGAGCTCCTGAGTTTCAGTCGCACGAAAGATTTCGCCATCAAAGAAAATAAAAATTCCGTTATCTTCAACATCAGCTAGCAACTAAACGACTTTTTTTTTTTTAATATATAATTTTCGTTTACCAGCTTCCAGTTAACGGGATTCGGAATAATTGATGTTCTTTTGTAATTTGATTATGTGTTCCAACAAAGTAATATGTATTAAACTGTTGCTTTGCTAATATATTCAAGGATACATTGCTCATACAGTATTAGTATTTAGAAGCCTTGGGAGCTAGCTGCCGGCAGACTGAGGTCCACCAGTGAATTCCAATGAAGTAACAACGAACAGAACACAATGTTTTTTTTTACTTTTCTTATACCAAAAGAAAACAGCAAATAAGAAATTTAACTGCTTTTATACTTTTCCAGCCTTTAGAAAATTTTCCAGTTCTATTAGCACTTGCGCAATAGTTCGACATATGAAGGAAATGTGAAATACAGTAAAATCTACCACTGATGGGGCTCGCTCATCGTGGCCTTATTAGGAGTGAAAGATGTTTCCAGGCAAGAAGATTGTCTGTACATACGCACATGAGCCATAGCATTGTGGCCACCTACCTAAGGGCGTCTTGAACCGCAATTCGCCGTAATAACCGCATGTACCTGGCATGTGACCGAATGTACTAGACCCCGGAAGCGTTTTCAAGTACTCTATACCAGCTGCATGGGCTCCCGAGTCAAGGACAGTCAAGTAACTCTCCCTGGAAATTGGATTACCTCCAAAGTAAATAATTTAAATTACAAAAATAATAAAGGCAGAATAGGAAAGGGATGAATTTCGATTTTTTTAAAAAAAGACTAGAGGCTGCACCTCCATCTTTGCTCGCTACGCTCATTACGGCAAACGCGCTCGCCATCGTGCTCGACAGCTGTCGTCGCAGTGCACCTCTCAACCGCCGAAACCCGTTTCATCTCCCCCTCACGCCGCCCCCAACTTGACCAAACAAGCTCATGGACCTAAGATACCACCAAACTCGTAGGGGAGGTTGTTACCGTCCATCTATCTACACTCCGTATTTGGATTATTTGATAACTTCTCTGGAAAGTAGATTCCCGAAAGAGCCTTCATTCTTTCTTTTTAATTTATTTCCCCTAAATATTACTACGAGGCTGAATTTAATTTGCCGGTCAAAAACTTTTCAGCAAAATACGGCGTGTATCTTGATCATTTAGATGCAGAATCAAGGTCGTGGTCATATTTGGAAACGGGTCAAAAAATCTGGACCGGACCTGACCCGGACCAGACCCAGACTAATCTGCTTTGAACTATAATGTACACTATATTGACAAAAGTCACTGGACATCCCTTCAAAAGCAAATGAATGGACCCGCTGCGTTGTTATGATGCGCGGTACAGCTGCAAACGGTATAAAAACAAGCCTGCATCTGACCGCGATCATATCGCGCTGTGAATTTGAGTGAAAATATCACGGCGGGAGAACTGACTTTGAGAAAGGGAACATGTTGGGTGTTATATTAGTGGGTTGTTCATAAGAGAAACCGAGAGGCGTTGAAACATACCAAAGCCAACTGTTTTGGATTTACTGAATAAATGGAAGACACATGGCGTGCCTGAAGCAGCGAAACGTACCGGCACACAAAAGAAAATCAGTGATGGAGGAAGTCGAAGCCTCAGGAGAGTCGTTACAGCTAATCGACGGAATACTGTGGGATCCTCGGTATGTACATGTATCATTCGCAGAGAACTTCATTCCATGGGTAGCCATGGTCATGCGGCTACTCATAAGCCTTTCATCTCCACTAGGAATGCTACTCGTCGTTTAACATGGTGTAAAGAACATTTATCGTGGACCGTAGATGAATGGAAACGGGTCCTATGGACATGAATCCAGATACACGATCCATCAGTCTGATGGCCGTATGTGGGTATGGCGGCAACCGAGGGAACGATATTTACCCCAGAGTACTGTTCCTACGGTCAAGTTTGGAGCTGGCAGTGTACTCGTGTGGGGGTGTTTTTCGTGGAATGGTCCTGGCCCATTGGTTATCGTGAACAAACCTGTTAACCAGCGCGTCTACCTTGATATTCTGGACAATTATGCCCTACCAATTCTGTTGCAATACTATGGAACCGAACCTTGTTGGTACCAGCAGGATAATGCACCGAGCCATAAAGCAAGGACTGTTACAGCGTGATTTGACGATAATTCCGTATCGTGTGTGGACTGGCCAGCACAGAGCCCTGATCTTAATCCCATAGAGCACCTATGGGATGAATTAGAGCGTCGCATAAGAAGTTTAGAATCAAGACTTACTACTAAGCAACAGTTAGCGGCAGCATTATGTACTGAATGGAAGCGCATACCTATCGCTGTGTTCCAAAACCTTGTCAAAAGCATGTCTCGAAGGGTCGGTACATGCAGTAAGGCTAAAAGGTGGACCGATGCCGTACTAATGTATGTGAATAAATGCTATGTTGTGTTTCTCTTCTAGGTGTCCGGTGACTTTTGTCAATATAGCGTATATAGGACGCTTAAAAAGTCTCTCCGCAGTAGACATCTTCGGTTAACTGGAAATCAAATAAATGTATTATAGGAGCGTATAATTTACTAACTTAGTTACAGGAAGTATTGAAACTGTCATCCTTCATTAGCCTAACTGCTTTACACATGTTTAAAAGCACATCTACTAGACCCAAAAAGTCCCTCCGCAGTAATGTTAAAGCTGCTCCGCCTAATTTTGATGGCAAAATTAGGTGGAGCAGCTTTAACATCAAAATTTTGAATCAAGCAACTTGTATATTTAATTTGAGTTTTGCTGTTTTCTTCACAGCATATCAATCTTCAGAATATGTTTCACAGCGACACCGATTTTCACAAGTTTCTGATGAGTTGAAAGTTTCCAAAGCGTGGATGTTGTTTTCATCATTGTCCCTCAGAACGAAGGGACTTTTTTTCCTTCTGAGAACACTCGTCCTACGTATTGCATGACAAATCAGTTTTCATTCCGCGGGCACCAGCGTCGTGCACAAAATTACACAGTGCTCACTTTTCTTTGAAAACTTGCTTTTTTTTCTTTTTGCGTTTCAAAAATCAAACGAAGATACAACCGGGTCGAAGTCGGGTCAGGAAAACCTTGACCCGACCGGTTTGACCCGCAAGAAATTGTCGACCCGTTGACCTGTGACCCGTTGACCTGTGACCCGTTTTCCATCTCTGGTCATGGTAACACTTTTGGAAAAACTAGTCCGTAAAAGAAACAGAAAAGATTTCCCTTTCAGAAAGTGTGCAGAAATCTGAGAAATTTTACATGGACATTTCAAGGACATTACAAATCGCAGTCACACTCCCTGCAACAGCATGTATCATCGAAAGATCTTTCACTACATTGCGTACGGTGGCCTTTTTTGTCAGATCAAGAATGACCGAGGACAGACTAGATAGTCTATTTATAATGAGTGTCTACGAAAATTAGTGTACGGAAACGTAGATTTTATAATGCAGGTTGTGAACGATTCAAGCAAAGCAATAGAAGACTGCTATTTTTCTTTATTTCGTACATGAGTTACACAATCATAATCCAGCTAAATTATCATAAAAAGTAGTTCTTTGCTAGCTCAATAAGGTTTGCAACATTTATTCCATTGTGTTTTACTAAAATTTACATTAAATACTCCGTAACATTCCCCCCACCCCCTTGTCTTAAGAAGTAAATATTCTCGAATGACTTCGAGAGGTCTTATACACCGATAAGCTATTACATTATGACCACCCCAGCTTAGAGAAATGAGCGCGCCTGGAGACAGAACGGTGGCGCAGGTGAACTTCACAGAGCAGCATATATACAACACGAGGACCGACTTTCTGTTAGTAGAATGCTCGGAGTCAGAATGGGAAAAGCTGCTGATTTATCGCAGTTTGATAAAGGACAAATTGTGATGGCACGGCGCATCGGAACTGAGATCTCGGAAACGGCACTGCTTGTGGATTGTTCACGTGCCGCTGTAGTGAGTACGTATCAAAAGTGGTGCACAGATGGCCAAACGACGAACCGTCGTCCAGCCGTGGGTCGTCCACAGCTCATTGATGCGAGAGCGGAGAGGAGATTGTCTCGCATTGTTCACAGAGACCGCAGGGCCACAGTGCGACAATACACCTGCAGCTGCAACAGTGGTGATCAGGGCACTGTGTCACAACACTCAGTTTATCGCAGCCTTCTGCGGGTGGGCATTCGTAGCCGAAGACCCAGCCGGGTCCCCATCTCCCTGCACGTCATCGCCAACAACGTATGAAATGGGCCCAAGATCATCGAGATTGGACCGTGGATGATTGGAAGGAAGTGGCCTGGTATGACGAATCAAGATTCTTGGTGTATCACGTAGATGGCTGTGAGCGGATGCGCCGATTACAAAGGGAGCCTATGGCACCTGGATTCACAGTTGGACGGAAATAGGGCACCGGTGGCGGCGGTGTTATGCTGTGGGTGATGTTTTCTTGGGGCACTTTAGGACCCAATATCCCAACAGCACAATCCCTGACAGCTGTCAGGTATCTGAACATCGTTGCGGACCATGTTCAGCCATTTATGGCAACTGTGTTCCCTGCTGGTGATGGCCATTACCAACAGAATAATGCGCCATGCCACACTGCCAGAATCGTCAAGGAGTGGTTCGGGGAACATGCTGGTGACCTTGTGTTAATGCTCTGGCCTTCAAATTCACCTGACATGAACCTAATCGAGCATTTGTGGTTCGATTTGGAAAAGTGGGTTCGCGCTAAATAACCACCACCCCGAAATGTACGGGAACTGGAAGACCTGCTATTGACATTATGGTACCAGATACTCCAGGATACCTATCGCTACCTCATCGAAACGATGCCTCGCCGAGTGACAGCTGTTTTGCGGGCTAAAGGGGGTCCTACAGCTTATTAGGTAGGTGGTCATAATGTAATGATTCATCGGTGTATACTGGAACATTGATCTGGCCCCCTGCGCCTGGAAAAAATTCCGCGGGTGCCCATAACCAGCAGCACAATAGCTACCTAGTGTTCGGCGACGGAGCGAGGCCATGGCGTGGACCGACGAATCATGCGTTCCACTGCATCCTATAAATATTTGATGGAATTGAAGTTCGTGGGATTTCACAGGGAAAGTACACGAAATGCTGGACATGACCTTCGAACACTTCCTGCACCGTGTGGGCCTTTTGACAAGGGCACTTTCTCCCTAAAATGGTCTAGTGTTATCTATATACGAGATCACCATGTAGGGCAACACTTCGTCCGAAAAAATGCGAAGTAAGAATAGGCAATGACGATGTGTTCAACACGGATGAGGGCACTCAATGATTTACATGAGAGCAGTTTACCTACCGTGACACCGCGGCTGCCGGCCTGTTTCCGTCCAACAGTATAGTCTGATTGCAGCTGCCCACTCTCGCATCTTCAAACATGGACCCGTTCTTTGGTATGCTGGAACTTGGACTCATCGACCATGTGGCTCTTTTCCAATAGTCTAGTGTCCAGTCACGGTGCTCCCGAGCTCACCGCAGGCAGAACTGTCGATGCCGGTTGGTCAACATTTACCCATGAATGGGTTCCGACTCCTTAGGCCCATCCGCAAGCGCGTAGTCTGAATTGCATGCTTCTGACTCCTTAGGCCCATCCGCAAGAACATAGTCTGAATTGCATGCTCGGAAACGTTTTTCTGTGTGCCTTGGTTGTAATCTACCCTAAACAAAGGGATCGTGAGCAGTCTGTTGTCCCGGATAGCACATGCCAACTGGAGTTCATCTCGACAATCAGCCAGTGGTGGTCTCCCCTTTCCAGCACATTGAGAGTGTGTGTGTCCCTTTTCATATCATTCCCGTGACACCTACGCTACAGCGCCCCTCGAACAGCGAATAATGCCTGCAGCTGTTGAGCTGTTTGTTCCCGCCTTCCGTTCACCGATGGTCATATTCCCGTTCAAACTCCAAGAAGTCCTCTTTCTTTACTGCACAGTTTTCATACTGGCGAACTGACTAGCTCTGCCCATACCTTCTAGATATATTATTCCAAGTCAGGCGTTGACGTCACTGCTATATGCTGTGGTAAGCGTCCACTAGTTGTGACAAGAATGGGGACCAGGGCCTTAGCTACCGGAAGGGCAGGGAGGTCGGTTTCCCTCCCAGGATGGTCATGTGAGGGGCGTAATTTCATACTCTGAGGAGCGTAAAAAATACAAATGAAAAGAGTGTGTATAAATTTGCCGAACATTTTAACCCAAAAACAAAGTTATACACTTTAATATCTTCTTTTGCAAATACTTTAATTAGCCGCATACACCATTACGTGCAGCTAACCCGCGTACATAATTTACACTGAGTTGTGAACCATTTCATATGGATGCATGGAATTGTCCGAAACAGTGGATGGAAAACAATATGCTGACATGACTAACCTCTGTGACTTTTCCGAATATGTCGTAGGGATGAAGAGCTGATTAGTCATTTGTGCTCTGTCGCCGAAAGTTACTCTGAGCGTCTAACCTTGAACGGAATTTTTCCAAGCCCTACTCCGAAAGCATCTTCTTATTGTGACGTTTACTATCTAACACTCATTCGTTCTATGCTGCTTTGTTTTCATTCTGCATTTCTACACGTGTTGTGTTGTCGGTCTTACGCAACTTTTACGTTTCACTTGATATTTAAAACCGTTGGCTCTTGAATTTTCACCTTTTTTTTTTAATTTTCAGTAAAATTATGTCGAAAACTGGAAGTGAGATTTTTTAGTAATCATAATTCTATCCTATAACGAAGGTATGAGAAAGTAAGAACTGCTTACGTATGCTACTATTAATATTTTAGTGGAAGTAAGAAACTTTCGAACTCAAAGGGGCGTAATTTTAAGGTTCGCTCTCCCAGATAAGAAAAGCTTGCTACGTTCCTGGTGGTGACAATGATTTGGCACATAAATGCATTTATGTATATTTGTAGTACGCGCTGCAGTACAATGATTTAATTGAAAAATAGAAAATGTGATGGTTATAAAGTTGTTGGAAACAAGTAGTAAAGCTAATTATGTTTGTATTAGGTATATGCATAAGTTTCCAGCATTTTATGGTCGAATAGTTGTTGTACTTACACAAGCAAGTCGCATTTAATCATCATTTAAATATGTCTGCGCTTTGTATGGCTAAAGGAGTTGACAATCTGCAGTCTGTATCTTCTTCGGCCGACCGTTATGCTGCTTGTTCTCCCGGCTGCAATCATCACTTTCTGAACTTCACCAACCACTGGTGACACGTGCTTCCACCTGCAGCTGTTTCGCCGTATGACGAACAAATCCCCTTTCGTGCCTCTGCAGCAATTTTCCCTAGATTAAACATGAACAACAGACAGTGACGAATATACACCTTGTCGGTCGCTATGTCCTAGCTGAACTTATAATGAATTAGCTTTGTTTATCTTTTTGCTAAGCTAATTATTATGAATGAATAATGCTCTAAGCTTCAAAATGATGAATTCCCAAAAGGGTGTTGTTACTCGTTAATTATGAACTTAAACAAAGTCTCAACGCTGGTTATTTATATTAAGTAATCAAAGTCATAAACCTAACAGCCAGACAGAGGTCTGACAAAACTAAGAATTGAAAAAGACTGAACTTACAGAACAACTTGTTTATTATGAAGACTCCTGGTCAACTAAGGCACTCATATATCACTACTACATAACAACACACTGCAACGCAACACCAACCACCCTCAACTCCAACGCAACAACACAACTACAACGCAACGACACCGCAACAACACAACACACACTTCTCGATGAACGCGCCTATATACGAGCTACCACCACGTCATGACTTACACTCATTGCCAGATCTCATTCAGCGGGTGAAATAATATTCCGTTCAGTAGGAAGATAATTTACATAGTAAAATAAAATAACCAGAGATAGTAAAATCAAAAGGAAAGTGAATATAGAGTATACGTTACATCATCTCCCCCTTATTTTTCTTTTTTCGAAGTGCTGCTCATATTTTTCCTATCTCGCGGTGTGGAAATAACATCACACCAATGCGAGATTTTGAACGGTCGGGTCATCCGGATAGTTCGGGCGCCATTATAACGAAGTAAATTTCTCCGTCATTTTTATCCGCGCCAGGATTCGAACCCGGGTCCACTCATTCCGGAATAAGTTGCTCTACCAATTAAGCTACGCGGACATTTTATTCTGATTCCTATCTGCCTTTATGTCGTGTGCGTCCTTCGGGCAGGTACGTCACATCTCCTGGTACGTTACATCATCTCCCCCTTATTTTTCTTTTTTCTTTCGAAGTGCTGCTCATATTTTTCCTATCTCGCGGTGTGGAAATAACATCACACCAATGCGAGATTTTGAACGGTCGGGTCATCCGGATAGTTCGGGCGCCATTATAACGAAGTGGTATTTCTCCGTCATTTTTATCCGCGCCGGGGTTCGAACCCGGGTCCACTCATTCCGGAATAAGTTGCTCTACCAATTAAGCTACGCGGACATTTTATTCTGATTCCTATCTGCCTTTATGTCGTGTGCGTCCTTCGGGCAGGTACGTCACATCTCCTGGTACGTTACAAACTAACCGGTTGCACGTATGGACTATGGTTCGACGCAGTGTTGCCACCTTAACCTCAGAGCGCGAAATAAATGTTGATAAAAATTCATCTGTTTCCTTTTACATCTCGCTATGCGGACTCCGGGAACTTATTCGTAGGCCTAATAATACGTCCACAACATGTACATACGGTATACACAGCATGGCACTGCGCACATAAAAAACTTGCTTACTGCGTAAATGCAGAAAGAAATATGTATAGGTACGTAAATTGTCTTTTGGTTAAAAGAATTGGTATTACAATCTGCTTAGCGCTGCCCCTGTGGCTCAGTGCCTAAGCAATCGCTTCTGATCATTCATCCGAGTTGGGTCCGGGCTGGAATCCCGGTGAAGCATGGATGTTGTGTTTGTCTTACGGCGCTGGCTCTCTCCCTTCCGTGGAACCAGTGGCTCTAAATTAGGGACGGGCAACTGCTTATAGCCCATTGAGTTGCTCACGGGGTATAATATCTTGGGAAAGTTTTGTCGGTGATGAAATGAGAACAACAGATAGTTATTTTTGTTTTGATTATTGAAGTTTGGTGTGTGCTACATTTTACGCAAAGTTTTGCTTAGCCTTCAAGTTTCCAGAGCTTTTAGGTAAGATTTTTATTTTCGAACTAGATGTTTCTACGACCTCGCTTTCATTACTTGCACCATTTTTATCATCCAGTTGCTCATCATCTTTGATCCCAGCTTCAACCATTTCAACAGCATTAGAAAAAAATTGTTTGTTTGCAAATGTTTATCAGTTTTAACGAACCCGTGCAAACCTATGCATGGATTATTTTATTCAGTTTTTAAGCATCAAGAAATGCAAAGATTTTGGAGCGAGTGGACACTACTGTCCCTCCTTCTCCAATTACTACCGCTCCGGCTTCGCCTACAGTAGCTTCTCGAAAACATACACATGTTGCTTCTTCTGGTACTGTCTCAATGCGAATGGGCACAACAAATAGTGCTTCTGCTGCAAAAGTCAGTAAAACCGCATCATTACTGTATTTACGTATATCCTGAACGTAGGGGCGTGGCGTGGTTGTTTGACAGGTGTTACCTGTTGGAATAAGAGAATTGCAAACTTATTACAATAAAATTAAGTTCAATTAGGTTTAAAAATCTCTCTCTCTCTCTAACGTTTTAGTTATATTTTTCAATATAATTTTTGAGGGTTTCACTTGAGAAAAAAATTAGAGTTCTCGTGTTTCTAAGTTTAAATAAAGAAACAGATAAAATATGTGGTTGAGGCTTTACATGACGACGTCGTAAACCCGAAAATTTTCTATGTTAATAACGTCGTCTCTGTTCTGCACGTTCCCGTCAGACGAGAAAAGAAGATACGGTCAGGAAAACAGTTTGGAGATTTTCACACCGCCACATAGCCAGAAATAACTTCCATATCAAACACGTTGAAATTCTATTGAATCCTCAAGAAACTTTTGACTTCATCATATGGCGTTATAGATCAACGAGATTCCTTGCCGCCACCACAACTGTCCTCCAAAGTGCTCCATCTTCTAGTTCTATCTCTCTACAATTCTCAGTTTCCAGTCTTTCCAGGCCTTGTCTTATACAGTACTCCCACCTCATTTTTTTCTAGGTCTCGTTTCAATAATATTCCATTCTCTCACCAATTCTCCACCATCCCCTTTCATTATACAGCCATATCACTGTAGTCTTCCTAAACTCGCCACACATGTTGCGAATAGCTGCATCGACAAATCCTTTAATCCATAGTTATGCCTTCTTCTCCAACTGTCCTCTTCTGAAACAAATACCGGATCAAAAATTCTTCTCAAGACACTGTTTTCAAATACCTCCTTGTGCTTCACTTTCTTCGTAGTCACCCATACCTGACATCCATGGTTCAGTACTGATCTTACTATGGTATCGTATAAATCCTCACTTTCTTATTGCTCACATCTTCATCGATGAGATTCGGCATCAGTAGTTCGGGTTTGAGACTTGTCTTCGATATTTTGCTCACATTTGTATCGATGAGCTCCATCAGTAACGCTGGCTATGCCCAGAAATGTTCTGCAATTTCTTGCAGATGTCTTGAAGATCTTTCTGGAACCTCGTTTCAAAGGATAGGTCCTTTGGTTTCGTCGAGCAGACCAACACTACTGTCTTTCCCTATTTAGTCGTGTTTCTGTCTTTCCCTATTACCTAGATCACCAAGGAACCTCTGTTAAGTCGTGGCTTTTCTTCGTGAGGAATCGCTTGATTCATTTTGAAGTTGCAAATCAAAAAATCAGAATCAACAGTAACTCATCCGAAACTTCACACCAAGATGTGTGTTTAGTTCAGTTTTGTATTTCGTGACAGTCTCTTTGAATTAAAAATGTTATAGAGAGTCTACAGCTAAAATGTTAGAGTGTCTACAGCTCTATTGGCCATGACAATCTGTCGACTCCACATCTTTTAAATCATGCGTTAGTGTGTATTTCAGAACAGTGTCACTTTTTTTTTACGGTGAACATCCTTGAACCAAAATAGGATTTTCAAACATTTTTGATTACATAGTTGCAGACGAGAGAGGATCCCGCATCGGTAACTTTCGCCAATGCACGCAAACAGTCATCACCAATACTGAACACAAATCTCACGTAGCAATGATCCGGTGACAAAACCGGTAACACCTATGACTGAGCTGCGCCATGGAATGTGTGCGCACGACCCTGATGTGGTCAGCGGTCAGTACTCGCAGAGCGATTCAGTCGTCTAAGACCTTTCTTTAAACCGTGCCTCAGTGACATGGAAAAGCATTGCTCAATACAATGAGTTATGGAAGAGACCAAGAGGGAAACGGGTTAAGGGTCAACGGGTCGACAATTTTTTATTGGTCAAACGGGTCGGGACAAGGTGTTGCTGATACGATTTCGACCCTGTTTTGCTTCCATTTTATTTCTGAAAAGAAAAAAATTATTTCAAAGAAAAATGCGTACTGTGGGATTTTTTGCTCGATACTGGTGCAAACGGAGTGAAAAATGATTTGTCATGCATAAATATTGGCGTCTCATTCTTAAAGCAACGATGATTTCCACCGACCGACGATACGGCGCAGACGCTAGGCTCACCGATACCATATCGCAAAAGGATACTTCCTTTTCGTTTGTTTTCAGTGCGATTATCCGGAGCAAGATACATGCAAACGCCTGTCACCTGCTACTCTGGTGATTCACTCTCTCACACCCCGCATGTCATATTGTAAGACTGAGAGTAACTTTTCACATCGCATCGTTTGCATTGAGTATTCAGAGTTCTTTGTTTGACGTGCTAACATCCCGTTCCATTGCATGTCGTGTCGGAATTAATGCCTTATTTGTTAATATGGATGAATTTACCATTAAGCAGATTGAAAAAGCCGTCGAGGCCAAAAATACGTGCTTGTTGAAGACAAAAAGGGTAAGAGTGAATGCTGGAAGTTATTTCGTCTCATTAATAAACCAGAATATGTTTCACAGCAACACCCATTTTCACAAGCTTCTGATGAGTTGAAAGTTTCCAAACTGTGAATGTTGATTTCATGAGTATTTCTTCCTTCTGAGGGACAATGATGAAATCAACATCCACATTTTGGAATCTTTCAACTCATCAGAAGCTTGTGAAAATGGGTGTTGCTGTGAAACATATTCTCAAGTTTGATGTGTTATCAAGAAAATAGCAAAAACTGAAATTAAACATAAAATAAGTTACTTAATTACTTATTTTAATGTAGCACCATCAAAATTAAGGGCAACAGCCTTAACATTACTGCGGAGGGATTTTTTGAACACATTAAGGTATCATTGACTTCCCCAGAGAGGATTAAGGTTTCATTGACTTCCCCCTCCATTGTTTTGGGTAGGTTTTTTCTTTTCTTTTAATTTTCTAGTTTTGAGGATTTCAATTTTCCTTCAGAGCTTCGAGTTTTGGAGAGCAGTTTTTCGTGTTCCGTTTCTTAGTAAAGTCTGGTGGTGTGCTTCTTTGTTTAGCACTTTAACGACCATAACGTCCGAAACGCCCTTACAGCCAAACTACCGCGACCGCCCGAAAACGCCCGACTAGAGTGAGAAGGATTCCCTACCCTCACATGATCTCGAAGTTCGGTGTGGCGACCGAGCATTAATTCATCCTTTGTTAACTTGTAATGGGGAGGGAAGAAATTCTAAAAGGAGCAACAGACAGTTTCGGGGGTTATGGTATTCTGAGCGACACAAGATTTCAGGGCCCTGGTCGTTAAAGTGTTAAGAGACCACGTTTTTAGCACACGTGCAAGTTAGGCTTACTCTTGCTTTAGGACATTAGAACTCATTTTGCAATAACTAATACAAGCTGTTCCATCCTTTTTATTAATTTAGCAAAAGGGTGTCTTCTAGTAGTTTTCACGATGTAGCGTATGTATATTTTGTGTCCTTTAATGATATTTTACAGGTATTTATAATATAACAGTATTTGGTTTGAGGTTCTCGCTGTGTGAGTAAGGCTACGATTATTCAGTTTGCAAGTGGGGATTATTTCTAGTGCTTTTGTTAGTCTCCTTTGTTTTTTTTTGTTTTTTTTGTTTTTTATATATTTTCTTCTATTAATGGGGCTTCCTGTTCGTTGTTTTGTTGCAGTGGGTAAGTTGTTCTTGGGGTGGTTAGATTGCTGTGGGGAAAGGTCTGTAATTGTTTCTTGTTTTTTGTTTTTTGTTATTTACTTTTTAAAATCTCCTTTTTTTGCTTAGAATTTCATGCAAACTGAATAATGCAGAAACCCACAAGTTCTGGTCTACGTAGATATGTGAGAGATGTGCTCCGTGCTAACCTCTGATGAAGCCATGTATGACAGATGCCATATATCCAACAACCCTTCTATTTTATCCTGGTTGATATACCAGTTTTTCCTTCGTACTTCCGAATCAGAGCCTTCTTGAGTAACATTTTTGGATATTTGCTTTTGAGTTTTGAATTTATAGTTCAAAACAGCATTTTTCCGGGTCAGATCCAGGGTCCAACTCTGGAAATGACTTGAGAAGACGTTCATCCAGCAGTGGGTTGAGAATGGTTTTGTTGCTGATGACGTGCATGACAATGAGGAAGGTAATTACACATCGCGAAAACAGAAAAATCTGTGTATACATAGGTACATACTCAGGATGTGTGCAACAGTTTCAGTCGTATGCTTCAAGTGGCGTGTGACGTCACAAAATAAACCATCAGGGAGTAAACAAATAAATCAACGCTTAAACTCAGAGTAAAAGAAGCAAACCAAAAGGCGAAAGTTAAATACTGAGCTAATTAATGCCAGTAATCAAGAAATATGCGTGGAAGTCAATGACCATCAAATGGATCAATTATTTGCCTTCATTTTCCCTTAGTCTTTCTTTCTTGAGAGAGAAGGGAAAAAGAAAGGAATGAGGGAAAGAGAGAGAGGGAGAAGTAGAACAGAGGGTTTCTCTCTCTCTCTCTCTTCCCTTTCCCATCCTTTCATATATTTTCCTCCCTCTCTCTCTCTCTCTCTCTCTCTCTCTCTCTCTCTCTCTCTCTCTCTCTCTCTCTCTCTCCTCTCCCTCTTTCCCTTTCCCATCCTTTCATATATTTTCGTCTCTCTCTCTCTCTGTCCCTCTTTCCCTTCCCATCCTTTCATATATTTTCTCTCTCTCTCTCTCTCTCTCTCTCTCTCTCTCTCTCTCTCTCTCTCTCTCTCTCTCTCTCTCTCTCTCTCTCTCTCTCTGTCTCTCTTTCCCTTCCCATCCTTTCATATATTTTTATATTTCCCCCTCTCTCTCTCTCTCTCTCTCTCCCCCTCCCTTTCTCCTCCTTTCTTATATTTTCCTCTCTCTCGCTCCCTTTCCCCTCATTTCATATATTTTTCCCTCTCTCTTTCTCTCTCTCTTTGCTCATATTCACCTATAATTTTCTCACTTAGTAGCATGTAATTATACGCGTATTTTGCCGTGACAGTTCTTTTCTTAAAGTTGGATATGATAAAACATTTTGAGGTCGCATAGAAGTGCGTACTACTGAAGTTTTCCAGTCTTTCCTAGCATTGAATTTTCAGGTTAGGTGACAGTGACGTCTAGTTCAAAAAAAGAGGAAGACGAATTAAAATTAGAACACACTCTTATTCTAATATAATTCTTTCTTTTCCTGTTCTTTTCAAAAGACGCTTTCATTTTATCTTAGCTTTCATGGGTAGCAGCACCTTTGTCACGCATTTTTTTACTGACGGAAAAAGAAATGCAAAACCATGAAATGAACACTTCTTATCAGTAAATTATGTCCGCTTGTTGTACTTAGAATTCACTGCGAAATATGCTGGCAAATATGGATGAAATTTGGTGTTAGGAACCTTTCCCTAAATGCGTGTCTGAAAGGATATTTTGCAAGCATGTGTAAGAACATTGTATCAGTTGATATGTTTCGTGAGTGGAGGACATTTAAATACCTTATGTTCAAATCTGACGTGCCGCCTCGGTGGAAGGTCTGACTTATGACCGTTTATCCAAATGGGTTCAGGTTCTAATCCCGTTGACGCATGGATGTTGTGTTTGCTATATGGCACTGGCTCTCTCACCCCTTCCTATAACCAACTGACTTAAATAAGGGACGGGAGACTACTTATAGCCCATTGAGTTCCTCACAGTTGTCGTTAAACCCCCTGATAAAAACATTAGTGAGAATTACTCTTATCTAAATGTAGTATAACGAAGTAAATTTCTCCGTCATTTCTGTCCACGCCAGGATTCGAACCCGGATCCCCTCATTCCGGAATAAGTCACTCTACCAATTGAGCTACGCGGACGTTTTATTCTGATTCCTATCTGCCTTTATGTCGTGTGCGTCCTTCGGGCAGGTACGTCACATCTCCTGGTACGTTACATCATCTCCCCCTTACTTTTTTTTTCTTTTTCGAAGTGCTGGAGAAGGGATTCTCTTATTTTTCCTATCTCGCGGTGTGGAAATAACATCACACCAATGCGAGATTTTGAACGGTCGGGTCATCCGGATAGTTCGGGCGCCATTATAACGAAGTAAATTTCTCCGTCATTTTTATCCGCGCAGGATTCGAACCCGGGTCCCCTCATTCCGGAATAATTTGCTCTACCAATTGAGCTACGCGGACGTTTTATTCTGATTCCTATCTGCCTTTATGTCGTGTGCGTCCTTCGGGCAGGTACGTCACATCTCCTGGTACGTTACAGTAGGTGTAGCATTATAATTTAAACAATATGTAACCCATTCAACAGCCGATGTGTCTGAGTCACATTGTTCCCGGTGAAAATACTCCAAATACGTGGCGACAGTTAATAAATAAATAAATACATTGCTCTTTCCACGTTCCAGAAACACACAGCATCCGAAAACTGTTTTCAGCCAACCGCTGTGGAAAACAGTTTTCGGATGCTGTGTGTTTCTGGAACGTGGAAAAAGCGATGTATTTATTTATTTATTAACTGTCGCCACGTATTTGGAGTATTTTCACCTGGATCTCGCCCGTTGGATTTAACTGCTATAATATATATAGCTAGTGCCGTTAATGCCCACCAGATGGAGACGTCTCAGTAGCTGAGCCCATCTTACGGATTTATGATTTTAGAAGCTGACTTAAATACACATAGCACCGTGGATTGTTGGCCACCGTGGCGTAAAATGTAACGCACTCGGCGCGATATCGAGAGTTCTGTTGGTTCAATTCCACAGCGGTTGGCTGAAAACAGTTTTCGGATGCTGTGTGTTTCTGGAACGTGGAAAGAGCGATGTATTTATTTATTTATTCACATTGTTCCCAAAATTTTCTGCACTCCCCAAACAGAAATGTTTGCATAGCGGCCGGGTTTTCCGATACCTACAAAAAAAAAAAAAAACGATTCCTTTTCCCATCTGATTTCAGCATTATCGACTACCTGAATTAGCTCTGTATTGGAAACACCTACCTAATAACGCGTCGGTCCACCTTTCTGTAAAATCGCGGCTCGCAGAGCCTAGGAACAGATTCTACAAGATGTCGAGCATTCTCCATGCGTAACTTCACCCATGTCCGCTGCAGCAGTTCTGTGAGTTCAAGCTCATTCCGTGGAGAAGGATCAGCAGTTTTCACTCCCCGTTCTAGCATATCACTCAAATGTTCGATTGGGTCACAGTTAGGGAGTTTGGGGGCCAAGACAATGTGGCAAATTCGTTGTCGTGTTCCTCCAACAATTCAGTACTTATACGAGATCGCCTAACAGGTACATGTAGAGTCCACCCTTCAGTGTTTGTAGGATGATAACCAACGGACCTAGGTCTTGCCAGGAAAAGCTCCACAGACCAGAACACCGCCTCCACCGGCTTACTGACCGTCAGTTGTGAAACCAGGAAATAGGGCTTATGCTGTTTCGCCATATGTGAACCCTGCCATCGGCATGGTGCAGCAGGAAACGGAACTCATCCCTCAAGACGACCTTCTTTCATCTGTCGAGGGTCCATTGCCGACGTTACTTGGCCCATGCGAAGCGTTGTTTGCGGTGACTGGGAGTCATCATGAGTACCCTCGTTGGTTTCAGGCTGTAGACCCCGAAGCGAAGCAAGGTATGGCGCATGGTGCATGTGGAAACAGGTCAAACTACACCGCTGTTGTACTGGTGGGTGAACTGTTGCACGTCGTTGCTGAGATACCACTTGTGACACCCGACTCTCACCTGTAGAATCAACCGCGCACGGCTGACCAATGTGAGCCCTTCTGTTGGATCTGTGCATGGTTAAACCAGTCCTTATACACCATTGGTATAGTAGTACAAAAGCAGCCAACAAATGCGTCTGTTTCCGAAATACTAGAACCTTCCATTCGGGCTCCAACTATTTGGCCGCTGTCAAATTGGATTAAGTCGCCACGTTTCCCCATTACTGGCAAACGTTTACTGATTACATGCAGATTATGATGATCATACAGTATGTAGAGGATTTTAGGAAGGGAGTGTCTGACTCCAGGTCTTAAACAGCCCTTAGAAATAGGAAGCTAGGAGATTTGGGCTAGAGTGCCCGATAGGAAAGTGTCACAGAAGCAAGGTAGAAGACGCCCTTATTTACTACCTGGGGGCCAGTACCCGGGGTCCGACGGCTTAACGTGCCCATCCGACGCACGGCGGATATTTAGTGGATCGAGCGTTCGTACCTGCCAGGGATCGAACCTGAGGTCCTTTTCGCGGCAGTGCCGAACGTTGCTCACTAGGCCACTCGCGGCCTTATTACGTGCAGAGGATAGGTGTGCACAATTTATAGTAGTCACACGTGACGTTGATATCACGTGTTACTTTGTTATCGCTCCGAATATGTAAAACTTAGGGTATTCGTGTTGCAAAGATAACTCGGTGTATAAACCTGTCCCAGGTGACAAGTGCTCCCTTTAAGGTTATTATCCGATCCATGACACAAGGTATGATGGGAAAGGCTAGTTTCAGTGACATGGACATCGTGCAACTAGGTAGAAAAAAGTGACTCAATCATCTTCTTTCTGAGGTTAGTCGCCACTGTTGTAGACATTTCAGTAGGTATATAATCATTCAGAAGAGATTAGCATCAATCATCCCTTAAATCAGCATTTTGAGTAACATAGCTAAGGGGAAAGGAATGCTTTATGATGCGCAGGTTCCTCCTTTCCAGATGCGCTTGGCCTGCTTCTTAGACAGCCAGTATATGCGTTCGAGCTGATTTTAGCCCCCTGGGCATCTTACACAAAAATTATCATTTGCATTACTTTTGGTTGTTGTCGACAACACTTTGAGGGGCGTGCGGAACTTGGATGCCTCCATTCCGCTGATTGTGACTTCAGTTCTGGCTCAAAATCACGGGTCCAAGTCTCATCAATTGTGACAGTTCTGTTCAGGAAGGTGTCGCCCTCCCTTTCGAACCTGTGGAGGTGATCCTGCGCGATGTTCACTTTGGCTGCCTTCTGCTCGGGGTCGTGAGTTCATGGGGCATCCAAGGTGCAGCGGTTTTTTCTTTTTCCCAGTGAGTCGGTCAAAATCCGGTGAACAGACATGGTGGACAAATTTTCCTGATGAGTAATCTCCTCGACAGTGAAACGGCGATTCTCTTCGAGAAGCGTTGCAATAATGGTGACAGATGTTTTGTGTGTCGTCGTTTGAGGTCGGTTTGAGCGGTGATCATCTTCGATGCTGCTTCGGCCCTCCCGAAAGCGCGATGCTCAGCAAGAAATTCTGCTTCGATCAAGAGTTCCTTCCCCACAGACTTCTTGCGAGGCAGTGTGGATCTGTGTCGGAGGTTTTACCCACAGAGTTTCTATTTTCACGTACGAGCGATGGTCTAACGCCGTGACTCGACCTGAGGAGCTGCACGCTTCCATTTCCAAACCCTCCCACGTCCACACAGCAAATTATAGTGCGTCGTTCTGACACCACTGTGTTGCTGAGAGTCTGACCTTGACATGGCGCAATCATTTTCCCCGATTGCATCATCCGCTTACGTTTTAGATTAACGTGTGCAGAACTTTTTATGACCCTCGTATCGTATTTTAAGTGTTGAACATATGTGGGCCCATAAACAGCTAAATGCTTTAACATTAATTCTTGCCAGTAAGTTTTTCTACGCTGTGGGCTGTGTCTTCTTCCTTTACTCCTAGGGTGTAGAACTATACTCCAAGTCAACCTTACAAACATTACAGACAGAGTATATGAGAAATGGTCAAGTGGGGGTGGGGCATCAGAGGAAGATTGCAATGTTAGTTGCCACCTTTGGTGACCGGGGGTGAAAGAAAGAAGGAATCTGTTTTTTACTTGAAGCAGAAATCACACGATCCATTCCTTCTAGGAGTTGCTTTGTGTTTTCCTGCTTTACTTTATTAGAGGACTTTGGGCAAACGCGACGCTCATTTATTTGCCATTTAAAACCCTTTTTGAAGTCACCGCTTCAATGCTGTCAGTGGAAGGGGACGTGGTGTGTGTGTGGGGGGGGGGGTAGGAAGGCATCAGCTCCTGTTTATAGTGAAGCCGAGCAGGGGCGGATTGGCGGTCGCACAAGGGCCCGGGAAATATTTTGCAAGTGGTCCCGTTCAATTGTAGTTCTGCGGTACTATTGTATCACAATTGAAAATCACTTTTTTACTTAAGAAGCAAAACAAAAAGTGCAGTTACTCTAGAAACAGTGGCAAGCATAGTACTGGGGGGGGGGGTAAAAAGTACACCCGTTCATCCTTAAATTGAAGTTAGTGTTGGGGAAAATTTTTCGTCGGCCCATGCGAAGAGTTTACTGCAAAAAAAATTGTACTGCAATTTTTCTGTTGTAGACAATCACAGTTAGAAATGTCAAGATATTTAAATATCGTGGCAAACTCACTTAATAGACGTAGAAAGAGTGAATAACCAGGTTTAAACCACTAATTTAGTTAGGTATGTATGTAATTGCGCTGGAGGTGCTTCTAATTTTGGACACACTCAATATTTATATTTGTTTAAAATTTTCTCTTAAGAACGCAGAAGTAAGAACATTAAATTTTTTTGAACAAAATTGCTTATTCATGTTTGATAGATCGTAAAATATTCTTGATTCTCATACCACTGAGCTAGCTTCCAGTTTTTAAATTTTCAACAAAGTGGGCTGAAATTCCAGCAAATATTTGAGAGAGAGAGAGAGAGAACAGTTGCTACCAAATTACACTGAAGTGCCAGAAAAACTGGTACAGACGAGCTTATGCAAAATACGAAGCAACGTCACCTATGCGCGTACTCGGTTGCATCAGCCAGTGCGCATATAAAGCGATAGACATCCTTGCCAGCTGTTTTCGTCATGAGAATGACAAGTAATAACGATTTATTTTCGCCGCCCCGGTGGCGCAGTGGTCTAAGGCGTTGGCCTCTGATCATTCGTCCGTAAGGGGTCCGGGTTCGAATCCCGGTGAGGCATGGATGTTGTGTTTGTCTTACGGCACTGGCTCTCTCCCTTCCCTGGAACCAGTGACCCTAAATTAGGGACGGGCGACTGCTTATAGCCCATTGAGTTGCTCACGGTGGTCGTTAAACCTCCAATAAAAAAAAAAAAAAAAAAAAAAAAAAAATAACGATTTAAGTGATTTTCAATGCGGTGTCATAGTTCGCGCTCGTGAGATGGGCCATAGTATTTCGTAGGTAGAAACGAAGTTCGGATTTTCACGCACGATCATTGCAAGGGTGTACCGTGACTACAAGAATTCCGGCAAAACCTCCAACCTACGATACCAGTGTGGCCGTAAAAAGACATTGGGTGAACGTGGCCATCGTCGGCTGTCAAGAATCGTTTCACGCGATAGGCATGCAACACTCTTTTGCAGGTATCATCGGAATTCAATTTTGAAGCCTCAACAAGCATCAGCGTCCAGACTGTGCAACGTACCCTGCACGATATGGGCTTCGGGAGCCGACGCCCAACTCGAGTCCCCTTGATGGGTGCACGGCACAGAGCTATGCGCCTCGCTTGGGCACGGCAACACCGCCACTGGACACTTGATGACTGGAAACAAGAAGCCTGGTCTGACGAGTCGCGTTTCCAACTGTATCGGGCAGATGGAAGGATTCGTATGTGGCGCAAACCCCATGAAGCCATGGTTCCCGCCTGTCAACAGAGACCTGTACTGGCTGGTGGGGGTCCGTAATGGTATGGAGTGTGTTTAGCTGGACTTCACTAGGACCCCTGGTACGTCTACAAACGTCTGTGATGGGCCAACGCTATGTGCGCATCCTTTCTGACGAGGTACACCCGTTCATGTCCTGCATTCATGCTGATGGGTTGAGCCAGTTCCAATGGGACAATGCATCTCCACACAAGTGTCGGGGCGCCACATTATGGTTAGAGGAGCATTCATCTGAGTTTGGGGTGTTGCCTTTTCCACCCAAGTCCCCAGATCTGAACGTGATAGAACACATTTGGGATGCCATGCAACGTTCTATCGGACACAGAAATCCGAGACCTCGGAGTACGCTCGAATTGTAGAACGCTCTGCAGGAAATATGGTGTATATTGCCTACAGCATATTTCCAGAAGCTAGTGGAGTCCATGCCCCGTCATATTTCTGCAGTTCTTCGCTCCCGTGAGGGACCTACCAAGTACTAGACTGGTGTACCAGTTTTTCTGGCACTTCAGTGTATGTTACAGTTGTACCAAAAATCCTTTCGCATAAAACATTATTTTTAAATTTAAATAAATGAAAAAAAAAATGCGTAACTTTTACACTGTAAAGCTTTCTATTTGTACTGCAATTTTTGTAATTTTTCTATTGTGGACAACCACAGTTAGAAATTTCAAGATTTTTAAATATCGTGGCGAACAGATTCTTCGCCTTCTCGTGGTGCATCCTGTTCCCACTAAAGGGGCTCTGACAACCGCCAATAGCGGTTATAACTATACCATCGGGATCAGAGGAAATGCTATCCCAC
Organism: Macrothele yani; assembly: GCA_039090855.1. Classification (NCBI taxonomy): domain Eukaryota; kingdom Metazoa; phylum Arthropoda; class Arachnida; order Araneae; family Macrothelidae; genus Macrothele; species Macrothele yani. Next base: position 75,859,296 of record CM077012.1, read on the forward strand.
ACTCACCAACCCACTTGGCCAGCGTGGTGAGTTATAGCCAAACACCTCCAAAATGACACCACAACTTCAATCTTGGCCCTCAGTCTCCGGCAGCTGAAATGTACCTGGCCAAGGCAGCGGCCAGTGCGACATGAAGGCAGAGGGTGCTAAGAATCCCCGGAGGACCGGACTAGGCTGCCATTTGATGCCGACCTTGGCTACGTATAATGGACGCTCCCTATCTTCTGATTCAAGGCTTCTTGAATTGGAAGAGGAACTACAAAGGATCAAGTGGGACATCGTCGGGCTAAGTGAGGTAAGGAGAAAAGGAGAAGATCTCATTGAACTGAAAAGTGGACATCTCTTCTACTATCGTGGGACAGATACTGGCAGAACTAATGGTGTTGGATTTATAATAAACAAGAAACTGAAGGATAAAGTGGTAGAAGTTGAAGGTTCCTCTGACAGAGCTGCACGACTCGTTATCCAACTTTCGAGAAGATACCAGGCTCAGATTATTCAAACTTATGCACCCACCACAAGTCATCCTGAAGAAGAAATTGAAGAATTTTATGAGGAAATTCGTCATCTAAATAATAAAGGTAAGCAGCACTTGAAGATGATTATGGGAGATTTCAATGCAAAAATAGGACAACGGCAACAGAATGAAGCTTCAGTAGGTAAATTCGGTCACGGCAACAGAAACCAGCGTGGAAATACTCTCGCTGAGTTTGCAGAGGCAGAAGGATTTTTCATCTTGAACTCCTTTTTCAAGAAAAAGCCACAGAGGAAATGGACATGGAGACACCCAATTGGGACGACAAGTGAAATTGATTTTATTATGTGTAACAAAAATTCGTCATCGAAGACTGCAGTGTGCTGAACAAGTTCAACACAGGCAGTGACCATAGATTGGTGAGATGTAAGATGCACCTCAACACTAAACTCGAACGTGGCAAGCTCATAAGACAAACAAAATGTATTGACATAACCAACCTTAAAAAACACCATAATACCTTCAAATTGTAACTGAAGAACAGATTCTCTGCTTTTGAAGGCCTAACATCGGAAGAAGTGGATATTTCGGAAGTTAACAGAAAAGTAACCAAAGCTCTTATGGAAACAGCAACAAAATTAGCTGGGTCTCAGAACAAGTTGCATGTGAACAAATTATCAGGAAAAACCAAAATGTTGATGCAAAAAAAGAAGAGAGATGAGGTCAACTAAAGAAGATGTGACTTCCAAAGTGGAATATATAGAGCTATGCAAGACAGTACGAAAAAGTATCACTGAAGACGTAAGGAAATTCAACTGTGAGCTAGTGAGGAAAGCAATTGAAAACAACCAAAGCCTAAAGATAGCAAAGGGACATCTCAGTAAGGGAAGAAAACAGATTATGGCACTGAGAAAAGAAGATGGTTCTGTAACAAGAAATAGAGGCGAAATTTTGACAAGAGTGAAAGATTTCTACTCCAAATTATATGAAAGGGATGATACATGTACTCCAGACATCATGAAAGGTACCAGAGTTCTTCCAGTCCTCCCAGCAGAAGTTGCTTATGCAATCAAGAACATGAAGCGGGGGAAAGCTCCAGGAGAAGATGGAATTACTGTAGACATCATACAAGAAGCAAGTGGAGAAATTGAAAGAGTACTCGCCCAAATTTTCACTCGATGCCTTAATGAAGGAAAGATTCCTGAGGATTGGAATAATGCTACAATGATCCTGCTACATAAAAAAGGTGACATTGAGGATCTCAAGAACTACAGACCTATCAGCCTCCTATCAGTGGTTTATAAAATCTTCACTAAAGTTCTTTCACACCGCTTGAAGGTAACACTGGACATGGCTCAACCGAGAGAACAAGCTGGATTCAGGAGTGGCTACAGCACTATACATCATATCCACGTACTGAGAAAACTAATTGAAAGAGCGAGGGAATATGAACTTCCATTGTGCATGGCTTTTATCGATTATGAAAAATCCTTTGATTCGGTGAAACCATCAGCAGTTACAATGGCTCTGAAATCCTGCGGTATTGAAGATGCAAACATTAATATTATTAATAACATCTATGAAAATGCAAGTGCAAAGATTCGGCTGTTTGAAAATAAAACATACATAAAAATTGGAAAGGGAGTGAGACAAGGTGACACCATATCTCCGAAGCTCTTTAATGCCTGTGGCGTAAAGGAAGTCTTGACCTTTACACTAACTTAAAATATCAACATACTAATAAATTGTTCCTAAATGAAACAAACCTTAACGGCCAGACGAAACATATAAAACGGAAGTCAACTTACGGAAAAAAGTCCTTTATTCGGAATGGAATGCATTACTCTCCACACATTTATCTCAACACTATTCAATTCTCTCGTACAATACTTTCTTAACAACGCTCATCATAATCGCTCACAATAATAGCTCTTATCAGCACCCTCATACAACAGATCAGTCTTCGCTTTTTATCTCTTGTTCTTATCTTATTACATTTATACGTCACGTGCATTCAACCTCAATTGTGTTGCCAAACGTATTCGTTTGAAGGAAAAGATATTTCGTTAAGCTTGAAGAATACTGAGAATAAACTCAAGATTTACATAGGGAAAGAAACTAAAAAGGAAAGTTAATCTAGAATATACGTCACATGCCACATTGGAAAATGTCTTTCAATCACTGAACTGGGAAAACAAAGGGATAAAGATTAATGGAGATTATCTAACCCACCTTCGTTTTGCTGATGACATAGTCATTTTTGCAACTACCCCATCAGAGCTGCAGAGTATGATCCAGGAACTTGCTGATAAGAGTAAAGAAGTGGGATTAAAAATGAACTTTCAGAAGACAAAAGTGATGTTCAATGCTTTTACAAGAAATGAAGATTTATCGATTGATGGAGAAAAGCTGGAGATAACAGATACGTATGTTTATCTTGGACAGCAGATATCAAGTGAGGGTCACATTGATGAAGAAATTAATCGGCGTACAAAACTTGCCTGGAGAGCTTTTGGAAGAAACAGCATAATTTTCAAGAGCAATATGCCATTATGTCTTAAAAGAAAAGTGTTTGATCAATGCATCCTTCCAGTGCTTACGTATGGTGCAGAGACGTGGACCTTAACTAAAAGAGACATACAAAGGCTGAAGACAACTCAAAGAAGCATGGAGAGGTGCATGCTTGGTATAACCAGGAGAGATAAGAAGAAGAACTCGTGGATCCGAAAAATGACGAGAGTGGAAGACATCATGATCAGAGTTAAATCCCTGAAATGGCAATGGGCTGGACATACTGCCAGAAGGACAGACCATCGATGGACAGCCGAAATTTTAGATTGGATTCCAAGGGACAGGAAACGACCCAGAAGAAGACCACAGGTGAGATGGGTGGATGAAATCCGAAAGTATGCGGGAGTAACGTGGAGGAGACTGGTACAAGACAGACCGTTGTGGAAGAGGCTTGGGGAGACCTTCGTCCAGCAGTGGATTGATAATGGTTGACAATGATGATGATGATGATGATGATATTCGTATGTGTTTCAATTGCGAAACGTGTTTTTATGCTGCGGTCATGTATTATAAAGACACCTTATTAATAACGTAAACAAAAGATTTTTCAACTTCATGTTGAAATGATATATCCGTAAATGCCTTCATCTGCAGCATTTGTCAGTTATCACAAGGAGCGTAGGCTGCGTATAGGTAGAACATTTCGGGGGGGGAAGGGATCGTTTATGATTATGAACACCCCCGCAAATACCCTTACAGTTATTTCAAAATAAGTTCTTGATATTATTAGCTTTCACTCTGAATTCTGTGTTGTCATATAATGAATTATACATCCCATAATGACCATTATTTAGCATTGTTCTGCAACTTTATCAAACATGGGTGAGTATTTTCACTACCTTAACTAAAGTAGTGTAGCCCTGTTCAGCCCCCACCCCAATGCTGTTAACATACATTTGAATCACATTCACTGTAAAAAAAGGGCAGATTTTGCTTCATGTGCTTTAACTAGAAAAGGTAGAACGAAAAAAGGAAATAGAGCAAAAAATCCATTAAGATACATCACGAGACAAAGAAACAAATGGTGCAGAAATATACACAGTGCGTCAAAGAATTTTTAAGACTGGGTCTGTAAAATGAAATAGAAACAAGAAATTATAATTTGTTCTGGTTTGTTATTCAAAATAAGTCCCTCCGGCTTCAATATACTTGTTACAGCGATTTAATAATGATTTGAATGCCAGTTCCAGTTCACTTTGCGGAATTGCCTCCAAAGCACGCGTCGAAGCTGTTTGTATGGTCGAAATATCATCAAAATAACACCCTTTTAACGTCATTTTAAGTTTTGGAAACAAAGAAAAGTCACAGGGTGCTAAATCAGGCAGATACGGTGGATGATTCAACACACAGACGTTATTTTTCGCCAAAAATCTACGAACAAAAAGTGAGGTGTGACTGGGTGCATTATCGTGCAACAAACACCAACTGTTTTCATCCCGATATTCTGAACGAATGCGCAGAATTCTGCCCATCAAACGCCTCAAAACATTTAAATAAAACTCACCAGTAATTGTTTGCCCACTTAGAACAAATTCTTTGTGGATAATACCCTTACTATCGAAGAATGTAATGAGCATTGCTTTGATTTTTGATAGAACTTTTCTTGCTTCTTTGGCTTGAGGCGAGTTTTTTGACTTCCATTCCGCACTTTGTCGCTTTGTTTTAGGATCATATTGAAAACACCATGTTTCATCACCTGTAACAATCGATTTTAAGAAGTTTGGATCATTTTCAGCGGCTGAAATGATGTCTCTGCAATGTGCACTTCTCCTTCATTTTTGTTCATTGGTTAACGTGTGTGGAACAAATTTAGCACAGACTTTTGTTTTGCCCAAATCTTCATGCAGGATGGTTCGAATCGTTTCTTTGTTGATGTTTAAAGACTCTTCCATCATTCTTAGTGACGCACATCGATTGTTTGCTACGAAATCACGCACTTTTTCAATAATCTCAGGTGTCTTAGATGAACTTGGTCTTCCGGTATGCTTTTCACCTTCTAGCGTATCTCTTCCGTACAAAAAACGTTTGTGCCACAGGAAAACATTTGATCTACTTAAACAAAACTCACCGTAAACTTGTTTCATCATTTGGTAAGTTTCCGAGGCACTTTTACCAAGTTTTTCGTTAAATTTAATAACAGCCCTTTGTTCCATCTTAATAATTCAACATGAAAAAAATTTTACTTCTCTAATGAACGCCCGTTTCGTTTGAGTTACTTTAACAACTGCGCAGTACTTTTGGCAGAAAGCAAGCAGATGGTCACGGTTTATAACGCATTCGCGATTACACTGGTGGCGCCACCGTAGGCCGAAATCTAGCGCCAGTCTTAAAAATTCTTTGACGCACTGTGTATTTTAAAATCTTTATGAACAACTTGTATTTTTCCCAATGCTATTTTTTTAATTTAATTGATTTTTTGGTGCTTACCTACATTCATTCAAATACTATTCGACCGAGTATTTTATATTTCACTTTCCTACATGATTTTCTGTTTTAGACATAAGAATAAATATTCATAGAGTTTAAAAATTCTAAGCAAGAAGGAAACAATATGGAATATTTTTGTCTGGGTAAAATATAATTGATTAGATTCACAAAGGTAGAATTTATGGAACAAATATTTTACGATACCAACTCTTATTGGCCTCCAGAAATATGATGCACATAAAAAAGTATCAAATCAACATTGTCTAAATATGGCTTTACCTCTATTCCTAATTATCTGAACTAATGTAATAACATGGAATTTTTAAATGTTACATTCGTTTTTAGTGACACCTACAATCTTTTTAAGTGGCACCTTTTACAGTTTAAAGAAAAGTTCTTTACACAACAAAGTACTGTTTTTTTCCACTTCATTGATAACACTGTCACAATCTATGTTATCAAAACCAAGGACGCAAGATAGCAAACATCTACATCTTTTCCAACAGCCACCAGGAGTAATGCTTCTACACTGCTGGCCACCCAAAATGCAACACCAAGAAGGACACGAGATAGCAAAGCCAGATTTACTGGACACATAACAACAGATACAAAGATGAAACGATTGAGCTTACAGGCCCGTGCGACTTGCGGAACACGCAGACATCAACAGTTCGTGTGGCCCCCATGGCTGGCAATAACGGCCGCTACACGCCGCTGCATCGAACGAAAGAGGCTTTGGATGTGGGCTTGGGATATGTAGGTCCAGGCTGCCCCCACACGTTGCCTCAGTTCATCAGGCGTAGCCGCGGATTGTGCTTGCCGGGCCACTCGGTTGTCGATCAGCGACCAGACGTGTTCGATGGGCGACATATCGGGAGAGCAGGGGGGCCACGGCAGCAGTGACACCTAGTGGGCCGTGAAGAATTGTTGCACGATGTGTGCCACGTGCGGGCGCGCATCGTCCTGTTGAAACGTCGCCTCCGGCAGGTCATGCAGGTAAGGGCGGACTACAGGATCCAAAACGTCGGAGATGTAGCTGTGGCTGTTGAGTGTACCGGCGATGCGTACCAGAGGGGTACGGGTGTCATATCCAATTGCGCCCCAAACCATAACGCCAGGCGACGGACCGGTATGGCGATGCAGAATGCAGGCGTCATACAGTCTATCGCCGCGGTGCCGCCACACGCGGATCCGACCATCGTGGTGTCGCAGGCAGAAGCGGGATTCGTCGCAGAAGACTTTGTCGTGCCATTCCGTAGTCCAGGTGCGGCGTTCAACGGCCCACTGCCGCCGCACTCGCCGGTGGTGTAACGTCAATGGTAATCGGAGCAATGGGCGCCGTGCGACATGTCTCCGCTCCTTCAGACGACGTCGAACGGAACGTGCTGACACAGGTTGTTGCGCAACACACCCTAATTCCTGCGCTAACGTTCGTGATGTGGCGGTGCGAGCCGTCAATGCCCGCCTCACAACATGCCGGTCCTCTTGTTCGGTGGTACAACTCAAGATATATCGGTCTCTAACCGATATATCTTGAGTTGTATCTATTGTATTTGTATAGAATACATGCTCGCTTCCACAATTTGATAGCATATCGATGTTTTAATCAGTAAAGATATGGTTTGTACTATCAAATCAACAGTAGTTTTCGACAGGAAAGTTGCTAAGCCACCACCACGTCTCTTATTTCCAAGGTTATGAGACTTCTTGCTTTTTCTTATGACATTATCTAAATGTTCTTTCAGTATAACGTCATACTTGCTGAGCAACAATATCATCTCCAAAAAAATTACCATGATCTAGCATTGGATCCTCTAATGTACATGCAGCTTCAAATGTTTTGCTTCTAAAACTACTCAGAAGAAGCAAAACTAAAACTTTCACAACTTCGATTACCCTTTCAAGAATTTGCTGGTTCTTCCTTACTTGTTTTTTTTTTTTAATTTATGCGTTTTGAGACAAGCAAGCATTCAATATTTTCCTTTGCTTTTTTGCTATGAAAAAATACTCTGTGCTAGTATTGTGCATTTTGCGATTTTCATGCTCAGAAATTCTTTGATGGACATGTTTCTAGTCATTCATGCTCTCTGTAAAAGCATTTTTTTCGAATTTTTCGCAAATGCAAGACACTTAGTGCAATAGAGGGAACTCGAAATTTCATCATAGCTCAGCCAACGGCGGTTCGACTCATTTTCGCGATAAAACACCTTTTTTTTTTAATGAATGGAAATTTTGCGTCATTTGTAGGATGTATCGGGTGACTTCGAAACAAGAATTTTATGTCCTTCTTCTTGGGTTGTTTGAATATTTCAGGTTTTGATACAACACTGTTTTTCACCGCACTTGCGTAAGATGTTTTAGAAGAAGTTGACATATCAATGGATGATTCCTTGTTATCCGTGGAAACATTTTGAACACAGCAACCATTTTCACTGCATTTGAATCAGCGGCGTCGGAACTGCGGGGGTAGAGGGGGCAGTTGCCCCAGACACGCAGATGTGTGTGGGGGCAGTTGCCCCAGCACGCAGATGTGTGTGGGGGCAAAACATCAAATTTGCCCCCTCAGTTTTCTTCCTTTTCAAATTACATATGTTCGTGATTGGAAATCTCAAACATTCGTGTTTTTGTTTTGTTTTTTGTAGATGAATCTTTAATCGAAAAAAAAATCTTCAGCAAATTTTCCTAAGGACAGTCAGTACGTCTTCTTTTACAGTAGTACGATAAATTTTGTGCCATGATAAAATATTTTATTCTCCGACATCGTGCCCCCGCTGTCAAAGAAGAGTTCCGTCGCCACTGATTTGAATAAACTATCATTGCTCTTTTTAGTCGAAAATGTAGAATCATTATCCATGAAAAAATCCTTCAGATTTCCACATTTTTTAGCATCTGATTCTAACAGCATTTTTTTTAATCCCTCCTTTTCTCAGCGCCACTTTTACGTTGTTTTTTTCGTTCATTTTTGATTAAAAACGAAAAACACTCTGATTATGACAGGGTCCTTAAGCCTTAATTCTTCTGTTCTAGTGTGTTTCCCAAACTCAAATGACTGAACGTATATCTCCCCCCTCTTCCTCCAACACAAAAACAGTTCAGGATATTGGTGGTGCCCTTCCGTTTTGTTTTATGGCAATTTAGTAACGAAACAATGCCTGAGGTTGGGATAAATCTGGCATGTTTCTGATTTCAGAGAACACCGGGTACTACCCTCAGAATAATCCGCATACGAACTGTTTGATCCTTTTGGAACCTATTATCTAGGGTCGTCGGTCTCATTTTTTCATGAGAATGTTTTAACAGCATTACCATATGATTGTGCCGACGTGCACAGCACTAATGCCTCCTACAACCAATGGGAGTAAAGTCAAGTACCCCCACCCTCCCACCCCCTCCTTGGGAAATATATAGAACATCTTCTACACACGCCATTCCCTCCCACAATATACGATACATACATTCTCGTTCCCCAGCTACTAAGTGAACCCAGAAATTCGCAAACACACATGGCCCATATATTGTAGTTGGGATTCTAGCAGTTGCCTGGTGAGAGGATTTTTTTTCTCCAATTTAAAATAGATTTTTTTTTCCCGCTTGTTATAATTACATTATGTGTATTTCGTTTTCAAAAAAAAGTGTTGTGGTTCAGTTGTGTGTTTAAAACAACTGAACTGAAAACATTTTTAAGAAAGTAAGAAAGAAAGAGACAAAATATACAGCAGGGGCCCACTGGGAAATATCCCGGTGGGATAATCCGCCCCTGAAGCCGAGCCATGAAAAAAGTTTCTGGGGCCATCCATAGAAGACGTCTGTAGAAAAGGATTTCTGACTGCGCCAGGAATTTCAGGGTAAACCAGATTAAAAAAATGCCTTAAATATTTTTTAACCACATATGCCAAAGTTTATTGAAATCTGATTTGTATCATTTGTTTGCGTAGTTACGGGAATTCACCACAAAGCCTCCGCAAACGAGCTGTTTGCGGAGGCTTTGTGGTGAATTCCCGATAACAACGTCAGCATGTCATGGTTCCAGACTACCATGTCCTATTCTCATAGAAAATCTTTTACTACTGTACATAATCCGAATATTTCAAATTAAGAAAGAGCAGTTTTCTTTCTAGGAAAGTTTAGTCCGAAAAATAAAGATGGAGAGTGAATAGCATTTGTACTTTGCAGGGGAATTAAAAATGACACCGATAGTACTTGTGGATAACAATCACTAATTTCATTTGTGCTTAAGTGACGGCTGGTGATTACGTGCTACCGTGCATTTTATGGGTGTTTTTTATCGATAATTTTTTTTAATTGAGATTCGCTTTAAAACAATACGAATGGCAATTCAATTTCTTTAGCGGAAAGTATATGTTTTAATCAATGATTTGCTGCCAGCACAAAATCTTATTTTTAACTAGACCGGAGCCAAAAAAAGCTCTTATTCCCTAGTCGGTCTTAAAAACATTGTATTAAGAACTGAAGTCGCGGTGCCCGGTCTTTCGTGCTACGTGTCGGTCAGCACGGCCATACAGTGTGATTGCTCCTGCAGCTTACGCCATACACCCCTCGGGTTTTTTCAAGCAGTCCACAAAAGCTTACAGCCTGCTGAACTTTTCTGACCATGCTCCAATTTCGTTTTTCTATTGGAACTGAGGACAGTACAAAGTTTTACCCACAATTCTTACTGGATGCGGTAGTTGACTAAAACAGAAGGAAAGCCTATCTGATTGTTACCGTGCTCTCAAGAAATTTGCGCGATCAATCAATTAAATACTTTTTGTTTGCTTCTCTGTCCAGTGAAATTTTCGTAATCTTTTAATTTCTTGAATGGCGACTGTAATTAGTTCAGTAGATTCTTAGTAGTAGAAAAGGACCGATTCTGGCTTAAACCGCAGCCCATAGACTTAACATTAGGCTGCGGCCGGGCGGACGCAGCCAGCCGCAGCCAGCCGCAGCCGAGCGAACGGAGGGGCGTGGTCAGTAGCAGTCTCCAATTCCCCGCTGCAATTTTCCCCCTTGACCGAAGTGTGTGCTTATCTCCGAAGATAGTAGTATTTATTGGACTTTGTCGAATTTTGGGGGAAATCAATGAAGGTTTATTCCTTTTTTTTTTAATTTAATGAAGGTTTATTCATTATTTATTTTCCCCTCTCTCGACCCCATCCCCTTAGGTTATTGTTATGTAAAACGTTTTTTCCCTCGTAATTTGTTGATGTATTTTTTTTCAATTAATTTTCATGAATTCCTCATGTGTCTTCCCTAATGAAAATTATGTAGGGTAAGTATTAATTAATCATTTCTCTTTTTTTCTCGAATAATACGGTCATGTCCTCATCTCAAGAAATGTTATTATGATATCTTATTTTTGTTCATAAATGTTTGATTTTGAGGGATGGCAACGCCCGAGTGGGAAAGGGGTTGGATATAGGGGGATGGCAACTCGATGTGTTGCCCCCTAGCGGTGCTTCTTGGAACTTTCGATTGATCTTTGATTTTGAGGGATGGCAACGCCCGAGTGGGAAAGGGGTTGGATATAGGGGGATGGCAACTCGATGTGTTGCCCCCTAGCGGTGCTTCTTGGAACTTTCGATTGATCTTTGATTTTGAGGGATGGCAACGCCCGAGTGGAAAAGGGGTTGGATATAGGGGGATGGCAACTCGATGTGTTGCCCCCTAGCGGTGCTTCTTGGAACTTTCGATTGATCTTTGATTTTGAGGGATGGCAACGCCCGAGTGGGAAAGGGGTTGGATATAGGGGGATGTCAACTCGATGTGCTGCCCCCTAGCGGTGCTTATTGGAACTTTCGATTGATCTTTGATTTTGGGTTATGACAACGACCGAGTGGGGAAAGGGCACTGCGTAGGTGTTAGATATGATGATGCTTCTTGGAACTTTCGATGGATCTTTGATTTTGAGGGATGGCAACGACTGAGTGGGGTCCGTTGGGAATTTCTGCATTTATTCCTGTGTTTTGCAAGCAAGATTTCCCCCCTCTTCAATACTATTTTTCCCCCGCAGGAAATGTTTGCGTAACGATGCTGAGGAATTTTCTTTCCAAGGGAATAAAAATGCTCCTAAGGTCTTAGCGAGGTTCTAACTGACGATGATTTGGTTTCCAAAAATAGTCAGGGGGTCAAATGGTTTTCGTGTACTACGTATTCCCTATATATATATTTTTAAATTACTTTTACGTTATTTCTTCATGTGTTTTTATATATTTTTTGTATGTTTTGAGGGAGTTTTTTCGTGTAGATGTAATGAATTTTCTGGGGAACTTTTCTTTTTCCTCCATTCAATTTTATTTCAGACCATGAGACGAGGAAATGCTTCTTTAGAAATTATTTCGTTCTTGTTCGCAGTAATTACTGGACATAGACTTCATGTTAATTCTGAGTCTTTAACCCCTGCAATAATATTTTCTCGTAATTTTTTCGTATGTTCAAGAACTCTACAGATCTTTCCCAGTTAAAATTCTGCTCAAACAATATTTTCGGTCTTTATTTCCTTATAGCTTCCCAATTTCCGATATTTTTCTTCCTCTATCTTTGAAATTTCATTAAACTTCTCAATAGGTCAGGATTCTTTTTTTCTTGGACAAACTTATGAGTCCTTTTATTCACACTATCTTTTTTTTTTCATTTCATTTCAGCAAACGATTATTTTAGATGCAACAAATCGTCAGATTTTGGTTTCCTTATATAGCATATTTTCCAACTTGCTTAAAAATATTCCTCAAAGCTTGCATGTATGTCAAATATACATTTTTTTTATTCTTTCCTAGTTAGCCATACTTTTCGTGGACTGCCTTGACAGGAAAGCATTCAATGTCAAGACATACAATCTAAAACCTTTTTCTTTCGATAAAATTTGTATTCTTTGAGCTGAATATTAGTCCCGCGTGTTCCCTCATTAACCTAATCTCAGTCAGATGCTGAAGGATTTCCTTTTGCTTGTCAGCATATTGACATAAGATTAGTCACATTTTCCCTTTGTTCGTTGTTGTGAATAGTTAGAAAGATTACAAAGTTTAAAGTAGTCTATGACTAAAAGGATGCTATTTACGGCCTAACGTGCTGCGGTATTGACTTTAGATAATTGTCCTTCTTGTTTCTTCTGGATCTTTGATTTTGAGGGATGGCAACGACTGAGTGGGGTCCGTTGGGAGTTTTTGCATTTATTCCTGTGGTTTGCAAGCAAGATTCCCCCCACCCCCCTCTTCAATACTATTTTTCCCCCGGAGGAAATTTTTACGTAACGATGCTGGGGAATTTTCTTTCCAAGGGAATAAAAATGCTCCTAAGGTCTTAGCGAGGTTCTAACTCACGATGATTTGGTTTCCAAAAATAGTCAGGGGGTCAAATGGTTTTCGTGTACTACGTATTCCCTATATATATATTTTTAAATTACTTTTACGTTATTTCTTCATGTGTTTTTATATATTTTTTGTATGTTTTGAGGAGTTTTTTCGTGTAGATGTAATGAATTTTCTGGGGAACTTTTCTTTTTCCTCCATTCAATTTTATTTCAGACCATGAGACGAGGAAATGCTTCTTTAGAAATTATTTCGTTCTTGTTCGCAGTAATTACTGGACATAGACTTCATGTTAATTCTGAGTCTTTCACCCCTGCAATAATATTTTCTCGTAATTTTTTCGTATGTTCAAGAACTCTACAGATCTTTCCCAGTTAAAATTCTGCTCAAACAATATTTTCGGTCTTTATTTCCTTATAGCTTCCCAATTTCCGATATTTTTCTTCCTCTATCTTTGAAATTTCATTAAACTTCTCAATAGGTCAGGATTCTTTTTTCTTGGACAAACTTATGAGGCCTTTTTATTCAGACTATCTTTTTTTTTCCATTTCATTTCAACAAACGATTATTTTAGATGCAACAAATCGTCAGATTTTGGTTTCCTTATATAGCATATTTTCCAACTAGCTTAAAAATATTCCTCAAAGCTTGCATGTATGTCAAATATACATTTTTTTTATTCTTTCGTAGTTAGCCATACTTTTCGTGGACTGCCTCGACAGGAAAGCATTCAATGTCAAGACATACAATCTAAAACCTTTTTCTTTCGATAAAATTTGTATTCTTTGGGCTGAATATTTTTTCTGTCTCGTCCGAAAAAACATTCATTCTAGAGGCAAAGCGACTAATTCCGTTCTTCCCATAAACATTATTTTTTTATTTATTTGATATTCAGAGTTGTATACATTTACTATCCAAAAAAGAGATATATTTAATGTAAAGGTATATTCTTCCAAGCTGGGGAAATATATGTATATCTTAGTTCATTTCCAGTTAAAGGAAATGCATCTTTATATTTCAATATGAAAAAGAAGCCCTATAAGTGAAAGCTCAACCTAAAGACGGATAGATTGTTCACACTCTCTCTACTCTATGACATTTCTTTACTGAATATACCATGGCCTTTTTTTTCATGAACTGCTTTAAAATCTTCGTTCTCACTTTACTATTGTCAGATTCCATGTCCCTCCAGTTCTTTACTGAGAAACAGAAGCATTTATTCAATTTTAATTTATTAAGAGAGTAGAACTCTTTTAGGCTTTCGAAGTACTTTCAAGTCTTTCATTACGAAAATTTTCATTCAATGAAAATTTTCTTTACTGAGAAACTTCATTGAATGAAGTTTCTCAGTAAAGAACTGGAGGGACATGGAATCTGACAATAGTAAAGTGAGAACGAAGATTTTAAAGCAGTTCATGAAAAAAAAGGCCATGGTATATTCAGTAAAGAAATGTCATAGAGTAGAGAGAGTGTGAACAATCTATCCGTCTTTAGGTTGAGCTTTCACTTATAGGGCTTCTTTTTTCATATTGAAATATAAAGATGCATTTCCTTTAACTGGAAATGAACTAAGATATACATATATTTCCCCAGCTTGGAAGAATATACCTTTACATTAAATATATCTCTTTTTTGGATAGTAAATGTATACAACTCTGAATATCAAATAAATAAAAAATAATGTTTATGGGAAGAACGGAATTAGTCGCTTTGCCTCTAGAATGAATGTTTTTTCGGACGAGACAGAAAAAATATTCAGCCCAAAGAATACAAATTTTATCGAAAGAAAAAGGTTTTAGATTGTATGTCTTGACATTGAATGCTTTCCTGTCGAGGCAGTCCACGAAAAGTATGGCTAACTACGAAAGAATAAAAAAAATGTATATTTGACATACATGCAAGCTTTGAGGAATATTTTTAAGCTAGTTGGAAAATATGCTATATAAGGAAACCAAAATCTGACGATTTGTTGCATCTAAAATAATCGTTTGTTGAAATGAAATGGAAAAAAAAAGATAGTCTGAATAAAAGGCCTCATAAGTTTGTCCAAGAAAAAAGAATCCTGACCTATTGAGAAGTTTAATGAAATTTCAAAGATAGAGGAAGAAAAATATCGGAAATTGGGAAGCTATAAGGAAATAAAGACCGAAAATATTGTTTGAGCAGAATTTTAACTGGGAAAGATCTGTAGAGTTCTTGAACATACGAAAAAATTACGAGAAAATATTATTGCAGGGGTGAAAGACTCAGAATTAACATGAAGTCTATGTCCAGTAATTACTGCGAACAAGAACGAAATAATTTCTAAAGAAGCATTTCCTCGTCTCATGGTCTGAAATAAAATTGAATGGAGGAAAAAGAAAAGTTCCCAGAAAATTCATTACATCTACACGAAAAACTCCCTCAAAACATACAAAAAATATATAAAAACACATGAAGAAATAACGTAAAAGTAATTTAAAAATATATATATAGGGAATACGTAGTACACGAAAACCATTTGACCCCCTGACTATTTTTGGAAACCAAATCATCGTGAGTTAGAACCTCGCTAAGACCTTAGGAGCATTTTTATTCCCTTGGAAAGAAAATTCCCCAGCATCGTTACGTAAAAATTTCCTCCGGGGGAAAAATAGTATTGAAGAGGGGGTGGGGGGAATCTTGCTTGCAAACCACAGGAATAAATGCAAAACTCCCAACGGACCCCACTCAGTCGTTGCCATCCCTCAAAATCAAAGATCCAGAAGAAACAAGAAGGACAATTATCTAAAGTCAATACCGCAGCACGTTAGGCCGTAAATAGCATCCTTTTAGTCATAGACTACTTTAAACTTTGTAATCTTTCTAACTATTCACAACAACGAACAAAGGGAAAATGTGACTAATCTTATGTCAATATGCTGACAAGCAAAAGGAAATCCTTCAGCATCTGACTGAGATTAGGTTAATGAGGGAACACGCGGGACTAATATTCAGCTCAAAGAATACAAATTTTATCGAAAGAAAAAAGGTTTTAGATTGTATGTCTTGACATTGAATGCTTTCCTGTCAAGGCAGTCCACGAAAAAGTATGGCTAACTAGGAAAGAATAAAAAATGTATATTTGACATACATGCAAGCTTTGAGGAATATTTTTAAGCAAGTTGGAAAATATGCTATATAAGGAAACCAAAATCTGACGATTTGTTGCATCTAAAATAATCGTTTGCTGAAATGAAATGAAAAAAAAAAAAAAGATAGTGTGAATAAAAGGACTCATAAGTTTGTCCAAGAAAAAAAGAATCCTGACCTATTGAGAAGTTTAATGAAATTTCAAAGATAGAGGAAGAAAAATATCGGAAATTGGGAAGCTATAAGGAAATAAAGACCGAAAATATTGTTTGAGCAGAATTTTAACTGGGAAAGATCTGTAGAGTTCTTGAACATACGAAAAAATTACGAGAAAATATTATTGCAGGGGTTAAAGACTCAGAATTAACATGAAGTCTATGTCCAGTAATTACTGCGAACAAGAACGAAATAATTTCTAAAGAAGCATTTCCTCGTCTCATGGTCTGAAATAAAATTGAATGGAGGAAAAAGAAAAGTTCCCAGAAAATTCATTACATCTACACGAAAAAACTCCCTCAAAACATACAAAAAATATATAAAAACACATGAAGAAATAACGTAAAAGTAATTTAAAAATATATATATAGGGAATACGTAGTACACGAAAACCATTTGACCCCCTGACTATTTTTGGAAACCAAATCATCGTCAGTTAGAACCTCGCTAAGACCTTAGGAGCATTTTTTATTCCCTTGGAAAGAAAATTCCTCAGCATCGTTACGCAAACATTTCCTGCGGGGGAAAAATAGTATTGAAGAGGGGAAATCTTGCTTGCAAAACACAGGAATAAATGCAGAAATTCCCAACGGACCCCACTCAGTCGTTGCCATCCCTCAAAATCAAAGATCCATCGAAAGTTCCAAGAAGCATCATCATATCTAACACCTACGCAGTGCCCTTTCCCCACTCGGTCGTTGTCATCCCCCAAAATCAAAGATCAATCGAAAGTTCCAATAAGCACCGCTAGGGGGCAGCACATCGAGTTGACATCCCCTATATCCAACCCCTTTCCCACTCGGGCGTTGCCATCCCTCAAAATCAAAGATCAATCGAAAGTTCCAAGAAGCACCGCTAGGGGGCAACACATCGAGTTGCCATCCCCTATATCCAACCCCTTTTCCCACTCGGGCGTTGCCATCCCTCAAAATCAAAGATCAATCGAAAGTTCCAAGAAGCACCGCTAGGGGGCAACACATCGAGTTGCCATCCCTATATCCAACCCCTTTCCCACTCGGGCGTTGCCATCCCTCAAAATCAAAGATCAATCGAAAGTTCCAAGAAGCACCGCTAGGGGGCAACACATCGAGTTGCCATCCCCCTATATCCAACCCCTTTCCCACTCGGGCGTTGCCATCCCTCAAAATCAAACATTTATGAACAAAAATAAGATATCATAATAACATTTCTTGAGATGAGGACATGACCGTATTATTCGAGAAAAAAAGAGAAATGATTAATTAATACTTACCCTACATAATTTTCATTAGGGAAGACACATGAGGAATTCATGAAAATTAATTGAAAAAAAATACATCAACAAATTACGAGGGAAAAAACGTTTTACATAACAATAACCTAAGGGGATGGGGTCGAGAGAGGGGAAAATAAATAATGAATAAACCTTCATTAAATTAAAAAAAAAGGAATAAACCTTCATTGATTTCCCCCAAAATTCGACAAAGTCCAATAAATACTACTATCTTCGGAGATAAGCACACACTTCGGTCAAGGGGGAAAATTGCAGCGGGGAATTGGAGACTGCTACTGACCACGCCCCCTCCGTTCGCTCGGCTGCGGCTGGCTGCGGCTGGCTGCGTCCGCCCGGCCGCAGCCTAATGTTAAGTCTATGGGCTGCGGTTTAAGCCAGAATCGGTCCTTTTCTACTACTCTCGTGGAACAGGAAAATAACAAGAGTTGACGGCATCATGATCAAAGTAATACCCTCAAGTGACAAACGGCCGGACATATATTCAGGACCCTAGCTAGGTCCCAGAGCCGGGAAGGGGTGAAGATTCATCTAGGAGGGGGGGGGGTGTCTCTGTATTCAAATACAAATAGACTTATAAGAAGAGACTTCCTCCGCTGATGCTCGGAGGAAGTCTCTTCTTATCGAGGTGAACAACCAAATCCCTCGCTTTTCCCTCAAAACCCAAGAGCTTTCAGATTCCCGCCAACAAAACACTTTTCTCCTAAACAAGCGTCAAAAATTATTTCCTACTGATCGCAAAACGATGAAAAGGAAGAAGTTCAAAACACTTTCTCTCTTTCGCATAAAAAGATTTCTATTTAGTACAACTTTCTAACTTCTGGAGGGATACATTTAACTGAAACGTCCTCACAACAACACTTCTTTATAGGCAATTAACTACCTGGAAGTTAAAGTTTTTGAGCAGCAGCTTTGTATCTCATAGTAACTTAGAAAAAGCGAAAGCGTTTCAGTCTTCAGTGCAAATATTCCTCCTCCCTTGATTTTTTTACTTTGTTCTTCTGAATATCACGTTTTCCCGGGAAAAAAAAGTTACATTTCTCGTTCCTTATTACTCTTATCACCAATAAGGCCTATGATCCTGCAGTTGAGAATTACTAACGCAGCCGTTACTACTAATTCACGTCAAGAAGTCGAAATTCTCTTGTTTCTTTTGAGTTACGTTTATGCTGCGTCAATTTATTGTTACTTCACTTTTAGAAAAGTCCAGGATATGAATAAATAGATAAAGCACTTATGCCTGTGGTGAAATACCAAAGCAATTTACGTAAACCACCGAAATAAAAATTCAGACCATTTTTAAAAGCGCTCATTTTCCAGGAGAGGAGGATGTTTGCTAGCTTTGTATGGGGATCTGAACCACCTATAGAACAAGCTAGCTAGAGCCCTGCGTATTTCTAGAACTAACCACCGTTGGACAACTGAAATAGTTGACGGGATACCAAGGGACAGCAAAAGACGTAGAACTGGGTGAAATTCGAAAGCATGCAGGAGTCAGAAGGAAGAGAATGGCTCAGAAGAGTTGTGGAAGAGATTTGGGGAGACCTTCATCCAGTAGTGGATTGACAATCATTGTTGATGATGATAATAAAATAGGTGAAGGTTATAAATCATCTTTAAAACAATTTATAACCTTCACCTATGAATAGGTGAAGGTTTTAAATTATCTTTACAACTTTGACGCTCGATAAACGAAAAAAGATAGCAAAGTTCTGTTTTTTGTACATGTAAGAGCAACGCATAAAGTTTTATTGGTACGCAAAAGGTTTTTGTTTACTTTCAGGTATGACCCTGAACTTGTGATGGCTACTCCACAGGAAAAGGCCCAGTGTGTGGCATGGTTCACAGAGACAAAGTCAGATTCACAAGACCAAAGGAATTTCCGTACCAAATACCGACGTAATCCACCATCCAGACCCTCAATACGCGAGTGGCCCAAGAAGTTTATGGAGACTAGTAGTGTGCTTTATAAAAAGGGCCCTGACCTACCAAGCATAAGTGAAGAGAATACGAATCGTATTCGACAGAGTTTCCTAAAAAGTCCAGAGAAGTCCATTCGTACGGCCTCCAGGCAGTTGGGGTTACCACCTAGAACGATACACACGGTGCTGCACAAGAGCTTGCACCTGACTGTCTACAAAATGCATTTGACACAGGCACTGCAACCCGGGGATAAACCGAAACGTTTCGATTTCGCGGTTGATATGCTACAAAGGATTGATAATGAGGAATGCTTCCTGAAACGTGTTTTATTCAGCGATGAGGCCACGTTTCATGTCAGTAGTGTTATCAAGAGACATAACTGCCGAATTTGGGGGTCTGAAAACCCACATGACGTCCGGGAGATTGAACGTGACAGCCCTAAGGTTAACGTCCAGCGAGGTCTCCTGCACAACTGCATCATCGGCCCATTCTTTTTCGCCGAAAACACAGTCACATCCAATGTTTATTTGGACATGCTGAGTGAGTTTGTTAACTCCCAATTAAAGTGACGGCAACCGGCTTTCATCTTCCAGCAGGACGGTGAACAGAAGCATCGGTAGCACAATACTTCTGCAGTTGTCGTTCCTCACTCCTTCGCAGTATCAATAAATCTTTGAGCATGAGACAATTTCTTGATCTGATTTGATGGACTAGAGTGAGTCAATTCTGCATGAAGGTTGCTGCTTTGTTTAGAAGTATAAAGTGTGGGGAGCTTCAGCCTTCTGATTGGAGCAGATAGAGGCATAAACTGCTGCAAGAACCTTTCATCTCGGAATCGTTTGTACTCAGCTTCTCCTTCATGTCTAAATCCAAGAAGTCTTTCAGCAACAGCTGGTGCAATGAACTCATTTGTCAAGATGTTGTGAAGTCTAACTTCACTACCATCGAGAAATGGATTTTCTCTGGATTCTGTATACTGAAACATCTTTTGAATGCTTACTTCCATGTCACTTCTAAGGGAGCCACCCAGCTCATGATGGATTCGCAATTCGTAGTCAACTTGATGAACATTCAATGTCTTCAGAAATGTACTCCGTATAGTAAGAACCTCATGGCATACTAGTTTCCATTCAACAACATATTATGCTTTCTTTGTCTGTCCAATAATGCCTCCAAGCTATTTCTTTAACCTGTTGAGTGTCTGTTCTAGAGCCAAGTCAACACCTTAACCGTTAAACTTGCCCAGAGTTCTTCTAACAACGAAATGCCCTGCCATAAACTTTTCGTAGATTTCAGGATGATTCTTCTCCAGAAGTTTCATGTTTTCGAGGTAGAGAGAGCACCATCTTAAATAGTTCACTCTGTCAAAAATCTGGAATACAGGTAGTTGCCCTTGAACTGTTTCTACATGCATTCTCCAAAGACCCTCTCGATCTGCCCTGATGATGCACTTCAATAGATAAACTAGGTAGAGAAATCCTTCCAAATATTGGCAGTGTTCTGAGCGCTGAGCATTTCTCTCTGTGAAAAGTTTAAACTCCTTGAACAGACCATCTTCTTCGGCAATGAGTTATTCAAAGAGTTGCTGTGAAACTCCTCTGTATTTACTTTTCATGTCTTCACCTAAATAAGACACCTGATCTAATGCCTCAGTTGGTCTTCCATTGTCAATAAAGGCTTTAGATTTCAGTCTTTCAATAACCTCAGGAAGCATAAAGATACCCTTTGCAGATCGCACATACTTTGTTCCCTTCATAAAACGTTCTACCACTTTTGGGCCAAAAATACTATTTTCGATAAGAAGTGTTTCCAGTCCACTCCCTATGAGGTACTTTCCAGTACAGGCTAAAAGTATTCTAGTCAAATGGGAGGAACCTATTAAAAGTACAATATTTTGGAATTCACCTGTGCACATTTGAATTTCAGCAGCAATATGGTGTACACCTTCATCACAGGCAAGCTGTAGTGCTGTTTGTTTAAGACGTGTGAGGAGAAATGATGAAAAAGGGAAAACACCCAACTTACTGAACATCCAATGTATTAGCTCTACACTTCAAGGGCATCTTCAAAGATAATTTTTTATGGTGTACACTTCACCATCCATTTCAAGGCCAACAAGTACATTGCTACCAACAGATTACGGCTGGGTAATGAGTGATGACGCCAGCGTTATGTTGCTACCTGAGCCAAGAATGAAGGACTTTCCAGAAGATGTCCTTACAACTTGTGGATGCAAAAAATGTGATGGTGGACGATGAAGATGCCGGAGCCATAACCTGGAATGTGTTTCATTTTGTAAATGACAGGATATGTGTCAAAATATGTCGGAATAACTATAATAGTTTTACTGCTTAAATGTTATGTTTTACTGTGTAAGCACTGCATATTCTTACGATATTCTAAATGTATCATGTAATAGCTCTCTGTTTGTATTAAAATTGTCTACTTAGAATCGATAATGGATAACAAGAATTAATCAAACATTTATATTAAAATAAATCAGATAATTTTCGATTTCAATGGATTTTTCAAGTTTTAATAATTAATAACTGAAAAAAAATTCAATTTCTCCCTTCTCACTGTACCTAAATTAAATTAAGTACATTCATTTTATAGGAAATTTTATGTGGAATCCAAGGGTGTAATAAAATTTAACATATAGTACATTTAAGCAATAAGTAGATAAAAAAGAAAACCTGGCACGACACACATTATTCAATAGTGAAATCCAATATGGCGGCGTTAAAAAAATCTGACCAAATTTCAGATGTCTATCCAAACTTTTTCATTCATTTTGACATCACCTAACAGGACTCAGTCACAGAATTTGTCAAGCAAGAAATTCCTTCGGGTCTTATGTGTAGGGACTGGACTAAACCTGTTGGAAAGATATCTGCTAGAATCCAGAATTCTATCGACATAAAAGTGATATTTCCAACGCGCAACATTTATAACGAAGTAAATTTCTCCGTCATTTTTATCCGCGCCAGGATTCGAACCCGGGTCCCCTCATTCCGGAATAAGTTGCTCTACCAATTAAGCTACGCGGACGTTTTATTCTGATTCCTATCTGCCTTTATGTCGTGTGCGTCCTTCTGGCAGGTACGTCACATCTCCTGGTACGTTACATCATCTCCCCCTTATTTTTTTTTTTATTTTTTTTTCGAAGTGCTGGAGAAGGGATTCTCTGATTTTTCCTATCTCTCGGTGTGGAAATAACATCACACCATAGCGAGATTTTGAACGGTCGGGTCATCCGGATAGTTCGGGCGCCATTATAACGAAGTAAATTTCTCCGTCATTTTTGTCCACGCCAGGATTCGAACCCGGATCCCCTCATTCCGGAATAAGTCACTCTACCAATTGAGCTACGTGGACGTTTTTTTTTATTCTGATTCCTATCTGCCTTTATGTCGTGTGCGTCCTTCTGGCAGGTACGTCACATCTCCTGGTACGTTACACATTTTAGAACTAGATGATATGCTTTGTTATTGTCAAGACCTACGTTCCTTTCAAAGGTGGAACACAACTGGAGGTATTGTGACAGAAACTACCCTAGTTTAACTATAAAGGCAGAGTACTTGTATTATTTGATTACTTGTATTATTAGGATAGAGTTCCTTGCTAAAGAGGAGTAAGGAAACAATCTTCTCCTTGGGGAAGTTAGTGACGAAAATATCTGGGCTGATGAGGGAACTTTTGGTCTACAGCATTAACCCTTTAACGACCATGACTCTAAAATCTAGTATCACTCTAAATACCATAACTCCCGGAACTGTCTGTTGTTTCACTTCTTTGTTTAGTAACAGCAATGGTGGCTGACGGTGACTCCTGCTGTTCCCTCATAGGTCGTGCAAATTTAAAGAACAGGTAAGGGTCGGAAATCTGACTCACTCTAGTCAGGCGTTTTGGGCGGCTATGGTCGTTTGTAGGTACTGGCGTTTTGGGCGTTATGGTCGTTGAAGGGTTAATAAAAGGTCCGAATGGAGAGAATACAATCGTTCAGCACTTTTTTTTAATTAGAAAGCGACTCTTGTTTGATCAATCACTTTTTTGCATTAATTCAGTGCTTCATTCGGTGCTTGTTTTAGGCTATGTGGTAGGTATCCAGTTGGGAAAGGCCTGTCTTTAACAGCCGCAGCATGGGCACCTGTTTGCTGAACTGAATGTGTTCTCAGTCTTGTCAGAAATGTTAGAGAAGGTAACAAGCCCTTCATTCCTGCGAGTAATATACCAGTAACTCCTGGAGACAGTGGATGGGTAGAAAGAAGAAAACTTCAGATCAAGGGAAATTGGCAAACATTTCTGAGATCATGCCATGCTCAATGTGCCAACGGAATCTGATTCAGACACCACACATTGCTAAGAAGCCTTGAAAAGGAAATGGAACAATGGACCTAAAGGAGAAACAGCATAAACTTTGCAATTCACAAATCCATTAGTGACGAGAAGGTCAAGATTTCAAAGTTTATGGCTATTTACACCAGGAATCCTTGCTAGAGTATCAACCTACTGAGCTAAATTGCAGGATGTAGCAAAAGATTCTACATCTCTGCCTTACGGAAAGTTAGAAAAAAATAAGGAAAACAGCCCACCTCACGTGCACTGAAGTTTCTAAGAATAATTGTATCTACTGATGAAAATTCGGAGTTGACAGTCAAACAGCTCGCTGTGGTTAGCGTCATAGACAGAATGGTAGAAGCAACGAATGAATTTGTAATACACTATCTACCAACAAGTAATTGGGCACCTGTGATAGCGAAGGAAAACGAAGTTTATTCACCTTCAATAGTTGGTGGAGCCTCCACGAGCGGCGATTACAGCTGGGACCCTCCGGGGCATACTCTCAACCAGGCGTTGTACGACGGCTAGCGGTATTTTCTTCCACTCGGCTTGGAGAAGACAGGTCAGTTCCTTCACCGATTTCGGACGCTGGGGGCACCCCTTAAGTCGACGCTCCAACTCGTCCCACAGGCTCTGCGCAGACCAGTCCATTCGGTTAACACATTGTCACCATACTAAGCCATGGTGGACCTCGCAACATGACAGGTGGCATTGTCATCCTGAAAGTAACATGGGTTCACCCCGTAAAACTGCTATAACGTAGGAAGCGCATGGTCATCCAAAATGGTGAGTAGGTCTCGGCGTTGAGTCTACCAGGAATTGCGACCAAGGGTCCCGTGCCATACCAGGAGAAACACCCCCATAGCATAATTCCACCGCCGCCGAACTTCACAGTTGGCACAATACATTCCGGCAGGAGGCGTTCTCCAGGCAGACGCCAAACCCAGACCCTGCCATCCGAACGGTAGAAGGTGAACCTTGATTCGTCGCTCCAGAGAACCTGTTTCCACTGTTCAACGGTCCACTGTCGGCGTTCTTTGCACCACGTTAGCCAAGCAGCGCCATTGGACTTGGTGATCAAAGGCTTGTGGGCGGCGGCACATCCATGATAACCGAGCAGATGGGCTTCCTTGTGGATGGTATTCATCGAAAGAACACTCCCGGATGCCTGTTTAAACTCCTCGCGGATGTGGCCCATTGGTTTGGTGCGGTTCTTCCGAATTTCTCTGGCCAGCACCTGTCAGTCTCTAACTCCCAGTTTTGTGGGTCTGCCGGGTCGGTGCACGTTCCAACAGTCACCTCTCATTTTCCACTTGCCAATCGCGTAGGCCACTGTCGATTTTGGGTACTTTAACTCGCTGGATATGTCACGTATGGATCGGCCATTTCTGTGATACCCGACGATTACACCTTTCTCGAAATCAGAGAGCTCCGAACTGCGTGGCATCTTGCATGCGACTGGTTGCGTTGTTGTTTCCCACGCGATATTTAATGGCGGAGGCCGTGACGTGTATCAGGACCACAGATATCGTCGATCGCAGGGGTGTCCAATTACTTGTTGGTAGATAGTGTAGAACGTGCAACAAGGAGACCTTGAACCCCATTGGATGAAAGATGGTATCCCACTCAGTATACGCCTACATCGTACTTTAGAATTTTCGATATACACAAAATTACCTTTTCAAAAAAAATCATAGTGAATCAGGCAGTCAGGATGCTGGAGATTCGTAGCATCATGTGAAGTGGATATCTGTGATTTTGTTACAAGGAACATGAGTGAACTGATCATTTCTCGACCTTCATGAATAACATAGAGGAAAGTATCTAATCTCCGGATACTGATACAGTGAGTATGAAAATGATGGTTTGGACAATATTATTATATATAATAACAACATGATGCAGCTGTACACCTAAGTTCAGTTGAAGAGGCATTATTGTAACTTTAGGGCTAGTTGCCTGGATAATAGCTTCCCCAATATTTGCTACTATCAGATCATTTTCTTTTCCCGTAAAAACTGTTTGAAGAAACAAATCTAATGTTTCTGGCAGAAGAGACTTGTTGTACTTCAAAGAAGGAACGTCAGTTGGAGATGGGTAAATTATCTTTGACAGTTGGCATACCTTTAATCTCAGTTTTGATTATTTTTCCAGCTCCTTTAATAAGCTTTCTTTTCTTGTCTTCTATGTTGGATTCTCTCAGGCAATCATTGTATTCACTGAGCACTGCTTCTACAGTCTTCTTAAAACTGACATTTCGTTTTCCATTGATTTCTGTAAAGATTACATTCTCACCATTGTGATCAAGTATTCTCCTTTTCATGTGTTTTGCACTAAATGCATTTTCTCCAAATTTTTCTTTCATTCTGTGAACATTAATCATTTCCAATTTTTCTTTCATTCTGTGAACATAACAATTATTCATTAATTGTTATCTGCTCATTGTCATTCTCTTCAAAGTGAGTACACCTAGAAATATTTCATTCACATCAGCACTCTGACGTTGACCCTTTGGAGCTTTAACACCACCATAATGAAGCGGAAAGCCTTTCATTGTTCTAAAAATTGTACTGCATGTCTGGTGGTGCAAAGCAAAAGGCATATGCGGCGTGAAGATCACTAACTGTCAAAATGTGTGCCAGGACCTCGTTTGTCCAGTATCCTTTCGACTTTCACAGATGTTTGCAAGTGTCGCTTAAAACCTGGTTGTTCCAACTGGATACTCATTATATCCTCTTTTTTTCCCCTTCATAGATCTTCGCTTGCGTTCCACAATACAGACAATATTCATTTAGTTTAAAATCTGGAACTTAAGATCGTAACATTATAGATTAAATGGAAGATTGTTCAGTTTCTGTTTTCCGCTTGTCACGGTTAATCACATTTACATTCCAGTATTTCTGGCGACAATCAACATGAGCACCCTGTCCAGCACATGCATCAATGCTTTCACCACGTTCCTGGTTTGCGCTGTTGATTCTAGCACCTCGTGTTGCTGTAAGAACGTTTGCAGGTTTTGTCTCATCACAAGGTTTTCCACATATAGAACACAGTCTCCCAGAATTTTAATCTTCACCCAGCAAAAATAGTCTTGCTGGGCCAGCACTGCCAGCAATGGCCCAGCACTATGTTGCCGCTGCCGAACCGTCAATAAAAGGTCCGGGCGGCCAACAGAAGGGCCAGCAGTTCAGGCCAACTGCTGGCCAACAGTTGGCACCCCATCAGTTGTCATATGCCACAACAGGGCCAGCAGTTCAGGCCAACTGCTGGCCAACAGTTGGCACCCCATCAGTTGTCATATGCCACAACAGGGCCATCAGTTATTCATCACAGGCAGTAGGTGCCACAAGTGGCCCTTCAGTGGCCCTGCAAGCACGTGCCAGAAATGATGGCTAGACTAATGTGGTCCGCTAGTTTGCCGGTAGTGGCAGCCGGCAACCACGTGACGTAACTGATGGCTTGCCGAATCTTGTCCGCCAATTTCCCAGTAGCGGCCATAAAAAAAATCAAGGATGACCGCAGTTTCCCAAAGCTACAACTTTTTTCTCCCCTTACGAAACTTGTGGATTATAGCACTGCGCTGGGGAAATTTTCTCAACGGACCGGAACAACGCCCGTTTGGATCTGGGTGGATACGAATCAGGGCTGTTGCCGTGGGAGGTGAGCGCTCTTCCGACCGGACTAATTTGCCATGCCCGAGCGTGTGCTTGAAGCTGTCTGTTTCGTGCGGAATGTGTAATCGAATGGTTCTCTCATTTTACAATATTGCGAGGTATTTTTAATAAAAGTCAGTTTCATATAATTAATATATTTATTTTTTCAACGTAAGGATAGTTTTTTTTTTTTACCATTTTCAAGGTGTGTACCAACTTAAAGTCGCTTTCCAAAGTTTTGTACTGTCCTTATCGTCTTGAAAGGCGATTGTTGAATTAATATATATTTACCCGGGTTCATGTCATATTCTGTTACATTTTTAACGTTGTATTTTTCCTTTTCGTTATCCGAAACGACATTTGTTTTAAAGAGGAAAGATATTTTATTTTACTTCTCGTTATTTTTAAAAGCGAATTCCTCCCAGTCTTGTGTATTCAACCCATGGATGAGTACATTATGTTCACATAGCGTTGCTTTTGTTTTTCTTTCAAATAATTAATAAATTTTGTACGCGTAATATTCTTTTTTTTTTCCAACAAACGTTTTTTTAATGTTTTTCCAGGACATTTGTTTCAAGCGGTTTCAAATTTTTTCTTATTATTCACCACTCCATTCCATGAATTGTTATTCATTGGAATGGAGTGGGTGTATTTCATGGCTGTAATCTAGTATTTCATGGCTTAATCTGATATCTTCGTCGACGTAGAATTTCATTAGGAAATTAATTCGCCTCTCTACATATGGATTTTTTTTCTTAACATCCGCTAAAATAACACGATGGCGATAGCGTCGTCTTCAGCTAACTGGTACCATGAGAGACTTAGCAAGCGTTGCTTCTGCGCATGCGCAGTCCCGTTGCTTCCTCCTGCTGTTGGGGTTGCATTAGTTGCCAGCAACAGGCCACTAGTGGCACTTGCTTGGAGGCTCACAATTCACGGCAATGCTGCAGGGCCATCAATGGCTCGCCAACTGATAGCGCTGCCACCAACGGACCACTACCGGGCCGTGAGCGGCAGATTTCAGCCAGCAGTGACCCATCACAGCCAGCTGGTGGCCAGCAGTTTCCCAGCACTTGTGTTTTTGCTGGGCAGTGATCATTCAAAAGGAAACCTGAAGCAAATATACAGCCATGATTTTACTTATATGTAAAGTTTTTATATTGAATCAACATAAAAGCAAAAAAAACTGCCAGCATCCAAAATCATTTAATAAATCAATAACATTCTGAAAACTTTGCGAAAATCAGTTTTTTTAATAATAGAACTTCGTTTACTACTTGACTAGCTTAACCAATTTCGTGTTTCTGTACATCGTTTGAAAGGAAATTTCTTTCTTTTTTATTTTTTTAATTGGGGGTTTAACGACCACCATAAGCAACTCATTGGGCTATAAGCTGTCGCCCGTCCCTAATTTAGGATCACTGGTTCCAGGGAAGGGAAATAGCCAGTGCCGTAAGACAAACAGAGCATTCACGCCTCACCGGAATTCGAACCCGGACCCATCTCGGACGAATGACCAGCAGTCATCGCTTAGACCACTGCGCACTTGGAGTGGCGGAAATTTCTTTGCAAACAAAAAAGTTAATAACAAATTGCCTGCTCGGAGTGATAGAAATATAGTTATTTAGCAAAAACTGTCGGAGTGAACCGCCATATTGGATCAGGCATTTTGAAAGTGTTTCCCTACTTATATTGTTCTAGATTTTTAATATGTTGTTTGTAGGAGTAAAAGGAAGCTAACAGCGATAGAATCATTTCTGCTGCAATTAGTTCCAGGTTGATCCTCATTTTTGCGTAGGTTTGTTAGCCTACCAAAGATGTTCAATGCCGCTGAAAAGTCAGAGTAGAAACCAGTTAACTCTGTTGATAGAGGCATCTTGTACTCACAGTAGTGTTATTATCTCGTCATAGCTCAGGCGAAGATACAGAGGGGTCCCGGGGTACCCTGTGATTTTTAAACGTGGTTTTATTTTGTGCAAAAACAACTGTTCCGAGTAAAGAAAAAAAATGCCATCCCAATATAATTAAAAAAAGTTGAATGTTTTTCTGGTATACAGCGTATGTAATATTTATTCAAGTACAAAGTTTCGTCCGCACTGTGCCTTTTAGTCCACCATCGGAAAAGTTATACAGATATGTACACATACAACTGACACCCAGGAAAAATTCTTACAATTTAAGCAAGCTCAGCCTTTTCTTCTGTTGTTTTTGTTCTACGTTCGACAGCGATTTCATAACGGTGAAAGATAAAAAAATGAAAGAAGGCAAAAACTCATGCATGATATCTTATTAATCATCGAGGCAAAATCAGGGCCAGGGTGGTATTTTATAAACTAGAGCACAAATAAAGAGATTTTTTTATATAAGTCTCAGAGCTCATTTAAGATGTCTGTAATGTTGTAAGATTTTTGTAAGATTTCTGTAATGTTTTGTTTCACTTTCCAGTTAAACAAGAAAGATAATACCGAATTCTCTTGCAATGCGCAGGTCTTTTTAATCCTTCCCGTTATATGAACAAAACTGCGTTGTCTCCTCTGTGTGTGGTATGGGAGAGATAGAAGTCATTATACGAGAAAGGGCTGACCGAAACATGAGTCACGTTTAACGTCTGGGAAGAAAAATGTTGTGAACCCTCTACTGGTCAACTCCAAAAATGTTTACTTACTCACTTCCCCCTTACACATTAAACTAGGACCTATGAAAGTTTTTTTCCAAAGCAATGGACTAAAATAGCGCTGGATTCACATATCAAAAAACAAAAATTCCCCAGAATTAGTGACGCCAAAATTAAGAAAGGGATTCTTGTAGGCAATCAAATAAGGAAGTTGATACAGGATGAAAATGTTGAGAAGTTGGGCCATGTTAAAAACAAGTTAGTAAAATCATGCAAAGCATTGATTATGATACGCTTTCCAACATACCAGAAATCATAACTCAAGTTATGAGGATAATGGCTGTGGAATAAATCTCGCTCCTGCGCACTGACGTTTGACCCCATTTCGATGATATTAAACAGAATTGGTTCAGTATACCTCCGGAACAACATACTAAAGATTTGTCGCAATCGAAGAATTTTTACGCAAGTTATGACGCACAAGGGCAATGGAATGGATTCCGCTCCTATGTCGTGACCTTTGACCCCATGTCATCCATTTCAATAGGATTTGTCCCCACGTTGTCCCCTACCACATACTAAAATTTCATCGAAATCGAAGCATTTTTACGCAAGTTATGACGCATAAGGGCAATGGAATGGATCCCGCTCCTATGTCGTGACCTTTGAATTTCGTCCATTTTTAATAGGGTTTGTCCCCAGGTGGTGCCCTACCACATACTAAAAGTTCATCGAAATCGAACCATTTTTACGCGAGTTATCGTGCGGACAAAGTTGGAGCATATACGCTTCTTCAACCTACGGTTGGAAAGCGTAAAAAAACTTAGAAATATTTCAGAAGTGTTACTAAAAACTTATTTGAAAATTTTAAAGAAAAAATCGATCGTGACTTCGTGTGTGAACTCCTGGATTCATAAAGAGCTATGGAATATAATATGTCGCTGAAAATTCGTTTCCTGGACTCCCGCTTGTATTTTTCCCCTGAGAATCTAGGCGCTGTCAGCGATGAACATGGCGAGTGATTTCATCAAGATCTTTCGAGCATGTAGGCGGTACCAGAGGCAAGTGGAGTCCCAGTATGCTGACTGACTACTGTTGGACACTCAAGACAGACTTTATGGTTTATAAGTACATACTCCCGTTATAAGAAACTCGAATATAAGAAATTTACGATTATAAGAAAGAAATTTATAAATTTGGTTGGCCCAGTGTTAAAGTATAGGAACGTTTCGTGTTTACATGAAAGCAAAAAAATCAAATTTCCGTTATAAGAAAGTTCCAAAAAATTTATTTCCAAAATAAAATTCCTTTCGGCCTTCATTGTAATGTTTCTTCTCTTTATCTCCCATGTAACTTCATGGCCATTTTCGGAGCGTTTTCCACCAGATAATGAATGCACGTCGTCTTTTCCCCCTTCGCTCCTCCCCACATGCATGATTAACGTTTTCTTGGAAACGGTAAATCCCGTTCTGACTTCCCCGTCCAAGAACTCTAGGTCATCACCTGCACGTTCATAGATGAAGATCGGTACATTGCTACATACAGTACGTACGTATTCTTTGTTCTCATGTTTTCATTTTGCACTGTTTTTGAGTTATATTTCTTCCTGTTTGCATTAGCGAGAGAACTAGTGATCTGACTGTTTGATATGAAAGGACGTTCCTAAAATTGCTCTTCAAAGATTGGAACGATCTTAGAAGCCATGTCTGAATGACGTAGCTTGCGCGAGTGTAAGCGGAGAGAGCTCGTTGGGGACATTTACCGGTGTGTAGTTACATAGTCGGGGGGCAGTTTACGGGGCCCCGAATTGTCATGTTGTCCACCCCGATCAGTCATTGCATGAAGCGTTAGAGTTGTTACAGTTCTGAGTTGTTAGATTTTTTCAGTTGCTTGTGTACAATGGCACCACAGCGTAAAGCTCTGTCAATCGAACAAAAGATAAAGGTCATCGAAGCTGTTGATAGCGAAAGGAAGAACATGGATATTATATATAATTTACGATTACTAAACTTGCGGTGTTAATACATATTAAAAATACCAACGTTTCTCACAATAAAATGTTTATTATACATCAACTATAGTTTCGCAGAGCGCTTTGCTTGGCTTTACAGGAAGAATTGGACAATTGCCACAGAATTCGGAATTACATCCTCCATACTTTCCAACATTCAAAAGGCGCGGAAAAAATCCTGTCCGGCGCCATAAAGCAAGATCAGAAAGGGATTCGAGCTCAAACATATATTCAGACGTCGACAAGTGCACTACTCTCGTGGTTCAAAGACGCAATCTACATATTAGCGGTGCTAAGAGAAGACCAGAGTCCTTGTCGTTGGATTTGAACATACCGATTTCAAGGCCAGCAGCGGTTGGATTAGCAGATTTAAAAATCGATGCGATATTGTTTGCCATCAGCTGTGTGGTGAGTCCGCCTCAGTGTACAAAACTACAGCAGAGGAATGTATGACCACGTTAATACCGATCATTGCTAAATATGATGCACGAGATGTCTACAATACAGATGTGACCGTATTATTTTTCCGAATGACTCCGGATAAAATTTTTGCATTCAACAAGTTAGTAAAATCATGCAATGCATTGATTATGATAAGCTTTCCAACATACCAGAAACCGCGCGCAGACAAACCCTCCTCCCTACCCTGACTATTGATTCCTTCTAAAGTTTTGTCGCAATAGAAGCATTTTTAGTTAAGTTATGGGGATAATGTCTGTGGAGTAAATTTCGCTCCTATGCCCCGACCGTTGGCCCCATTTCGATTATATTCAACAGACCCTGTTCAGTATACCACTGGAACAACATGATAAAGTTTTATCGCAATTGAAACATTTTTACGTACGTTATGATGCATAAGGGCGATGGAATGAATCCCGCTCCTGTGTCCTGACCTTTGATCATATTTCACCCATTTTCAATAGGTTTTGTTCCCAGGTTATTCCCTACCACATTCTAAAATTTCATCGAAATCGAAACATTTTTACGCGACGTTATCGTGAGGACAGACAGACAAAGTTGGAGCATATACGCTTCACCCTACGGCTGGAAAGCGTAAAAAAGTAAAACGTAAAGATCACAAAGATATAAGAACAAATTAGTAAAATCATGCAATGCATTGATTATGATACGCTTTCCAACATACCATAAATCATTACTCCAATTATTACTTAAATTATGAGGATAATGGCTGTAGAATAAATCTCGGTCATATGACCTGACCTTTGACCCCATTTCGATGATATTCAACAGAACCGGTAAAGTATACTTCCGGAACAACATGAAATTTTTTTGTCTCAATCGAAGCATTTTTACGTAAGTTATAACGCATAAGCGCGACGGAAGGGATCCTGATCCTATGTCCTGACTTTTGACCCCATTTCACTCATTTTCAGCAGGGTTCGTCCCCAGGTGGTCCCCTACCACATACTAAAGTTTCATCGAAATCGAACCAATTTTACGTAAGTTATAACGCATAAAGGCAATGGAATGCATCCCGCTCCTATGTCCTGACCTTTGACCCCACTTCACCCATTTCCAATAGGGTTCGTGTCCAGTGGTCCCCTACCACATACTAAATTTCGTAGAAATCGAACCATACATGTGTATTTATGCAAGTTATGACGTATAAGGGCAATGGAATGCATCCGGCTCCTATGTCGTGACCTTTGACCCCACTTCACCCATTTTCAATAAGGTTCGTCCCCAGGTGGCCCCCTACTACATAATAAAATTTCATTTAAATCGAACTATATTTACGCAAGTTATGATGCACAAAGGGTAATGAAATGGATCCCGCTCCTATGTTGTGACCCTTGGCTCCATTAACCCCATTTTAATAGGGTCCGTTCCCAGGTGGTCCCCTACCACATACTAAAATTTCATTGAAATCGAACCATATTTACGCAAATTATGACGCGTAAGGGCAATGGAATGGATCCTGCTCCAATGTCGTTAGCTTTGACCCCATTAACCACATTTTCAATAGGGTTTGTTCCCAGCAGGTCCCCTACAACATACTAAAGTTTCATCGAAATCGAACCATGTTTACGCGAGTTATCGTGTGGACAGACGGGCAGACGGACGAACGGAAAAAGCTGAAGCATATACGCTTATTCAACCTATGGTTGGAAAACGTAAAAAACGAAAAATGTCATGGTGGTAAAAATAGTTTGGAGGCCTTACACTTCTTGCAAGCAATATGGATGGTTCAGAAAAGAGAGAAATCGTTGTGATTGGTAAATCGAAGAAGCCTTGGTGTTTTGCAAGGATTCCATATTTATCAGTGAAATATCTGTCTATTAAGAAAGCTTAGGTGATTTCTTCTATCTTCGAAGCCTGGTTAAAGGAATGGGACAATAAAATGAAAACACAGAAGAGGAAAATTCTGCTTGTTTTCGACAACTTTTCCGCCCATAGATGTTGCATAAAGCTAGATTCAATTCAGGTGTTGTATCTTCCTTCAAACACAACTTCTCAACTACAGCCCCTTGATCAGGGGATCATTCGATGCCTAAAGGTGCCTTATCGGAAGAGACTAGTAAGGCTGATGGTTTTAAACATGGAGGCAAGAAAGGAGACGAAAACTGATGTGAAAATTGCCATTGATTTTGTACACGCCGCTTGTAATTCAGTGGATTCTACAGTATTTAAGAACTGCTTTCGGAAAGCTGGATTTCATAATGAAGATAATTCTAAAATGGAACAAGACTTTGAGGATGAAGTTCCCCTTGATGAGTGGGTTCAATTGGATGTGAAAGGTGTTTCTTTTGAGGATTTTGTCACTACAGATAACGGTTTGCAAAAACATTGCCTTAGCTGACTATGTGAGTAGGATTCCAAATGCTCAAGAAGCAGAGAAAGAGCGATGTTTGATTGGTCTCTAAAAATGTGAGACGATTGTAATGGTAAATGCAGAAAAATAGACTTATATAACAGATTTGTTTTAAATAAAAGGTATGTATTGATGTACACTTGTTTATTCATAAAATACATGCACTGTACGTTATGTATCTGCTTTAATTTCGAAGTTTTAACCATTTTAATCGAAACTCGGTTATAAGAAATTTCGGTTGTAAGAAACTGATTTTCAATCTCCTTGAACTTTCTTATAACGAGAGTTGACTGTATATGTAAATATGCAATTTATTCAAACTTAAACTGCATGTCACTAAAAACCTTGCGTGATGGAAAAAAACTGATATCATATTTGAATTCAACATAAAAAATCTTATTAAAATCGGATATTATTTATTGTGGGACAAAAACAGTTTTATTTTGTAGATCAGTGATATTTTTAATGCTTCTTCTTATAACTGTACTTTCAAACATGAGTGATCCTTATATATTAAGGTAATACAACAATTGTCACAAATATTTTATTTTTTCAAGTCGACCAATGTTTCGCTGGGTTCTGACCTAGCTTCATCAAGACGAATGGCGCGTAAATATTCAAATTGTACATATTTAAATTAAATATTTCAATTAAATATTTAAATATTCAGTTGAACAGACGGAAGGTCTGGCCATGAGCAGCCCACTGTCACCTGTACTATGTGAGATCTACATGCGTCGATTTGAAGAAAATCTTTTCAAACCCGTGAAATTTGACTTATGGATACGATATGTATACGATTCTTTCGTTTTATGGAAAGGAAAAAATTCTGAAATCCCGGAATCAGTCAAACTTATAAATTCCATTGTTCCTCACATTCAATTCAGCTACGAAACTGAAAATAACGGATGTCTACCATTACTTGACGTCCTTGTTACTCTCTCAAATGGATCTCTCGCAACTGTAATTTATCGGAAGTCTTTCGCTGTTTTCTCACCTCCACATGCCAAGTTCAATCACCTTTGGCAACAAAAACTCAGCGACTTTTACAGTTGCGTATATCGCGCGATACATGTATGTTCGGATAAAGACAGTTTGGAAAAAGAACTTGATTTCCTTAAACATGTTGCAGTACAGGTAGGATACAACCCTTCCATTATAGACAAGGATCTAACAAAATTCCGGAAACCGAAGCCTATCTCTACGTTAACTCCTGTGATGGGCACATTACGAGAGAATTTTACCATTATTCCATTTTCCCGTGACATTGCCTTCAAAATTTCAAAAATTCTCAAAACCTTTAATTTCCAAATGATTCTTAAACCCATAAATAAAATGAACTTTTTAGGATCAAAGGACTATGTTGAAGACAAAAACTCGTGGGGAATTTATCAAATTTCATGTGAATGTGCATGGCGCTTTGTACATACGACAGACCCGTAGAGCCTTGCGTTTTTGACTGAAGGAGCACAAGACCTATATAGATTCGGAACTGTGACCTAAAGAAGTCATCGATGGCTAAACACTGTTACGAAAAGGACCATAAATTTCTCTTTGAAGAAGCAAAAGTAATTGACAAGCCAGATTCAACCACCGAACTTGATATTTTGGAAGCTTTCCACATACACTGACGGAAAAAAAAATCCCAACACCAAGAAGGGGTTGTGTTAGATAAACGACATTTGGTAGGCGGTGAGAGTACATCTGTAAGATGACGTCTATGCAAATTTCGTGCTCGGCGCACACGTGTGGCGCTAGTAGCGACCCTCGGAACATGCAAAGCAGGTTTGCTGTAAATACGCACTGTAACGTTCGTGAGCGTTAGTTATCGCTGAGATTCGACGTAGTGTGTTGATGTTAGTCAAGAATGCCTTTAAGAAGACGAAGAAGCCATTATCAACAGCTCACGGAGTTTGAACGAGATCGTGTAATAGGGCTACGAGAAGGTGGATTTTCTTTCCGCAATATTGCAGAACGACTTGGCAGGAATGTAGCCACTGTTCATGATTGTTGGCAGCGGTGGTCAAAGGAAGGTACTGCCTCAAGAAGACTGGGTTCCGGCCAGCCACGTGGCACTACTGAGAGGGAAGACCGCCGTGTACGGCGTATGGCCGTGGCGCATCGTACTGCGTCTGCGGCAGCAATTCGAGCTGCAGTTGCCACCACAGTGACACAACGAACTGTTACAAATCGGTTACTTGAAGGACAGCTCCGAGCCAGACGCCCTGTAGCGTGCATTCCACTTACTCCAAACCACTGCCGTTTTCAACGTCAGTGGTGTCAAGCTAGAGCTCATTGGAGGACGGAGTGGAGATCTGTTGTGTTTTCTGATGAAAGCCGGTTCTGCCTGGGTGCCAGCGATGGCCCTGTGTTGGTTAGAAGGAGGCCAGGTGAGCGCCTGCAACCAAACTGTCTGCGGCCGATACACACTGGACCTACACCTGGAGTTATGGTCTGGGGAGCAATTTCCTATGACAGCAGGAGCACTCTCGTGGTTATCCCACGCACCCTGACGGCACAGTTGTACGTCGGTCTGGTGATTCAACCTGTTGTACTGCGATATATGAACAGCATTCCAGGGGGTGTTTTCCAACAGGATAACGCTCGCCCGCATACCGCTGTTGTAACCCAACATGCTCTACAGAGTGTCGACATGTTGCCGTGGCCTGCTAGATCACCAGATCTTTCACCAATCGAGCACGTATGGGACATCATTGGACGACAACTCCAGCGTCACCCTCAACCAGCATTAACCGTCCCTGTATTGACCGACCAGGTGCAACAGGCATGGAACTCCATCCCACAAACTGACATCCAGCACCTGTACGACACAATGCATGAACGTTTGCGTGCTTGCATTCAACATTCTGGCGGTTACACCGGTTATTAATGTACCAGCGTTTCACATTTAAAATGGCTCTTCTCGCGCTTACAATAAGCTGTGATCTTGAAACCTTAATCGATTAAATATGTTACCTATACAAATGTATTGCCACCATTTCATTCCTCTACAACTATTTTTTCGTGGTGTTGGGATTTTTTTCCGTCAGTGTATATCAAAATTCTTCGCAACTTGTTAATGACATTGCATCCACACCATTTCTATCAAGAGCGTGGAAGAAACTAACCAAAACTCGCGACTGTAAACACCATTTATGATATCATGTACAATTTGAATATTTACGTGCCATTCGACCTGATGAGGATACTCAGCGAAACCTTGGTCGACTTGAAAAAATAAAATGTTTGTGACAAACGTTGTATTATCTTAATATATATAATCGTCACAAGACTGTAGTATCTGATTTCAAGAATAAGTGATCCATATTTAAGCAATTCATTCATTTCGAAGCACATTTTAAGGGATCCCTTTTTTACTTCAAATAGATTCGAGGAACTGGGCCTAATTAACGAAAAAAGGGTTATTCGAATGAAAAATAAATATTGGAATACACAGGACTAGTTAACTATCTTTTCGTAGACGTGTTTAGAGAAAATCGTGAATTTGAATCTTGTCCATATTCTGTTGATACTCCTCATGCAGAATGAAATCTAACATGGCGTGACAGCAGAGGCGTCGGAACTATTTTTTGACAACGGGGCCAAAATATCAGGATATGTATTTTTTGGTCATACCATAAAACTTATTGCGCTCTTGTAAAACAAGGCATGGTGACGTCATTTGAATGAAAGCAATTATTAATTAGATTTCTCATTACGGACGTAATTAAAAAGGAAGAAAAGTGAAGGAGCAAATGTAATGTTTCGCTGTTGCCCGAAAATGAGTGCAAGGGCAGTTGCTCCTCCCCGTGCACCCGTGGTTCCGATGCTGCTAGATGACAGGTAGAAATTAGCAGTGTTCTTAAAATTTGCCAAAGACAAAAACAGGCAATTTCCACCTACTTTACTTTCAGATGTTTAAATTTGAACTATTGAATGTATTGCATTAAGCAGTGTGGCGTATATTTCCTTTTAACTTTCCGTTTTTATCGACCTTTCACTTATCTATATTTTCGTTGCTTTTCCTTATGTTTTCCATACTGAACGTCACGTCTGAATTCCCATGAGCCTCCCCGGTAGCCGAGTGGTACTAAACGTTGGCCTTTAATCATACGTCTGACACTGCTCCGGGCTCAAATCCAAATGTAGCATGGATGGTGTGCTTGTCTTACGGTACCAGCTCTCTCCTTCCCTGGAACCAGTGTCCTGAAATTATGGACGGACGACTGCCTACAGCCCATTGAGTTTCTCACTGTGTACATTAAACTCGCAAACAAACAAACAAGTAAAAGAATTCCCAAGAGTTCTTCTCGAAGCCGTGACTGCCGCCCCGGTGGCGCAGTGGTCTAAGCGATGGCCTCTGATCATTCGTCCGAAGGGGTCCGGGTTCGAATCCCGGTGAGGCATGGGTGTTGTGTTTGTCTTTCGGCACTGGCTCTCTCCCTTCCCTGGAACCAGTGACCCTAAATTAGGGACGGGAGACTGCTTATAGCCTATTGAGTTGCTCACGGTGGTCGTTAAACCTCCAACAACAACAACAAAAAAAGCCGTGACTGGCAGTCAGTCAAGTCAGGATGAACAGTGTAAATATAGGGACAGAGCACACAGCTTTTGATTGAACTGGTTATTCTCTGTACTACTTCGGTGTCGTTCTTATCTATTAGGTCTGCTATGTGATTGTCCAAGTTCGACAGCCTTGTTGTTTAAACTTCGAGTGTAATTAGTGTGGTATCTTCGATGAGCTGAGTGATGTTATACAATGAAATCTCCATTAACGGATACCTATGAAAACTGTAACCCCAGAGCATTGACGAGTTTTGGTTGGTACAGAACAACTGCCATAGGATTAATATTAACGCTAACCTCCGAACAACCAAACCTCCTAAAGGACACCTTGCTCCTTAGAATTTCACGTAGTTCATTCAATATTTCGTTAAGAGTGATGAGATAGGGACAAAGAATAATGCTATAGGAACTGTAGCTCAAGGGTAATGGGTTGGATTACGGAGGTAAAATGGCGTGCTTTCGTAAAAGCAAAGTAATTAAAGTTTAGTTCTACGTGAGGCAAGCTCCGGTGTGTATTTCAGTGGCCCTCCGTGAGTAGCGGGAGTGGTTGTTGATCCTTGGAATGTGGTCCACCCGTTTGCAACGATATGCTTCGGTTTGGTCCATGTTAGTTCTGTTCTTGCTTTCCGGAGCTCTGTTACCTAATTTTACAGTTACACACCAGATGTCAGACACCCCTTTCCTAAAATCTCCCCCTCTCTTTATATACTGTATATACACTGCCTAACAGAGAAAATGCCACACCACGAAGACGTGAACGTAGCGCCATGCAAATTGTAATTGTGGTGCACACGTAAAAGTTATGCAAATGATTGTATTTGCAGGCCAACCACACCCACACGATCGGGGCGCGGGATATAAGCTGACACCCAGGTTGTCAGGCCATCAGTCGAGATGTCGTCACGGCCGCTAGAAGTGAGTGGTTCTTCTGTAACCGTGTCTGGAGAACGAACAAGGGGAGCCAATGCCGTTAAGACGCCATCGTACGCGATTTCGACAAACGGACGAGTTCACGAGAGGTGCAGTCGTAGGCCTTTGTACAGCCGGGTGGTCTTTGCGTCGTATTGGGAAAGAAAAGCAGCCTGATGCCACAATCATCAGTCGCATTTAGAGACAATGGTCCCAGGAAGGATTTGTGCAACGTCGTAGGGGGACCGCAGAACGAAAACTGACGTCCGAGCGCACCGATCGACGCATCCGACGTCATGCCATAGCGGACCCACAGGCCACAACGGGCGACATTTTACAGAGCGTACGGGGAGGCTTGGATGCTCCGATATCGACGCGGACAGTGTCGTGCCGATTGGCTGCGTCTGGTTTGCTGTCCAGCCGTCCGTTGCGAAGGCTACCCTTAACAGCGAGCCATCGTCGTCACCGCTTGGCGTGGTGTCGCTCCAGAGCTGCGTGGGGTGCCTAATGGAACAGTGTGGTGTTCAGCAACGAATCGCGGTTCTGTCTCACCACGGATGATCGCCGTGTGAGAGTCTGGAGGCGACGTGGCCAACTGGCGGATTTTTCCGCCTTTGTGCAGCTCCACACGGCTCGGCAACGTGGAATCATGGTGTGGGGTGCTATCAGCGCCAACAGCCGCTCACCGCTGGTACGCATTACGGGTACATTAACGGCACACCGCTATGTGGACGAAATGCTGCGGCCCGTGTACCGTATCTTCAGGGCATTCCAAACGGCGTTTTTCAACAGGATAACGCCCGGCCGCATACCGCTGGGATCAGCCTGAATGCTTTACACGGTGTGCGGATGCTTCCTTGTCCAGCACGATCCCCGACCTCTCGCCCATCGAGCATCCTCCCACCCCCTCAAAATGAAGACAAACTGTGGACTCGGATCAACACCACATATGGTCCACGATATCCCAGGAGTCTATGTCAAGCTTTATAAGTTATTAGGGTTTGGTACCAAATTGAGACCTTTTTCAATATCTCTAAAAAGCAGTTTCTTCATAACTTCACTCAAGATGTTAATAGATATATTATTAAGACTAGTTTGGCTTTCAACCAGCCAACTAAGGCATTTGCAGAGTAGAAGTACAACATTATCTTTAGTTTCTCTGAAAAATTGGCCGGTCTTAGAATATGCTTAGACAAGAATCTACAGTTATCCAGTGCTTCAAAAAAGTCTCTCTCTGAACTTCAAGAGAAATATATCTTTACAACCGCTGATAAAGCTAGCAATAATTTGCAATTATTTGTAAAAGTTTCCATTTGGAATTAATTGATCAAGAACTTAATAATAGAGTAGCATATGAGCCTGTCAGTTACAGTACCAAACAACATGGTAATCTGTTTAAAGCCTACCACAGAAAGCTTAAAGTTCCCCTGGTTTGGGGTTATGAGCCTAAATTTCCTTTTCGTTTTGCTACTGCAAAGTTTCATAAATATCCTGTGAAATTTAGTTTCATAGCCAGTAGTGTTAGGAGTCATAAAAAGAAAATAGACCAGACTTTTGAAGCACTTCTGAAAAAAAAATTTGGAGCTTATTAGAAACAGTATTAAATCTGAAGAACACGGATTTTTGGATTATAAATAACAATTCCGAGGTGATTTCTTTTTTTTTAGCTTAAGGCCCATAGATATTAATAGTTATGATTTTGAGAACCTATATACTAATCTGCCTCTTTCCGATATTATTTCCAAGCATAAGGAGATGTTTGTAGAATTTAAAATTAAGCAAATAGTTAAAGCCAATACTTGGAATACTTTACTTAACTGTTGTATTAATAATAACCATATTCTTTATAACCAATCTCTCTATAAGCAAATTAATGACATTCCTATGGGATGCTCCCACTCCACCAGTGTTCGTAACCTGTTTCTGTTCTATAAAGAGTATAAGTTTGTAAAATATAGGTCCTTGAACTCTGATAGCTATTTATATACTTACAGATACATTGATGATTTACTCTATATTAATAACTCTGAAATAATAGAGAATGATTTTTCAGATATCTACCCTCGCTGTCTTAAATTAGGTAAAACTAACCAAAGAAACCAGGAGCTTGATTTCTTACATTTAAGTATAAAACTTAATAATGATAACCCTACCATTAGCCTATTTGATAAAAGAAAGAATTTTTCTTTTAAAGTAATTAAATATTTACACTGGACAAATAATATATCCACTAAAGTAATAGAGAATATCCTTATTTCACAGGTACTTAGAATTGCCAGAATCTGTAACCAAACTTCGGATTTCCTTGAACACATTAGTCTTCTCATATACAGCTTTCTGGAGAACCATATACCAGCTAACTTTACTAAAACAGCTTTCAGAAAAATAGTCCTTAAAAATAGAGTTAGGTTAGCAGATCTAATTTAATTACATCACAGTTAATAAAATGATTCTGGCCAATGAAAGCCTGTCTGAAAGTTGGTCTAGAGGATGCACGATATATTAACTACCCTTTTGGAACCTTTAGTGCTATGGATAAAACAGTTTCATTATAAAAATAAAAATAATAAAACATTAAATAATAGTGCTAATAAAAAGTTTAAAATGTAAAATAGTTATTCGACCTCAAGAATAAGTAACATAAAAATAGTATAAACTAAGAAAAAAATATAAGAAACTGAATATTATCTGTAGTTTCACTTTAAAGTATTTCGATACAGCTGAATAACATTAAATACCTTTTGGGCATGTTTGATGATATTTTGATTGTATTCCGTTGAGTTTCTGCTCTTTCCAGACAATTAGTTTACCTTTTTCCTTTGAGAGTTTTTTGATTGGTGGATTGCCGTTTTCTGCGGACTGAGTTTTTTGTGTGCGGTCCTGGTGTTGGATAGCTTCCTTCTCCACGCCAGAGTGTGTTTCATGGCCGGCAGGGGGTTTAAACGGCCATTTTGTCTCTTCTGCCATCTCTTTGAAAAGCAATTTCCTAGGTCAGTCATTTCGTTTTTTTCTTTTTGGTAACTTTTGGAAGGTTTTTCGCGTTTTTATGCTTGCTGGCATTCGTTTGTGTTTTTTTAAAATCTAACTCAAAAACTGGCGTAGTTTTTCTCTTGCCTTTTGCTTTGATTTTAATTTTTTTGGCCTTGTTTCCTTGTTGAGCTTTGTTCTGGTTGCATGCTTCGTGGTTTTGATCCTCGTGGGTATGCTGTCTCTTTCGTTTGTCGTAGGAAGGCGCATTTATTGAGTTTGTACTTTCTATTAAAGCATTTTAACAATACTGTGTACATATTGGAACTTTTCTTCTTTATTTAATTTCCCAGGTTTTGTATTACGTTTCATTTGTCTAAATTCTCAACGTGTCTCGAGGCAATAGTCAAAACATTTTTTTTTGTTTTTGGCTCATGGGCTCTGCACTAGGTTTTCCTGGATTTGTGGACGATGAGTCGTTGTAGGTTGGGCCATGTATGTCATAAACATATTGCTAAATTTATTCTTAATTTTTACCTTTTCATGGTTTAGAAAGTGTTTTTTGATTTGTGGAGTCATTTACCTGAAATACATATATGACATAGCAGAAACCTATATTCACCTAGGTTTTTGTAAGATAAGTTAACGCTGTGTTTTGCTGCTCCTTGATAAAGCCAAAGCTTAGCATTTTCAAAGCTTTCTGCATTCTTGCATGTTTTTCCCTGTTTGTTCGCAATGATTCTTTTTCTCTCCTGCTTTTGGCTCCCGTTGAAAATGCTTCTTCTTGTTGTGGGTGTTTTTTCTGAGAATTCTTCTCTGCTGCTTTTGCGCGTTTGGTTTTCAGAAAAAAAAAATTACAAATTTAAAAATTTTTTGCTCGTTCTTGAAGTGTGTTTAAACTTAAATATATATATATAAATCCTGCGGTATTGAACATGCATACATTAGCATTATTAATAACATCTATGGAAATGCAAGTACAAAGGTTCAGATATTTGAGGATACAGCACAAATAAGAATTAGAAAGGAGACAAGGTGACACCATATTTCCCAAGCTCTTTAACGCCACATTGCTAAATGTCTTTCAATCATTCAACTGGGGAAACAAAGCGATAAAGATTAATGGAGATTACTTAACTCAGCTTCGTTTTGCGGATGACGTAGTCATCTTTGCAACTACCCCTTCAGAGCTGCAGATTATGATCCAAGAACTTGCTGACAAGAGTAAAGAAGTCGGATTAAAAATTAACTTTCAGAAAAACAAAAGTTATGTACAATGCTTTTACAAGAAACGATGATTTATCGATTGATGGAGACAACCGATTATCTTGGGCAGCAGATATCGAGTGAGAGTCACATTGATGAAGAAATTAATCGGCGTATAAAACTTGCCTGGAGAGCTTTTGGAAGAAACAGTACAATTTTTAAGAGCAGTATGCCATTATGTCTCAAAAGAAAAGTGTTTAATCAATGCATCCTGCCAGTGCTTACGTATGGAGCAGAGACATGAACCTGAACTAAAAAAGACATACAAAGACTGCAGACAACTCAAAATAGCACGGAGAGATGCATGCTTGGTGTAACTAGGAAAGATAAGAAGAGGAACTTGTTGATAAGGAAAATGACAGGAGTGGACGAAATCATGACCAGAGTGAAATCACTGAAATGGCAGTGGTATTGGTATTGGTAACTGTGGGTACCAAAGTGGTACCCAGTTTATTGCTATAA
The DNA here is from genome assembly GCA_039090855.1 of Macrothele yani. Lineage (NCBI taxonomy): Eukaryota > Metazoa > Arthropoda > Arachnida > Araneae > Macrothelidae > Macrothele > Macrothele yani. The sequence continues at coordinate 75,904,218 of CM077012.1, forward strand.
CGAAATACAAACATAGGAGATTCATTGAATGTTGCAGTACAGAAAACAAAAGTGCGGCAATGTATGTATATCCACGATGCAGCACAAAATTACACAGAAAGGAAATGAATATGCACACGAACAATGAATGGCATATCGGCATGTCAAACGATATGAATAACACATGTGCACAAGTATATGAAATGTACTATGCCATCATAAATCATCCGAACGGAACTTAAATGTGGTTAGCGCGCAAAACATTATTGAGTAACTCATCAACTTTATAAAAATAACAAAGGTAACAAATGTACCACTATTGTAATCCGCGATCGAGGAAAGCACTAACACAGCTAAAACTCACAAGTATAGGAAATTAAAAAAAAACAAGGCACAAATTCAGAAAACAACAGATAAGATAATGATAAAGAGATACTAGGGAGCTCACACAAGTGACGAGACCGATTATTTGTGAAAACACAGCAAAATCACACAATTATAGCAAATTGAAATTACTTATGAAACACCGTAAAAACACACAAATACAGCAAATTTAAAATACACGGAAAACATCAGAATCAACAGGCACTAAGTCTACAAAAACCAGAGAATTTGCGAACTGGTTCGCAAATCCCCTAGCATTAAGAGAACAAAAAATGATCGGTTTGGGGAAGTGAGCTAAAGGTCATCGGCAAGAGGAAATGAAGTATCACATATATGTTTCTCAGCAAGCTCCTTCAAGGAGGCGAGACGGCGCGTGTAACGTCTCAAAAACGCCTGATACCGAGGATCGGTGGCACACAGAGATTTAAAAAATGACACATAAGCTTCGAATTGCGTTACCGCTGCAAACAGGTCCAGATCAGGTGAATGAAGGAATTCTTCAGAACAAACAATCGTACGTGCAGGTTGAAAAAACGTAAAAGTTGCTGTCTGGACAGTGGTCCAGGAACTGGAGGAAACGTTTCAATGGCCTGTAGAACCTCAGCATCAGAGAGAGGATTAACACGACCTGAGCGGAGAAGCATACTGTTTGAAGAATCTTCAGGTGGAGAAAAACCGAAACCAGAAGCACCGGGGACACTAGATGAATCCTCAGAATGAGGCACAGAAAGTTGTTTTAACTTTTTCTGTTTTACAGCGCCTTTGGCAGTTCCAATACTTTTCGAAGAAGAAGCTGAGGCGGATGTATCCATTAGTGACTCAGGCTCACCTCCCGAGTCAGGAGACGAAGAAACCAACGCTGCTGAAGAAGCAATACGTAGCAGATCAGCCTTAGTAAAGACTGGTACAACATCCGAGGCTGCAGGAAGACGTGGCAACAAGGGTATTGTAGACAAGGTTGTAATTGGAGATCCGATAGCCAAGAGGCTAGGAGATGAGCCAAACGGCTGATCTGCCAAACTAACACTCAACACATCCGGATCGGAGCACTCCGCTGTAGACACATCTGTAGTAGAAGACATCTCTGCCAATCTTGAAGATGGATACACAATCGTACTGGTCAGGAGAGGAGGAAAGGCAGCATTGTCCGTGACTGAAATGTTCGTCGGACGGAGAACCGAAGAGGTCGCGTCAGGCAAACTACCGGTAGTGGGGATAGTAGAAAGACCAATGTGGTCAGCAGTGGGATGCGAACTTGATGAAAGTCCACGTCAAAAGCGTTCACAGGGGGCAGTAGTATGATCCTGTGTTTAACAGTGTGTACAATAGTGAGTGGTGAAAACCTTGAAACTGTACGTTCGTGAGTCAATTTCAACAGTAGCTTCTGTAGGGCAATCCGCCAAGGCTTTCTCAGTGGGAAAGACGACCAATAACTGACGGAGAGGTCCTGTAGTATGTGCAAATCGAGTTCCGCGGGGAGCGTCAGAGAGGTGACAAACCTTGTCAACAATTTTACATACAGGACTGACAAGGAGAGGAAGTGCAGTATCAGGCACTTCCTGTGGAACCGGATAGAACGTGATGTTCACCGGTCGCTTGGAAAGAAGCAAAGGGATGAAATGTTTTGTCCCAATCGAAAGTCCGTGTGCCAGAAAAAAGTCAACATCCTCCTTGTGATTGAACTGAACCGAGATACCCCGAGGAGTACGGGAAATTCCCACAATGGACGCAGACGACACATGTCCAGAGAGGGTTTCCATTTAGCGTGGCAATGGAGTATTTGGTAAGGCATGAAAGAGCACACCTTTATCCAGGAGGTTATGGAACTCACGGCCAATGTGCGAATTGTCATCTATCGTTACCGCCACCTTGTGGTTGGATACCTGAATAATAGGTGTTGATTGCAAAAGACCATCAGGTTGAGAGGATTCGGACGTAGAAGTAGCGCCTCGTTGCACTGTAGAGGCAAATGACATTTTCTGAAGAGAAGTATGTTCGGATCCGGTAGGCACAGAAGGCTGTGAGGGAAGAGAAGCACAGGCCGAAGGAAAGGCAGTAGAATCAGTAGTACCCAGGGAGGGTACCGAGGCAGATGCAGGAGCTGAAGAAGAAAGCGCAGCCAAGTCCAGTGAGCAGCCCCGGTGGCGCAGTGGTCTAAGCGATGGCCTTTGATCATTCGTCCGAACGGGGTCCGGGTTCGAATCCCGGTGAGGCATGGATGTTGTGTTTGTCTTACGGCACTGGCTCTCTCCCTTCCCTGGAACCAGTGACCCTAAATTAGGGACGGGCGACTGCTTATAGCCCATTGAGTTGCTCACGGTGGTCGTTAAACCTCCAATCAAAAAAAATCAAGTCCAGTGAAGGCACCGGAGCAGGAGTACTAGAAAGCTGGGAAGGCATCTTAGCAGACACATCTGAGGACGAGAGTATGTTAACTTCCATGGACGTGGAAAGTGTGACGTGACGTGCTTCCGCCACGCCCAGTGATGATAAGGAAATACCGGAAGCCGCCATGTTGCCAGCTTCCAAACGTAAACAACCGAGCAAACGATAAGAAAACGGATGAATATGAACTAATACGAGGACGAGAACGTTAGAAAAGTAGCTCAAAACGTACACAGTACCTTTAGACATCCTGGCCACGCAACAGGTGAGTGAGGGACGAGGTATTCCACACTAAAATGTATAAAATATTAGAGCCACCAACACTACGTCTGTCACGAACGAGCAATGGGCTGGACATGTTGCCAGAAGAACGGACCACCGATGGACAACCGAAATTTTTAGACTGAATTCCGAGGGACAGGAAAAGACCCAGAAAGAAACCCCATGGGAAATGGAAGGATGAAATTCGAAAGTATGCTGGGGTGATATGAAGGAGACAGGCCCAAGACAGACAATTGTGGAAGAAATTTGGGGAGACCTTCATGCAGCAGTGATTGATATTGGTTGTTGATGATGATATACAATGCTGGCCACCCAAAATGCAACACCAAGAAGGAAGCATCTGATTGGCCTGAAACTCGCAGCATGCGTCGCCCGCGAGAGGACATGCAAACGATTAGCATTGCAGGGCATATGCAAATAATTTGCGCCCGGCACGCCACCGAAAAGCACTATAAGAAGGGTGCAAAGAAGGCGGGGTGTAAGTAGTGGAAGTGTGTTGTGCTGCCGGACCTGTGCGTGGGAAGCTTCCTGATGACTCGTCGCAGAATACGGCAGTCATTCCAGCACGTTTCGGAGTTCGACAGAGAACGAATAGTGGCTTATCGCAACAGCGGTTTATCGTACTGAGACATCGGCGCCCGGGTGGGGCGACATCCAGCCACAGCGAGGCGAGTATGGATTCGGTGGGTGCAGGAGGGACCGACGGACAGACGTGAGCGATTGCCGCAGCCGCGGCACACCACCGAACGAGAGGACCGGCATGTGGTGTGGCGGGCATTGACGGCTCACACCGCCACATCACGAACGTTAACGCAAGAATTAGGGTGTGTTACTCAACAACTTGCGTCAGCACGTACCGTTCGACGTCGTCTGCAGGAGCGGGGACTTGTCGCACGGCGCCCATTGCTCCGATTACCATTGACGTTACACCACCGGCGAGTGCGGCAACAGTGGGCCATTGAACGCCGCACCTGGACTACGGAATGGCACGACATTGTCTTCTCCGATGAATCCCTCTTCTGCCTGCATCACCACGATGGTGTGGCGGCACTGCGGCGAGAGAATGTATGACGCCTGCATTATGCATCGCCATACCGGTCCGTCGCCTGGCGTTATGGTTTGGGGCGCAATTGGATATGACACCCGCACCCCTCTGGTACGCATCACCGGTACATTCAACAGCCACAGCACCATCTCCGACGTTTTGGAGCCTGTAGTCCTCCCTTACCTGCAGGAACTGCCAGCGGCCACGTTTCAACAGGACAATGTGCGCCCTCACGTGGCGCACATCGTGCAACAATTCTTCACGGCCCACCAGGCGTCACTGCTGCCGTGGCCTGCCTGTTCTCCTGATATGTCGCCCATCGAACACGTCTGGTCGCTGATCGGCAACCGAGTGGCCCGGCAAGCACCACCCGCGGCTACGGCAGATGAACTGTGGCAACGTGTGGAAGCAGCCTGGACCGACATACCCCAAGCCCACATCCAAAGCCTCTTTCGTTCGATGCCGCGGCGTGTAGCGGCCGTTATTGCCAGCCATGGGGGCCACACGAACTATTGATTTCTGCGTGTTCCGCAAGTCGCACGGGTCTGTAAGCTCAATTGTTTCATCTTTGTATCTGTTGTTATGTGTCCAGTAAATCTGGCTTTGCTATTTCGTGTCCTTCTTGGTGTTGCATTTTGGGTGGCCAGCAGTGCATATATATATATATCCTAACCTGTATTCTTCTGTTGAGAATAATTGCTCCAACAAGTTTTGCAAAGCCTACAATACCATCTATAAGCTCACCTGTACTGTCTGCAACCTTAGCTATATTGGCCAAAGTAAAAATCCCCTTCATCTTAGGATTAATGGTCACAGGTCTCTAGTAAACAAGTTCTCTAATTCAGGAGTGAACCCCTCCACAAACGCCAACCAGTACTCTACCTTTGAATTAGAGCATTTCCATACTCATGGTTTTGACAAAGTGAAAATAGAGGTACTACATATTATCCCTGACCTCTATGCTCGGCTAGAAACTGAATCCCTTGAAATTTTGCAGCATCAGTCTCTTTATCCCTATGGCCTTAATTCCACTCTATCTGACAATAAGCATAATCAGCATAAATTTTCAATTCGTGAACTCTTCTTTCTTGTTAATAATAAGAGCTGCTCTAGAGGTAATAGAGGACAGAGGTTATTTCGCACATCAAGCAAAGTTGATTTTGCTAACTTGCTAAAAACTCTGGAAAGCTTTAAAACTGGCACTAATTTTGTTAAAAATACTTACAAAATTCTCAAGTCCTTCAAGCACTCTGTCCTTAAAAGTTTTTTCAAATTCTGGAATGAAACTGCTGACCATGTTGATAAGCATGTTTTTGCTTTGGTTCTGGACATTCTTAAACATATTCTTAAAGATAAAATTTCTCTTAAAGAATTTTCCAGTAATTTTGTTACCATCAGGTTCCTAAATAAAGCCTACGATAATCTTAATGTAAGGAAGCTGTTCTACAATAATGCAATTTTTTTCCCATCCACAGGCACCAGTCTATTGTAAGTTTTAAATATGTGAAGACCTTAGGGTCAATAGTTAAAAACTACAAACTTAACTCTTCGAGCTACATTCCTGTAATTACTACATGTTCTTGTGATGAACATAAAGAAACAGTTCACTATGATAAAAATTACAACCATATTATCACCGGAAACTTGAGTTTTGTTGAAAATGAAAAGCTTAGGAATTTATTAGAGTATGGCTCTAAATTCAGACCTTCCTTCACAATTTCCAAAGAAAGGATTCTTGAGAGCTTCACTCAAGATGTTAATAGGTACATCGTAAAAACCAGTTTAACGTACAATCAGCCTATTGAGGCCTTCGCAGAATGGAAATATAATATAATCAATAGCTTCACCGGTGAGTTGGCAGGTCTGGACTTTTGTTTCGACAGAAATCTCTTTTTCTCTGGAGAAGCTAAAAGGTCACTCTCCAAACTACAAGACCAATTTATTTTTACCACTACGGATAAAGCTAGCAATAATTTTGCAATTATCTGTAAGAAGTTCTATTTTGAATTGTTAACTATGGAACTCAATAATAGAGTAACATACGAGCCCGTAAGTTATTCTACCAAGCAGTTAGAAAATCGGTTTAAGGCATTCTTCAAGAAACTTAAAATTCCACAAACTAGAAGATATGAGCCTGAATTTCCATTTCTTTTTGCAACGGTTAAGTTTCATAAGGATCCTGTGAAGTTCAGGTTCATAGCTAGTGGAGTAAGGAGTCATAAAAAGAAAATAGATCTTGCTTTTGAAGATGTCTTAAAGAAGGTTTTGAAACACATTAGAAACTGTTCTAACTTGATGTACAGAGATTTTTGGATAATTAATAATAATGCAGAAGTAATTTCTACTATACTCAAAGTTTGTCCCCTAGATATTAATAGTTATGATTTTGAAAACCTATATACTAATCTGCCTCTATCAGATATAATTACTACCTTTAAAGAGCTGTATGCAGAATTTAAACTTAACCAATTTGTTGATGTAGGAACTTGGAACTCTTATCTCAATTGCTGCATAAAAAATAACCATATCTTATATAATAATACTCTCTATAAGCAAGTGAACGGTATTCCCATGGGAACATCAACGTCCACGAATATCGCTAATCTATTCCTGTTCTTTAAGGAATATAAATTCATTAAAAATCACCCCACCTGCTCAGATAACTACCTTCACACTTTTAGATATATTGATGATCTACTGTGTATCAATAATTCAGAAGTTATAGAGAGTGATTTTGACAATATCTATCCTAGCTCTCTTAACTTATGTAAAACCAACCACAGTAATCAGGAACTTGAGTTCCTAGACTTAAGCATTAAGCTCAACAGAGGTAACCCATCTATTAGCCTCTTTGATAAAAGAGTTAATTTTCCTTTCAAAGTAATTAAATATCTACACTGGAATAATAACATTTCAACCAAAGTAATTGAGAATGTACTAATTTCTCAGGTCCTAAGAATTTCAAGAATTTGCAGCAACAATTTGGACTTCAATTACCACATTAATATACTATTAGAAAGTTTTCTAGAGAACGAAATTCCTTCTTCTTTCATCAAAAGAACTTTAAGAAAAATTATTCTGAATAATAGAGTAAGGTTGGCAGATCTGCTTTAATTTTCTACACAGTTAATAATATGATTCTGACCAATCAAAGCCGTAAGGAAGTTGGCTAGAGGATGCCTATTAACTACCTAAAGGAACCTTAGTGCTATGGATATGACGGTCCTATTAAAACAAAAAATTAAATAATATAAACAAAATCACAAAAAAAGCTTAAAAATCTGTTTATAAAAGAAAATAAAAACAAATAAAAAAGAAAACTAGTTATTCATCACTAGGATAGCTATACTAAAAATAGTAAAACCAACATTAAAATTAATAAGATTCTGATTAATCTATAGAAGCTCACTAAGGTGATTTAATACATGCAAAGATTATTAAATACACTGCTCGTGTATTTTATAATATTTCTCATGTATTCTGGAGAGTTAATTCTGCTCTTTCTGATCATACAGATCCACAGTCTTAAGTTTATATATTTTTTTCTCTGGTTAAAATCTCCGCGCGTTGGTTTCTTGCTGTATGAGGAGGCCATCAGCCCCACCCTCACTGCCCCCCAGCGTCTAGGGAGTGGCGGAAGAGGTCAGCCATGTTCTTCTCTTGTGAGGAGAAAAGTTTTTGTCACACAAGAGGTAAGCTCTCTTCCTTGTTTTTGGGTTCTAGGTTTTATAAGTTCAATGTTTGTACTTCATGTACTTTTTCTCTGTCGTTTTTTAGCTTTTCAGCTTTTAGGCATTGGTTTGTCTGTTAACATTCTTGCGGGTTTTAACTCTTTCTTTTCTTTGTAACTTTGAGCGTCTTTTGGGGTACCTAGGAACAGAAGATGGCTAAGCTAGTTCCTTTTCTATGCGCTGTCTCTGCGCTTTTTTTTTCAAAGTAGTTAAGTTCTTAATAACTAATTAATTATGCACTTAAAGCACTGCTGAAATACTTTGTACATATTGCAACTAACTGTTTAAGGTATATAACTTTCACAAAGTTTTCTTTAGTTAATTATTATCTTTAACTTATTCTCGTTTTCGTGCTGTCATAAGTTGTAGAGTAGGGGGTTTTAGACTCAAGTTTTCTTTCAAAAATCTGTTCGTTAAAAATTAATATTTCCTTTTTTAATTGCAATGTAAAAATTTGGATTTCTTTTGCATTGATTTTCAGGTTTAAATTCTCTCTCAAACGAACTTGGAATTTCGTTATGGCTGAAAATCATTTCTAATTATTATGTCACTCTCACAGCTTGAGTTCTTTTTAATCTTCTTCTCTCTGTTTAATAGTAACAGATGAAGAGCATGGGTCGGGCCAGGAAGGTTAATGGATGCAAGCGAAATTGTTAACTAGTGCTAGGTCATGCAACTCTACGGAGGACATGACATATATATATATATTTTTAAACTATTTTAGGTGGGAATGTTACTTGCATCTATGGCCTTGCAGAAACCCATTTCCAACTAGGTCTTTGTGGAAGTGAGAAAATGCAGAGTTTTTGCTGGTCCTTGATAAAGCCAAGGCTCAGTATTCTCGACACCTTCTACATTCAGTTGTTTTATTTTATTTTTTTATCTTTTCTCCTTTTACTCACACAGGTAGATACATAACCTTTTCTATGTTGTACTAGGTGTGAGTCAAAATTATATATGTATGTTTTTGCTTAGGTATCTTCTTTATAGAATGTGAATTCTGAATTTTCAAAACTGCTGCGTTGCGCGTTTTGATTTTCAGGTTATTTTGCAACCTTCGTTTTAAATTCTAAAGTTTTTCCTTAGTCTTCAGTTTTGCTCTTAAGTATATATATATATATATATATATATTTCCTTTATCGTAAAAACCAGTTTAACGTACAATCAGCCTATTGAGGCCTTCGCAGAATGGAAATATAATATAATCAATAGCTTCACCGGTGAGTTGGCAGGTCTGGACTTTTGTTTCGACAGAAATCTCTTTTTCTCTGGAGAAGCTAAAAGGTCACTCTCCAAACTACAAGACCAATTTATTTTTACCACTACGGATAAAGCTAGCAATAATTTTGCAATTATCTGTAAGAAGTTCTATTTTGAATTGTTAACTATGGAACTCAATAATAGAGTAACATACGAGCCCGTAAGTTATTCTACCAAGCAGTTAGAAAATCGGTTTAAGGCATTCTTCAAGAAACTTAAAATTCCACAAACTAGAAGATATGAGCCTGAATTTCCATTTCTTTTTGCAACGGTTAAGTTTCATAAGGATCCTGTGAAGTTCAGGTTCATAGCTAGTGGAGTAAGGAGTCATAAAAAGAAAATAGATCTTGCTTTTGAAGATGTCTTAAAGAAGGTTTTGAAACACATTAGAAACTGTTCTAACTTGATGAACAGAGATTTTTGGATAATTAATAATAATGCAGAAGTAATTTCTACTATACTCAAAGTTTGTCCCCTAGATATTAATAGTTATGATTTTGAAAACCTATATACTAATCTGCCTCTATCAGATATAATCACTACCTTTAAAGAGCTGTATGCAGAATTTAAACTTAACCAATTTGTTGATGTAGGAACTTGGAACTCTTATCTCAATTGCTGCATAAAAAATAACCATATCTTATATAATAATACTCTCTATAAGCAAGTGAACGGTATTCCAATGGGGACATCAACGTCCACGAATATCGCTAATCTATTCCTGTTCTTTAAGGAATATAAATTCATTAAAAATCACCCCACCTGCTCAGATAACTACCTTTACACTTTTAGATATATTGATGATCTGCTGTGTATCAATAATTCAGAAGTTATAGAGAGTGATTTTGATAATATCTATCCAAGCTCTCTTAACTTATGTAAAACCAACCACAGTAATCAGGAACTTGAGTTCCTAGACTTAAGCATTAAGCTCAACAGAGGTAACCCATCTATTAGCCTCTTTGATAAAAGAGTTAATTTTCCTTTCAAAGTAATTAAATATCTACACTGGAATAATAACATTTCAACCAAAGTAATTGAGAATGTACTAATTTCTCAGGTCCTAAGAATTTCAAGAATTTGCAGCAACAATTTGTACTTCAATTACCACATTAATATACTATTAGAAAGTTTTCTAGAGAACGAAATTCCTTCTTCTTTCATCAAAAGAACTTTAAGAAAAATTATTCTGAATAATAGAGTAAGGTTGGCAGATCTGCTTTAATTTTCTACACAGTTAATAATATGATTCTGACCAATCAAAGCCGTAAGGAAGTTGGCTAGAGGATGCCTATTAACTACCTAAAGGAACCTTAGTGCTATGGATATGACGGTCCTATTAAAACAAAAAAATTAAATAATATAAACAAAATCACAAAAAAAAAGCTTAAAAATCTGTTTATAAAAGAAAATAAAAACAAATAAAAAAGAAAACTAGTTATTCATCACTAGGATAGCTATACTAAAAATAGTAAAACCAACATTAAAATTAATAAGATTCTGATTAATCTATAGAAGCTCACTAAGGTGATTTAATACATGCAAAGATTATTGAATAAACTGCTCGTGTATTTTATAATATTTCTCATGTATTCTGGAGAGTTAATTCTGCTCTTTCTGATCATACAGATCCACAGTCTTAAGTTTATATATTTTTTTCTCTGGTTAAAATCTCCGCGCGTTGTTTTCTTGCTGTATGAGGAGGCCATCAGCCCCACCGTCACTGCCCCCCAGCGTCTAGGGAGTGGCGGAAGAGGTCAGCCATGTTCTTCTCTTATGAGGAGAAAAGTTTTTGTCACACAAGAGGTAAGCTCTCTTCCTTGTTTTTGGGTTCTAGGTTTTATAAGTTCAATGTTTGTACTTATTCTCTGTCGTTTTTTAGCTTTTCAGCTTTTAGGCATTGGTTTGTCTGTTAACATTTTTGCGGGTTTTAACTCTTTCTTTTCTTTGTAACTTTGAGCGTCTTTTGGGGTACCTAGAAACAGAAGGTGGCTAAGCTTGTTCCTTTTCTATGCGCTGTCTCTGCGCTGTTTTTTCAAAGTAGTTAAGTTCTTAATAACTAATTAATTATGCACTTAAAGCACTGCTGAAATACTTTGTACATATTGCAACTAACTGTTTAAGGTATATAACTTTCACAAAGTTTTCTTTAGTTAATTATTATCTTTAACTTATTCTCGTTTTCGTGCTGTCATAAGTTGTAGAGTAGGGGGTTTTAGACTCAAGTTTTCTTTCAAAAATCTGTTCGTTAAAAATTAACATTTCCTTTTTTAATTGCAATGTAAAATTTGGATTTCTTTTGCATTGATTTTCAGGTTTAAATTCTCTCTCAAACGAACTTGGAATTTCGTTATGGCTGAAAATCATTTCTAATTATTATGTCACTCTCACAGCTTGAGTTCTCTTTAATCTTCTTCTCTCTGTTTAATAGTAACAGATGAAGAGCATGGGTCGGGCCATGAAGGTTAATGGATGCAAGCGAAATTGTTAACTAATGCTAGGTCATGCAACTCTATGGAGGACATGACTTATATATATATGTTTTAAACTATTTTAGGTGGGAATGTTACTTGCATCTATGGCCTTGCAGAAACCCATTTCCAACTAGGTCTTTGTAGAAGTGAGAAAATGCAGAGTTTTTGCTGGTCCTTGATAAAGCCAAGGCTCAGTATTCTCGACACCTTCTACATTCAGTTGTTTTATTTTATTTTTTTGTCTTTTCTCCTTTTACTCACACAGGTAGATACATAACCTTTTCTATGTTGTACTAGGTGTGAGTCAAAATTATATTTGCATTTTTTTGCTTAGGTATCTTCTTTATAGTATATATATATATACATACATATGTATATATATATATATATATACACACACACACTACCTACGAACCAATAATTGGACACCCCTGCAATCGACGATATCTGCGGTCCTGATACACGTCACGGCCGCCACCGTTAAATATCATGTCGCAAACAACAACGCAACCAGTCGCATGCAAGATGCCACGCAGTTCGGAGCTCTCTGATTTCGAGAAAGGTGTAATCGTCGGGTATCACAGAAATGGCTGATCCATACGTGACATATCCAGCAAGTTGAAGTATCCAAAATCGACAGTGGCCTACGTGATTGGCAAGTGTAAGATGAGAGGTGACTGTCGGAATGTTCCCCGACCCGGCAGACCCACAAAACTGGGAGTTAGAGACCGACAGGTTCTGGACAGAGGAATTCGGAAGAACTGCACCAAATCGATGGGCCACATCCGCGAGGAGTTTCAACAGGCATCCGGGAGTGTTCTTTTTATGAATACCATCCGTAAAGAAGCCCATCTGCTCGGTTATCATGGACATGCTGCAGCCCACAAGCCTTTGATCACCAAGTCCAATAGCGCTGCTCGGCTAACGTGGTGCAAAGAACGTCGACAGTGAACCGTTTAACAGTGGAAACAGGTTCTGTGGAGCGACGAATCAAGGTTCACCCTCTACCGTTCGGATGGCAGGGTCTGGGTTTGGCGTCTGCGTCGAGAACGCCTCCTGCCGGAATGTATTGTGCCAAATGCGAAGTTCGGTGGCGGTGGAATTATGCTATGGGGGTGTTTCTCCTGGTATGGCACGAGAACCTTGGTAGCAATTCCTGGTAGACTAAACACCGAGACCTACTGTAACATTTTGGATGACCATGCGCTTCCTACGTTGAGGCAGTTTTAAGGGGTGGACCCATGTTACTTTCAGGATGACAATGCCACCTGTCATGTTGCGAGGTCCACCATGGCTTGGTATGGTGACAATGGGGTTAATCGAATGGACTGGCCTGCGCAGAGCCCGGACGTTAACCCTATCGAGCACTTCTGGGACGAGTTGGAGCGTCGACTTAAAGGGTGCCCCACTGTCTGAAATCGGTGAAGGAACTGACCTGTCTTCTCCAAGCCGAGTGGAAGAAAATACCGCTAGCCGTCGTACAACGCCTGGTTGAGAGTATGCCCCGGAGGGTCGCAGCTGTAATCGCCGCTCGTGGAGGCTCCATCAAGTATTGAAGGGGAATAAACTACGTTTTTCTTTGCTATCACAGGTGTCCAATTACTTGTTTGTAGATAGTGTATTATATATATATATGTGTTATGTGTGTGTGTGTGTGTGTTTCACTATTGCTTTGTATTGGGTAATTTCTGCACACAACAAAGTAGCACTGCAATATAGATAAAATGATAAATTCGTAGAATGTCCGTACCTCTGGATTTCAGTCCCGGTAACAGCACCTCTGTGACGAAGAACGTCTTGACACCTACGAGGCATACTTGCAATGGCATTTTTGATGAGTCGCTGGGGCAGGTCTCCCATATTACAGGCAACACGTTAAGGAGGTCTGCCAGTGTACTGAGATACCGAAGGTGGTTATCCAGACGTCACTGTTCGCAATAGGATTAAGGTCAAAAGACCTCGGAGGTAGTTGTTACTATTCAATCCCGTGATTTTCCAGCTCCTGAAGCATGCTCCAGGCACGGTGACTGGTTCCATTGTCATTGAGAAAGCGGAATGCGTGTTCAATAGCAGCGTAAAACAGTGCCACAATGGGCACAATGATTTCGTTTCGGTACACAGGCATTCATGTTGCCTTGACAAACACACAAGAAAGTACGACCATTGAAACGCAATCTTGCCCAGACCAGAACTGACTGCCGCTGGTAAGGATGGTCGTACTGCACACAGTGTGGTTGCATTCGAGTACCAGATCTCCTCCACACGTGCCCTCGTAGAGTATCAGGAAAAAGAACGAAATCAGATTCGTCTGTGAAAAGTATATGGTGCCACTCTGTATTTCATAACATGTACTGTTGGACCCAGATACATCTTTGACGACGGTGAGCTGATGTCAATGCTTTACATCTCAGCGGGCTTCTTTCTCTGAGTTCGTACTCGCGAAGACGGTTTTGTACCGTTTGAGTACATACTGTGATACGAGAGGCAGCTCGAAGCGTGGGTAGCTACGAGAGTTGCCCAGAGTTGGCTTCTGGTGATACTAGACCTTCTCCGAGGACTTACTGTCAAGTAGCGATCTTGCATCCTGGTGGCCAGATCACTATCTGCCAGTATCTGCAACATTTGCATTTCGTAGAAATCTTGTGTGTAGCCGACTTGCTGAACTTTGCGAAACTTCTAAAGCAGCAGTCACATCGATCTGCCGTACACCTGTATGTAACATGCCTGCAGCCCTATTTCTGTTGTCAATGCTTAAACGACGTCTGGACATTGTTCCAGGTTAATCCCTCCCTGAAGGCAATACATTCAGCAAACTTCTACACCAAGCCGTGAAACGACCCGTTTACCACTTCTCCCAGGGTACTCTAATCGGAGCTCACAAGCCACGTGCTACATTGTCATGATGTTAATTTACACATGACGTAGCTACCCACGCTGATTACCGTTCTTCAGTAGTCGCTAAATTTGCATATCACCACGTTTTTCCTTCGAAACAGCAATATCCTTAACTTTTTGCGACCAGTGTATAGTGTTTCTAACGTCGTTGAGTTAACTTAACTTTAGTTCACTCAAGAAGGAATAAACAATTTATCTGAGGGTCTGACACTAAATACTTTTACCCCTTGTTATTTGTTTACGCTTTCCAACCGTAGGTTGAAAAAGCGTATATGCTCCAGCTTTGTCCGTCTGTCTGTCCGCAAATAACTAGCGTAAAAATGGTTTGATTTCGATGAAATTTTAGTATGTGGTAGGAGTCCTCCTGGGGACTAATCCTATTGAAATAGGTTAAATGGTGTCAAAGGTCAGGATATAGGAGCTGGATCCATTCCATCGCCCTTATGCATCATAACTTACGTAAAAATGCTTCCATTGCGACAAAACTTCATCATGTTGTTCCGGAGATGTAGTGAACCGGTTCTGTTTAATATCGTTGAAATGGGGTCAAAGGTCAGGGCACAAGAGCGAGATTTATTCCACAGCCATTATCCTCATAACTTGACTAAAAATACTTGTATAGCAATAAAACTTTCGTTGGACGTGCCCTATCGAGTTCTTCACATTTTGCTCAGTATGTTCGGTAAAAGTACCTGTTGCTCCCGAATTTTGCGCTCCAATCATGCATAAGGGTATGTGCTATCTTTCTCACCACCTTTCCTAGCCGAACTGTGCATATTTACTTGATTTGCATAGTAATATTACCTGTTGACCACGCCCTTCTGCGTTCTGAAGGGTGCACCCTGTGTACACGTTCCAGTGCCGTCTGTTCCTTTCCTGTGCACCTCGCTCAAGTAATAAGCTGTCAGCAATCTTCCCAGCTACGTTTCTGCACCGATAAGTGAATATTATAGCGATATTCCTTCATATTTCATCTCGGTGGGTTTGTTTACCATCTGGCCATCGTGTCTCGCCTTGACTGTCTTCTATTCTCCATCAGCGTTCCTATACGTTGCCTTCTGTGCTTGTGTTCCTGAGCTTATCTACCCTTCTCCCGGTTACGTCATCTTGCATTAGTGGTCCTCCGGTGACGTCGTCTTCCATTAGTGGTCCTCTGGTGACGTCATGGTCTCACAGTTGTGACATCTCTCTTGCAGCTCTACTTGTGTCGTCATCGTTTGTCGCTCAGCCTTCGTTCACCTGTTCGTTGTGCCTTCCCCATTTGTCTTCCTAGCAATTGTGCAGTCTACCACCGCTCATGGCTTGTGCAATATCAACAGAATATCTTCCACCACTGACGCCTCCACCAGATGTTCTGCTTCAAGATAAACGTCAGCACTCTTTGTCGGCCCCCACTACCACACATTCAACGCTTTTGCCGTCATGCCTGGACGTCCTTTTTTCTCGTCAGGATTCAACTATTACTCTTCATCTTCCTGAATCTTCGCCCCGAGGTAAGTCTCTACTAGCCTCTTAAGCTTTAGGGTGAAATATGTTGCCCTCCCCAATACAAAACTTACTGTGTACACATCAGCTCTGCATGAACTTGTTCCTCCAGATGCC
The DNA here is from genome assembly GCA_039090855.1 of Macrothele yani. Lineage (NCBI taxonomy): Eukaryota > Metazoa > Arthropoda > Arachnida > Araneae > Macrothelidae > Macrothele > Macrothele yani. The sequence continues at coordinate 75,920,255 of CM077012.1, forward strand.
ATTACACATGTTGCACGTAAACCTCGCTCTGTGCTTATTTATTTTTCCTCTCCCGCTCATGTTGCACGAGTTATGTCTTCTCCCATCTTTGTTGGTGATCAAAGTCTGTTCGCCATTCCTCTCGCATAGTGCCCTATCCTTGTAAGCATGTCTCCTGTTCCACTAGAAATTTCTGATGATGTCCTCCTTGGTTTTCTTTCTCGTTGTGGACTTGTTATTGGTCCAATTCGTACCTTACCTGCCGCATTGGATGAGCAAGGAGCTCGTCCTCATCTTAGTTTCCAACGACAGGCTCTCGTCGTGTTTCCGGACGAAGCTTCGATTACTTCCTGTCCTACCACATTCCAAGTCGTCTGTGGTAGACATATTCGTGCTGTGAATGTTTATACTGCTCTTCATTGCTTCATATGTAAATCACCTACTCATCTCCGTGCTTCTTGCCCAGCTAAAAACGCTGCATTATCGCCTGCACCTCTTGGCTCATCTGCTCTCACTACGTCATCTGCCAAGCCTTTTCAGTCTGCACCTTTATTGTCTTATTCCACTGCATGTACTTTACTCTCTGTACCAGGTGGGTTGTTTCATCCTCTTGTGTCACATTCTCCACTCTCTGTGTCCTTGGACTTCAGCACTTCGATAAGTTCTTCCTTACTCTCATAATCATACCCAGCTTCTTTCCCTCAACCGCTGCTTTCCAGTTTGGGTACACCTATTCCATCTGTGAATACTGTTCCTCTGGCCTACCCATCTTCCACCTTTGTGTTTCCTCCAGACTCATCAGCTCTTTCTCAGTTCAATTGCCGTCTCTACCTGCTCCTTTCATTGCACCGCTCCATGACTATTCCAGTTTGTTGCCTCCGCCTGGTTCCTCCACCGTTTTGCACCAGGAGTTATCTACAATGCCTGCTTCATCTTCAGCTGCTACGATCTCCACTGTGCCCCTTGTGGACTCCCCGGCGTTTCTTCTGCAATCTCCCTGGACTCGTCGCACTCTGGTGAGAGCACATCGGTGGTCTCCTCCGCCGGTACGGAACACATCACCGTCGACCCGGACTTGGCTTCAGCCGTTGTTCCTTCTCACTGCTCTTCTGACCCGTCGTTACCAGCCTCTGGTTCTTCACCCATCATCTCCGCATCATTTAACGACACACTAGTACGTTCATCATTGCCCGGCTTGTGTTCTTGCGCAGCCGGTTCTTCGAAACATTCTTCAACTGCTTCTTCCACAGTTTCCTCGGACACTTCTTCAGCTACGGACTCAGGTTCTGATCCTACAGAGTACTCGGATACTTCTTTGCCTCCAAACTACTCGGCACATCTTTCTGCTTCCGAGTGTCAACTTCTTTGTGCTAAGCACCCCCATGAGACTGCTCTGGCTGATATCAAGAAAGCTCTATATTATCTCCCCTTAATTAAGATCTCTGTACCATTTCGTGAGAATTGTAGCTCTCGAATCACTTATAACAAAGCTCTAGACTCCTGGTGTTCTGCCAGATCGTACTTCAACCTCCCGTACACGGCAGATAGGGACTTGTCGATGGCTCGGCGATTTGATCATCAGCGTTCGTCCTCCAAGCACTCTGTCACGCCTTCATCGACTGCATCTGCAGCTCCGTCCGTGCCTATTTCCGTTTCCATTCAACCGTCCCCGCGTCCCATTGTTGCACCACCTCTGTCCTCTGTTGTTTTACAATCTTCATCTCCGCTCGACCTGTCGTCTTCCGCTCAGCCCTCTATTTCGGCGCCCTTAACATGGGCCATTCCAAAGAAGGCACGTCGCTCTCCTCAGCGCACGCGGAAACGTCGTGCCAAAATCAAAGTTTCTTCAGCGGTTCCTGTTGTGTCTGTACCATGTTCTCCACTTCCACCACAGCCATTTCCATAAGACTTTGCCAATGATGATGACTTCATTGACGCCTTCACTCTTTGGGAAGAATTACATTCGTCCGACCTTTACTATTAGTCTAACTTTGCTCCTGCCTAGGCGTTCTATGTACTATCGTTCTGGTTTTCGGATTTGTCCTACACCCATCATTTGAACTTTACGTGTATTATTTATCGTGTTTATTATCTTGTTGTGTTGTGTTGCTCCTACTCTACGAGTATCACCTGTGTGCCCACGTTGTATTGTATCTTCCTTATCTTATGCATACTTCATGTTCTTCCTGTTATAGTATTATAATCCCATGCTATGGCCTGTCGCTCAGTATGTACTTGTTGTATTATGTTGCCCCTGTTCTATGAGGGCGGCCTGCGTGCCCATGTTCTCATGTTTCTCCTTACTCTGTGCATACTCCATGTTATACCTGTGTATCGCCCGGTTTTGAATGTACTATATTGGTTTCTCGATTTTGCTCATACTTCTTCGTTTACTATAGTGACATCACCTGTAGTATGTATGTGCCCGAATTATGTATACTCTTATTGTTTGCCCTGCATTCATATGTACCATTTAGTGTATAATTCCTCGTGCTTTCCTATTGTTTTCTTGTTCGCCCTCGTTTCTTGAGAGTGGCCTGCGAGCCCACGCGTTCATTATGTATGCTTCTTTTCCCATGAATGCTCACGCAATTGCCTGTGACTGTTCCGTGCTATTGCCTTAATATTAGCTCCTGTTCTCAGCCCTGGTGTTATTGTTTACACTCAGTATTTTATAATACAAGTGCCCACGATTTCTATTTCGTTATCTTTAGTTCTCCCCATGTATGCCCTATGTTTATTGCCTGTGGTTTTGTACGAGTGTCGTATGTCCTTTGCTCATGTTTTTATGTATACTCCTAGTGTTTTTATTGTATACTCCTAGTTGTACAATAAAGCGATTCTGAAAGATAAAACTTTAGTATGTTGTTCCGGAGGTATACTCAACCAATTCGGTTTAATATAATCGAAATGGGGTCAAAGATCAGGGCACAGGAGCGAGATAATAACTTCAGCAATGATTTCTGGAATGTTGGAAAGCGTATCATAATCAATGCATTGCATGATTTTACTAACTTGTTTTACTTGTAGTTAAGGATACCCCTAGGAAACATCACAGCAGTTTTAACATCCTTTCCCTGGTTGATTTCGTGACAACAATGAAAATTATTTCTGACATTGTCCAGAAAGAAAGAAACGGTGGGTGTCATTGGTTATACACCTTTCTTTTGGGACATAAAGTTAGTTTGGTCCTGAATATTACATATTCCTACCAAATTTTCTGTAACCAAGCTTTACACTCTTCTAATTTCTTCCAGGATGCTATTGGGAACAGCTATCCTTTATCCTATGTAGATATACACTCCGCTACCATTAATTTTCAGACACCTGTATGTCTACAAATAATCCTTATTTACAAAAAATTTAAAATTGGGTGCTGAAAGTCTTTAGCCCTTATGGCGTCCTCTAGTCTGCACCGAATACTCGTCACCAGTTTTTGGCAAATGTCCGGCCATATGTTCCACCATTCGGCCTTCAAAGCAGTTACCAGTTCAGCTTTGTTTGTTGAGTAATCTTTTCTTCCACACACCTGACGATATACTACTCGTCTCAGAAATTCTTTATACAGTAGCAGGGGTTCTTAACCTGGACCCTGTGGAACCCATGGGAGTTCGCGGTTGGTCTTAAGCTGGTTCCCTGATGCGTAGGGCTGCTTTGGAAATGACACAAACATTATTATGGTATCAGGTGACCGCAAAAGTATTAGCCGTTTTCGGAGACGGAAGCAAAGTTTAACACGTACGCAGCAGAAAAGCAATTTATTCATCAAAATAATTACCATGGGCACCAACAACGTTCTGCCAACATATACTGTATACCCCTGTGATAAAATGTCGGGTCATGGGAAGAGAAAAAGTTTTGGAGGGCAGTGTGCAACTCATCAAAGTTGGAGAAGTCGTGTCCACGCAAATGATTGTCGAGTGAAAGAAACAAGTGATAGCCTGAAGGAGAGATATCTGGTGAGTAAGCTGGATGACACAAAAGTTCGCACCCAAGTTCTTTAATAGTGTTTCTGGTGAACGAAGCGGAGTGAGCACGAGCGTTATTTCGAAGAAGCAGAATTCCCTTTCTGTTGACCAATGCTACTTCCTTCTTTTTCAGGTCCTCATGCTCACACGTTTTAGTTGATCACAGTACTTTGGGAGTGTTCGTTTGGCCGCGCTGCAAGAGTTCATAATGAACAACACCACATGCTGTCCACCATACACCCAGCATAACTTTACGTGGAAGCAGTGCTGGCTTCGATGTGTGAGGAATTGAGTCATCGGTGGACAACCAATGTCTGGAACGTTTGGAGGTACTGTACAGGACTCATTTCTCATCACATGTGAGTACCCTATCCAAAAAATGGTTCCTTGTCATAGCGAGCAGCAATGCAAGACAAGCTGAGACACGTTGCTGTTTGTTCACTGCAGAAAATTCGTGGGGGACCCACTTAGACAATTTGCATGCCTTACCTATTGTATGCATATGTCTTCGGACGGTTTCATCACTAACACCAAATCGCTGGGCTAGTTCCTGGCATGTTTGGCTACTGTCCTTCTCAATAGCAACTTTTAGGGATTCTGTGTAAAGGCTGACAAGACGACCACTCCAGGACTTGTCTTGAAGGGATTCATTTCCATTTCTGAACTTTCGAAACCAATTCCGAGTTGTGCGTTCCTTCACAGCATCTGCTCATAATGCTAAACAAATACGACGAGTTATTTATTTTACAGGTGAACCGAGTTTAAATTCGTATAACAAACACCCACGAGTAATCTTCACTGATACACCCATTGTAATCACCCGCCTTTCCACAACCAAACTGCTTACTCATCTGATTCATATGATCAGGGTATCTTGGAATTTCAGCTGACAATATACTGCTGGCGGATTGCCATCTCTCCGCAAATTCAATCATTACATGGTGTTTCTTTTGCTCCCTCGAAAATCGGCAAATACGTTTGTCGTTACCTGATATTTATGGACACTTTTTCAGGAGGTAATCTGTAACTCCCATCAGATTCTTAAAGGGATTCGTAACCTAGAAAACCTTAAAACCTCTGCACTTCAGGGTTCAGGTCAGGACCCTAGTCTGACGAGTCCAACTTTTCAACTGCCATGTCCTCAAACCAATCTGTAACAATGCGAGCAGTACAGCATGGTCAATTGTCTTACTGATAGAGGCATGGGCCTTCTCCAAAGTACTACCAGAAGGTTGGTAGTGCGTAATTGTCCAGAACGATTTTGGTAGGTATCCAAAACGACTAACGGATCCAATCTGAACCACGGAAAACAGCTCCATACTAGCACACTGCCTCCACCAAGTTTCACTGACAGGACGATATAGTCCGGGACGTATATTTCTTTCAAAATTCACCACACGTATGAACAACTATCCGATTAGTAGACTGTGTACCGTGACTTCTCAGTCCAAAGCAGTTTCTATTGGTCTACAGTCCAAGATTGGCGTTCCTTACACTACTCTAATCGGCGTATGGCATTAGTCGAAGTGATTAGCAGCTTGTGGATGGTTCTTCGATCTTGTAGTAAGGATTAATCCGTTTTATTGCACGATGACCTTCATTTAATAAAAAACGAAAGCTATATACAGGTTTAAAACATGAGTTCTTTCGGAGTCAGTGTGACTCCTTCATCAGATGTGATTGCTCTTATGTAGTTACATGCCGATCTTATATACATGAAACAGATGCATCATGGGAAAGGTAATGTCAGGATCACATGATGTACCAGATTATAAGACAGTCAAGAAACACATAATTAATTAATAAAATTAGGCAATAGGAACAATAGTTATTGTGCTGTACTCTCTAACCAAATTCCACTAGGGTTCGGGTAAAACACAAGGATAATAATTATTACAGGAACGTGTATCATAAGCTGAAATATAGAGACTTTCTGTAAATAACAAAGAATAAACAGAGTTAGGTGTATTTATAATCCTAGCGTTGTTCCAAGATGGAATGGAATTTCCAGCACCTACAGTTCTTGCAAAAGAGGTGTTTTGGTGTATCAACAGATTGATGGGGTTCACCTTTATCTTGCAAAAGAGGTGTTTTGGTGTATCAACTGCCATGGGTTAACCTTTATCTGCAGTTTTAGCAGAAATTCTGCTTCAGCATATTGAAAACAAAGTGTTACAAGAATTTCCACAGAAACCTAGTTTATGCATTCGTTACGTTGACGACATGTTGGCAATCTGGCCTCATACCATAGATGAATTATTATACACCAGTTTGTAAACGCTATGTCTTCTCAATACCCCTCCATCAGACTTGCGATAGAACTTGAACATAATTTTGTTTTGCCTTTTCTGGATTTTCAAATTACTTGTAACCCTTCTGATAATTCCATGTCTTTCGCTGTTTATCGAAAACCCACTTCTTCACCTGCACTAATTCCATGTTATTCTACCCACACTTTTCAACATAAAATTTCCGCTTTGCCCTTCTTTTTAGAAGAGCATATTCACTTTATTCTAGCCCATTTGCCAGAGCTCAAAAACTACAATGGATATCCTCCTTTGCTAAAAACCATGGCTATCCTGGTGATGTTCTCAGAAGGGTACGCAATAAGATAAGGTTTGCTAAGTCAACTACCTTAATTAGTGAACAAATGCCTAAAAATACGTCGGATCTGTAGACTTCCATCCACATATTGTAAACAATCTTACCAATATATGTTCCCGTCATAAAATACAATTTGGTATACGATCAGAATTTGGTTAGAGAGGACAGCACAATAATTATTGTTCCTATTGCCTAATTTTGTTAATTAATTATGTTTTTCTTGACTGTCTTGTAATCTGGTACATCATGTGATACTGACATTACCTTTCCCATGATGCATCTGTTTCACGTACATAAGATCAGCATGTAACCACATGAGAGCAATCACATCTGATGAAGGAGTCACTGTGACTCCGAAAGTACTCATGCTTTAAACCTGTATATAGCTTTCGTTTTTTACTCAATAAATGTCATCGTGCAAATAAGACGGATTTATCCTTATTACTAGTATTTATGCATGACTAAATTGTGTTGTTCCTCGATCTTGGTAACCTATCCCATGCAGCGTGTTGCGCACTGTACTGGTGCTAATATCAGTCCCAACGGTCGTATATAGGGTTTGCGTTGATTTTCGTTCTGAGTAGACAGTCCTTTCCAGAACTCTCCTGCCACGTTCTGTTAATTTCGGAGGTTTACCGGGAGGTTTCTTGGCAGATTCAGCCCCGGTCCACTCTCATTTGCATATTAAATCTCCGACCGTTGACCTAGCGATCTTCAATGTCGCTGAAATGTTATGTCCGGAGCGATTGCTTATGTGACACCCTGTTATCAATGCGCGCTGGAACTTAGTTGAACTTTATAGTTAGGCCTGTGACGTCGTGCCAGTGTAAGACTGAATTCACTGCCAATCGTCCGGATATTAATGGTAAAGAATAGCCATACACCACTTCACTTCGTCTTCTTGCAATCCGGTGACGTGCATAGCGGTATGCAGTACTTACCCTGAACATCCAGATTATTCTGGAAATCCGTTTCATACCTGTCGGCTCTTACATACAGTTCTATTTTTTTTTTTACTTTTTTTGCTGTTTTGAAAATTGCAGTAGTTCATAACATAATTTTGCTTCTTCAAACGCGATTTGCTGCTTTTGTCTTCACATTGTATCGTCATCTTCGAGTTTTTTTCGAGGTAGGTATGCAGAAGACACTTTGCTTTTGCCTGTGACGCATGAGCACCCACCACGTACTTCTTTCATTATCTGCGTAGCATGCCACAGCTGGCGAATGGTTGGCACGTACGCACGGACCAAACTGTAGGCAGAAATTCTGCTGCATGCTTTAGCTGCTCTCGGTCGTTTACGAAAGTTATTTCACTTTTTGATTATTTTTCTAGCTGGAACAGTGCGAACATACATTTTTTTAAAAGCATTTGTTATTGTAGGTATTTAAGGAAGTTATTTGATGTGCGTGAAAGTACTTTCACAGCACTCTGCAACATTTCTGTTCTGCGTTGAGCCAGTGCATTTTTATAGCGCTGTTTTTCTCTTTGATAACACGTGTTCAATTTAAGCAAACAAAAAAGCGCCCTACGTTCCATATCGTTTGTAATTTACATGATGCTTGTGGATTTTTTTTTTCGTTGGAGGTTTAACGACCACCGTGAGCAACTCAATGGGCTATAAGCAGTTGCCCGTCCCTAATTTAGGGTAACTGGTTCCAGGGAAGGGAGAGAGCCAGTGCCGTAAGACAAACACAACATCCATGCCTCACAGGGATTCAAACCCGGACCCCTTTCGGACGAATGATCAGAGGCCATCGCTTAGACCACTGCGCCACCGGGGCGGCCTTGTGGATTTGTATTCACGCGTCTTAAAAATGTCTCACATTGTGATATTTTGCTAAGAAGTCTTCAAATATGCTTGTGTTCATTTTCTGAATAATGACCAAATCAACCTATGTGAAAAAACAGTTATGGAAAATGTTGCTTGATAATGGGAGTTTCAGTAAATAAATGGATATAAAAATTCACAAAAATACCATATTTTGTTACAATCACCGTTTTTACAAAAAAGTAGATAAACAGAGATAAACATTTGTAAAAAAATTCTAATTAACGCCAACACCATTTCAGCATTGGAGTTTTTCAATGAATCAGAGGACATAAAAATTTGGGATGTTGTGTAACTAGCGGGGACGTGCGTTTACTTGCGGATGAAGGCGCTAGATGCTGCTTCTGTTTTACTTCTGCTGGGTAGCCGCATCATTGGCTACTGTCAAGAAAAGATTTATCCGATTCAGCCAATGAAGTTCTGCTAATTGCTGGTCGGACGTGAATTCAGTATTTCCATTGTCTCTGCTCAGTCTCATGAAATTTCGACGTGTTATCCACTCTGTTTTTGAACCGGGGTGCAATTTGTCTAAAATGTGGAGTTTTAAGTGCTTTTGTTTCTGATTGGGGGTTTAACGACCACAGTGAGCAACTCAATGGTCTATAAGCAGTCGCCCGTCCCTAATTTAGGGTCACTGGTTCCAGGGAAGGGAGAGAACCAGTGCGGTAAGACAAACACAACATACATACCTCAACAGGGATTCGAACCCGGACCCATCTCGGACGAATGGTCAGAAGCCTTAACCACTGCGCCAACAAAGTGGCTCCCTACTTCGGAATAGTTGGACATAAGTAATTTTTTTTTGTTTCCGTACCTGTACGAATAAGCGGACGTATAAGAAATTAGAGTATTCGGAAGGCATCGCAGTTTCTTTATATGTATATATACATAGACTGTTCCATAAAAAATGAGAGTAATTTTTTTTTGAGTTAGCAACAGTGCGAAGGGGAAAAATAACCACGCAGACGACTAACTGAATTATGGCAACAGTTATTAGCCGTGGAAGACGAATCTGGTTTTGTTAGTTTGCAGCTGTTTAAGGTACGTCTGCATTTCGCCACACAGCTATGGAGGTAAATGATTCAAAGTTAAGAAGTGAAATGCGTTGTGCGATCCAGAAACAGTTGATTTAATGAAAAAAGCTTAGAAAGATAAATGTTTGGATGAGTCAACGAATTTTAGATGGCACCATGATTTCAAAAAAGGCATTTGTCGGCAGAACTCGCTCCTATGCCTGGTCGACCTGAAAGTGTTGTTACGGAACGTATTGTTAACACTGTTTGGGAAATCCTGCAAGAAGATCGACGAATGACATGTGAAGACATAGCGGCGTCAACTAATATTTCAAAAACGTCGGCATTCCGCATTCTACGCGACTAATTACTGCTGCATCGTGTGTGTTCCAGATGGATACATTATTATCTGAAACGAGAACAATTGCTAGCCAGAGTTCAGGTGTGGTATCAGTGGAAACAAATGATTGCAAAGGATCCAAACTTTCTAAACACAGTAATAACTGCCGATGAAACATGGATCCACTATTTCGATTCCCTCACGAAGCGCGCAACGAGTGTCCGGAAATACACAGACTCGCCTTCTCCGAAAAAAGTCCGCAAAACCAAATCAGCTGGGAAAGTGATAATGATAATTTTCTTTGATCATAAAGGTGTAGTCTACCAGCAAACCATTCCTCCACAAATTACTGTCAATGCTAAGTAATACATTTCAGTGTTGAAGCGTCTGCGACGACACATATCGATAAAGCGACCGGAACTGGCGGGCAAGTGAACTAACTCTACACCATCATAACGCAGGCCCACATGTGGCTGTTTGTGCTCAACAGTTTCTTTCGAAATGCAGTATTGAAATCATGCCACAGCCTGCTTACAGTCCTGATCTCATCTCGTGAGATTTCTGATTGTTACCAACAATGAAGGAGAAGTTCCGTGGCACGACATTGAACACAGATGACGTTTTTCAAGATGTACATGGGTCGCTAAAGCAGCTTTCACAAAATGCCTGCACCACATGCTTTGAAAAGTGCACTGAACGATGGGACCGTTACATATTATTCGAGGGAATATACTTTGAGAAAGAATAACATATATTTTGCTGTGCATTTTATTTCTTCATTTTGTGTGATTTTACTCTCAGTTTTTATGGAACGGCCGTTGTAAATCACTTGAACGGGCAAAACAAAACGCAGTGCATAGATGCACTATAAAATGACATCGCGTTGAAAATGAAATATTTAAAATTCGTAATTGTTTTCATCATCACCCGGAAAAGAATTGATGGAAAGAAAATTGCTGGTAATCATGTTTTTATATCACGTTCTAGAAAATACCTGTTAACATTGCCGTTTCCTATTCTGAGTACCCTGAATAAAATATGGTGGTATGATGTAGCTAAACCTCCTCTAGTAAAGCGCATTGCAGCTTTTTTTTTTTTACGCTTTCCAACCGTAGGTTGAAGAAGCGTATATGCTCCAGCTTTGTCCGTCTGTCTGGCCGTCCTTCCGCACGATTACTCGCGTAAAAATGATTCGATTTCGATGAAATTTTAGTATGTGGTAGGGGACCACCTGGGGACGAACCCTATTGAAAATAGGCGAAATGGGGTCAAAGGTCAGCACATAGGAGCCGGATCCATTCCATTGCCCTTATGCGTCATAACTTGCGTAAAAATGGTTCGATTTCTATGACATTTTAGTATGTAGTAGAAGACCGCCTGGGACGCACCCTGTTGAAAATGGGCATAATGTAATGGGGTAAAAGGTCAGGGCGTAGCGGGATCCATTCCATTGCCCTTACGCGTCATAAGTTGCGTAAAAATGGTTCGATTTCGATGAAATTTTAGTATGTGATACGGGACCACCTGGGTACGAATTCTATTGAAAATAGTCGAAATGGGGTCAAAGGTCAGTATATAGGAGCGGTATTCATTCCATCGCCCTTATGCATCATAACTTACGTAACAATGCTTCGATTGAGACAAAACTTTATCATATTGTCCCAGAGGTATACTTAACGGGTTCTGTCGAATATCATCGAAATGGGGGCAAAGGTCAAGGCATAGGAACGAGATTTATTCTACAGCCATTATCCTCATAACTTGAGTAATAACTTGAGTAATGATATCTGGTATGTTGGAAAGCGTATCATAATCAATGCATTGCATGAGTTTACTAACTCGTTTGTTAAACTGAAAGTGCAAGAAAAAATTGACCATGTGGAAAGCATTGGAATCAGCATATTTTATTCAACAGCTTAACGTTATTTCTATAGTTTTAACTTATAAATTCCATTCTTATATTGCATAATAAATGTGATACAAACACATATCAAGTAGAATTCTGACTTGAACTCTTCCCTCACAAGACGTCACAAAGGAATTATTTTACACCTGTTACGAATCCTTTCTGTTCACATTAAACATTTAATATCACAATAATCAGCAACATTCTCTCCTGCAAAAAGTTTGTACAACTAAAATATTCAAACAAGCACCAGTTCTTCACTACAGAGTTTATGAAGTCCATATAGCACATTTCTACAAGTTTCTGCGTTTAAACATAGTAATGAGCTGTGATGACAAACTAGATAAAGTCTATAACAATCTTTCAATGGAAAGAAACTTTTGCTGTGAGTGAAATTTCATTAAGCCAAAACAAAGACTGTCGTCAAACCACGCGCATCCAATATTAAGGCAATGTTCAACACACATTTTATTTGTTCACACATATCTTTCCGGGATAAATATATTTTTTAGGAGCTAAAATTCCTTTACTTTTCTGTTTGTACAAAGTATAATAGTTCATTCATTAAAATATGTTATATACAACAAGCAAAAGCAACTGCCGAAACTGGGAGAATTTAGTTCCATGCGTCATTAGCTAATGACTCGAACGTTAGTTTCTACACTCTTTTGGAAATAATCCTATAAACAAATCTGTAATTCGTGCCATAGGTTACACTAAAAACACAAGGCAGCTAAACGTGATTCACGATTATAAAACTTCCAACCACTAATGACTAGTTTAAAACTGTCGTCAGTTGATAAAAGCATTTATTGATGGTAAAAGTAAAACATTAAAATCATTAGATCTTTCGAGCTCCTTAGAAGCCCATCATCAGATGGCATAAATGTCATAAATGTCATCTGATGATGGGCTTCTAGAAAGCCCTAAAGATCTAACGATTTTAATGCTCTACTTTTATCATCAATAAATGTTTTTTCAACTGACGACAGTTTTAAACTAGTCATTAGTGGTTGGACGTTTTATAATCGTGCATCAAGGTTTAGCTGCCTTGAGTTTTTAGTGTAATAATCGTACGTTTTAAACTAGATTTATATCTGACCAACGCTATAAATCAAGTTACTGCAGCAATGCACGTAACTCTTGCTCTGCATAGTACGTCGTTTCGACTTTAAATCCCAGCTCTAGTTTGACTGTTTGGCTTTCACAATTTTTCACTCGAATTTGCTGATCATGGAAGTACGAAGTTTAAATACATTAGAAATATGCATTTTAAGAAAAATTGAAATAAGCATTCGAATATATATTAGTATTACAACGTAGTTTGTCACAATTATTTATTTTTTCAAGCCGACCATGGTTTCGCTGGGTATTGACCTAGCTTCATCAGGAAGTATCATATGACTGTAGTTTTTGAGATCAAGAAGCATTCGAGTATTTTGGGTTCAGATATTCAGTCACGACACGGCATTCAGAGTTTCCGGTTTATGCCATGGGAGAAAAAGTCGAGCTGTATTTCTCATAACTTCCCAAAAGTGACAGAAAAATAAAGTTTTGAGACCGAAAGTTTTTTTCTGATTATTATTGAAATTAACTTCGCCTTTCTTTTAACAAATATATACATTCAAAACCTTTTTTAGCCAATTTAAAACAAAAGCTTTTTTCTTCCAAAATCGCCAGATTAATTTTTCGGAAAAAGCCTAATGTAATTGTTTTAAATATCATTTTTTATGAAAAGGAAATTTTATGCATTTCATCGCGAATTTCAATATTTTTGTTTTGTTTATTTCATGCTATTTTACCTTTGTAAGTTAACACGTTTTGGAGGGCAGAATTTTCTGAAAATGTTATTGTCGCCAAAAGATTTGAAAGTTTTCTGCAGTGTCATGCCACAGCATAAGCTATCTGCAAATTGTTATGCAATGTGAAAACTTTCAAAATTCATTTTCACTTGCACGTACACCTTTCACAAAGGAACAAATGATTACATACAGACAAGGAAGACGAAATTGTATCCTGCTTGTGCAAACTGCTGCCTAATGTTAACTCCCTCATTTTGTTACTATAGAATTTTTAATTTTGGCCAGCTTTATGTGAAGATAAACTTCACTATTGGTATTCGCAGTACTTTTATATTAGAGCTTTAAACCTGGCACACTCAAAATTTTCTTATAATTTGGACTTTAAACTTACTCAAGGTATCCAAAGACAGGTGGAAGATTTTTTAAAAATAACAATCTACTACAAAAATAAAAAAAGATGGGAGATGGGATAAGCTTCGGTAACTTTGCGTATACATTTCCTGCTGATGCGAGTATCTGAATAGTAGCTAAAACGAACTCAAACTAACAGGATATTGTTTAAGCTTGTGAAATCAGGGATTTTTGTTATTGAAGGTTTAACGCTAGCATGAGCTTAGGGATTCAAACTCCTAGCCTTACCGTAAAACTACAGCTTACTAAGTTTGAACAATGTTATTTTAGTATATATGCAAGAGGAATCCTGAAAGTAATGCCTGCTCATTAATAACTTTTGAAATTTTGAAGTGATTTTAATGAAACTGCCCTGGCATGCTAAAGGAAGCTATATGTTACCAATGTGGGAACAAAGGTTTGCAGAATCGGAAATACAGATCATGAATGACAGAGAAAAGCAACCAGCCGTAATTGAATTCCTGGAAAAAGAGGAATTTGAGGTTCCAGAAATACACAGAAGACTCCTGGCGGTCTATGGAGCTGTCACAATCGATATCAGTAATGTCCGAAGATGGATGAAGAGGTTTTGAGAGGGAGAAAGCTCAGTGTCGACAAACAACGGAGTGGAAAACCCGCAATTGCAGTGACAGATGCCAACAGGCAACGAGTGAAAGACCTCATCACAGCTGTTCGTCGTGTCACCATCCAGGAGTTGCAACAATAAACAGTGCTCACTATGTGCAGACATTGAAGAGGCTAAAGGAAGCTATCAGAAAGAAAAGACGTGAGATTTCACTTCATAGTGTTGTTTTACACCATCCCCACACCTCAATGGATACTTCACAGAATATTGTCAAAATGGGGTGGACGGTGATGCCCCAACCGCCCTACAGTCCTTATTTGGTTCCTTCAGACTTTTTCCTGTTTGCCCCTTTGAAAAATACCCTTCGTGGGGAACGTTTCGATGATGTGACAGACGTCAAACTGGCTATGAACTCATCGGTGCCGCAATGGTTTAAGCGATGGCTTCAGATCATTCGTCCGAGATGGGTCCGGGTTCGAATCCCGGTGAGGCATGGATGTTGTGTTTGTCTTACTACGGCGCTGGCTTTCTCCCTTCCCTAAATTAGGGACGGGCGACTGCTTATAGCCCACTGAGTTGCTCACGGTGGTCGTTAAACTTCCAATAAAAAACAACAACAAAGAAACTCATGGGTGAAACGACAGCCTCAGAAATGTTTCCAAAATGATCCGACGTCGAAGCATCCTCACAGTCCGCGGAGGTTAATGCAACCGCAACACACACACATATATATATACATATATATTCTATTAAGAAGAGACCGCAGCAAAAATAATTTTTTGACTCATACCAAGTACAACATAGAAAAAGTTATGTATTTACCGGTGTGAGTAAAAAGAGAAAAAAATAAAACAACTGAATGTAGAAAGTGTCGAGAATACTGAGCCTTGGCTTTATCAAGGACCAGCAAAAACTCTGCATTTTCTCACTTCCACAAAGACCTAGTTGGAAATGGGTTTCTGCAAAGTCATAGATGCAAGAAATAAGCCCACCAAAAAATTTTAAAAAAATATATATATATGTCATGATCTCCGCAGAGTTGTATGACTTAGCTTTAGTTAACAATTTAGCTTGCATCCATAACTTTTCTGGCCCGACCCATGCTCTTCATCTGTTACTATTAAACAGAAAGGAGAAGAATATAGAAAATTCGAGTTGTGAGAGTGACATGATAATTAGAAATAATGTTCAGCAATAACAAATTGCCAAGTTCGCCTGAGAGAGAATTTAAACCTGAATAGTAATACAAAAGTATTCAAAATTTTTTAACATTGCAATTAAAAAAGGAAATATTATTTTTTTTTAAAAAACCCAGATTCCTGAAAGAAAACTGGATTATGATACCCCCACTCCACAACTTCTGACAACATAAAAACGAGAACAAAACAAAGACAATAATTAACTAAAGAAATGCTTTGTGAAGGTTAATGACATAAACAATTAGTTGCAATATGTACAAAGTATTTCAGAAGTGCTTTAAGTGCATAATAAAGTGGTTATTAAGACCCTAACTACTTTAAAAACATAGCGCAATTCAAGAACTATGAATAATGAATGGCCAGCTGCTTGGCCTAAGTGCCTAAAAAACGCGCAAAGTTACCAAGAAAAGAAAGAGTTAAAATCCGCAAAAAAAGTTAATAGACTTGCCAGTGCCAAAATGCTTAAAGCAAAAAAAAAAAAAAAAAAAAAAAAAAAAGGGAAAAAGTACAAGAAGTACAAACATTGAACTTGTAAAACCTAAAACCCAAAGACAAAGAAGAGAGCTTACCTCTTATGCAACTGAACTTCCTCCACACTTGAGGAAAAACATGGCCGACCTTTTCACTCAAACTTCTAATCCCCTCTGCCACTCCCTAGTCGCTGGGGGGCAGCGTGGGTGGGGCTGCAGGCTTCCACGCACTGAAAAGATCCGATTCGCGGAGATTTTAACCAGAGAAAAAAATATATATAATTAAGAATGTGGACCTGTATGAACAGAAAGAGCAGAATTAACTCTCCATAATACATGAGAAATATTATGAAATACACAAGTAGTGTATTTAATAATCTTTGCATGTATTTAATCACCTTAGTGAGCTTCTTTAGACTATTCAGAATCCTATTAATTTTAATGTTAGTTTTACTATTTTTAGTATAGTTATTCTAGTGAGTGAATAACTAGTTTTCTTTTATATTTGTTTTTATTTTCTTTTATAAACAGATTTTTAAACTTTTTTTTGTGATTTTGTCTATATTATTTAATTTTTTATTTTTAATAGGACCTTCATATCCATAGCACTAAGGTTCGTTTTAGTAGTTAATAGGCATCCTCTAGCCAACTTCCAACAGGCTTTCATTGGTCAGAATCATATTATTAACTGTGTAGAAAATTAAAGCAGATCTGCCAACCTCACTCTATTATTCAGAATAATTTTTCTTAAAGTTCTTTTGATGAAAGAAGAGGGAATTTCGTTCTCTAGAAAACTGTCTAATAGTATATTAATATTTCCTTTTTAAAAAAATTAATAAAAAATTAATTATTGTCTTTGTTTTGTTCTCGTTTTTGTGTTGTCAAAAGTTGTGGAGTGGGGGTATCATAATCCAGTTTTCTTTCAGGAATCTGGGTTTTTAAAAAAAATTTATATTTCCTTTTTTAATTGCAATGTTAAAAATTTTTGAATACTTTTGTATTACTATTCAATTTTAAATTCTCTCTCAGGCGAACTTGGCAATGTGTTATTGCTGAACATTATTTCTAATTATCATGTCACTCTCACAACTCGAATTTTCTATATTCTTCTCCTTTCTGTTTAATAGTAACAGATGAAGAGCATGGGTCGGGCCAGGAAAGTTATGGATGCAAGCTAAATTGTTAACTAAAGCTAAGTCATACAACTCTGCGGAGATCATGACATATATATATATTTTTTAAAAAAATTTTGGTGGGCTTATTTCTTGCATCTATGACTTTGCAGAAACCCATTTCCAACTAGGTCTTTGTGGAAGTGAGAAAATGCAGAGTTTTTGCTGGTCCTTGATAAAGCCAAGGCTCAGTATTCTCGACATTTTCTACATTCAGTTGTTTTATTTTTTCTCTTTTTACTCACACCGGTAAATACATAACTTTTTCTATGTTGTACTTGGTATGAGTCAAAAAATTATTTTTGCTGCGGTCTCTTCTTAATAGAATATGAATTCTGAATTTTCATAACTGCTGCGTTGCGCGTTTTGATCTTCAGGTTATTTTGCAACTTTCATTTTAAATTCAAAAGTTTTTCTTTTGTTTTCGGCTTTGCTCTTCAGTATATACATATATATATATATATATATACTTAAGAGCAAAACTGAAGACTAAGGAAAAAATTTTAGAATTTAAAACGAAGGTTGCAAAATAACCTGAAAATCAAAACGCGCAACGCAGCAGTTTTGAAAATTCAGAATTCACATTCTATAAAGAAGATACCTAAGCAAAAAAATACATATATAATTTTGACTCACACCTAATACAACATAGAAAAGGTTATGTATCTACCTGTGTGAGTAAAAGGAGAAAAGATAAAAAAATAAAATAAAACAACTGAATGTAGAAGGTGTCGAGAATACTGAGCCTTGGCTTTATCAAGGACCAGCAAAAACTCTGCATTTTCTCACTTCCACAAAGACCTAGTTGGAAATGGGTTTCTGCAAGGCCATAGATGCAAGTAACATTCCCACCTAAAATAGTTTAAAAATTAACATTTCCTTTTTTAATTGCAATGTAAAATTTGGATTTCTTTTGCATTGTTTTTCAGGTTTAAATTCTCTCTCAAACGAACTTGGAATTTCGTTATAGCTGAAAATCATTTCTATTTATTATGTCACTCTCACAGCTTGAGTTCTCTTTAATCTTCTTCTCTCTGTTTAATAGTAACAGATGAAGAGCATGGGTCGGGCCATGAAGGTTAATGGATGCAAGCGAAATTGTTAACTAGTGCTAGGTCATGCTACTCTACGGAGGACATGACTTATATATATATTTTTTAAACTATTTTAGGTGGGAATGTTACTTGCATCTATGGCCTTGCAGAAACCCATTTCCAACTAGGTCTTTGTGGAAGTGAGAAAATGCAGAGTTTTTGCTGGTCCTTGATAAAGCCAAGGCTCAGTATTCTCGACACCTTCTACATTCAGTTGTTTTATTTTATTTTTTTATCTTTTCTCCTTTTACTCACACAGGTAGATACATAACCTTTTCTATGTTGTATTAGGTGTGAGTCAAAATTATATATGTATTTTTTTGCTTAGGTATCTTCTTTATAGAATATATATATATATATATATACTTAAGAGCAAAACTGAAGACTAAGGAAAACCTTTAGAATTTAAAACGAAGGTTGCAAAATAACCTGAAGATCAAAACGCGCAACGCAGCAGTTTTGAAAATTCAGAATTCACATTCTATAAAGAAGATACCTAAGCAAAAAAATACATATATAATTTTTTGCTTAGGTATCTTCTTTATAGAATATATATATATATATATATATATATAGAGAGAGAGAGAGAGAGAGAGAAATAAAGTGCAAGACACAGCGAGCTGCAGAGACAGGACTGAGAGGCAGAGTAAAAGAAGTCAAGATAGACAAAGAAACAAGAAGTGTGACAGTGGGAGGGTGTGTGAAAAAGACCGAGAAAGAGAAAGTGAGAGAAAGATAAAATAATTCTTCGTTTTTTCTCTAGAAGCTGAAAATAATAATATATTCGTTAATCTGCAACATCTTATTATTACGCCATTCTCTGAGCCGAAGTTTCAGATTGTACATTAAGGGAAAGTAAGATTCCCCTTTTTGCTCTAAAATAAAAGCCAAAGTGCTTTTCTTTTTACCTTTAAGTCAAAATCATTAGACCGTGTAAAAAAGTCTAGAAAGGAAGAATTTAAAAATCACAAACAATGCCATACATCGCTTTTTATTAAGTTAAAAATAATGCGGGCAGACCTAAGCTTTGCAAAATCTAAATTAAAAAAAATGTTCACCACACATACAAGTTACTTCCAAAAATCCTTTTCAAACTTGCGTGAGCACTTTTTCAACAATGTTAAACTAAAGAGAAGGCCACACGAGCAAACTCATGAGCAGGAACTTCCCATAACGGAAACAGAAAGTATCACACAATGATATTTATGCCTAAATTAGGTGAACACAGAATAAAAAAATATTTTCTGTTTTCAAAATACATAGATCCACTGATGTTAGCTAGTGAAAAACACCCTTCGTAAACCTTGGCTGTCTATCATAAAGTTAAATTTGTTTAATGAAAAAAAAAATTAAATTAAAACATTCACGTGGTCCCTACGTTGTGTTAAGGGCAGCACCGGCTTATATATATATATATATGTTAAAGAAATTACAACGCAGAAACAATAATAAAATAAAGTAATGTAAAATAAAGTAATGTAAGATGCAAGTAAGGACGCACCAAGCAGCAAACCAATAACCACATCAATATACACATTCAATGAAACCCTAACGAACCACAAGAACTCCAAGAAATCTATCCGAAGAACCTGACGTTGGAAAAAACCAGTGTAACCAGCAGAGAGGTCAACTACCTCGATTTGAAAATACGCCTAACTGACAACAAAACTACTATCAGTATCTATGATAAAAGAATGGCGTTGGGCTTTGACATCATATTTTATACAAAATGGGCATCAAAAGTTTCCAGAGGAGTCCATAGGAATATTATTATTTCTCAAATTCATAGATGTTTATCTATATGCAATAGTGCGGAAGTATTAGCTAACGCACTGTATATACTTTCTTCTCGCCTCAAGGCAAATAATTATCCCCTTGGCTTCCTGTTATGTATGTTTCGGCAATTTCTAAGCAGCTGCAAATTAATTAGTAAATTTCCACTTCTTGAGTCTTTGGATATTAAACACTTAGTATATTGAACATACCCTTTGCTTACTATTGGTTTCTGCTAATTTCCTTCATTTGGTTTCCGGTTTTCTCTAACCGCAGCCTTCTTTTGACCATTTCCTGTTTACTGTACCTTGTTGCTCTTTGATCTTGGGATTTGACAATTTGGGTCCAGCTATTTGTTATACATTGAAGGTTCTAGCTTTATGTCTTTTTCAGGTTTGATGGCTTTGAGAACACCTCCGCAGGCTTATGGTGTATCCAACCTTTGTCGAATCCAGAAAAGCCATTCCAAATGTCGGTGTTCTCCCGATGAAGGCGACATTTCTGTCTTTTTGTCATAGTTTAAGGTTTCTGGCGACTGGTGTTCCGTTTCACCCCTTGGAGTTGTAGGTCAGTGGTATTCTGTGTTTTTGTTGTTTCTTCGCTTTTGCTTTTTGTCTTTTGTGTTTTTGTTGTTTCTTTGCATTTGCTTTTTGTCTTCCATGTTGTTATATTTCTGTTTATGTACTCTTTTATTATATTTATTGGATTCTGCCATTTTAGTTCATACTTGAGTCTTGTTGGCTTTGGAGTTCTTGTGGTTCGTTAGGGTTTTATTGAATGTATATATATATATATATATATATATATATATATAATCTTTTAAAGGTGTACTACAAAGTTGCCCTACTCATCCGGGAACTGCGCACTGCAGTAAGAACCACTTGTGGAGTATATAAGTCAAATTCTCTACACCTTCAACCAAGAACTTCCCGTAGAAATCCCTGAATCCCACTAAATTAACGCACGCAAACTAAAATTAAAACTCTCATAATTCACATACAACAATAATAATAATAAAAGTTGTTTATATGCTTTGCATGATATGGAGGGGATGTGTTAAGATCGAAGTTTAGATTTATTGGAGTTCTTTTCTTTTTTTTTTTTTTTTATTGAAGGTTTAACGACCACCGTGAGCAACTCAATGGGCTATAAGCAGTCGCCCGTCCCTAATTTAGGGTCACTGGTTCCAGGGAAGGGAGAGAGCCAGTACCATAAGACAAACACAACATCCATGCCTCACCGGGATTCGAACCAGTTCTGTGTTGTTGGTTCAGGTAGGGAAAACCAGGTGTATAACACTAAATTAAAAAAAAAAAATTAGCCCTTGTTTCGGAAATCACATATTTCAAAGACACCTGCATGAAACCTGAACCAGGGTTCGGGGGCCAGGGGAGTTTTCCCCTGATGAGTGGCTCCCGGTACTCGACCCCAAGTGTTTAAAAATATTATTATTATTATAATTTTTTTATTATTATTATTGTTGTATGTGAATTATGAGAGTTTTAATTTTAGTTTGCGTGTGTTAATTTAGTGGGATTCAGGGATTTCTACGGGAAGCTCTTGGTTGAAGGTGTAGAGAGTTTGACTTATATACACTGACGGAAAAAAAAATCCCAACACCAAGAAGGGGTTGTGTTAGATACACGACAGTTGGTAGGCGGTGAGAGTACATCTGTAAGATGACGTCTATGCAAATTTCGCGCTCGGCGCATACCTGTGACGCTAGTAGCGCCCCTCGGAACAGGCAAAGCAGGTTTGCTGTAAATACGCGCTGTAACGTTCGTGAGCATTAGTTATCGTTGAGATTCGACGTCGTGTCTTGATGTTAGTCAAGAATGCCTTTAAGAAGACGAAGAAGCCATTATCAACAGCTCACGGAGTTTGAACGAGGTCGTGCTACGAGAAGGTGGATTTTCTTTCCGCAATATTGCAGAACGACTTGGCAGGAATGTAGCCACTGTGCATGATTGTTGGCAGCAGTGGTCAAGGGAAGGTACTGCCTCAAGAAGACCGGGTTCCAGCCGGCCATGTGGCACCACTGAGAGGGAAGACCGCCGTGTACGGCGTATGACCATGGCACATCGTACCGCGTCTGCGGCAGCAATTCGAGCTGCAGTTGCCACCACAGTGACCAACGAACTGTTACAAATCGGGTACTTGAAGGACAGCTCCGAGCCAGACGCTCTGTAGCATGCATTCCACTTACTCCAAACCACTGCCGTTTGCGACGTCAGTGGTGTCAAGCTAGAGCTCATTGGAGGACGGAGTGGAGATCTGTTGTGTTTTCTGATGAAAGCCGGTTCTGCCTGGGTGCCAGCGATGGCCGTGTGTTGGTTAGAAGGAGGCCAGGTGAGCGCCTGCAACCAACCTGTCTGCGGCTGAGACACACTGGACCTACACCTGGAGTTATGGTCTGGGGAGCAATTTCCTATGACAGCAGGAGCACTCTCGGGGTTATCCCACGCACCCTGACGGCACAGTTGTACGTCGGTCTGGTGATTCAACCTGTTGTGCTGCCATTCATGAACAGCATTCCAGGGGTGTTTTCCAGTAGGATAATGCTCGTCCGCGTACCGCTGTTGTAACCCAACATGCTCTACAGAGTGTCGACATTTTGCCGTGGCCTGCTAGATAACCAAATCTTTCACCAATCGAGCACGTATGGGACATCATTGGACGACAACTCCAGCGTCACCCCCAACCCCCAACCAGCATTAACCGTCAATGTATTGACCGACCAAGTGCAACAGGCATGGAACTCCATCCCACAAACTGACATCCAGCACCTGTACGACACAATGCATGAACGTTTGCATGCTTGCATTCAACATTCTGGCGGTTACACCGGTTATTAATGTACCAGCATTTCACATTTAAAATGGTTCTTCTCGCGCTTACAATAAGCAGTGATCTTGAATTAAATATGTTACCTATACAAATGTATTGCCGCCATTTCATTCCTCTACATCTATTTTTTCGTGGTGTTGGGATTTTTTTCCGTTAGTATATATATATATATATATATATATATATATATATATATATATATATATATACATATTACTTTGGAGTTATATACTGCATATATACGTATATATATATATTCAATAAAACCCTAACGAACCACAAGAACTCCAAAGTAAGCAAGACTCAAGTATGAATATATATACATATATAAACACTCTTTCCAAAGAAAAAAACAAACAAACAAAAAAAAACAAAAAAACCCCCGAAGCACTCGTAAGAAATCATCCAATCGAGATGAAAATTTGTATGTGCAATGTACAAGAAAGGAAATTATTGCAATTCCAGAGCAGCTAGGCCATTTATTCGGATAAAACAGCTACACGAATGAAACAAGTCAGTACGTTGCAGCGCCACCTCTGGCTTGGATACAAGCGGCTACCCGGTGTGGCATAGACGTATACAGTTAACGAGTACTTTCCTGAGGTATAGCATTGCAGATGGTGTCCAAATTGCTGACCAGTTCGCCGACATTCCTGGATGGGCGTAGGTGGCGTCTTATCATTTCCCAAATATGTTCAATCGGTGAGAAGCCGGGCGATTGGGTTGGCCATGGCGGGGTGTATATTACTTTGGAGTTATATATCTGCCCGCTGGTCAGTGGTAGGCAGCGGAGTTGCCTCCTCGAATGTTGTCCTCGTGCCGCAAGTCGTCTAGCAACGATCCTGATGGCCACTTTCGTACTTGTAGACGATGCAACATGGCCACGTAAGGTTGAGAGCGACAAATTCGGTTTTGTTCGCATGGTTCTCACAATCGCTCGATTCTTGCGTTCTGTCGTTGCCCTCGGCTTTCCAGTGCCCGCTTACCGCTGGGTTGTGCCCTCCTCGACCCATTGGCGCCAACATCGTCCAATTCCCGCGTCGCTCCGACTTAAATGCCAGGCCATAGGATAACTTGACCAACCGGCCTCTCTCAAACCTGACACGTCATGACTCTGCCCTGCTTCCTAGACACAGATGTTCCCGAGATTATTATAAAACTTATATTAGAGCTAAATCGTTAAAACTCTAAAACAATTCCAGGTAATGACGATCATCTGGACAAACACAGCTTGTATATTAGAGAGGGGTCAAAGAAGGCAGTCGAGAATCATGCACACAAACAGCCGGTCCACAACCCAGCAAATCACCGTAGAGTTCAACACTGGTTGGTCAAGAGTCGTTTCAGAAAGCACCAGGTATCAGACCCTGTCGCGAATGGGCTGTGACAGCCGACTACCATGTCACCAGTCTCCTTTGACCCATCTTATCCACCAGCTGTTTTCGGCCACCGGATTGCTGGAAGTTTTTTGCGTGTTGCATCATTTACGGTAAACTCTTGGTAAGGTTGTGCCTGAAAGCACAAGAGGACAGGCAGAGGCGTTTGGATAATGCTAAATCCGGCAGGCCTGGCTCCAATTTTCATTTTACGTTCAAAGTTGCTCATATCATTCTCTTTACACATTCCGATCCTCAATCGAACTTTGACTGATGCTCGATTATGTGGTCTGCCTGATTTATACAGCGCACCATAATGACGTGCCATGCCGTCTTACGTGTTGGAGTGGGCCATTTATATGACGACCGCAGGTGCACCTAATAAACTGGTATCTTAGTGTACATTATATAGAATTCCGTAGTGTCGCACAAAATTGCCGGACAGGTACGTCATACGAACTTGGTAAATGTCTCATTTTAGAGATCTTGATCCGAAGAATCTGGGAAAATATATATATTTTTTTCTAAATTGAATCACAACACTCAGTCTGACTTTGTCATCGCAACGCGGGGCCGACGGGTAGTCGTACGACTTTGGGAGATGGCGCAAACCGGATCCAGTGAGCAAGGAGATGATTGGCTATTATTAAGAACAAATCGGCTGCACGTGCTTCCACTGCTATTCAACTGTAAATTGTGTTACAAGGAGGACGGAAACAGTGTTCTGTTGTGAGTAACGGTCAAGGAAAACCACCCAAACGAGGGCGTGTTTTTCGTAAAGTGCGTGAGCTAAGGAATTTTGAAAGCATACGTAATAATTGCAGTAATACACGCGGCGACCTATCTTTCCGAGAAGCTTTATTTAATTCCTGTTGTCATAACGACCTTATTTCCTTTCCAGAACTACAGATAAATACGGGGCTACAAGACATACTTCTGAACATTCCTAATTTTGTCCAACATATCCGGATA
Source organism: Macrothele yani (assembly GCA_039090855.1). NCBI lineage: Eukaryota > Metazoa > Arthropoda > Arachnida > Araneae > Macrothelidae > Macrothele > Macrothele yani. The sequence goes on from CM077012.1 coordinate 75,945,575, forward strand.
TACAATAGTGCAATGTCATTCTCTTCCCTCTGTGCCACAAAAAAAAAAAAAAAAAAAATAGATTTCAGGTAATGGTTCACGCTGCTTTAAAATTCTAGGACAGATTAACCGGTACATCACAGATTTATTACCACTTACTGGTGAAAATTGTACTTTATACATTCCTCGGCAGCTACTGATATACGTATTGATTGTAATGAAAATGAAGAAATAAAGCGATCGATATTGACAGCCCTGGCAGATATTCGTAGCAGGACACAGCCTCGACCTGAGTTTTCTTGATAATATATTTACATCTTCTCAATATTCCTTCAACAGAATACATAAAGCATGAAAAAGTGGCGCAATTTTATTACCACTTTACTTTCTTGAAAACTCTGAAAAATACTTCTTACTGGATTGGGGCTTTTGCCCCATCAATATATATATCATCATCATCATTGTCAACCATTATCAATCCACTGCTGGACGAAGGTCTCCCCAAGTTTCTTCCACAACGGTCTGTCTTGTGTCAGTCTCCTCCATGTTATTCCCGCACACTTTCTAAATTCATCCACCCATCTCCCATGTGATCTTCTTCTGGGTCTTTTCCTGTCCCTTGGAATCCAATCTAAAATTTCGACTGTCCATCGATGGTCTGTCCTTCTGGCAGTATGTCCAGCCCATTGCCATTTCAGAGATTTAACTCTGATCATGATGTCTTCAACTCTTGTCATTTTTCTGATCCACGAGTTCCTCTTCTTATCTCTCCTGGTTACACCGAGCATGCACCTCTCCATGCTCCTTTGAGTTGTCTGCAATATATATATATACTGTACACACACACACACACACACACATGTATATAATATAACAACATATATGGACAATTTTGAGCGATCCTGCAGCTCCTGAGCTTTTCGGCAGTCAGCATCTATTTCTCACACCTGTTTCTGATATGACAGGCTTTCAGTATTACAAACAAAAATATTCAAAATTCAACGCGCGGTCATCATGCCCCAAGCTCACTGTCAATTAGGCTAGCTTAGTAAACCTTTAATTTGAGTCTATTTGCTCCTGGAGTGAACCAGAACAAAACCCATGCCACCTCGGGCACTCCATTACGGGAACTATGCTTTAAACTTCGGAGTAGAACCGCTCAGATTCTAGCGATATCGCTACTTTTCGTCAGTGTCTACAATGAAATGTGGGAAATTATCCGCAAAAGGGGTTTGTACTTTAAAATTCATGAGCTAGTTCCACCTAATCGAAATAATGATTTGATAGTTTGGTTCCGTTTGAGCAGTGAGTTCTCATTAGAATTAATTTTGAGCGAAAAGGATGCTGACTTTCTGTTTTTATTTCCCTTTTTCATAGTTTGCCGATTTTCACAAGCGCCTAAGAACAATAAATGAATATTGTGTTGTCCATCCTAAATTTAGGAACACTAGTTCCAGCACAAGGGAGAGAACCGAAACCCTGACAAAAATAACGATGTTGTACATTTACGAAATACGCAACAGTGTGCACAGAACTTTCACACAGTAATCATTGTTTTGTAAGTTAAGTCTTTTGTGGAAACCAGCAGTAATAAATCTGTCAGTTGTTTCTAAACCCTGAAACCTCATCAAAATTTAAAGTCTTCTGCTGAGTTAACTGCAGTTAACTGATTTCAGAATATAGATACTTTTAGTAAACTTTTTCAAATGTAAAACGGCAGAATAAAATACTGATAAATTTTAGTAGACTGTAGTCTACGTAGGAATGTTTTGAGAAGCTAAAATGGTTTAAGGACTGCCACACAAGTACCAAATTAATTTCAGCATATGAATATTTTTGGTGAACTACAGTTGTGACGCACCTACCTCAGAGGTGACGCACGTGTCAAGATGAAAAGTAGCAGTGATAAGCCCTTGCCAGCGTAGCTTAATTAGGAAAGTATTCGGCTTCGGAGCAGAGAGATGTGGCTTCGTGTCGTCACCGCAAATTTGGGTTTCACACTGGGGCGAGAACGAAAAATAATCTCCTGGCCATTGGATTAAAAAAAAAAAAAAAGAAATAAAGTGTGATATTTCTTACACCCATCGTCCGGAATTAATGCGAGTTCCTTCTTGGCTTCGAAAAATGTATGATGCTTCTTCGGCGCATCGTTTGGAATTAATGCGAGTTCCTTCTTGGCTTCGAAAAAAGTGATAATTCCTTGCCGGAGTAGCTTAATTGGGAAAGTATTTGGCTCCGGAGCAGAAGGATGCGAGTTTGAGTTCATCACTGGCTGAAAAGGGTGAATTTCACACAATGCTATACAGAAAAGATTTCGATGCATCTATGAATCTTCAGGAACTGTATTCGCGGTAATATCTGAACAATCGGCTCTTTAGAAATAAGTGTCATCACAGTTAGAGATGGTAATGACAAAACGTTATATCTTGCTATTCGTATCTGGCACGTTCTGTGCTGAAAGGCATTTGGCTTGACGTGGTCTTTAAAGCGTCATTTAGTCGCTCTGTGCAATCACAAAATGAGAAACATTTGACCTTTTTGATTTAATAAGAGTAGCTCTAATTGACTGACCTAAAAATAATCCAGATTTATAGCTCAAAACGTTTAATTTGTATTTCGTGAGAAATATGTCTGATTATTTTTCGTACACTCATACATTAAACATCATAATGTTTTACTTTTTTCTTACTTTTCTTTAGCTTGCTGGGGAGACCCAATTCAAAAGCTCTTAAGCTTCGTTTTAAGTTTCAGCCAGGATTGCTCATAAAATTTCCTGAAAGTCTGTTTACCGGAAACATAATCTTAATTTGGTCCTGCTTCCAAATTGGTTATGGAGTGTGGATTTGACTAAAATATCCCTGACGGTATAATTACAGCTGCTAATACGTACATACATGTATCGGACGTGAAACTTTTGATTATAATTACTATCGGTAAGGACTACATGCAATCTTTCACTTTTCACAGGATTTCGTACAAAACTTCTTTTATTTGTCTGATTGAAAAAATTCATTTAAACCATGATTTTAATAAGATTTTTCGCTCACAGTATTTCATCAAATATCTACTCAACCAAAAAGTCTTAACTCACCTATTAACGATGTTTTCAAGAGCTCATCGTTTCTACAATTAAACCATGCACTTATTTTTTGGTAGTGAGCATTAAGTATAATTTCTGCACACATCTATTTGCAAATGCGATATCGGGGCATATATGTAGTATAACTGCTAATTATACACTGCTGGACAATTGCTAAGGACGGATCATAAACGGCTATATAGCGCATAAAAAAGGAAGTGTGGTTTAATGCCAAGTGAAATAAAATAATGTCAGAATGCCAGGACATTACGAGAAAGACAATTTATTGTGCTCTGAAATCCAGAAGGCTTTGGAACGTATTCAAGGGACAAACAGGCCATTTTGTGCAGAATACGTAAACGTGAAAAAAATGCAATTACCGTCCGCAGGCGTTCCGGCGTAAGATGTCAATACGGGATATGGCCACCATGGAGGGCGATGCAAGATTCCACACGTCGTGTCATGCTTTGCACCACATTATCAAGCAACTGTTGGGGTAATTTATCCCATTCCTCTGTCAGTGCACGGATGAGGGTGTCCTTGTTTATTGGAGGGCACTGGCGACCAGCAAGACTCCTCCCCAAAGCATCCCACACATTTTCAATGGGATTCATATCTGGAGAACGTGCTGGCCATACGAGGCGTTGAATATCCTCGCTCTCAAGACACTCCTGGACAGCGACTGTTCGATCACATGTTGCGTTGTCGTCCATGAAAATGAATCTATCACCGACAGCACCACGGAACATGCGAACATGGGGTAGCAGAACATCATTAATTTATCGTTGGCCAGTCATAGTCCCAGTTGGAAGCACATAGAGGGACGTACGGCTATTGATCATGATGCCAGCCCATACCATGACACTACATGTCAGATATCGGTCCCTTTCCTGTGTGTTTGCTGGACAATATGCAGTACCACTATCACGCCAGATCAGTTGTCGTCGACAATCAGACGATAGACTGTATCTACTCTCATCTGAGAAGAGGACAGCAGACCAGTCGTTATCAGTCCAATTGCGATGTTGATGGCACCATTGGAAACGGGCGGTACGGTGACGTCTGGACAATGGAATGCACACAACAGGACGGCGGGCGTATAGTCCTCCTTCATGCAAACGTCTGGCGACAGTTTTTCGGGAGATCCGCTTGCCAGTAGCAGCTATAAACTGATTTGCTACCTCACTAGCTGTGCTGCGCCGGTGTCTTTTTGTTGATAGCACTATGTACCGATCTTCTGCAGGTGTCGTACTGCGAACACGACCTCCCCGTGACGTATGCTGCACTCTCCATTTGTTTGAAATGATTTCCAAAGCCTTGAAGCAACACTGTGGCTGACGTCGAACTCCCTGGCAACATCTGTTATTTTTCGCCCTTCTTCAATCTTGCCAATAATACGGCCATGCGTAAAATCATCTAGGTGATGTCGGGAAGACATACTGAAAATTGCAAGTTCGTCAATTGATTCTTTCCCTTTCAACTTTGCGTTTGAACAACAACGGTCAATACGCGTCAAATCCTTTATATCTCTTATCAGCGCTATAACGTCACGAACAAGTTCGGCAATCCAAAATTTGCATACGCACAACACGTCTTACTGTATCCCGCACTTATGCTAATTTCCACATTTTCCTGCCTTCCATTTTATGGTTGCTATCGTTGCTATTGTCATCCGTCCTTAGCAATTGTCCGGCAGTGTATCTGCCTCTAAGGGCTGTTCTAGATTAAAATTTCCTATTGAGTTCATTTTCTCTGAATGAGATATATATAGTAATATCCTAAATAATGTAGTTGCAGGCCCTTTCCTTGTCATTTTTAAGCGGCAGTTTTGCTGAATACCTTTACTTGCCATTTTCAAGTAGCAGCGTTCTAAATAATGAAAAAAGTAGAAAAAAAAATATGTTGTGAAATCTTTCCAGTGTTTTTGTAACTTTAAGATTGCTGAAGGAAAAATAATCGGGGCTGTTATCATTTAAGATCATATCACTGAAGTTATAAAGAAGATAAGAAATTGCACAGCTCAAAGGAACCAAAGGATAACTCTAATTTTATGCAAACGGGAAAGACAGTCTCCCCCCTACTCCAAAAAAACATATTGAATTTTTCTAAGATGACATTTTAGGGAAAACAGTCACAAAACTTGTTGAAAGTTGTCAAAATTTGTCATCAACTATTTGAGAAATGACGCGAAAGTGAAGGTTGGTCTGCATCATGCAGATCACGTATTTAAATGTGAGTAACTCTTGGAAAAGTACAGCAATTGTTGTCGGGATTAATTAGTTAATCTTTATGTGGAAACCATATCTCACACATTAAATAATTGCATTCGGATCTGATCTTGTCTAGCGGTACGTAAAATATGGCTTCTCCAAGCCAAGCGTCTACCTCCACGGGGTGCAGCCACTTCTCAGAAATAGGGTTCTGAGGAGCGAGTCTCAGTAGCAGGGCTGTAACCTTTTGACATGAAGAAATGTCTCAGAAATAGGGTTCTGAGGAACGAGTCTCAGTAGCAGGGCTGTAACCTTTTGACATGAGGAAATGCTATTTCGAACTTACCATTCCGCTAGGGAGGATGTGAAGGCTAATTCATTCCTAGCCTATCCCAAGCCCGGACAAAAGCGAGAACTGGCAACAGGAAAAGCATCCAATAGTACCGATTTTATCAATTTCGTGATACTGTTTCACATAAGTAACGTGCAGGTGTATCTCCTCATCTCTGCTACAGATGTACGAGAGAGACTTCACCATGAACGAAAAAAGTTAAAAATGAATGTCCACAGATCTTTTAGAAGATTTAGAACGGCAACAGTGAAGGCTTGATTCATGACCTGAAAAAAGGGAGACATGAAAAGAAAGAAGATAAAGATTCTCTTCATACGAGAAACACGATTGAAAAGGAATAAAGCCTCGAAGCTTGTTGCTTGTTTCAAGTTTTTCTGAATTGAACCAACTCACAAGGAAGAAACAGAAATGGAATTACACTATCAAAGAACCTCAAGGATTATACAGGCAACCGTGCTTAAGATAATGGAGTTATGACGAGGATGTTTTCTGTCTACGTATCAGAAAATGTTTGAAACCAAATGAGAAACTGTGATTCCAAGAAGTCGAATGAAAAGACATGACTCGAAAGTGAGAGGAAATTTATTTGAGAAGGTATTAAGGGATAATTAAGGGATACATGAACGGAAACGAGAAATTATGGATGGGAATAGGGAGAGATATAATTCATTACGCCCTCATTATTACATTTGATGAATCACTACTTCCTCGAAAAACTACTTTCATTCAAAAGTAGAAAAAATATCTTACCATTTAAGGGAACGAAGATAGAATGTCAGACGTAGATTATATATTATACAGCAATTCCAGGAGAAGAGATTAACCTCACAACATCAGGACCTAGAAATAAGAGATGATACTCACCAAAAAAGAGAAAAATCGTAAAGGAGAATTTTAAAATAAGTGGCGGAGACTGAAGAATTATTTCACCAGTGTAAGGATAGGTAGCTCCAAATAATAAAAACCGAGGAAGTAGATGTCGAAAAATAGTAGAAGGAACGTGATGGAACTGGAACATTGTGAGTTTCTGTGAGTGACTTTGAAAAAGTACAGAGAAGAAAAAGAAACATGCATAGTTGTGAAATGAAGAAATATTCCAGGAAATAAAGGTGAAGCAAAGAGCTACGTGTGTGTGTGTGTGTACTGAAACACACAGAAGCCAAGCAGACCTGGAAATTACGCAAAACAGTTAGTAAAGAAGGCGATTGAAATTTAATGGGCACTATATCCGAATGGAATCTGTAAAGAACTGCAAAAGACGTGGTATCCCAATGAAGTCTATAAGAGAAGTAGAAAAGCAGGTATTCAAAACCACAAAAGTAAAAGCTTGGGCAAACAAGGATTTTATGATGCATGAAAATTCAACATAACACAGTGTTAACAAACGACTATGACATAAGAGATAGACGGAAAGAGTATCTTGAAAAAGTTCTAAATGAAGAAAATGAAAATTTTTACGAGAACATGGAAAATGACCTGAATTAATAACTATGGTAATAAAGAGGGGGGAAAGTGCAAGATGCCTTACAAAGTATGGTAAATGAAGGCTCTCTCATGGGCAATATGATACCCATGTAAAAGTCTGAAATTTTTAGATGAAGAGAATTTTGACATCTTGTGAGATCTAATGAAGAGTATATTTAAGCTAAAATTTGCTCCATATGAAAGGAAAAGCAGTACATTGATGATCTTTATGAGAAAATACGGAACGTGCAAGGCTGCAACACCTGTTGGCCATAAAATGGATTTTATGTTCCATGCCGATATATGAAAGTATGTTGCACAAAAGGCTGAAAGAACTTCTAATGGTATGAAAAGACCAGTTAGGTTTGGAAGGAGTGCAACAGATCCCACAGTTGCCTTCATACAGCTCATGCTAAAGTACAAATATTTGTGGATCCGTCGAAGGAATTCTGCTTGAGAGAGAGAGAGAGAGAGAGAGAGAGAGAGAGAAATAAATAAGAATAAGTAAAAAACAATGCAATGAGCAAGTTCAGTACGCTTGTAGCGTGGCATAAATTCGTTTATTTAGTGGTGTAATACCGTATATACGAATCTACAAGCTTTAGCTTTCCCCTGGGAAGTTGTTTCAAAGCAGTGGTTAGACATAAAATGCAGAGAATTACAACGCATACGAAACAAAAAAGATTTTTTTTAAATAGCGTGGAAGACATCACGAGCTAGGGCATTACGTGTTACTTATCAGGCGATTGTGCTCTGTGTTGCAACGGGTTTCCGTTTTTTAACCCTTTAACGACCATGACTTAAAAATCTTATATCATTCTAAACACCATAACTCCCGAAACTGTATGTTGTTTTCACTTCTTTGTTTAATAAAAACAATTGTGAGTGAGTGTGACTACTGCTGATCCCTCATAGGTCGAGAAAATTTGAAGAACAAATAAGGGTAGGAAATCTGACTCACTCTAGATAGTCGTTTTGAATGACTTTGGCCGTTTGTATGTACTGGCTGGCGTTTTGGGCGTTATGGTCGTTAAAGGGTTAATAATGCATGCCAAACCATTGATAGTTTCATAGAGACAGCACCATTGCATGCCAGCTTACTGGAGATGATTTCAATTGTATCTTTAAAGTTTGTGTAACGAGCAACTCTACGAATGCTATTCTATAGAGAAGCGGCCGAGCAACGCATGGCTTCCTTGGCAAGAGCCGCATTCTGCATGTCTTGGCATTTTGGTTGTGACTTCTAATGTGTTCTTTACATCTACTGCGTAAGGATTGCTTTATCATTCCGATATGTAACTTTGTTGTGTTTTCAGAGTATGTGACGTATACTCTAATTTAACTTTCCTTTTTGGTTTCTTTCTCTATGTAAATTTGAGTTCGTTCTCCTTAGCATTTCTCAAACTTAACGCGATATCTTCTCTCTCGTAAGAATATGGTTGGCAAGACCCTTGAGGTCGGAACGAATGACGTGTGGATGTTTGAGATGAGAATCGAACGATATATATAATGTTTAGAGAAGCAGCAGTGGTGGTGGAGATGGTGGAAGTAATCACACTAATTGAGAGACGTAAGTTAAATTGAAGCTGGAGTTATTTTACGACTGCGACTGTGTGTTTTACTTTAGTGTTGAAGTTGTGTTTTTCATAACAACGAGTTACATTCGTTGAATTATTTTTACTAATGTTGTTGAAAACTGAGCCGTGCTAAAGACGCTTTTGATGAATAAAGACGAATAGTAAGTAACATTTTCTGTAGTTATTTGAGCGACTCCTGATTCGCTTAAAAGTGAAGTTATTAAGAACTGATTTGTTTAGTGTTCCTACAGCTATATTCCACGGATATTACAGGTAAACCAACGGCGTAGTGTACACACCAGCTTTTTCTTCCTCGCATCACCTCTCTCTCTGCAGTTAAATGCAAGTACACGTGATAAAGGAGTCGGTGAGTTTACAGATTTAGTGATGTTTTATTAATGTACCTGATTCTTCAACCAATATGTAACGCCCCTGTATGGAATATTATAAGTAGAGTTGCACCTCACACAAACTTTAAAGATACAGCCATCAGGGAGACAAATAAAATCCTCTCCAGAAAGCTGGAATGCAGTGATGCTGTCTCTATGGAACTACCAATTGTTTGGATGCATGATTAAGAGATGGAAACATCGATATTTGTGGGATAAACATAGGCGACTTCAGACCTTTTGGGGCCCTAAGCGCTAAAAGATTCAGCCCCCCTCCTCTTCGCTTCAGAAATTTTCATCAGTCAGATTAAAAAAAAATAAGCCAAGGTAAAGAGTTGTTACCTTTGTTAAAATGCCATTCCATTTGTAAGAAACAGTGCTAATTGTAATCACGTTGTCTGTCTGCGCACAACGAACTTTTTTGTTTTTAGAGATATTTCAACAATTATTTTTGCGGCTAATAGGAAATCAATGGACATTAAGTTGGCACTTTAAATGTCACATATACTTCACGAATTTACCCCTAAAGACTGTCAAGGTCAAAAATTCAAAAACCTAAACTTCTGTTGTGAAGAAACTATTCAGCTAAAAGGAAGGTTTAACGGTTTTAACTGTTCCTTTCAAAACAAGCGCATCAATAAGAACTCGAAAGTTTGGAGCATCAACAACAGCAAGGAAAAATACAGAATACGTTACTAATATGAGGAAGCAAAATATCGTTACTAATATGAGAAAGCAAATATAAGTGATAATAATACAAATAAAGTGGTCGCTTTAATGATTGATTTGTTTCGGTCGGTGAAAACCAAAATAAAACTGGTAATCCAATTATACGTTTTCGGGCCCTCTAACGTTCTGGGGTTCTAGGTGCGCGTCTAGTGCGCCTAGTTAGAATCTGACCCTGGGGATAAATAACACGTAATACTGCTCGTGACGTCTTCTACGAAATTTTCAAAAAATCATCTTTGTTTCTAACGCTCTAATTTTCTACATTGTCTAACCACTGCCTTGAAAAGCCTCCCAACAGAGAACGAAAGCTTAGCGATTTGTATGTACTGTGTTATGCCACTAAATAAACTGATTTATATCACGCTATGAGCGTATTGAACTTACACAGTTTGGTGTACTCTTTACTGATAAATGCAATATTTCCGCAAATGTAACAGAAGTAGCATCAGACAAAGAGAGAAAACTGATGTAAAAGGTGGCGTGCATCAAGGATTGCATTAAGACCATTCTTATTTGACATTGGTATAGATCTGATACTAACAACAGTTAGAGATAGAACGCCATGAATCATATCGTTTGCAGGGTACAATATCGGCAAATAAAGAGTTGAAGAAAACCTGAACATAAACAAGGTGTATATATTGCAATGTAGGGCAAGCGAATTTTTGGTGTTAACATACGTAAAGAAGTGATAAAAAGAACTCGAAATACCTGAGATCAGTACTGAAGGAAAATGGAGTAATAAGAAAATGTATTGTAGTGCTTAAATAGAAGAAAACACCGGATCTTCTCTGTAATAAAAAGCTGACAGTGAGGCTGTCATTTATTTCTATATTTAGATTGAATAGCAAAGTTTTCACTACTGTAGTGAGACTAGCAATGCTGTAGAGACTTGACCAATGACAAAGCGTTTGGAGAAGAAGCTAAATTGTGTGTGCATTAATGAAGATGCATAGATGTCTGTGCAGGATCAACAGAAAGGACAGAATAAGAAAAGTGGGGCTGAACACAATGGTTGAAGTTGGTTGGTTATTTGAATTTTTTGGAGCAAGGATCTCTGTTGGCCAAAGAGCGCTCAAAGGTTGAAATGTAAGAGGTTTCGAAGGGTGTCAAATAAACACGATTGAGCTATTGTGGTCGTGTATTCAAATGGAAAAGGATGCATGTGACGTACAGTTATGTACATGGAACTATCAGGAAAAAATACCTAAGATGCAATCCAGGGACTATGGAAAAGACGACACACAGAAAAAAAGATAAAAGACGAAGTGATGCAAGATAGTTTGAAGTGAAGAAAGATGATTTTAAGTAACGAGCGCACATAAACGCGGGACTAGTAATGTTACAGGAAAAGAAGAAGCTTCTAACTGGACATATAATTTATTTTAAATCCGAACGCTTTTGATAAAATTCATAGACTTCTGAAAGTACTTACAGAATGGTTCCTTCTGGAAAAGTGGCTTTTTGGAGTCAGTGTACATTAAATATTAGCGCTCGCAGCGGGAAGAGCTCAGTTGCATGATGTGATTTGGCGTTTCTAATCGTACTGTGCGGATGATTAGCCATCTCAGATAATATGTTACTTTCTCCAAAGACAAAGTAAAGTTGAAAACTAAGTGGTAGCAACCGTGAAAAATCCCAGCGTCGTGAAGGAAAGTGAAAGTACTAATACAGCGTCCTAATTACGCAGATCGATTTGAATATTTGATATTCGTCAAATAATGATGGAATAATGAGATATTAAAAATGGTCGAGCGTTCTTGTTTACAGAACGTCGAATTTTTCCTTTTACACATTACAAGAGAAACAAAAGAGATCTTTATTACATGTGTCGTTGAAATTATACCTAGGTATCATACTAGTTCCTAATTTGAAGGTTGAGTGCAAGGAAAACATGGTTTTCCATGATTCCCAGGTGAACTAAAAAGCGAAATCAACATAAAACTTAGGATTGACGATTACTCCTTTTCCCTGGACTAAAGTAGACGGCCCACGAAAAGGGGACCGTTTACTTTTCATTAACGTGTTTACGAATATTCGTGCGGAATACACTGAAGTGCCAGAAAAACTGGTACAGTCGAGCTTATGCAAAACACATAGCAACATCCCCTATGCGCGTACTCGGTTGCGTCCGTCAGTGCGTATATAAAGCGATAGACATTCTTGCCAGCTGTCACAGCTGTTTTCGGCAGGAGAATGACAAGTAATAACGATTTAAGCGATTTTCAACGCGGTGTCATAGTTGGCGCTCGTGAGATGGGCCATAGTATTTCGGAGGTAGAAACGAAGTTCGAATTTTCACGGACGGCCATTGCAAGGATGTACCGTGACTAGAAGAATTTCGACAAAACCTTCAACCTACGATAATAGTGTGGCCATAAAAAGACATTGGGTGAACGTGACCATAGTCGGCTGTCAGGAATCGTTTCACGCGATAGGCGTGCAACACTGTCGCAGGTATAATCGGAATTCAATGCTGGAGCCTCAACAAAGCATTAGCGTCCGGACTGTGTAACGTACCCAGCACGACATGGGCTTTGGGAGCCGACGCCCAACTCGAGTCTCTTTGATGGGTGCAAGACAAAGAGCTATGCGCCTCACTTGGGCACGGCAACACCGCCACTGGACACTTGATGACTGGAAACAAGTAGCCTGGTCGGACGAGTCGCGTTTCCAACTGTATCGGGCAGATGGAAGGATTCGTCGTGTGTGGCGTAAACCCCATGAAGCCATGGATAACGCCTGTCAACATGGAACTGTACCGGCTGGTGTGTGTGGGGGGGGGGTCCGTAATTGTATGGGATGTGTTTAGCTAGACTTCATTGGGACCTCTGGTACGTCTACAAACGTCTGTGACTGGCCAACGTTATGTGCGCATCCCTTCTGACGAGGTAACCCGTTCATGTCCTGCATTCAATCTGATGGGTTGGGCCTGTTCCAACAGGACAATCCACCTCCACACAAGTGTCCGGATGCCGTATTATGGTTAGAGGAGGAGCATTCATCTGAGTTTGGGGTGATGCTCTTCCCACCCAAGTCCCCAGATCTGAACGTGATAGGACACATTTGGGATGTCATGCAACGCGCTATCGAACACAGGAATCCGAGACCTCGGAATACACCCGAATTGTGGAACGCTCTGCAGGAAGTATGGTGTGCATTGTCTACAGCATATTTCTTGAAGCTAGTGGAGTCCATGCCCCGTCGTATTTCTGCAGTCCTGCGCTCCCGTGGGGGAGCTACCAAGTATTAGACTGGTGTACCAGTTTTTGTGGCACGTCAGTGTATATGATGACAGTCTGTTGTTCCGTCAGCAGCAGTAGACACTATCCCCTGACACAGGGTCAACTCTTCCCTCCTTCCCCTATTGTACTTCGTACAGGAAATCTTTCCGTTGCGAAAGGCACTGGAACACATCTAATGAAATAATTTGCTGAAGAAAATAATACGTTTTTTCAATCTAATATAATGATTTGCTAAAGAAAACCAAGTTTTCCGCCAAACATGGAATGCTACTACTCAGGTCCATTTCATCTCAGTAGGGAAGGGGGAGGAAGGATTAACAAAGAAATTACACTTGTACCAGATAGACAGGAGATTTTCTAATTTGCGTAAAATGGTTCCAACCTATCTAAACAGAACAGACTGCAAACAGTTGCCATCCTCCGAAGAATAAGTCAGGAAATTTTTTTAATGCTATGATGTGGGCATTTCCACCTAGCTTCAAGCGCGGACTGGGCCCCCGGGATGCCGGAAGAATTTTCGGGGGGTAGCCATATTCTGGGGCGGTAGACCTTATGTTAACTCAAGAAAATATAAAGCGTATATATACTTTTACTTCAATATTCTTGTAGAAGAAAACCAGGCATACTAAAACGGAAAAGTTCGTCTTCGGCTTTAGAGAAAAAAATATATATCTGCGTAGCTAATGTTTTGTTGAGCCAAACATAGTTTCTGATACATGCATTTCCCCCTTTCCCGACTTTCAAATTTAGTCTCCGTTCCTTTGGGCTGATATCGTTTACCCCAGTTGGCTTTTGTAAATTGCAATTTGAAGTTTAATAATCAAAACAAAGGCCAGGGGTGGAGAACCTGCGGCCTTCTACACCATTAATTGCGGCCTATTGAGTGAATCCAAATTTTGCGGAACAAATCCTTTTATTTTTATTAATATTTTTTGTTAGTCTTTTATTACAAGCATGGCAAGACTTCATTTTTATTTTAATCTTAAAATGACCGCATTTAAAACACCGAAGATTAAAACAAGATTCAACGAGATAATGCTCTCAGACTGACGGCCACAATTAAAACAAGATTCAACGAGATAATGCTCTCAGACTGACGGCCACAATTAAAACAAGATTCAACGAGATAATGCTCTCAGACTGACGGCCACAATTAAAACAAGATTCAACGAGATAATGCTCTCAGACTGACGGTAACAATTAAAACAAGATTCAACGAGATAATGCTCTCAGACTGACGGCCACAATTAAAACAAGATTCAACGAGATAATGCTCTCAGACTGACGGCCACAATTAAAACATGAGAAGATTCACATGGCGGGAACATCTTTCTTGCTTTTCAACCACTTATTGCTGCGAATCTATATTCTCCTACCTAACCCGAATCAAGACGCCCTTAAGGTCACAAATGACGGATAATCATCTAGAGTATCAGCTGAAACTGCAGACCTCCAGGTTGCAACCAACTGTTCAAATGATTTTCAACAAAAAGCAGCCACAACGAAGTAATTAAAAGCTTTGTTAACTTCAGAATTTACATTTTTTTCTTTTTTTTGAAATTAGTTAATACATTTTTTTTAATTGGAGGTTTAACGACCACCGTGAACAACTCAATGGGCTATAAGCAGTCACTCGTCCCTAATTTAGGGTCACTGGTTCCAGCGAAGGGAGAGAGCCAGTGCCGTAAGACAAACACAACACCCATCCCTCACCAAGATTCGAACCCAGACCCCTTTCTGACGAATGATCAGAAGCCATCGCGCTTTGACGTCTGCGCCACCGGGGGCAGCAGTTAGTACATAGTAGCTAGATTTTAACAAAATAATGTACATTTTGAAGTATATCTAATTGAAGTTCTTTGAATGCGGCCTTCCAACATGAAAAGGTTTCCCACCTCTGATCTCGGCTATCAGTTGCTTGCGATAGAAACTCGAAATTCATTCTGTACGGTAATGGATTGCGGGTTGCTGCTTTTCGTATGCATATACTTTTTTTTTTTTTTGAGCGACATCTGCGTCTTAGTTATTACTTTTTGTGCTTTAGGGTTTCACAATTTTTTGAACTGCAGTTCTGGAAAACGTTTCATTTACAGCAAAAATACTGTTTCTATTGGAAAGTGATTAAATAGAAAAAGTAATTTTCTCATTTTTTAGTTCAGCTCACTTTATAAATTTGCACTGAAATTCTTGCGATTCTGGACATTTTCCGTACTTTTTTTTCTGTTTTGATTGGAGGTTTAACGACCACCGTGAGCAACTCAATGGGCTCCCTAATTTAGGGTCACTGGTTCCAGAGCCAGTGCCGTAAGACAAACACAACATCCATGCCTCACAGGGATTCGAACCCGGACCCTTTTCGGACGGAATGATCAGAGGCCATCGCTTAGACCGGCTTCCATATTATCAACAGATTTTTTCGAAATTATTTTATTCATGATGGGTAAGTCTTGAAAACGAAATTAATTTTTGGCACATCTGGATTCCCTTTCTCACTAAAAGCGAAAAAACTATTACGAATTCTAAATTCAGATATCACATTAAAATTCATAAAAGGGTATAAAGTCTTCAACAATCTCTCCCAGAGAACCTACCTTGTCTGTTTCTTCTCAGCAACGGAAGTAATTTTGTTTTTACATTAAATTTTACTAGGAATTTGCGGTCCAAGAAAATGGGTAAAATATTGTTAATTATTAACTCAATACAAAGAAAGCTACAATGATTCGCAGACTTTTGAAAAGATGTTTAAACAGTAAATGGTGATGATGGTGACCTACTGCATTTTTCAGGGATGAGGTACCTTGATAATTTTTTCCAAAAGTGGGCGGCAAAAAATAGCTTCGAGGGCCGTTCGAGGTCTTTTTGCAAAGAAAGTTTGTTTAGCAGTTGATCTATTGTTCCAAAATAGCAAACTCGAGCTTTTGCTCAACGCCCTTTCTTTTTCTTCTCTCTCTCTCTCTCTCCCTCTCTCTTCCTTCTGAGCAGTATTTAATGTTTTAAAGATGTGTCATGAGGTTCATTTGCTTTTCATAAACAGCATTCCCACCCGCCCTCCACCGCCGAAAAATATCAGGAAGACTTTAACGCTAGAATTAAAAACAAAATAAGGCACAAGATTTCGGGAGGGGCGTGAGCCCGGATAGCCCAGTGCTGTCTAAGCCACTGAAAAAATTTCTGCAAGAAAAAAGAAAAAAAAACGCAGTTCAACTTATTAGCAACCGTGGCACAAAGCAGCTCCCAATAACAGCTTGTACAATATCCTGTGGAATTAAATGATTCAACATGCTCAATAATATAGCGCAGTAAAGAGATTATTAAAAATTCAGCTTTGAATCGGAATGTAGAGGATAAGAGAAAATTTTTATTGCTGTTTTGTGTCCTCGAATGATACATAAAATTGTGGACGAAATCCAAAATATTTGAAAGAGCAGAGGCACTATTTAAATCTTTCTCCGGATGCTACACTACAACTTAATTTCATTATAGTTAGTACGTTTTTCAGTATCAGTATTACAGAAAGGGAAACTATTTCTTCATCCAAGCTGGTTATTGTTTACGTCTACAAGAAAGTTTCACAAATTTCTCCAGTTGTGTCTGTTTTTCTGTACCAGCTTGAAAATTTATGCTTCTTTGAGTAGTTCTAAATTTACAAATGTGTAAAAATGATTTCAAATTTCATTTCAAAAATTGTCTATCTTCTTAAAGAAAATTTAGATGTGCTATTAACAGAGGTGTAACTAGGGCGGGGCAGCTGCCCTGGGAGCAGCTCAAAGGGTATATATGTATACATATATGCATTTAAGAGACTGGATAAATAACAAAGTATGAGAGACTGAACAATAATAAGTTAAAAAAAACACTGGAAAAATAACTTTAAGAGACTTGACAAATAACAAACTATAATTTTGTAGTTTCTTCCTGCAATTCGTTTATTACCTTAAGTGCAGTTGAATGATTTCCCTTATCCCCAAAGCGTTTTTTTTCCCAGCTGAAGTAAAGAAGGGAAATTCTATTTACTGATTTTATTGCACGCGTGAAGACCTGGCGCAAATCTACTTCAACAAAAAAAAAAAAAAAAAAAAAAAAAGAAAGACAGAAAGAATCGTAAGCTACAGAAGAAAAATGTTTCATTACATTTAATCACTTATAATACAATCTTAATTTCTGTTTTGGTTTTCCCGTCATTCTTAACCTGTTATCGAATGAAGAGAGTATATACTCTTGGAGGCACAAATGAGATTTCCTATCATATTTTTGATTTATGGAAGCCTTGGAATTTCTGTCATTATTTATCCCATTTTTATTTTACATTTCGCCTCCTATCTGTAATTTTTCGTCGTAAATATTTTTGGTCTGAAACGAAAATTTTAACCGCTTCCAAATCACCTGCTTAAATTAAAAAAAAAAAAAAAAAAAAGAGAGAGAATGGCGAAAAGAAGGAAAAGAACTGAATTCCCTCGGTCTATTTCTTTTCAGAATTTCTGATACGTGCTGCCATCTGCCCGGCACTTGAGGGAAGCTATATCTGAGATATTTCAATTTAACAAGCAGTACATGTCAAAGCCTTTGATTCGGTGAAACCATCAGCAGTTACAATGGCTCTGAAAACCTGCGGTATTGAAGATGCATACATTAATATTATTAATAACATCTATGAAAATGCAAGTGCAAAGATTAGGCTGTTTGAAAATACAACACACATAAAAATTGGAAAGGGAGTGAGACAAGGTGACACCATATCTCCGAAGCTCTTTAATGCCACATTGGAGGGTGTTTTTCAGTCACTGAGCTGGGAAAACAAGGGGATAAAGATTAATGGAGATTATCTAACCCACCTTCGTTTTGCTGATGACGTAGTCATTTTTGCAACTAGCCCATCAGAGCTGCAGAGTATGATCCAGGAACTTGCTGACAAGAGTAAAGAAGTGGGATTAAAAATGAACTTTCAGAAGACAAAAGTTATGTTCAATGCTTTTACAAGAAATGAAGATTTATCGATTGATGGAGAAAAGCTGGAGATAACAGACACGTACGTTTATCTTGGACAGCAGATATCAAGTGAGGGTCACATTGATGAAGAAATTAATCGGCGTACAAAACTTGCCTGGAGAGCTTTTGGAAGAAACAGCATAATTTTCAAGAGCAATATGCCATTATGTCTTAAAAGAAAAGTGTTTGATCAATGCATCCTTCCAGTGCTTACGTATGGTGCAGAGACGTGGACCTTAACTAAAAGAGACATACAAAGGCTGCAGACAACTCAAAGAAGCATGGAGAGGTGCATACTTGGTGTAACCAGGAGAGATAAGAAGAGGAACTCGTGGATCCGAAAAATGACAAGAGTGGAAGACATCATGATCAGAGTTAAATCCCTGAAATGGCAATGGGCTGGACATACTGCCAGAAGGACAGATCATCGATGGACAGCCGAAATTTTAGATTGGATTCCAAGGGACAGGAAAAGACCCAGAAGAAGACCACATGGGAGATGGGTGGATGAAATTCGAAAGTATGCAGGGGTGACATGGAGGAGACTGGCACAAGACAGACCGTTGTGGAGGAAACTTGGGGAGACCTTCGTCCAGCAGTGGATTGATAATGGTTGACAATGATGATGATGATGACATGTCTTGAAATTCAGTGCGTTTCTTGAGAATTAATTGTATTCCATAACAGACTCTTAAAAATGCATGAATCGCTGCTCGGTGGCACTTTCACTAACAGGTACACATATTTCTTTGATAAACGACTCACAATTTGAAAACTTAATGTGCCAACTATGAATTATCTACTATGTAATTAAGTTTTTATTGAAAAAATCTTTTAAAGATAAAAATAAAAGTGGCTAAGAGGCAAATAGTTTAAAAAGAAGTGAAAATTAGCAAGGCGCGATCATTTCAAAGATAATAAGCATCCATGATGGAGAGCTAAAAATGGTTCTCCCGTAATTCTCTGTATGCTATGACAATTAAGAATTCGTATGAGAACATTTTGTACCTGACTTATGATCTTTAATTTCAATCGTAGAATAAGATATCTCGTGACCATCGAAGCAGCCGATCCAAAAAAGAAAAAATGGGAGGCCCTTATTTTAGTGGGTTTCTGCAATTACGATGGCAGAAATTCAGCTTCCTAACTCGATAGCATGCCGCTGAGACATGTAAGAGAGTGCTCTTACATGTCTCCGCGGCATGCTATCGAGACAGAGTTGCGGAAGAAACTTGGGGAGATCTTAATCTAGCAATGGTTGATAATGATGATAATCGCGAATTTTAACCTTCTACACAACCATCATTGTTGCCAAAAAAAAAAAAAAAAAAAAAATTAAAGGTACATTCCTAATTTATTAGTGGAAACGCACATTCGAAGTCCGAAACTTTATAAAATATTTTCCTGAGAAAAAACTGCACTCAAAAGAAATTGTAAAGAACACCAAGTTCGGTCTGGTGCCTGAATTCAACGTCATTTTGGGGACCAGACTAAATAACGTGAGCGCTTATAAATGTTGAATTTAATTTCTGAGCATTCTTCACGCTGTATCGCATCTTCCTTTTGAGGATAAAAATATATAGAAATGAAAATTTTGATGATAAAAGCATCGATATTAAAATTTACCTTAAAATTGAGACATACTAAATAAAACAGCTAGTTACCGATTAACTATCTATCGATTTTGCAAAAGCTGTGATCATAGGTTTCGGAATAAGGAAGGAAGCGGTGTTTGCATCATACTATTCAGAACGAAAGGAACTCTTTTTTTTTACATCCGGTTATCGTGGTCATATACACCGATGAGCCATTATATTATGACCACCCCCAGCCTAGAGAAATGAGCGCGCCTGGAGACCGAACGGTGGTGCAGGCGAAGTTCACAGACCAGTGTATATATACAACCCGAGGACTGGCTTTCGGTTAGTAGAGTGTTCGGAGTCAAAATGGGAAAAGCTGCCGATTTATCGGAGTTTGATAAAGGACAAATTGTGATGGCACGGCACCTCGGAACTACGATCTCAGAAACGGAGCGGCTTGTGGGTTATTCACATGCCGCTGTAGTGAGTACGTATCAAAAGTGGTGCACAGATGGCCAAACGACGAATCGTCGTTCAGCCGTGGGTTGTCCGCAGCTCATTGATACCAGAGGGGAGCTGAGACTGTCGCGCATTATTCACAGCGACTGTAGGGCCACAGTGCGACAAATCATCCTCAGCTACAACAGTGGTGATCGGAGCAATGTGTCACAGCACACAGTTCATCGCAGGCTTCTGCGCAGGGACCTGCGTAATCTAAGACTCAGCCGGGTCCCCATGCTCACTGCACGTCATTGCCATCAACGCATGAAATGGCCTCAAGATAATCGAGATTGGACCGTAGATGACTGGAAGAAAGTGGCCTGGTCTGACGAATTCCTGGTGCACCACGTAGACGGCCTAGCGCGGATACGCCGATTGCCAACGGAGGCTTTGGCACCTGGATGCACTGTTGGGCGGAAACAGACCGGCGGTGGCGGTGTTATGCTGTGGGCTATGTTTTCTTGGGACATTTTAGGCCCCATTATCCCACAATCTCTGACAACTGTTAGGTATCTGAACATCGTTGCGGACCAAGTTCACCCATTCATGGCAACTGTGTTCTCTAATGGTGATGGCTATTACCAACAGGATAACGCGCGATGCCACACTGCTACAATCGTCAAAAAGAGGTTGAAGGAACATGCTGGCGACTTTCTGTTAATGCCCTGGCCTCCAAATTCACCTGACATGAACCCAATCAAGCATTTGGGGTTCGACTTATAAAAACGGGTTCGCGCTAAATCAACACCACCCCGAAATGTACGGGAACTGGAGGACCTACTGGTGACATTGTGGTACCAGATACCCCAGGATACCTATAGCCACCTCATCGAATCGATGCCTCGCCGTGTGGCCGCTGTTTCGCGGGCTAAAGGGAGTTGTTCTACAGCTTATTAGGTAGGTGGTCATAATGTAATCGCTCATCGGTGTGTCTCTGTTGTTTCAGTACTTTCATATCACTTTAGTATATTGAGATCCATGTCCGTTTCTGTAAACTTTAATCTGTTCTTGTGAACCTTTGGTTGAGGATACTTTGGAAAATGATACGAATGGAAACCAAGGCGTTTGTTTAAATCTGCGCTACCTGCCTTTTTAATTAACCTCGTGTGTTTATTAATGTATACATTCTGTTCTTTAAGGACTTGGGCCCTGTCTCGGAACTGCTGTCGAACAGATGGCTCTTCCCTAAATGCAGTTTGTTCGTTTAGAATTTAACGACCACAGTGAACGTCCAAGGATGTAAGGAGTCGCCCGTCTCTAATTTAGGGACACTGGTTTAAAGGAAGAGTCAAAACCCGCGCCGTAGTACAAACACACCACCCTTCCCTCTTGAGGGATCCGAGCAATTAGCCAGAAGTCTTACGCTTCTGACCACTACACCGTCCTGTCGGAACCTATATAGTATATCATTAGCTACAACGAAAACATGACTTTTGACGTGGAATTGGTTTCGCCGCGATATATGGATTGTTATATTTAACGCATTGAGAAAACACCAACAAGCCACATAGTGTGAACCACTAGCGTAGCTACTAATATTGGGGACCTAGCGGACCCCGCCGTTCCATAGAAATGCCGTATAGTTATATCAGGTATGCCTAGGCGCATTGCTGCGATCTTCATTTTACATATGGCATTTTTTTACACACTATACCTCATCATGCAATTCGAAGTATAGAAGGCAGAACATAAGGTTGTCTACTCACCGATATTCGGACCAACACTAAAGGAAGAATCTCCTCCTTGTTTCCTCAATACTGAACGACATATGGTTACACGGATATTTGTTATCAGTACGGCAGCCGGTATCCCACTGACTATATAGCCGTCTACATTATATGGCGGTATGTGAATGATCGACAGGACAGAGCGTAAGAACGAAGCATCGCCTTCGGCAGTCGGCAAGAATAAAAGTGCTGCATTGGGCATAAGGAGCCTTTACCGCGCAAACACGGGAAAGGGAATGTAAGAAAACATACATACTCTCAGAGTTATTTTCCTAATAATGAAAATAACTGAATCAACCTGACGATCGGCGAACGTTCAATAGGCGTAACAATGCATGATAATTGTAATATATTACCATTGCCTTCTATTTGTTTATTGTGAGGTGAATTTTGTGTTTCCCCCTTTGAGAATGTCATACAAAAGTCTTTCTGAAACCAGATAAAAATTTCAGTTGTCTCGCATTGTCACCAGTTTTCATTGCCACCTTTCGTCCTTTCCGCAGCTTATCATTAGTTCGCAACGGGTCCCTCAAGCTGATGGGTCCTAGTGCTAGGCCACTGGTGAGAACCCTTATTAGATAATGGTTGCCGCAGTAGATTCACCAATTTAAGAAACGCGATTTACGCTATATTAATAAAAATGAAATGATTTCCGCGAAAAAAAAAAAAAACCCACTAAGGTTTCAAAAAAATTACGCCTCCCCAATACAGCCCAATTTTCAATAAATATTCTAGCTCGCTTTCACTTCACAGCTCTGGTTCCGAAGGGAGAAAATATCCTGTCCCAAACTTAAGAAATCATTCAGCAATGCAGCACGTAAGTGAAATTCGTCCTTACATCCCATGCATCTTCGCAGCACTTTTAGAAACAGTTTTGTTCGCTGTTTTCATGTAATTTAAAAATGCAATGTAGGGAAATTTCCAAGGTATCACGGATTAATTTTTTACTACGTTTCTGTGAAAGGGAAGTTCAGTTCTCTAATTATTCAGAAAATCATTGTTATGGCTCAGTTGTTTACAACATGTTTCCTAGACTTCTTGGATGAAGTAACTTTCGTGAAATTTCTTAGACGTTCGGAATTTCTAAAATTTTTGCACTCTTAAGTTCTCTCAGCAGAGGGCTTCTTGGATTAATTTTTGGCTGTTTTACTTCTTGAGGAAGAGTATTTTTAGCTTTTTTGCTGCTTCGCTCTCAAAGGAAAAGCTTATTTTATTATCTTTCCTACTGTTTTGCTCTTAGTTGCTTGGGTTAACGTTTATTTCAACAGCTATCGTATTTTGTTTTATGTCTTGGGAAAGGGCCTAGGTTTAGGTTTATTTCCTCAAGTTTCATGTTACTCTCTAACTGAAAAGGCTTCTGTTAAATTTTAATTTAATATGTACTTTGCCATTTTCTTTCAAAGTATCATTATTCATGCTTTTATTATTTAACTTTTCTTTGTTTTTATACCTATCACTTATTTCTGCTAAACGTATTCTATATTTCTTCTAAAAATTGTTTTATATGCGGCTTGTTTTTACTTAATATGACCCTGAACGAAAAACAGAGCAGAATTTAAGGAGTGTTTCATCTTGAATTGAGAATTATTTATTTAATTTTTTTATTGTACGTTTAACGGCAACTTGAGCAACTCAACAGGCTATAAGCAGTCGCCCTTCTCCAATTAAGGGCCAATAGTTCCAGGAAAGAGGGAGAGAGAGCCAGTCACGTAAGACAAACACAGAATCCGTGCCTCACCGGGATTCCAACCCGGACCCTTCTCGAACGAATGGTCATAAGCCTGCGCCACGAGGGCAGCATTTGTTTAATTAACATCTCATTTGTCATGGAGATAAGATCAGTTGAACTAAGAAAGAAAAAACACTGTGTATTATTCACAGGAAGTCGTGGTGGCAATTATTTGACGTAAACATTTTCTTCTGAAATTTCAGTAGTTATGTCAGATAAAAAGTTGCAAACATTTTTGCGAAATAGTAAGAACTGTGATCTCGTTCAGCTTGTCTGAATATAACGATTTTAAATTTATTTTAGGTTTAAAAGTGATGTTTTTGGGCCCTGGTTTTCGCGGAAATGGAGGAAGCGAATTTTTATTTAAGTTCTTTAAAGTCTAAACCAGTACAGTATTGATAGTTTTGATCTACGCAGTGTTATTTATATCTGACTGAATTTGCAGATATAGAGGAAAGTGCAGAGAATTGGTTTGCATACATGATGCCATTTTTTTTAACAAAATGTGCCTCAATTCCAAATTACATGTTAGGCTATTTGATGAAATTTAGTATCTTAGTTGTCTGTGGTGTTTTCTTTTTCTATCGGAGTTTAACGACGACCACGAGCAACTCTAATAAAGGCTATAAGCAGTCGCCCGTCCAAATTTAAGGTCACTGACTCCAAAGAGGGGATAGCACAAGGACGCTACACTGTAACCGTCCGGGCGGCTCTTTGGTGTTCAGTAATCATACAATGGATTAGGCTCTAGAAATGGGCAATACAGGAAAACAATAGGTGTGTAATTTAGTACAAAATATACTGTTGATCAAAACTCAAAGTGCGAGTTTTAAAAAAGTTTGCTTGTGGATTTCACGTGAGGTCATGCTACACATTTTTCATTGTAGATGGTGGTGAAAAAGGTCGGCACCGGGAAACGAGCTGTCTTGGACTCGTAACAGAACGTGCTTGTAACTCGAGAATATAAGAGACCGTTTTGATCAAAATTTCCATTATTCCTACAGAGTTACAATAGACATTTTCTAACACGACCAGAACTCTCTCACAGAAGTACCGGTGCACACGGAATGCCAAAAAAAAATTCACCTTCATTCAGCAGCAATGCGTAGAGGAATTCCGATGAAACTTAGCGTAGGAGTTACCTGTAGAAACACACCACTTTTCTTTTATCGTAGCTTACATTCAGTACCGGATACGACTGGTATCTGTGCATTTGTAGCACCGGATTTCTAAATAAAATCTGTTGCCATTCGAGAATGCATAAAGAAACTGTGATGATTTATTATTTTGTTTTTTAACTTATGAGTAAGATCTGTAGAGGCTTTAATCAAGCCCCTATTACAACGTTTTCTTAAAAGATGCACAATTAACAGGATTACAAGCCAAATACACGCGGCTCTGGGGAAAATCAAACCAACTCAAATATGTCTCTACCGAGAGCTGAATCAGATCTCACAGACACAAAAGGAGTCTTCGCCTACTGGCTTACTGAGTGACGATACCACTTTTCATGTCACGTTGTAGCAGAAAATTCGATACAACAAATTTGAAACAAAATGTTCCGTATCGGAAGAATGTTTCCAGAGATTTACATGACGTTTTACAAGGTGGTTGAAAAGTTTGTATTACACTACCTGTATAGTGTTGTGTTGAAAAAAACCGGAAGGTGATGGATATCGCGCTTGGAAAAAACGAGGTGTAACTTGAAAATGTATGAATCTATTAATGGCACTTTGCAGGATATCTTAATTGTCTGTGGTTATTATGTCATGTCATACATTTTGCATCATAACATAGATCCCGGTACCAGAAGTGTTTAAGAACAGTATTCGATTTTTATTTCAGCAGTGCACAATTTCTCTGTTCGTACGAACTATCACGTCTTAATCAGACTTTTTAAACGCCACTCTAACCTAAAATGCAATTTTATAAAGAAAATATATTTGAAGAACAGATGAGAAGTGAACGTATGCTTCAGTGATGAAGTGAGAAGAAAATGTAACGCTTTATGGTAAAAGAAAACGTAAGGTGGAGGTAGAAATTATGAGGAAGTGTGTTAACAAGCAAAAACTTGGATGTAGACACAGATAAAAAAGAACAAGGGAAACTAAAGTAAAAATAAATGGAACAAATGAGAGTCTTTATTGTGACAAAAGTAAAAGAGTTGAAGAAGAAAGGAATTTACTAAAGACCATAAGAAAAAGAAAATATAACTGGATGGAACATGTGTTAAGAGGAGACAGCCTATTAGAAAGAATGATAGAAGGGAAAATTGAAGGAAAGCGACCAAGAGGAAGGAGACCACTAATGATGCTTTATGATATCATGGACACAGGAAGCTGCCAAGAATTGAAGGAGGAAGCAAGGGGCAGAAGAAAATGGAGGAAGATAACTTGCTGAGTTATCGTTGGACCTGTCAAGAGACAGAACACTAATGATGATGATGACTGTGACAGAGCATGCCTTATTAATACCAATATAAACATGGTTCTTTTTGTTACGGTTCTTTCAAGATCTTTGTGAGGTGATATTAAAAACTGTTGCATAAAATCTCTGAGATACTTTGATTTAAATGTAATCACTATGGATAGATACTATGTACGATTAGCCTATTATTTATTTGCAATCTAATGCACCATAAAACATCCCCGGAGTGTGCTCAAATTACACCACCATTATTAATAAAAATCAAATATCTATGGAAACAGTGGTAGAACTAACCGACATTCATAAAACTTCGAAGCCAAAGAAAGTAAACTTCTGTGTTGTTTAAACTTTGAAATGCGTTGTGACGAATTTAATGAAATCGTTTTTTTACATTTCTTTATCCTTTCGCTTTAAAAAGCCAAAGTTGATACCTCGGCAGTGTGTTGCACATCAGAAATTTCAAGCTCATTTTAATTGAACAGTTGCTAAATTTTGAAATACAAAAAATCACTTGTATAGAAAGGTATGAAACTGTCTAGAACATCAATATTAGTCCCACACGATACGATGTGGTTTTCATCACTTCACTTTACCATAATAAGGCTCTCGTGTAAAAAAAGGCAACAACAGGACGAATGGTCGTTAAAGGAAGTACCTCAAAAATAGTGTTTTTGCCAACAAAAAATTGTTTCTTCTGCTGCTCTCAGAAAATACTTCGTTCTCTTCAAAGAATATTTTTGGCAACTCGTGATATCATCCATCATTAGGCAACATACATTTTATTTTTCTGACGCTGTAGGCAAAAATGCATCCCAGTATTTTGTCCACCCAGTGGCAACACTCACATCTCATTTCAAGGCATAAGGTAGCGGGAACAGTGCGAAAGCTAAAAGGAAAAATCTGTTTCACACTAAATGGAAAATTTGAAAGCTTTTATTTATTTTTTAACTTTTTTTTTCACAAAGAAGCTCCATTCTGAAACAGTTCAAACGGTGACATTTTTGTCATCTAGGAATGGTTTTGAAGCCGTAGCTTCATTGTTCCAGCACCGATCGTTTTAACTTCCGCAAGAAGGGGAGAAAATGCCCTTCCGCTTTACACCTGAGCGAATACAGTCAGTGGCAGTGACTCCGAACAACAGCAACGGCAGATACGACATTAAGTCTTAAACCTGAAGACCTGCTTCAAGAATGAAGCTACCGTTGCAGCCTTTCAAGGCACGCAGGTGGACGACGGCAACTTGGCTCGGACATGAACACCTTGATTTACTAGGTGCAACCACACTCTTCCACGATCATCTTAGGCAGATCGGTTTTTATGATATTCAAATCTGGGTCGAAGTAAATAAGAGACATAGGTGAAAGTCTTGTTGGAGCACAGCAAGGGTTGATGGATGCATATGGATTGCGACTGCGATATTCTTCAATAACGTGCGTATGAAAATTGTGATAGGTATCAGGCGTCCTGCGGAAACTGTTGCAATCTCCCATGCAAAAGTTGGCATAATATCCTTTCGGGGCAATAATCCAGTCGTCCCAACCCAATTCTTTGAAGCTCACATATAATGTCTGGCGACAACAGTGCGACACATTAGCATCGCATGTTACAGAATGGCGCTTCACTCGACGTTGTTCAATTGGTTCCGTGGCAATAGCGAGGAAGGGTCTTAATCCAAGAAGTTCATGACCACCACTATGACGTATTCTGCGAGCAGTTGCTGCCGATGCGGTGATGTTGTTAGACTCTTCGGGCTTTTCGTGAAATAAAACCATCTCAACGAACGACTCACAACCAACACAATCAACCAGAAGCGTCAGTTTATCTTGATAGGAACCAGAGAACCAGTGCTGTACGGCTGGACCAACTTCTAGGCGACGCCACCCAGCGTGAGCTGTACCTAGTCGATAAGAAGTCAAAAGATCCATGCTAAGAGGTTCGGTGCGGGCAGTGCCGACTCGGAAAACATAAAGGGTTAAATGGTGATCCCGTAGAAGATACCTCAGATCCTTAGGTAAAGACGACGAGTACCGAAGCTGAATCCACAGCGTTGCAGCTGTAACTCGAAGTTGCCTGTGTGCATGCTCTTTGGATGGGAAAAAGTCCAGAAGTACATGTCCATTCAAGCTTAGACCTGTGGAAAAATAAAAAAAAATTATTTTCACGTTTTCAATCTGCGTTTAGTTGCATGAAAACATTTACATCACTTTGATACTGTTTATTTTATTTTCAACAAGCGAAATGGGAGTTTGTACAGTAAAAAATAATGAAAAGATTAGAAGAAAATTTCACATCTACGATCGATTGAAAAAAAAATTGCAACCGGTAACTTTTTAAACCTTGATATAACATACTTCTGTACAATTAGTTTCATGTATCGTACAATTTTTGGGAATGCACATTGAAGATTTTAATGGAAAACGCAAGGTATACTTTGTACACCTTGCATTCTTTTTATGTAGATTGCTTTTTAAAAACATGTGTTATTTTGAAACAAATTATACCCTACACCCGGACAAACTGGATGATTTTTGGCTTAAAAACGATAACAAAATATAAAAATCAATTAAATGATAATGACTAAAAAAAAGAGTAAAGCGAATATTTTCGGGTTTAAATTAAACTTAAAAAAAATCTGCATTTTTGGAAATATAACTGCATTAACTTGAGTGACGTCTTGCTTTTAGCTGAAATAAAAAATGAAATTCTGTATACTGCTTGTTCATGATTCATTAAAACAGAAAAAGCGAGGAAATCCGAAGTTTTCACCCAAATGCTTGAAAGAAGTTTATTGTCAATAAATCTTTTCTGAACTTGTAAACCTAACGGGGTTGCGATGGGGGTAGGAAATATAGAGTAAAATATCAAGTAATCACTAGATAAATCTTATCTTATTGCCAAGAAAAATATAAAGAAGTTATTTCACTTAAAATATACACCGAAGAGCCAAAACATTATGACTACCTGCCTAATATGATGTAGGTCCTCCACATGCCGCCAACGCTTACCTGGCAAAGCATTGACGCTACAAGATTTCTAAAGGTGTCTTGCGGCATCTGGTACTCATATGCTACCAGCAGATCCTTTAACTCTTGTAAATTACGTAGTTGAACTACCGGAGATCAGATTTGCTGTTCGAACACAAACCACAGATGTTCTATTGGATTGACGTTTGGGGAATTTGGAGGCCGGGGCAATCAATACCTGGGAGTCTTTTTCATGTACCGCGAACCATACTCGAACAATCCAGACAGTGGGGCATGGCGCATTATGCTGCTGAAAGAAGGCATTACTAGAGGGGAATATCGTTACCATGACAACATGTACCTGGTCTGCAATGATGTTTAGGTAGATGGTAGACGTTATAGTTTCCTGCACATGAACGACTGTGCCCAGGGTTTCAGCAGAACATTGCCCAAAGCATTACACTTCCTGCACCGGCTTGTTTTCGTCCCACGGCGCACCCTGGTGCCAACACTTCTCCATGTAAACGACGCACACCCAACACCCACCCGGCCGTCCACATGATGCAACAGGAAACGAGATTAATCGGACCAGATGGCCTTCTTCCAATCACTCAAGATCCAGTTTTGATGCTCCCGTGCCCATTGTAGGCGCTTTCGACGGTGAGCCGAGGTTAGCATTGATACTTGGTGCGGCTTGCGACTACGCAAGCCCTATTTTCAGTAGGGTTCGATGTACTACTGTGTGTTGGGACACATAAACGCCCGTCACCAGCATTTAAATTACCAGCGAGTTGCGCCATAGTATCCCTTCTTTTGGCTCGTACAATACGGGCTAGCATTCGCTCGCTTCTAGGATCGATGAGCCATGGTCAGCCTACACCTTGTCGGTGGTTCGTGGTTCCTCTCTCCTCGAATCGCTTTCTGACCATGGCTGATCGTGAGAACTCCACAGGTCTTATCGTCTCGTAAATGCTCTGACACAGTCGTTACAATTTAGCCTTTGTTAAGCTCGCTTAATCCGCTTCCTTTCCCATCTGGAGAACTAGTAAAACACTGATTAACAGAGCTCAGTAAAGGGTTATTTATTCCGTTCATAACCCTCCCACGCGTCGTCGTTTACCTGCAGTTGCTTTGATTTACATAAAGACGCGCCAGTTATAATATTTTGGCTCTTCGGTGTAAATGATTTTATGGTACATTCTGCAAGTTTGAAAAATCATTTTTGCCGTCTTCCGGATCCACCAAATTTGCATTTTATAATACCAGGATCTTCTATCATGAGGAATTTGTTCAAGGGCATACCTGTGACGTAATTTCAAACCCACATCAGTCTTACAATGAATGAAATTTATTTGGCATGGTTTCAGTGAGAACATTGAGCTTGGATACTGCTTTCTAACAAACTGATTGTATGTTTGGTATGACCACAAGAATGGTTCATGTTGCTTCAAGTCTTCTGGCCTATCTTTGCATCTTGATCGGCAACAATGTTTAGATAATCCTTGGATACCCCCCGACCTTCCAGCTATATCAAGGGACCCTTTCCGTATCAACAGAACGTGACCCACACTACGACACCTCCTCCAGAACGTTGAGTTGTGTTTATAAGGCAAACTGGGTCCATCGCTTCATGAGGATCCGTCAAACTCTCTGCCTACCATCGGTACAGAACAAATTATACCGCGACCGTTGGGCCACATGACATTTTTCCAGTCTTCCAGTGTCCAGTCACGGTGTTCCTGACACCACTGTAGAAGAGCTTTCTAGTTCTTCACAGAAATCAGTGGTTTCCGTATAAGCATACGACTGCAAATACATATCCTTTTCAATTCTCTGTGCGTAGTTGTGGGTTCGGAACAGCCTTCATTGAGTGCTTCGGTCAATTGCTGCCAGAGAAAGTCCTGTTTCACCATACAAGCCTTCTCAGACGACGGCGATTTCATTCCTGAGAGATTGTCGTCGCGCCACAGCATCTTAGAGAAGGAATGTGGATTATTTTTCCAATTATTAAAAACCCGGGATGTCTCACCTTCTGAAGAACCAGTCAGCTTTGCTGTTTCACAAATCGTCGCTCCATCCAGATGGGCACCCACAATAAGCCCTTTGTTGAACTATCAAAGATCCTTTATTTTTCCGATTGTGGACTCTACTGACAACAGCAGTCTTAAATAGTTGCGTCGATCACGTGGTGACGCACGTAACCACCTGTTTTGCATAT
The DNA here is from genome assembly GCA_039090855.1 of Macrothele yani. Taxonomy (NCBI): domain Eukaryota; kingdom Metazoa; phylum Arthropoda; class Arachnida; order Araneae; family Macrothelidae; genus Macrothele; species Macrothele yani. The sequence continues at coordinate 75,976,730 of CM077012.1, forward strand.
ACGCTGCGTAAATGACGTTTACGTATATCTGCACAAAAGTTTCTAATTCAGTTGCCGGTTTGTGCAGTTGAGAATCCCTCAACTGCACTACCTCCAGAACGTTGAGTGCCACAAACATAGCATTCCGGAAAACTATTTTTGACCAAGTAGCAAGAGGAATTTGAATGGCTACCAGATGATGGTGATACAGGTGTAGCTCGGTGTTTCCCCCCCCTCTCTCTCTCTCTCTCTCTCTCTCTCTCTCTCTCTCTCTCTCTCTCTCCCTCCCCCTCTCTCCCTCCCCCTTCTATGCATACTTTGTTTAAAATACGTGTGACACAAATGCTGCGTTTGTAAATGGGTTCACACGGAGCCATTTTTGAAACAAAGTTTCATAATAATCCAAAGCCACATACCTAATACATGGCGACATTACAAATAAATGAAATTTGAAAGTACCCCTCTGGGAGGATATGCCAAACATTAATGTAAGTACGTTTAAGACCTTGAAAACCAGCCAATAGCATTCACATGTGACATCCTTACTTACGTACGAAACTATGGCGTTGAGATGACTTTATGAATAGCTTCTTGCAAAAGATTTAGACGTGTACGAAGCCCAGATAACGACAATACGAAAAGACTCGTGATTTAAGCGACTTTGAAAGAGGCAGATGCAAGCATTTCAGAAATGGCAAACCGTCTCAGTTATGCAGGAACAACTGTATTGAGGATGTACAATGAGTAGTGCACAAACAACAAAAGAAAAAGTCAGCGGCCTTCCTGTAGGCAGAAACGACTGGTCGATATTCGAGGGCAACGGAGGCTGGAGAGGATTGTACGAGGTAACAGACGAACTCCATTGCGCCATGTAACCGCGCAGTACAACAGCGGTATCGAGAGGAGAATTTCAGCATACACAACCCGCCTCACATTGGCACGAATGGGCTCCTTCGTGTACCAACTTGTCTTTACAAAAGTGTATTTAAGACTTTGAAAGAGGCCGGATAATGAGTGCTAGGCGAGCAGGTGCAAGCATATCAGAAACGTCTAACCTTCTGGAAACAACTGTACTGGGTGTATAAAATGAATGGTGCACAAACAACAAAACATTCAGTCAGCGGTCTTCCTGTGGGAGTGGTCGATGTTCGAGAGCAACAGAGGCTAGAGAGGGTTGTACGAGGCAACAGAGGCTGGAGAGGGTTGTACGAGGCAACAGACGAACTCCAGTGCGCCATGTAACAGCGGAGTACAACAGCAGTATCGAGAGAAGAATTTCAGCATACACAGCCCGCCTCCTATTGGCACGAATGGGATCCTTTGTATGCTAACTTGTCTTTTCAAAAGTGTATTTAAGACTTTGAAAGAGGCCGAATAATGAGTGCTAGGCGAGCAGGTGCAAGCATCTTAGAAACGTCAAACCTTCGAGGAACAGCTGTAGTGGGTGTATAAAATGAGTGGTGCACAAACACCAAAACATTCAGTCAGCGGTCTTCCTGTAGGCAGAAACGACTTGCCGATGTTCGAGGGCAAAGAAAGCTGAAGGGAATTGGGCCGAGCCCACTCGGACGAATGGTCAGAAGACCGAGCTTAAACCATTGTGCCACGGAGGAGGCTGTTAAATATTGAGATCACTGCTTTTCTAAGGTTTCTTTTTGTACTTTCTGCTATGCATTGCAATTAAGAAAAATGTTGCAGGTATATAGTTGTATTTAGCACAATTCTGCTTCTACAAATCCAGTGAAAATGTCCTTTTTTCATTAAATAGCTGTAGCGATGTTCATGATTGTTATTAAGAGGGGTGCAATATGTTTTAAGACAAATTTACTCGAACTTAGTATTCTGGCAATACTGCAGCATTATATTTCGAGGCTATGTAACTTCAACACTCTTAGCCATATATTGTTCAGCCAGTGGAAATTCAAATTTTTTATCATGTCTCGCATATCAGTACTCCTTCTGTAGGTCTTAGGAGCTCTCCGTCGCACAGTGGTCCGAATCGCTAAAAACCCGGACAAAAATAATTTTTCGAACTTCATATTTTAAACACACAATTCGCATAATAATAATCCTCAGTAGTCATTCTGATAGGACTAAGTGTTTTTAAAGTATACTCCAATGGTTCTGGTCAATACTTAAGTTCAAAAGTGCTGTAACTCTTTCTTGATTAATTTTGCAATTCTGTAGGTGATTTTGTTTACATTGTTTCTGACTGAACAATGCAAAATAAAATACTAAGTGTATTTTTTGTGAATGTATTATGGTCTTATATATAGGGCACAATTACAATTTTTAGTGTTTTTTGTTTCTAAGTACTGATAAAAAATACAAATTTGAATGCCCGTATTTTGCGAAAAAACAAAAATGTTTTTAGAGTTTAAAAAAAATGGCCAAACATGTCCACCACGAAACTTACAGATGTATATTGGTAGATAATTATAAGTCTATCACTGAAGGTTTCATCTGCAACACCTTGCAATACTGTGAATTATGACCTTTTGTTTGTGAAGCTTCCCAGTTATTTATGAGCAGCCAGCTGCTGACATCCGGAAAGGTTTTCTCCCGCTATACAACTCGCGGGCGCTGAGCACTTCCTGAAATTTATGTTTGTTTACTCAAGGGGTGGCTTGTCAGTGGTAAACCACAGACCCTTGATTTCTTCAGTTTCAGAGGGCTGTTGTTTGTATCAGGTCAGTGAATAGTGTGTGAAAAATGAATTTACATGTTAGTCGCCGAGAACTTTACGAGAAAATGAAAGAAAAGAATAATGAGACCAGTGTGCTACAAGAAGAACATGTTGTGCAATATGTGAAGAACAAATTTGAATTAAATTTGGACAGTCAGAGCACAAAATCTCTACACAGCGTAATAAGAATGAGCTTTTTTCTTAAATACTATCAGCGTTGGAAGAAATGCCACCGAACCGAAAGCATGTTTCTTCGTAAATATTCTGACTGGTTACACCAAGAAATTGAATTACCATTTACAGACTTTCCTTCCATTTCTTCGGAAAAGCGTGGACGTCCTTCGAAAGTATTTCAGCAATTAAGTGAGAAAGAAGTAAGAGGCGGAAAATTCAAAATCTGAGGAGAATGTGGGTGCTGCGGAGCTTTCATGTGCCACAGTGATGAATTTGAGGGCTGAAGGTGACGAAAAATGCAGCAAAATTATTAAAAGAAGTGACCACAACAACACCTACGAGAGGTAAACAAATTCGTGACTCATGGTTGAAGAAAAGAAAACAAGCCACGAAGCTCTCAGAAGAAGAAGCGTTATCTATGATAGTAAGTACACATTTATCAAAACATCAATATATGTCTATTAGAAAAATGGCAATTAATCACAATCATGACTTATATCCAAGTTATTATGCAATTCTGAAAGCAAAGACGCAACTTATCCGCACAATATAAGTGTTAGTGAGAGTGCATGTGAAGTGAAAGTTCAGAATTTATTGGACCATACTGCTACCAGAGTTTTGTCATTTCTAACTGAAAGTGAGCCGTCTAACAACGAAAAAAACTTATATTTTACATTGTAAATGGGATTTCGACGGTAGCGCTGGTCATTCCCAATACAAGCAGAAATGGGTTCAAAGTGGCAGTAGTGATGAATATTTATTTATGACATCTATCGTTCCTTTACGAATGGTTGACAGTGAAACGGAAGATTCCGTATGGAAAAATGAACGACCATCATTAACCCGTTTTTGTAGGCCTATTAGTCTCCAGTGGCTTCATGAAATCCCTGCAGTTGCCCAAGCAGAAAGAGAATACATGAACGAAAAATTAAAAATTTACAGCCATTAAGAAGTGACAACGTTACAGTACAGTATTCTCTCATATTGTCAATGATTGATGGGAAAATATGTAATGCTCTGACCCAGTCATCAAGCATGAAATGTTACATATGTGGCGCGAAAGTGTCGGACCTGAACAAGTTAGATTACGTTACACAAGTGCCAGAGGATACCTTTTCCTTTGAGTTCGGACTGTCTATTCTTCATGCCCATATACGCTTTTTTGAGTGTATTCTGCATATCTCTTACCGCTTAGATTTTAAGAAATGGAAAGCGGGTAAAAAGATGGAACCCGCGAGCTTCTGGAAAAAAGGAAAAATAATTGTCCAAGATTCCTTCAGGAATAGACTAGGACTTATTGTAGATGTCCCAAAACCAGGCTATGGAAACACGAATGACGGCAATACCGCCAGAAGATTCTTTACAAATCTCGAAATAAGTTCCGAAGTGACTGGAGTAGACCAAAATTTGATTTCTCGTTTTGGAAATATTTTGACAGCAATTTCATGCGGCCACGAAATAAATGCAACGAAATTCAATATGTACTGCATGGAAACAGCACAGTTATTCGTGAGATTGTATCCCTGCTACTATATGCCACCCACGGTACATAAAATTCTTGTTCACGGATCCGTAATTGTGCAGGCAGCGATTTTACCGATTGGAGAGCTTTCAGAAGAAGCCATTGAGTGTAGAAACAAAGATGTGAGAAAATTTCGAGAAAGCTTTACCCGAAAATTTTCACAACAAGACAACAATTCGGACCTCTTTCGCAGGTTAATGTTGACTTCTGACCCATTAATTTCCAGCTTGGGAGGACTACCAAAGAAAAAACAAATAAAACTACCTTCTGAAGTGCTAGGTCTATTGGTAATATCCGATGAAGAGGAGGAGAGGGAAGAAGACGACGAATGTGAAACATCTGCTTCAGAAGACGAATGACCGACTGGATATCTGGACCCTTCTTACAGTACTGTGAGTAATTATAATTCATTAAAACACTTAAATAAGCGAATATTTAGTTATCCCACTACAGTTTCTTTTGTTTAAGACGTACAAATATTTTTGTCCGCCTTTTTTCCTATCCGGACCACTGTGCGTCGTCTCTAAAACATATTCCAGTTTCATAGACTACGATGAATACTCTAACCATTGATACAGCATGCTGTTACCATACCCTTGCGTATACCGACTAGATCAACTCCATCGTTGTTAAAATTTCAGTCAGTTTTTCCGAAGTCCCTCACATTGCAATTTTCATCCGCCATCAGGGCCGGATTAAGAAGGGGGAAGGGTCTAACGGGGCTGTAGCCTTGTAGCCCACCATTACCAAGGACCCAGGAGGCATGCTGTTATGCCACGTTGAATCTTTGCCCTTAGTGAGTTACAGCTTATATACGTATTTATAGAGAAACAGAAGTTTATAAAATAGCTTGCTTTTGACTCATATGATTTCCATTCAGTCACAAACAGCGGCTAGAAGACGAACACATTTTAAGGCAGAGACTGCTAAGGGTAAAGGTTCCGCATCGGTGGGAAAGTTTCAGCTTTTTCACTACAATCCACTCACACCTCTCTACTTGCACTTGGAAGCGTTAATGATCAAAGTCCTCGGTGGCTTCACATTGCATGACAAAAAAGATGCACCAAGAAAAGTATACAATGCCAAATCATTAGGAAATCCAACATAAAATATTAGAGTTTTAAGTTTTTAACTCATGTTCTTGTGAGAACAGTGGAAAGCACATTGACTTGTTCTGAAAACTCTGCAGATGATTTATTAGTTTGAAGGATGCACAATGTATTAATTATCACAAGCACATTGCTACAATTTCGTGTTTTAATGGGCTCCATAATGATTGCCTGTCAAGTTCTTTAAGGCCCCACTCAGATGTCTTAGGCTTGAGGACCCAATCAGATCACTTAACCTAGGGGACCACTAAGGCCTTAATCCGGCCCTGTCCGCCATTACTTATGAACGTAAGAAATCAGCCTATTGAAACCGTGAGCAAATTAGCATGGAAATGGCGGACAATGAGGTATGCAAATGAGGAAAAAGTCGTCGGTCTGATACCACTTAAAATGAGGACACGGATTTTCTTAGTTGTAGGAAATATTGTTTGTTGGAGTAAAGTTGACAATGTAAATTAGAGAAACCGAAGGCACCGGTGAATAGGGTTACCATCGAAGGGTAATGCCTTTTGTTCGTTATAAGCGAATGTTTAATAAAATGAGAGTGTTTTAGTGAGGTCGTATCATGTATCTATGTGAGGAGGGATGTTATACGCAACGAATTGCAGTGCCTTTGAAAAGTCATGCGCAAATAATTGACTCCTGCTGGTAGCAATGGACACGGGAAGGTGCTTCACAGTGTCGTTCAAGATCCGCTCGTTATACACTGACTACTGGCAGGGATGATTGTTGAATTTGCCGGATGGCTGTCAGTACCAGAAACATGACTGCTTGACAGATATCCAATGACAGAACGACTGATGGGGCACTACCGGTATCTGTCAGTACCATTCATTGACGCCTATACAAACCTGGTGTAGGAGGGAGACGCCTTCCCCACCACATACCTTTCACACGAAGCCGCAGGCATGAGAGATTGCACTGGTGCAACGAGTATCATCTTTAGCAACAAGACCCTCATGTATCTCGGACAATGGATGGCTGTAATGTAACAACGTAGTAACGCAGCACTTCCACGTTATGTACCGTTGAGTCCACGCCTGGATGCGCCATCTCTTACGATAGTCGGTCTTCTCTCATAGTCCTCGAGGTAAATTTAACTTGCTAGAGGTATGTGGATAATATTTTCCGCCCTGTGATCTTACGACTCCGTCAAAGCATACCAAACGCCACGTTCTAGCGTAATGTCAGACTACATACCTCACACGTTGCGCAACAGTGTCTTTAATGGTTTACCGTGGTGCATGGTTGGCTAAATCTATTGCCAGTTGAGCACACCTAGGGTGCCATGAAACGTCATCTAGAACAGCAGAACTGAATCCATCATATAAGGTGACGATCTTTAGTTGCAAGTGAAGTAATCCTGAACGTTATTCGAAATGTTTTCGATACACTTGCTAACCTTGGTAGTACTTGCATTGCCATTTTCTGTAAATGCCCGTCGATATGTTCCGCAATTCGGACTTCAAATGACTGACAAGTTCAGCTTTGTTTGCAGTGTAATATTTTCTTTCACGCACCCGACGATCCAGTTGTCCCAGAAATCCCTTGTAGAGTTTAGGTCAGAACTCTGGGTCATCCATTCCAACTTTTCAAAGCCCGCGTCCTCAAATCAATTTGTAACTAACCAAGCTATGACATGGTGCATTGTCCTACCGATTGATGTATAGGCCTTCCCCAAAGTACTGCCACAAAGTTTATAGTGCATAATTATCCAGCACATCTAGGTTGGGTTCAGTCTTCATTTGCCCAAAATGACTAATGTGCCCAAGCCGAACTATGAAAACTGCCCCTACTTCATTAATCCCGTCAAACTTCATTGTCGGGACGAAAATGTCAGCAGGGTACTCTTCTCCCGGCATCCTCCATACCCAGAAACAATGATAAGACTAGCAGACAGTAACCGAGACTTGTCAGTCCAAAGCACAGTTTTGCATTGGTCTACAGTTCAAGACCGACGTTCTTTACACCACTCTAGCCGGTGTATGGTATTTGTCTAAGTGATTAGAGGCCCATGGATGGCTTCTCGACAGTGGTGACCAATTTCGTGAAATGTTCTACGCCCTTTAATGGTTCTAATATCTGTCATAATTGTCTCACACACAGGGTTTGCTTAATTTCGAGAAAATGTTCCTTTGATGTCTGAGCGGACAGTCCTTTGCAGAGCTCTCCGGTCACGCTCTGTTAGCTTCAAAGGTTTACCTTGTCGTTTCTTGACAGACTCAGCCTCTGTCCGCTTTCATTTGCATATCACACCTCCAACCGTCGACCTAGGGATCTTCAGTATCGTTGAAATGCCTCTTATAGAGCGATTGCCTATGTGACATCCTATTTTCAATTCGCGCTAGATACCAGTTAACTTTTTCCACCGAAACATCTTGCATTCATAGTCGTGCTATAGTCTAATCACATCCCTATAAGCATACTTATATTATAGTTGAGTCTGCGATGTGGGGTCTACGTAGGACCTTAATTCAGTATCAGTAGAGGGTTTCCGGATACACTGGTAAACACAGATTTTGGCACATGAAAGGTTTATTGTGTTTTTAACGTAAATTTCTACGCTGAATTCAAATATGCAATCAGAATTTTTTTTTATCACCATTAGTTTTTGTACAGTGAGATTCTTTTATTTTTGCTTTTTCTGAAATTTATGCATTTTTCCGGTGATAACAAATGTACGTATAACAATATTTTAACTGATTTCTAACATCGGATGGCCACAAATAATTTAACATTATGAAAGCACTAGCTGTATGTGCTCCGGAAACCGGAAGCGAATGAGCAAGATGATTCATGCACCGCCGCGTAGCAAGATGGCGCCAGACAACAGTCTGCGGAGTCATGCAGAGTGACGCTTCATGAACACGCCAGTATTGCACAGCCATTCTCTTTGTGCGCACCCAGTGAGGTTACATTCTGTTGTGTCAAGTGATATAAAGCTACTGTGTAAGTGTTGTGTGTTATAAGTATAGTGAATAAATATGCCCTGTAACGTACCAGGAGATGTGACGTACCTGCCAGAAGGACGCACACGACATAAAGGCAGATAGGAATCAGAATAAAACGTCCGCGTAGCTCAATTGGTAGAGCAACTTATTCCGGAATGAGGGGACCCGGGTTCGAATCCTTGCGCGGATAGAAATGACGGAGAAATTTACTTCGTTATAGCCCAGGAAGTGTGTAAATCATCCCGATAACTTCTGTTACGTGTGTGGAAATTTGACATTTAAAGATCAACGACGAAGGTTCACTCCACTAGTTAAAAAATGTTATGAACTTGATTTTGGTTGTAAGGTGGGGGATCAAAATAAGAGCTGGTCCCCTCATATCTGCTGTGCAACCTGTGTTAAACGTCTGACAGATTGGGATAAGGGGAATTGCCACATGAGCTTTGCGATATCCATGGTGTGGCGTGAACCACAAGATCATTCAGCTGACTGTTATTTCTGTATTACAAAGATAAAAGGAATTAGTACTAAATCCGAACACACAGTGCAGTACCCAAATTTGCCATCTGCTATGAGGCCAATTTCGCACAGTGAGGACTTATATCTTCTCCTACACATGTTATAGTAGAAGCTGAATCGGAAACATGATTCAGCTACCGAAGTTGAAAATGAGGAGCAAGATAACCCTGCTTTTGAAGCAAGTACCTCTTTATGTGCACCTCATCTGTTAACTCAAGGCGAATTAAACGACCTTGTACGGGATTTGAAATTGTCTAAAAAACAGGCCGAACTCTTGGGTTCTAGGCTAAAAGGCTGGGATCTCCTTCAGAATGACACAAAACTGTGTTTTTATCGTAACCGGCAGGAAGAGTTTCAAGATTTCTATTGTGCAGAAAATGAGTTAGTGTACTGCCACAATATTTGGGCCGTGATGGATGTCCTTGATAATGAACATAAAACAACAGAGTAGAGACTTTTCATTGACTCTTCGAAACGTAGTTTGAAAGCTGTCATTTTGTACAATGGGAACCAATTTCCTTCTGTGCCGTTAGCTTATGCAACTAACATGAAGGAAACATATGAAAATAAGCAAATCCTGTTGAAAAAAATTCAGTATGATAAGTACTGTTGGACCATATGTTGTGATTTAAAAGTCATTGCGTTTTTAATGAGATTGCAGCTCGGCTATACTAAATTTTGTTGTTTCTTGTGCACATGGGACAGCAGGGACAAGAAAAATCATTCATTACATCAAGAAGGAATGGCCAAAGCGTGAATCACTGACGCCTGGACAGAAAAATGTACGTCGCCCACTAGTCAACTCAGACATGATTCTTCTACCTCCACTTCATATAAAGTTAAGGCTTTTCAAAAACTTTGATTAGGCAATGGATAAAAGTGGTGATGGGTTTCTTTATCTGAAGGAAAAATTTCCTCGTGTAAATGATGCTAAAATCAAGGAAGGAATTTTTATGGGCCCCCAAACAAGAGCTTTGATTGCAGATGGAAAATTCGAAGATCTGTTAAGCCAAGTTATAAAATCAGCGTGAAAGTCATTTAAAAGTATTGTGCAAAATGTTTTAGGAAATTTTAAAGTCCCGAACTACCGTGAGATTGTGGGTGAGCGTTTACAGTCATACAAAGATATGGGCTGTAATATGTTCCTCAAAATGCATTTCTTGGACTCCCACCTGGATTTCTTCCCTGACAATCTGGGTGCCGTTAGAGATGAGCATGGGGAGAGATTCCACCAACACATCTCTGCCATGGGAAAGAGGTACCAGGGACAATGGAGTGCAATAACGCTTGCTGATTACTGTTGTTCGCTGAAGAGGGATGTTACAGAGGCCAAACACAGAAGGAAATCAACAACTGTCAAATTTTAGGTAAGTTCAATAGTGTCCTGAATGTATGTAAATATACATATTTCTTTCCCACTTAACAGGGGTGTCACAACAACACCGTGGGTGATGGAGAAAAAGTACCCACATTTTTGAATTCAGCGTTCAAAATTCTATTAAGGATCAGGTATTTTCTCTCGTGTGCCAAGAAATAAAGTTTAATTTTGTTTACCAGTGATATTAATAGTAGGACATTGCATATTCGCAACTTTGGGCAACTGAAATACAGACTCTGTACCAAAGAACAGGAACAGATTCAGAAGAAGATAACGTGGGAGATGTTTGGGTGAAATTCGAAAGCATGCTGGAATGATGGAAGAGAACTGCTCAAGACAGAGAGTTGTACAAGAGACTTGAGGAGATATTCATGCAGTAGTAGACTGGGCACAGTTGATCATAATACATTAATACATTCGTATGAAATAAGTGCATTAACTAAAAATATATTAATTGACATATAAAATATTAATATTGCTAACTTATTAATTAAATTATTAATTTGAATTTATTTAATTTATATGTTTTGATAATAATTCACATGCAGAACATCTTGCAATGGAAAATTGGGAAATGGAGAAAGTTTGTAGGTAAACATCATTAATTTTACTTTGTTTTAAAATGTTTAATTTTCGGTTTTTACAGTCTGTGTCTCACCAACCTGAACACCCATGTGTTGGTCTGATATGACTATAACAATAACGATGATGTAAGAGTTACTGCTCGTTTAATATCATGGTTGGAGCTAGTAATTTGTGCCGACGTTTTTGATGAATTTTCATTGTTGAATACTTTCAGGCGAATATATGCATGAGACTCAAAACTATTTTGAACGGTATTTATTTTATATAGTCAGCACACAGTAAAGTGGTGCAGATAGAACTGGAATAGGAATTCTAACGCTAAATCAGAATTCAGCTTCACTTCCCGAAAACATTCTTTACTTTTATAAATCTCTAATTTTAACTTTAGACCTCAACAGCAAGACACATCAGTTTTACCATATGCATAATTATATACATGTAAAGGGATGTAAGGTCAGGTCATGCGCAACATAATAAAGCCTCTCCTTGACAAATGTCAACCCCGCCTTCTCGTGGTGCATCCTGTTCCCACTAAAGGGGCTCTGACAACCGCCAGTAGCTGTATAACTATACCATCGGCATTAGAGGAAATGCTGTCCCACACTCACCAACCCACTTGGCCAGCGTGGTGAGTTATGGCCAAACCCCTCCAAAATGAATCCACAACTTAAATCTTGGCCCTCAGTCTCCGGCAGCTGGAATGTACCTGGCCAAAGCAGCGGCCAGTGCGACATGAAGGCAGAGGGTGCTAAGAATCACCAGAGGACCAGAATAGGCTGCCATCTGATGCTGACCTTGGCTACGTATAATGGACGCTCCCTATCTTCTGATTCAAGGCTCCTTGAATCGGAAGAAGAACTACAAAGGATCACGTGGGACATCGTCGGGCTAAGTGAGGTAAGGAGAAAAGGAGAAGATCTCATTGAGCTGAAAAGTGAACATCTCTTCTATTATCGTGGGACAGATACTGGCAGAACTAGTGGTGTTGGATGTATAATAAACAAGAAACTGAAGGATAAAGTTGCAGAAGTTGAAAGTTCCTCTGACAGAGCTACACAACTTGTTATCCAACTCTCGAGAAGATACCAGGCTCAGATTATTCAAGCATATGCACCCACCGCAAGCCATCCTGAAGAAGAGATTGAAGAATTATATGAGGAAATTCGTCATCTAAATAATAAAGGCAAGCAGCATTTGATGATCACTATGGGAGATTTCAATGCAAAAATAGGGCAACGGCAACAGAACGAAACTTCAGTAGGTAAATTCGGTCACGGCAACAAAAACCAACACGGAAATTCTCTCGTAGAGTTTGCAGAAGCAGAAGGGTTTTTCATCATGAACTCCTTTTTCAAGAAAAAGCCGCGAAGTAAATGGACATGGAGGCATCCCAATAGATTTACAAGTGAAATTGATTTTATTATGTGTAAAAAGAAATTTAGCATGGAAGACTGCAGTGTGCTAAACAAGTTCAACACAGGTAGTGACCATAGAATGGTACGATGTAAGATGCACCTAAACGCTAAATTCGAGCGTGGCAAGCTCATAAAACAAACAAAATGTATTGACATGACCAACCTCAAAAAACATCATAACACCTTAAAATTTTAATTGAGGAACAGATTCTCTGCTCTAGAAGGTCTAACGTCGGAAGAAGTGTGCATCTCTGAAGTTAACAGAAAACTAACCAAGGCTCTCATGGAAACAGCAACAAAAATAGCTGGTACTAAGAACAAGTTGCATACGAACAAATTATCAGGAAAAACCAGAATTCTGATGCAAAAAAGAAGAGAGATGAGGACATCTAAAGGAGATGTTACTTCCAAAGTGGAATATACTGTATAGAGAGTACGAAAAAGTACTGCAAGAGAGTACGAAAAAGTATCACTGAAGATGTTAAGAAATTCAACTGTGAACAACTGAGGAAAGCAATTGAAAACAACCAAAGTTTGAAGAGAGCAAAGGGAAGAAAACAGATTATTGCTCTGAAAAAAGAAGATGGTTCTGTAACAAGAAATAGAAGGAGAAATTTTGACAAGAGTGAAAGATTTCTACTCAAAACTATATGAAAGGGATGATACATGTGCTCCAGACATTACGAAAGGTACCAGTACCAGAGTTCTTCCAGTCCTCCCAGCAGAAGTTCCACATGCAATCAAGAACATGAAGCGGGGAAAAGCTCCAGGAGAAGATGGAATTACTGTAGACATCATACAAGAAACAAGTGGAGAAATTGAAACAGTACACGCCCAAGTTTTCACTCGATGCCTTAATAAAGGGAAGATTCCTGAGGATTGGAATAAAGCTACAATGATCCTGCTACATAAAAAAGGTGACATTGAGGATCTCAGGAACTACAGACCTATCAGCCTCCTATCAGTGGTTTTTAAATCTTCACTAAAGTTCTTTCACACCGCTTGAAGGTGACACTGGACATGATTGAACCAAGAGAACAAGATGGATTCAGGAGTGACTACAGCACTATAGATCATATCCACGTACTGAGAGAACTAATTGAAAGAGCGAGGGAATATGAACTTCCATTATGCATGGCTTTTATCGACTATAAAAAGCCCTTTGATTCGGTGAAACCATCAGCAGTTACAATGGCTTTGAAGTCCTGCGGTATTGAAGAAGCATACATTAATATTATTAAAAACATCTATGAAAATGAAAGTGCAAAGATTCGGCTATTTGAGAATACAGCCCCCATAAAAATTGGAAAGGGAGTGAGACAAGGTGACACTATATCTCCCAAACTCTTTAATGGCACATTGGAAAATGTCTTTTAATCACTGAACTGGGAAAACAAAGGAATAAAGATAAATAGATTTTATCTAACTCACCTTCGTTTTGCTGATGACGTAGTCATTTTTGCAACTACCTCATCAGAGCTGCAAAATATGACCCAGGAACCTGCTGACAAGAGTAAAGAAGTGGGATTAAAATAAACTTTCAGAAGACAAAAGTGATGTACTATTTTAGTAGAAGTTCAATCTATACATACATACACCTGAACACCAAATTACGTGGGAGATAGGCAATGTATATTAGGACAAGGTCCTCTATAATACTGTTACACACGTAGTATATGAATTTCGAATAGACAAGTTGACTTCAATGATAATAAAATATTTATAGTTGAAATTAAGAATATTTATTTATGTACAGTATTTAAATGTTGAATCCTAACATAGGTTATATTTAGTGAGACATAAAAACGGCAATGAAGCAAATGGAGCAACACGTATTGCGCTCACCTTACTCCGGTTTCAATCCTTTTGGCTTGCAATCGATCATGCTTCTTGTCTGGTGCTGTACCACGTCATTGAAGATATTCCGCGTTCAAACTTCAACACAAATACGAACATCAGCACAATTCTACAAGAAGGGGGTGATGAGTTAAAATAATTTTGAGATCACTGTCAAGACAAGATTACGTTGACGCGGCCAGAATTTTAGCAGTTTAAACATTTCGTTGTTCTATGCCAAGCTGCTATGAAGTATCCAAATTAAAAGATTTAAAACTTTAAAAATGTTAAAAGAAGTCAACAAGTCCTTCCTCGATCGTCCGAACATGTTTCTGGCAATACTGTGCCCATCTTCAGCGGTCGGTTGTATGAGACATCCGTATGCTTTTATTGTGCTGATTACCTCCTTGTCACCAGTCGACTCATCGCTCATTGGTCCTGTATCTGTGCGTAGGTTAATCATGTGATTTACAACTTTTTGCTATTGTTGCACCATCTGGTGTTCTTTCCTGTAATTTCATTGTTAATCGTTGCTGGATGAGATATTTTCAACAAATTTAGTTTTTATATACTTTTCTTCATTTTCTTTTTCTTTTGTTATCATGTATCGCCAGGCAAACGGCAATTCAATTGGTGCTTGTTCATTGCAGTTAAATCCTCTGGTTTTTTCTATCACAACGGACTCAGAATACAATATCTTTCTATGTGTGTTGTGCGTAGTATATATTTTTGCATTTTCACACACGGGGATAGAATTATCATTGATGCAATATGTAATAAGAGATGTTCGTTGCTCACATTTTTTCCGATTTCTCTTGTGTTCTTCCATTCTTGTTTTTAGTCATCTTTTAGTACTACCTATGTAGATATTATTAATATTACTGGTGTCGTTATTCTTCGTGGGTATGCCGTATACTCCTGCTCTGTGCATAATTGCATTATTACTGTAATCAGCTGTAAGGAATTTGTTATTATCTATTACAATATCGGCGAATCTTATATTCACTTTATTACATTCCTTTTTTAAAATGCTGCTTAACTGTGGTATGTAAGGTAAACGTCCGTAAAATTTTGTGATGTTCTCAACGTTATTTTCACACTTAGGTCTGTTAATACTGGTTTTATAATTTCTATACATCTTCCAAATGTATCTTTCATCATATCCAAATACTGTGGCTGTTTCTATGATCCATTTCATTTCTGCCTCTTCCAAACTTCTATTTGATGTGTGGGAAACAGCTCTTCTAATAAATGAATGAAATGCAGCTTCTTTATAATGTTTAGGGTGGATTGAATCATTTGGTATAATTACTGGCACACAAGAGTCTTTCCTGTATACTGAGTAGTTAATGCGTCCTTGATGTTTACAAAGCAGAATGTCAAGGAAGGGCAATTGTCCATTATTTTCTTTCTCGACAGTAACCTGTATTGTTGGATAGTATTCATTATATTTTTGAATAAACCTCATTAAGCTATCTTCTGAGTATTGCCAGATGACAAGAATGTCATCCACATATCGTAGGAATATCATCGGTAAATGTTCTTGTTCTTGTTGAAGTAGTTTGTTTTCCATGTGCTGTAGTACGACTTCTGACAACAGGCCCGAAATTGGGGAGTCCATGGGGGATCCAAATTTCTGTCTGTATATTACTTGATTATATCCGAAATAATTGTTTTCTGTAATTAGGTTGAGTGCAGATATAATACTGTTAACCTCTATCTCTGGTACCCCATCTGCAATCAATTTTTTGTTTACAAGATTAATAGCTTCTCGTGTGGGAGTATTCGGGTATAATGCAACAACATCTAGGCTCACCATTATACAATCACCAATGTCTATATTTTTTATTCTCTCAATGACTTCTGTAGAGTTTTTTACTGTATATGCGTGATTTTTAAAGAAGGGGTTAAGATATCTGAACAAAGCTTTTTCAAGGTTTATGGTAGGTGCAATAGTTTCATTAACAATAATCCGAATAGGGCAATCAGCTTTATGTGTTTTAAACTTTCCAAATGTACTAGGTATGGAAGATCCTACTGGAGGATAGGACTTATTCTTGACTTGCAATGGAAGTTTACTATGATTTTTTAACATTGCTAATTTTCTAATTATTGTATCTGTGGGGTCCTTTCTTATTACTTCGGTGTTTAGTTTTTCAATAGCTTGCAGCATCTTCTCATGAAATTCCTCCTTATCAACTATCACAAGTTGCTTGGATTTGTCAGCCATAACCATCTGAATGTCATCACGTTTGTTTAATTTAAGCAGCTCTTGGCGTTCGTATTTGATACTGTTTCGTTGTTGAGGATGATCTTTTAAAGTGCTGATAGCCCTTACCAATTTAAATCTCACTGGGTTTTGACGTTTCTTGGGCAAGTTTAAAATAATCTCTTCAAGGTGTGGCAGTAAGACTTCAGCTTTGGGGATATCTTGTTGATACGCATATTTAACACCTCTATTAAGTCCCTTAATCTGTAGTTCGTTCAATACAACTTGTGATTTGTTTAGATATAGATCTCTAGAAGGTGGAAAATTCGCGTGTCTATATTTGTGCTGCGAGTCCATCAACCTCTTAAGTTTCTGTTCATGTTGTAATTTGTAAGTCTGCTGTAATCTTTCGACAATCATATAGACTTTTTGAAGTTCAAAATCAAACTCCTTTTCATTGTTGCGAAGTCCAACGCTGTCGTTATATTTTTGATATGCTTGTTTACTAAAGTAATTAATCCTTTTCCTTTTTGATCTAATAAAAGCATTTAGCCTTTTTAATTCACAGATTTTCTTTATTCTACCATCCCCCTGTTTTAAAGGGTTAGTGCGAATCCTCAACAAATTTTGGTATCACTTCATTCTTTTTACAGGCTGTCAAGAAAAGCAGATGTTCTATTTCTTTGGCTAATTTAATCCTAACTTTTTTGAAGGTTTTTATGACTACTCCTAGTTGTGATTTAGACATTCTGACGCAGGTTTAGGCTCTTAGCGCGACTTATCGACCAGTTCCCCGAAGGGTCATAGTTATAAATTTCCAGTTAAAAAAACATTTTAGTAGAAGTTCAATCTATACATACATACACCTGAACAAGAATGGAAGAACACAAGAGAAATTGGAAAAAGGGTGAGCAACGAACATCTCTTATTACATATTGCATCAATAATAATTCTATCCCCGTGTGGGAAAATGCAAAAATATATACTACGCACAACACACATTTAAAGATATTGTATTCTGAGTCCGTTGTGATAGAAAAACCAGAGGATTTAACTGCAATGAACAAGCACCAATTGAATTGCCGTTTGCCTGGCGATACATAATAACAAAAGAAAAAGAAAATGAAGAAAAGTATATAAAAACTAAATTTGTTGAAAATATCTCATCCAACAACGATTAACAATGAAATTACAGGAAAGAACACCAGATGATGCAACAATAGCAAAAAGTTGTAAATCACATGATTAACCTACGCACGGATACAGGACCAATGAGCGATGAGTCGACTGGTGACAAGGAGGTAATCAGCACAATAAAAGCATACGAATGTCTCATACAACCGACCGCTGAAGATGGGCACAGTATTGCCAGAAACATGTTCGGACGATCGAGGAAGGACTTGTTGACTTCTTTTAACATTTTTTAAAGTTTTAAATCTTTTAATTTGGATACTTCATGGCAGCTTGGCATAGTACAGCGAAATGTTTCAACTGCTAAAATTCTGGCCGCGTCAACGTAATCTTGTCTTGACAGTGATTTCAAAATTATTTTAACTCATCACCCCCTTCTTGTAGAATTGTGCTGATGTTCGTATTTGTGTTGAAGTTTAAACGCGGAATATCTTCAATGACGTGGTACAGCACCAGACAAGAAGCATGATCGATTGCAAGCCAAAAGGATTGAAACCGGAGTAAGGTGAGCGCAATACGTGTTGCTCCATTTGCTTCATTGCCGTTTTTATGTCTCACTAAATATAACCTATGTTAGGATTCAACATTTAAATACTGTACATAAATAAATATTCTTAATTTCAACTATAAATATTTTATTATCATTGAAGTCAACTTGTCTACTCGAAATTCATATACTATGTGTGTAACAGTATTATAGAGGACCTTGTCCTAATATACATTGCCTATCTCCCACGTAATTTGGTGTTCAGGTGTATCTATGTATAGATTGAACTTCTACGTAAACGTTTTTTAACTGGAAATTTATAACTATGACCCTTCGGGGAACTGGTCGATAAGTCGCGCTAAGAGCCTAAACCTGCGTCAGATGGTCTAAATCACAACTAGGAGTAATCATAAAAACCTTCAAAAAAGTTAGAATTAAATTAGCCAAAGAAATAGAACATCTGCTTTTCTTGACAGCCTGTAAAAAGAATGATGTGATACCAAATTTTTTGAGGATTCGCACTAACCCTTTAAATCAGGGAGATGGTAGAATAATGAAAATCTGTGAATTAAAAAGGCTAAATGCTTTTATTAGATCAAAAAGGAAAAGGATTAATTACTTTAGTAAGCAAGCATTTAAAAAATATAACGACAGCGTTGGACTTCGCAACAATGAAAAGGAGTTTGATTTTGAACTTCAAAAAGTCTATATGATTGTCGAAAGATTACAGCAGACTTACAAATTACAACATGAACAGAAACTTAAGAGGTTGATGGACTCGCAGCACAAATATAGACATGCGAATTTTCCACCTTCTAGAGATCTATATCTAAACAAATCACAAGTTGTATTGAACGAACTACAGATTAAGGGACTTAATAGAGGTGTTAAATATGCGTATCAACAAGATATCCCCAAAGCTGAAGTCTTACTGCCACACCTTGAAGAGATTATTTTAAACTTGCCCAAGAAACGTCAAAACCCAGTGAGATTTAAATTGGTAAGGGCTATCAGCACTTTAAAAGATCATCCTCAACAACGAAACAGTATCAAATACGAACGCCAAGAGCTGCTTAAATTAAACAAACGTGATGACATTCAGATGGTTATGGCTGACAAATCCAAGCAACTTGTGATAGTTGATAAAGAGGAATTTCATGAGAAGATGCTGCAAGCTATTGAAAAAATAAACACCGAAGTAATAAGAAAGGACCCCACAGATACAATAATTAGCAAATTAGCAATGTTAAAAAAATCATAGTAAACTTCCATTGCAAGTCAAGAATAAGTCCCATCCTCCAGTAGGATCTTCCATACCTAGTACATTTGGAAAGTATAAAACACATAAAGCTGATTGCCCTATTCGGATTATTGTTAATAAAACTATTGCACTTACCATAAACCTTGAAAAAGCTTTGTTCAGATATCTTAACCCCTTCTTTAAAAATCACGCATATACAGTAAATAACTCTACAGAAGTCATTGAGAGAATAAAAAATATAGACATTGGTGATTGTATAATGGTGAGCCTAGATGTTGTTGCATTATACCCGAATACTCCCACACGAGAAGCTATTAATCTTGTAAACAAAAAATTGATTGCAGATGGGGTAAGAGAGATAGAGGTTAACGGTATTATATCTGCACTCAACCTAATTACAGAAAACAATTATTTCGGATATAATCAAGTAATATACAGACAGAAATTTGGATCCCCCATGGACTCCCCAATTTCGGGCCTGTTGTCAGAAGTCGTACTACAGCACATGGAAAACAAACTACTTCAACAAGAACAAGAACATTTACCGATGATATTCCTACGATATGTGGATGACATTCTTGTCATCTGGCAATACTCAGAAGATAGCTTAATGATGTTTATTCAAAAATATAATGAATACTATCCAACAATACAGGTTACTGTCGAGAAAGAAAATAATGGACAATTGCCCTTCCTTGACATTCTGCTTTGTAAACATCAAGGACGCATTAACTACTCAGTATACAGGAAAGACTCTTATGTGCCAGTAATTATACCAAATGATTCAATCCACCCTAAACATTATAAAGAAGCTGCATTTCATTCATTTATTAGAAGAGCTGTTTCCCACACATCAAATAGAAGTTTGGAAGAGGCAGAAATGAAATGGATCATAGAAACAGCCACAATATTTGGATATGATGAAAGATACATTTGGAAGATGTATAGAAATTATAAAACCAGTATTAACAGACCTAAGTGTGAAAATAACGTTGAGAACATCACAAAATTTTACGGACGTTTACCTTACATACCACAGTTAAGCAGCATTTTGAAAAAGGAATGTAGTGAAGTGAATATAAGATTCGCCGATATTGTAATAGATAATAACAAATTCCTTACAGCTGATTACAGTAATAATGCAATTATGCACAGAGCAGGAGTATACGGCATACCCACGAAGAATAACGACACCAGTAATATTAATAATATCTACATAGGTAGTACTAAAAGATGACTAAAACAAGAATGGAAGAACACAAGAGAAATTTCAAAAGGGTGAGCAACGAACATCTCTTATTACATATTGCATCAATGATAATTCTATCCCCGTGTGGGAAAATGCAAAAATATATACTACGCAAAACACACATAGAAAGATATTGTATTCTGAGTCCGTTGTTATAGAAAAAACCAGAGGATTTAACTGCAATGAACAAGCACCAATTGAATTGCCGTTTGCCTGGCGATACATAATAACAAAAGAAAAAGAAAATGAAGAAAAGTATATAAAAACTAAATTTGTTGAAAATATCTCATCCAACAACGATTAACAATGAAATTACAGGAAAGAACACCAGATGGTGCAACAATAGCAAAAAGTTGTAAATCACATGATTAACCTACGCACAGATACAGGACCAATGAGCGATGAGTCGACTGGTGACAAGGAGGTAATCAGCACAATAAAAGCATACGGATGTCTCATACAACCGAGCGCTCAAGATGGGCACAGTATTGCCAGAAACATGTTCGGACGATCGAGGAAGGACTTGTTGACTTCTTTTAACATTTTTTAAAGTTTTAAATCTTTTTATTTGGATACTTCATAGCAGCTTGGCATAGAACAGCGAAATGTTTCAACTGCTAAAATTCTGGCCGCGTCAACGTAATCTTGTCTTGACAGTGATCTCAAAATTATTTTAACTCATCACCCCTTTCTTGTAGAATTGTGCTGATGATCGTATTTGTGTTGAAGTTTGAACGCGGAATATCTTCAATGACGTGGTACAGCACCAGACAAGAAGCATGACCGATTGCAAAGCCAGAAGGATTGCAACCGGAGTAAGGTGAGCGCAATACGTGTTGCTCCATTTGCTTCATTGCCGTTTTTATGTCTCACTAAATGTAACCTATGTTAGGATTCAACATTTAAATACTGTACATAAATAAATATTCTTAATTTCAACTATAAATATTTCATTATCATTGAAGTCAACTTGTCTATTCGAGATTCATATACTACGTGTGTAACGGTATTGTAGAGGACCTTGTCCTAATATACAGTGATGTACTATGCTTTTACAAAAAATGAAGATTTATCGATTGATGGGGAAAAGCTGGAGATAACCAATACCTACATTTATCTTTGACAGCAGATATCAAGTGAGGGTCACATTGATGAAGAAATTAATCGCCGTATAAAACTTGCCTGGAGAGCCTTTGGAAGAAACAGCATAATTTTCAACAGCAATATGCCATTATGTCTTAAAAGAAAAGTGTTTGATCAATACATCCTTCCAGTGCTTACGTGTAGTGCAGAGACGTGGACCTTAACTAAAAGGGACATACAAAGACAACAGATAACTCAAAGAGGCATGGAGAGATACATGCTTGGTGTAACAAAGAGAGATAAGAAGAGGAACTCGTGGATCAGAAAAGTGACAAGAGTGGAAGACATCATGATCAGAGTAAAATCCCTGAAATGGCAATGGGCTAGACATATTGCCAGAAGGACAGACCATCGATGGACAGTCGAAATTTTAGACTGGATTGCAAGGGACAGGAAAATACCCAGAAGAAGACCACATTGGAGATGGGTGGATGAAATTCGAAAGTATGCTGGAATAACATGAGGGAGACTGGCACAAGACAGACAGTTGTGGAAGAAATTTGGGGAGACCTTCGTCCAGCAGTGGATTGATAATGGTTGACAATGATGATGATATATAAAAAATGTGGAAGTAGACGAATTTTCAATCCTGCTAGGTTTCTCACAATTTCTATCTGTAACGAATGAGTATGGGGGATGGGGCGAGGGGATAACGTCAGTTATCCGCTAAAATAGACAGCCTTTAATTTTGTTTTTCCAGTTTAACAACCCTCATGAGCATATAAAAAATCACTAATTGCTAATTCAAAGTCGCTAATTCGAGGAAGCGAGAGAACTCAAATGTCCATGTCTTCACACCCGGATTTGAACCCAGATCTTATAAGAATGTAAAATCCATTGACCTAGATCTCTCAAGTACAAGAGGATAACTGATATCTTTGATGGATTTTTTAAAACATGAAGCACTTACATTTGGAATGAAGTTTTTCTTCTTGGAATATTTTAGCATTACTCATACGAAGTTCCTATGAAATTCAAATTGCGTATGAATACGGGAAAACCAAAGTTGTGGTTTTTGAGCCAGGAATTGTAAGTACTGAATCAGTCAAAATGGTAGATAGTCCAGATGAATATCATTTGTATATTTAAGAAGCATGTTTGACAGAGAAAGCAGATCATAGGGTGAAATTGGATCTGGGTCAGAATAGCGATAGACACTATTCCGACAAGCCAAAATCCCGACACGTCCAATATCCCGACAGCCGAAATCCCGACAATCCAAAACACCGACAATCCAAAATCCCGACAATCCAAAACACCGACAATCCAAAATCCCGACAATCCAAGATCCCGAAAGTAAAACACCTGATGAGCTCATGCCTTAATATAACGTTACATTTGGAATCCCAGATAATCTTTCAAATTCTTTTTGACGTGATATTTTAGTTTCAGCTAATATCATTGTTTTATTTTTAGCTAAAACATTATTTGAACAATATTTATGTAATAATATTTGATCAATTATTTGATTTATTATAATAAGAAGTACTGAAATTTGGAATTAAGGTTGTCGGGATTTTGGCGTTGTCGGGATTTTGGTGTTGTCGGGATTTTGGGTTGTCGGGATTTCGGCTTGTCGGGGTTTTGGGTTGTCGGGATTTCGGCTGTCGGGATTTTGGCTTGTCGGGAAAGCGACTGTCGGGATTATGTCCAGATCCGGGTGAAATTAGTAGGCTAGTGAATTTATATTTGAAAGCGACAGCTGCCTTAGAAGGATTTCATAGGGCTGATGGTTTTTCGGAAAGTTCCCGAATGGCTATATATGAAAGTGTAATTGTTCTTACTTTGATGTATAGTAGTGAAAGCTGGGTACTGCAGAAGAGACATAAGAGTTATTTGTTTGTTAAAGAGATGCGTTACGTACGGGAAGTTTGTGGCAAGACGCGTTCTGATCACGTGAGAAAGTGAAGATGTGTTCGAGATGTGTTATGTGAAGCAAAATATTTTTATTAAGATGGAGAC
The DNA here is from genome assembly GCA_039090855.1 of Macrothele yani. Taxonomy (NCBI): domain Eukaryota; kingdom Metazoa; phylum Arthropoda; class Arachnida; order Araneae; family Macrothelidae; genus Macrothele; species Macrothele yani. The sequence continues at coordinate 76,000,386 of CM077012.1, forward strand.
AAATATTCTGAAATGGTTTGGCCACGTTGAAAAAATGAGCGCTGAGATGCTTACTAAGAAAATTTATTGAGCCCAAGCGGCAAGAAAGAATGGTAGAGAAAATCATGGGAGGACCATATTCAGGAATGTCTGCATAAGAAAAAGATGAGTGGGTCTTGTGTGAAACGTGTGATGGATGTCAGTGAAGCTCGAGTTGTGTGCGGAGATCGCTGTAAATGGTGACATTTGACACGTCAACAGTAAAAAAACTATGGCACCATCAGCTATAAACTTTAATCTGGAAGTTGAGCTTTCTTTGAGGAGATAACCATTGAATTCAGAGGACAGCTTAGAAATATACACTACTGTTTGTGAAAGCCGCAACATCATGAAGGACTGCTGGTATTAGCTTGAAACTTACAGGGTATGTACAACAGATTAGGACATGCAAATGATTAAAATGTCAGTGAAAATGTACATGCGGTTTCGGACAGCGCCCTCTGAACTGTCCGATCTTGGGTATAAAGAGCTGGCTCAAACGAGATGTTGCAATCCGGGCCGCGGGTAGCCTAGTGGGCAACGTTCATGACTGCCCCGGAAATGACCTCAGGTTCGATCCCAGGCAAGTACGAACGCTCGATCCACTAAATATCCGCCATGCGTCAGATGGGCACGTTAAGCCGTCGGACCCAGGGTACTGGCCCCCGGTAGTAAATAAGGGCGTCTTCTACCTCTCTTCCGTGTTACTTTCCTATCGGGCACTCTAGCCCAAATCTTCTAGCTTCCTATTTCTAAGAATTGTTTAAGACCTGGGGACAGACACTCCCTTCCTAAAATCCTCTACATAGGATCTGATCTGATCTAATGTTGCAATCCATGAAGGGCCGAAACTGAGTCGAAAGGGAGTTTCTTGTGTCTCACTATGCCCCCATCGCCGAAGAAGGTCGCATTATGAACACCTAACGGACTTTTGAGCTTGGAAGGATTGTTTGGATCAGAGAAGCTGGATTTTCCTACCGCGAAACTCCCACTCGTACGGGACGAAACGCTAACTAGTGCAGTGATGCGGACGTGGCGTCAGTGGACAGATGAGGCTCGAACGCTCACAGAATCCTGGGTAATGGACGACTGCACCAGATGGCAGACACCTCTACCGCATGGCGACATCCACGATGTTAGCGCAGCAGTGGAGAACTATCACAAGTCAGACTTTGTCCTGCAGCACAGTTCTGCGTCGTCTGCTTAACAAAGGACTCGTCGCTAGCAGCCCATTGCTCCACATTCTTTTGACCCTCAACCACAGACGCCTGAAGCTGCAATGGGGTCTCGAACACAGACATCGTCGCGTTGACTGGCAATAGGTCGTGTTTTCTTACGAGGCACGATTCAACTTTATGTACCAAGATGGTCGCATACGTGCTCAAAGACATCGTGGTGGACGCCACCTTGCAGCGTCATACCCGCCCAATGCAAGGCGTCATGGTTTGGGGCCCCCTTGAGTTCAATTCGCGACCTTATAACGTAAAGTTCCTTTCGTACTGAAATCTTGTCATTCTTACGTTATGTCTAATGCATTAGGTACGAATACGATGGAACACATTCTTAATTAAACCTTTACGGCCAGACGAAACATAAGACAAAGTCAACTTACGTTAATTGATTTATTCCACCACTATATCATCAGCGCAACATCGCACTTACCATGTTACTTAACAAATCAGTATCCACCACACATCCAACACCCCACACGAGCAACTGTTGTATCGTAGTTTTAATCTATCGTTCTTATCTCATACAGTCATACGTCACGTTCACTCTGACCTCAAATGTGTTGCCAACAGTATTCGTTTGAGAGAGAAGATGTCACGTTAAGTTGTGAAGTATACCTGAAAACAAACTCAAAATTTACATAAGGAAAAAAACTAAAAAGGAAAGTTAATTTAGAATATACGTCACAACCTCTCCTGATACGATTTGAGGGAATCCTCAACAGACAGCGATGCATCAAGAATGTTTTAGAGGCAGAGGTGATACCTTTCCTTCAGAGTTGCCCTGGTGCTCTATTCCAGAAGGACAACGCTCGGCCACATGTGTATGTCCAAGAATCTTCCATTTACGGCAGATAACGTTTCTTCCCTGTCCTGCACGTTCGCCGGATATGTACCCGATCAAACATGTCTAGGACATGGTAGCTAAGCGCCTCTGCCATGCAGTCACCACAAATGAACTCTGGTCTCGCATAGAAGCAACCTGGCAAGCTGTTCCTCTGGACGATATCAAAAAATTCTTCCATTAAATGCCACGCCGAATAGAGGCTATTATCTTTGCTCCAGGTGGTTTCACACGGTACTGAATATTGTATACCTCTACAAATGTAATCAGTTATCTCCTGTAACATGAGAAATATGTGATATGAACTTCATTTGAATAGCGTGATTTATCCTTTGGATAGATTTGATACCCTCTTTTGTACCTGAGGGCAGAAGTAGTATCACATCTCTTATTTAGGGTTACTGCTTTTCCGTGAGGGGAGAAACCCAGGACAGAAAAAGACGCTTTCATATTCTAAATCTCACATATTTTTGGAATTAGGAACGCAAAGGAAAGAGACAACGAGTTGCACCATATGACTCGTACGTGAACAGCGACCATTATAAGTGAACAACGTCGTCTATACGCTACAGGAAAGGATGATTTACACCACAGGAAAGGATGTCTACACGTTGTGAAGCAGCTCCTTGGAAGAAAAGTGTGAATTCAAAGCGAAATAAAATGCCTATTGAAGTAGAGAAAAACTTACTAGCATGAGAAGAACTCATTACCAATCTGTTATCCGTCTGTCGTGACGACATTTGATATACAATATATTGACAAAAGTCACTGGACACCGCTACAAAAACAAATGAATGGATCCGCTGCGTTGTTAAGATGCGCGGTACAGCTGCAAACGGTATAAAAACAAGCCTGCAGCTGGCCGCGATCATATCGCACTGTGAGGTTGAGTGAAAATGTCACGGAGGGAGAGAACTGACTTTGAGAAAGGAAATATTGTTGGGTGTTATATTAGTGGGTTGTCCACAAAAGAAACCGAGAGGCGTTTAAACATACCCAAGTCAACTGCTTTGGATGTACTGAATACGTGGAAGACACACGGCGTGCCTGAAGCAGCAAAACGTACCGGCAGACCAAAGAAAATCAGTGATAGAGGACGTCAAAGCCTCAGGAAAGTCGTTACAGCTAATCAACGGAGTATTGCACTAGACCTCAGTGTACAGGTGAGTAAAAATGCTGGAACCTCGGTATGTACTCGTAGCGTTCGCAGAGAACTTCATTTCATGGGTTACCGTGGTCGTGCGGCTGCTCATAAGCCTTTCGTCTCCCCTCGAAATGTTACTCGTCGTTTAGCATGGTGTAAAGAACATTTATCGTGGGCCGCAGATCAATGGAAATGGGTCCTATGGACTGATGAATCAGAATACACGGCGCATCAGTCTGATGGCCGTGTGTGGGTATGGTGGCAGCCGGGGTAACGCTATTTGCCACAGTGTACTGCCCCTAAGGTCAAATTTGGAGCTGGCAGTGTACTCGTGTGGGGGTGTTTTCCGTGGTATGGTCCCGAAACTTTGGTTATCGTGGACAAACCTGTTGACCAGCACGTCTATCTCCATATTCTGGACAATTATGCCCTACAAACTCTGTGGCAATACTATGGAACCGAGCCTTGTTGGTACCCGCAGGATAATGCACCGAGCCATAAAGCAAGGACTGTTACGGCGTGGTTTGACGATTATTCCGTATCGTGTGTAGACTGGCCAGCACAGAGCCCTGATCTTAATCCCATAGATTACTTATGGGATGAATTAGAGCGCCGCATAAGAAGTTTGGAACCAAGGCATACTACTAAGCAACAGTTAGCGGCAGCATTATGTACTGAATGGAAGCGCATACCTATCGCTGTGTTCCAAAACCTTGTCGAAAGCATGTCTCGAAGGGTCAGTGCATGCATTAAGGCCAGAAGTGGACCGCCACCGTACTAATGTATGTCAATAAATGCTATGTTGTGTTTCTCTTCTAGGTGTCCGGTGACTTTTGCCAATATAGTGTATGTCGGAGATAAAAGATCAGAGTCTGGTATGTACACAGAATGAAAGAGTTGTGCACATCTGATGTAATGATCGATGCAATTAATAATAAAAGGATAACACATTCATCATATGAGCAAATTTTATTCATGGGTTTACTGACTACAGCATTTACTACACAATTTGTTTTCGGCTGATACGCTAAATCGTGACAAACTCTGGGCTTCAGAAGCTCACATTCTCATGGCTTAGCCACCTGTCGACAATACTGGCCATATTCCAACGTTTCGTGGTTTTCCGGGCGAGACATGGATGATCGTTTTATATTATAAAATAATAATAAAAAATAAAAACAAAAATGGTGATGCAAATGCTTCCTTTTCTTATAAATGTACTATAAATGTTTCCTTTTGAACTTGTATTTGTGGAATGAAGATTGAATGAACGCGTCCCTCTGATTTTTCACGGTAAACATAAAATCAGATTTCATAGAAGGCTATACTCCGTTCCAGACATAGTGACTCAAATTTTAGTGGTTGTATTAGGTTCCACTGGGAGACGCATTACACTGTCAGACAGGACTATACGTACCATGTTTTCGGAACGAGTGATTTCTATTTTTTTCTTTGTTCCGAGTGTTACGTGGTTTAAATAAAAAAAGTTGCGCTGTATGGTAGTACACCCTCTAACTATTTCATTTAAAAGCTCTCACATTCCTTACGCTTCAGTAAATGTCCAATATAATGCATCAAAAGCGTTGATTATGCACGTTATTTTGTCCCTACAAAAGAAGACAAAAATTACAGTACTGGGAGGAAAACTTAAAACTGCTAAGCGATACTGAAGGGAGGCTTAAAAGAAAGACCATTAGTATCATACGAAGCTTGGATCACCATATTTTGATTGGTTCGTCTTTGATCCAGATCAAGCTCCTCAGTGATGAAAGGACTGAAGATAATTCTCTTCCATATGCCAGTTTTAAATGTTTTCTTTGTGTTATTGGTCTACAACTAAAAGAGAAAAAAATGGTAATTCCCTTCTAATACAAAATTTTTCATTAAGCTGGTAAAAAAATCGACCGTTACGAAAACGAGATTTATGGAATGCGCTTCATTTAAGTCGGGATACAATTTCAAATTCTTGAGAATTAGTTAGTAATAACTAAAACGTTCTTTTTATCCTTTCGAGAATCAGTGAATCATTAATTTTTTCCTTTTTGATTCAATTGCAGTGTTCAAAATTGGGCAAGATACCATCCCGGATGTTGAAAATTATGGACAAACGCTTCCAGGAAGTTCAAAAACACGAAACAAACGGTAGTCTAATCTTTTAGTCCAGGAAATAAAATGAAAATATAGTTTAATACTGCTTAAAACAACAAAATTATGGAGCACTGTTCATAAACTTATTTTGTTCTGAAACGGATAATTAAATGAAATAATAAAACGAGATTTAGAGAAAAAAATAAAAGGAAAAATGAATTATTCATATTTCGAAAGAAAAAGATAAATAAGAAAAAAATAACACATTTCTGAAATTGGAATTTTAATTTAAAATATCTTTGATATTATATGGCAAAAAATGGGGTAAAACATTTTTGTACATTTATGCAAATATATAAGCACTGGTGTAGTGCGCCTTACCGCAGGGAAGAGAAGCCTCGCTCCCTCCCTGTTAAAAGTTTGCTTCGCACAAAATCTACTCCAGTAATTTTAAAAACGAAAGCAAATACTAGAATTGCAAGAAGCGAAGATCAGGGATAAGGACGAAAGTCAATGTGGTTTTCAAACTTTAGGGAATCAATACTTTGCTTTTTGTTGGTATGTATTAAAAATAAAACCACGAGACATTCGTATAACTTTTGATCGAAATTTTTATCTTGTCAAAACTTTCCTGCATATTTTAAGCATCCATTCAGGGCATATATTACATGAGGAAATACGGTATGCGTTGCCAAAAATACAAAACAAAGGTTGGCTACCAAAAGGTTGGGAGACGTAGAATGCTGCAAGGGGGGGGGGGCATCGTTACTTCGAGTGCTTCGTTTCGACCCTTGGCTAGCGTCAATATACCATCCCGGCTGTTGTTTCGTGTCACTTCGACCACTGTTCAGTTGTCAGCATGAACTCCAAGAACCTGATTTAAAGTATGGAAGCCGAACGTTTGACGTAGAACTACGACTTTCCCAGCGCTGGGTGGGTGGGGGGTAACATCGGGAGCACTGATGCAACGAAAACATGTCGCACTTTGAACGCTTATATCTTCGAAACTAATAATTCTTGAGAAATAAATAATACATCATTAGATAGTTTATAGAGTCCTATTTGAAACAAAAAAGTTTCAACCCTCCACCACTTAACCCTGCGGTAGAGTAGCGTTTGAAAGCTAAGCTAAATTTCGCGTTATTTTATTTCGCCGCACGCCGTTTTAAGGTTGATAACTAATGAATAGATAAATGAAAATGACCTCAGCCCCGCAGTACGTAGCTGACAGCCAGAGCTAACGGACGTATGTGATAAACCGAAATAAAGTGGATTATTTATTTTTTAGATAAAAAAATCAAAGTGGCACAGTTGCCTACAAAGTAGGGCTACGTCAATTGTTTTTTTTTATTGGAGGTTTAACGACTACCGTGAGCAACTCAATGGGATATAAGAAGTCGCCCGCCACTAGTTCCAGGGAATGGAGAGAGCCAGTGCCGTAAGACAAACACAACATCCATGCCTCACCGGGATTCGAACCCGGACCCCTTTCGGACGAATGGGCAGAAGCCATCGCTTAGACCACTTTGCCACCGGGGGGGCGTCAACTGTCCTTGGCCGAATACTTTAAGGACGTAGAACTAGTGAGATAGAGCCACAAAATAGTAACAGTTGACGTAGTTTTACGTTGTAGGTTGAGGCACAGTTGGTACTGTGCCCCTATGATTTTTTTTAGCATCTCTTGAGGTTAAACAACTTCTTGAATTTTTTTTTTTTGATTGGGGGTTTAACGACCACCGTGAGCAACTCAAGGGCTATAAGCAGTCACCCGTCCCTAATTTAGGGTCACTGGTTCCAGGGAACGGAGAGAGACAGTATCATAAGACAAACACAACATCCATGCCTCACCGGGATTCAAACCCGGACCCGTCTTGGACGAATGGTCAGAAGCCATCGCTTAGACCACTGCGCCACCAGGGCGGCCAACTTCCTGAATGAAAAATCCTGAATTCAAAACAGTTGATATTTAAAACGTATAATGCTTGCATGTACGTGATGCTGGGGGAGAAGAACTAGGGAACAATAATGATAGGCAGCACTGAATAATTCACATTAGACTGTCATAATGGTTTAATTTGCTTAAGTTACATTTGCACAGTTTCAAGGGTTAGAGACTTCTAGTGCCTTATCGTGAGATGTACATATCAAACCTGTACACCAAAGCATAGGATATGGTACATTTTCTCTTGCCTATTGAAAATCATAAGCAAACTACAGGGCTTAGGCGAAATGTGTTAGGTCTTTTCCAAATATATGTACAATATGTTGCCAAAAGCATTAGGACGTCCAAAAATGCGGACAAATATTAGTATATCACTTTTTAAATACTGTGTAGAGCTTTTGCCTGTGAGCCACAACACTTTGTTTTTCTAGTATACATTCCACGTATTAGTATTTCTGGCAAGATTTACAAGAAATTAGCCATCATGTTTCATGCTGTCTTGAAATTTTCCACTGATGTTGGAAACCAGGGATGATTTCTCAGACGTCGCTTCAGTTCATTATACCATCGTTCAGCAGGTAGGTCGAGGATCTGTGCAGGCCGAAGTGTAAGAGGAACGTTATTATTTTCAAACCAAGACACAGCAAACTTTTCAGTTTCATAGGGTCATTTCATTGACTTGCCACAAAAGGTTTTTCTCTTCACAGTAGTATATCTCAAGTTCAAAAAGTGCATCCTTACTTAAGACGTCGATCGGTGTATATCTTTCCATTACAGAGCTATCGGTAATAACCAGTGGCTCAAATCCATACAACACTAATTTTCTCCATTCATCATCACTCTTTACAGTTCGCACATTAGATCCTTCTTGTAGTGCTTATCGGGTTGCCACTAGATTCCAGTTCGCCGATCCTATTAAACTAACATAATAACTCTCCAAAGTGCCAGTTTCCAGTTTTTTATGTTTAATCACCACTGCAACAGTCACTGAGCATAACTTCTAGACATGTTGGACTTGTGGGAGTAGCTCCACCATAGAAATTCAATGCATGCAACTCACTGCGCACTGACACTTACTGCACCACCTTTCTACACTTCTTACGCGATTGCACAAAAGCCGTGCTTGCGATTCTGCATGGACACCGGTGAGATAGACCGCTCCGTGTCAAAATAAGTAATTTCTTGGGACGAAGTACCGTTCTATCATTTTTGTTCAACGTCATTTGTATACTGTGTTCGGTGAACTGTTTTCATTCAGAATTCTGTTTTATGATCAGCCGTGCAATAGAAAGTATCCTAAAAAGATCTATACCAGAGGTTCCCAAACTGCGCTTTGCGAAGCATCTCCAAGTGCTCCGCGAAGAGATTGGAAAGACAAATAGATACAATAAATGTGACAAGATCACAAAATTGTGAATTTGTGCGGCCATGAACTGTGTATAGGTATATATTGGGTAGAAATTATTTAGCTCCTGCAGCGTGCTGTGAAGCAGTGTGTGTAGATAGCAAGTATTATAGACCGAATTGCATGTACATCTCATGCGTCACCTCAGTCAACTTTGCCCGCCAGCACCTTCTCGGAACCACGCAAAACATCGAGAACGTCGGCGAAGCACACATACTGCGCGCGGCGAAACCAGAAAGACTCGATAGCGCCACTCTAACCCCGCCTCCTCCGTGAGAACTTCGCCGCGCTTTTAGATCCGATTATTAGCTTCGACCCTTTCCAGAATTATCTGGAAAGTTCCTATTGCGTATCAAAACTTCGCGTTTCTTTACACCTTCAGTTAGTCCCAGTTCAGTCAGCATCCAATCGAGAGTCGAAACGAATCAAGTCGTAGTGCATTGTTACTTATCATTAGTGCTTGCTTTTCAATATGAGTTTTTTTATTGTAAACAGTTACATCAATATAACTTTTCGGATGTTACGTCTTGAAGACGAAACACCTGCCCGTTGCAGATTTTTGGAGCACCAACGTAGTGATTCAGAAAGCATCATCGATTTTCTTTCAATGGATCGCTGGCTGAAGTCCGGATACTTAAAAAAATTGTCAAAACCTCCCCCACAGTAGCTGTGGAATCATCAAAAGCAAAGAGGCATGTCTAAAATGTATGTTACTTTTTTATTTTTTACCCGACCCTGATTATTCTTATTATTTGCCCAGCTGATATGAATATTATTTTTCAATTGTAGTGTGGAAGGTAATGGAGCAGTTGCTAGTGCTAGAATTTCTGGAGAAAATGAAGGCTTTTTGGACGAATCAGGGACAGCGGGTGCGCCTGAACCTCCTGAAGTGTTGAACCAACTGCCTAGTTCTTCGGAGACCAGTGCCAGAGGGAAAAGGATAGTAAACCGGAAGTACCACGTTTCCTACTTGGATATTAGATTCATTGAGACCAGTGACAACAAACCACAGAGCGTAACTTGCGGCAAACGTATTGCCAAACAGCGTGATGTTCCCAGAAAAAATGCGCTCTCATTTTGAGGAGTCCATCCAGAATGCAAGGGCCAATCGACTGATTTCTTCAGAAGGAAGTATCGCGAACTTTCGCAAGTCCAGAAAAAATCATATCCTATCACTTAAAAACAGTTAACGAAACGGCTTTGATGGCGTCCTACCTAGTCAGTTAACGAGTTGCTCAAGCTGGCGAAGCCCATACCATCGCTGTAAACCATATTAAGCTTTGAGTAAAGGACATAGTTGGATGTTTGCTGGATGGAAAAGCCACGAAACTAGTAGGCACAGTTCCTTTGTCAAATAACACAATCTTGCGATGAATCGGTGAATTATCAGAGGACGCGAAAGCTACTTTACGTTCACGAAAAAAATGCACTAAGACTAAATTTTTGCTCCAAATGGATGAATTAATGGATGTGGCTGGGTTGGCAATTTTAATAGTAGTTGTGCGCTACCAGTACTCGGAGTCTTTTCAAGAGGATCTGCTTCTCTGCAAGCCGTTATCGACTAACACGAGTGGCGCTGAAATTTTCAAATAAATAGATGAACTTTTCACAGCGAGTGGCATCCCATGGGATATCTGCGTTGATGTGTGCACAGACGGCGCGAAAGGCATTACTGGAAAGACGTCTGGTGTTATTTCAATGATAACACAAAAAGTCAAGGAGTGCAGTAGTCTTGGAAGTAGTCAGTATAACTCTTGGACGAAAGCTTGAAAATAATTAATTTTATCAAATCATGACCTAAGAATACAAGGCTATTCAAAATGCTGTGTGATGACATGGAAAATCTACATACGTCTTTACTTCTTCTCATAGAAGTTAGGTGGCTTTCTCGCGGCAAAACATTGACTCGGCTCTTCGAAATGAGGGCTGAAGTCAGAAGCTTCCTGATTGTCAACGACTTTGCTTTGGGAGCAGGTTGTGTGATGAGCATTGGCTCATGAAATTGGCGTATTTAGCAAAAACTTTAAAAAAAGTAAATAACGTAAGTCTCTCATTTCAAGTAAAAGCAGTAACTGTTTTTGACGCCAGAGATAAAGTACAAGCCTTTAAAAAGAAAATCAGGTTTTGCGCAGGATCAATGAAAAATCGAAATCTGGACAGCTTCCCAATGGCAAAAGCATTTAAAGAAGAACTACTAGATTTCGACATACTGTACCTAGAAATATCTTAAATGAGTTTCACGTTCACCTGCAAAGTTTGCTTGATAGTTTCAACTGTTATTTTCCAGTAGAACTCAACGAAAAAAAAAATAAAGAAAACTTTTGGGTTGTAAGCCCATCCTCTGATGTGTCGGAAAAGCCAGCCTGTCTGACTTCGCAGCAGTATGGGGTCTTGATTGATTTGACATCAGATTCCGCGATAAAAGAGAATTTTGCAACCAAGAAGTCACTATCAGAATTTTGGTGTCAGCTAAAAGACGAATTTAAAGTTTTGTCAAATAAAGCGAAAATCATCCTTCTGCCCTTTGCAACAACTTACTTAGAGAATCAGGTTTCCCTTCCTATGTGGCTACAAAAACAAAATACAGATCCCGCCTCAATGCAGAGCCAGATATTCGGTTGCATCTGTTCCAAATTCAACCAGATATAGCCACATTGTGCAAATCAAAACAGTCCCACCCCTCTCATTAGAATCTAAGTTCCCGAATTATGCTGTATTGTTCTTCATCGATGGCAAGAGATATTTTTGGTTTTGCAATTGTAAATTTTTTTTTAAATACCATATCTACACTGACGGAAAAAAAATCCCAACACCAAGAAGGGGTTGTGTTAGATAAACGACAGTTGGTAGGCGGTGAGAGTACATCTGTAAGATGACGTCTATGCAAATTTCGCGCTCGGCGCATACCTGTGGCGCTAGTAGCGCCCTCGGAACATGCAAAGCAGGTTTGCTGTAAATACGCGCTGTAACGTTCGTGAGCGTTAATTATCGTTGAGATTCGACGTAGGGTGTTGATGTTAGTCAAGAATGCCTTTAAGAAACAAAGAAGTCATTATCAACAGCTCACGGAGTTTGAACGAGGTCGTGTAATAGGGCTACGAGAAGGTGAATTTTCGTTCCGGAATATTGCAGAACGACTTGGCAGGAATGTAGCCACTGTTCATGATTGTTGGCGGCGGTGGTCAAAGGAAGGTACTGCCTCAAGAAGACCGGGTTCCGGCCGGCTACGTGGCACTACTGAGAGGGAAGACCACCGTGTACGGCGTATGGCCGTGGCGCATCGTACCGCGTCTGCGGCAGCAATTCGAGCTGCAGTTGCCACCACAGTGACACAACGAACTGTTAAAAATCGGTTACTTGAAGGACAGCTCCGAGCCAGACACCCTGTAGCGTGCATTCCACTTACTCCAAACCAATGCCGTTTGCGACGTCAGTGGTGTCAAGTTAGAGCTCATTGGAGGACGGAGTGGAGATCTGTTGTGTTTTCTGAGGAAAGCCGGTTCTGCCTGGGTGCCAGTGATGGCCGTGTGTTGGTTAGAAGGAGGCCAGGTGAGCGCCTGCAACCAACCTGTCTGCGGCCGAGACACACTGGACCTACACCTGGAGTTATGGTCTGGGGAGCAATTTCCTATGACAGCAGGAGCACTCTCGTGGGTATCCCACGCACCCTGACGGCACAGTTGTACGTCGGTCTGGTGATTCAACCTGTTGTGCTGCCATTCATGAACAGTATTCCAGGGGTGTTTTCCAACAGGATAACGCTCGCCCGCATACCGCTGTTGTAACCCAACAGGCTTTACAGAGTGTCGACATGTTGCCGTGGCCTGCTGGATCACCAGATCTTTCACCAATCGAACACGTATGGGACATCATTGGACGACAACTCCAGCGTCACCCCCAACCAGCATTAACCGTCCCTGTATTGACCGACCAAGTGCAACAGGCATGGAACTCCATCCCACAAACTGACATCCAGCACCTGTACGACACAATGCATGAACGTTTGCGTGTCTGCATTCAATATTCTGGCGGTTACACCGGTTATTAATGTACCAGCATTTCACATTTAAAATGGCTCTTCTCGCGCTTACAATAAGCTGTGATCTTGAAACCTTTATCGATTAAATATGTTACCTATACAAATGTATTGCCACCATTTCATTCCTCTACAACTATTTTTTCGTGGTGTTGGTATTTTTTTCCGTCAGTGTATGTGGGTAACATATTGTAGATTTACAGATCTTCTCAACTGTGCTGCCTTACTTTACATTTTTTGTTGTTGTTTTTCGTTTATGTAGTTAAGTAAGTTCCTTTTTTCTCTGAAATAAGTGGAGGAAAGTAACATTTCGAATGAAATAAAACTTGATGTTTAACATGCCAAATACTTAAAAATACCTTCCACCATCAATACTGCTGTCATTCGGTTTAGTACCTATGTAATAGATGCTAGGTAAAATATCTTGTCCTTATGCCAAAGACATGTAGGTGCAAAACTGATGTTTTGAGAAATTTAAAGTTCCAATTTTTAATGACTTTCATGAGGAAAATTAAGTTTAGATCTAAATTTAAGCTATTTAGAATTCGAAAAGTATTTCGTGCTTTTGCTATACGATAAAATATCGACTAAAAACTTGAAATCGTTGCAGTTATAAAAACGTCCGCTCTTGAACATGCCTTTGGCATAAGGGCGACGATAGTGCTCCGCGACTCATAAAGTTTGGGAACCACTGCTCTACGGCAGTTCTTCTGATAGAATTCGGATTGGATTTTTTGTTAAATATAATAATTCTGATTATGACAAAGATGTTCCATTAATTTCTTAGATTTCACTGGAACATAATTTATTTTCCAGTAGCTGACGTAAGGGTATATTTATGCTTAGAACGAACGAGCAGTACTGCAAGTCGGACTGTAAAATTCTGTTGGTTTTCGATAGCTTGAATACAAAATGCTTTCAAAAATTTCAAAGAAATAATATTATCTTAGCTGTATTTTCTTTCGGTTTTACAAAACAAAAAACTCAATGTTTTGCTCGAATTCATTTTAGAAACAGCATTTTTTTTTTTTTTTTTTTTTTTTTCACAATTTTTTACCTGTGCTTTAAAATCTGCAAATGCGTTGAGGTAAGTTCAGCTGAAAAGTTTGGCTGTGATATTCAACTTTTGACATTTCCCGAAAGAAGCAAAAAATAAAAATTCAGAGCAGGGAAAACTAGATTTCCAAACAAATTGTATAGCTTGGAAAAATTGATTTACAAAATACCGCACAATAGAACAATTTTCTGCTCAAGAAATGTTTTGAAAAACTGGTGCACCAAAGGCAAAACATTCGAAGGATTCACTTTCCGGAAAACTTACGCCTCCGGTAATACCAATAGCTTTTACGATAACTATGGTTATGAAGTTATGAGGAATCATATCTAAGTATTGTGAATCTCATTGCAGTAAGAAATTTTAAAAAGTGATCTAAGGTTCCTTCCTGGAGTGCAAGTTACTTGAGGTGAGAAAACTGTCCATCCGTTATGAGAAGTTTCCGGAATAACCGTTTGAAAAATTTGAAAGAATAAACCGTTTTCCGCTGAAAAGCCAGTTCCAACGCTCTGATTAAGAACTAAGTTAGCCGACCCCGGTCGCGTAGTGGTCTGAGCACTGGTTTCTGACCGTTCGTCCGAGGTGGGTCTGGGTTCGAATCCCTGTGTGGCATGGATGTTGTGCTTCTCATACGGCACTGGTTCTCTTCCTTCCCTGGAACCAGTGGTCAGACCACTAGACCACTGGTTCCAGGGAAGGAAGAGAACCAGGGACGGGCGTCTGCTTATAGCCCATTGAGTTACTCAAGGTGGTCATTAAACACTAAATAAAAAAAAAAAAAAGAAGAACTAAGTTTACTTTGCATCTCTACTAATCGTGCGCAACTGTAGCTTATCGTGTTCAGGAAATATTCGACTGTGATGAATTCATGTCCGGAACTTCCTTTGCGTTCGCAGACCTACGTTCTCTTTCTTTTTCCATTACGCAGGAGACATGTTTGAAATTTATGTCATTCTGCACATCAGTCTGCATTTTAATCAGGACATTGATTAAAATCGAATTTCATCAGAATTTTAACCAGGACATTCATTTGAACTTAAGGCATTCTGAGAGGTTGCTCAAGCTTTTTAAGAGTCTAAACAAACTTCCAGTGGTCGGTTCTCAGTACTTTCTGAAGGGTCTTTAAGCTTTAGGTATCCACACCAAAATACGATAGCTTCAGAAATTACGAAAACGGGCCTTGTACTGTACTTCGTAAAAAAATTCACATGATATTATCGTATGAAACAATTCAATAGATACCAACATGTGAGAGCTCTTTGAGTGCTCAATTAGCGTAGTAAATGTATCGCTGGAAAAAAGGCGAAATTCGCGGGGAGATCTGGGGTTAGATCGCAAAATTTCGCGAGAAGTTCGTGGCTTTTCTCGAAATTTCGGAATTTATCCTGAAATTTTGCGAAATACCGTATTTACTCAAATATTCGGCTTTCAGGCTTTTTCCCCATGTTTTGGATGTGTAAGATGCGTTGTCTGTCACAAAAGCGGTTATATTCGCAAAAGGTATTTCATACTTATTGACGCACTGAAGTATTGCTTCGCTGACTGCTTTAATATTTACGATTCCAAAGTGATGCACTCTAGGAAGATTGCATTCAAAGAAGTTTCAGCATTACAGCTTTCAACATTCGTTTCAGCTAACGGAGCAACATGAACATTCAAAATGTACCTATCTTCTGAATCAGTTGTTTCCTCCGCTACGATACTTAAATCAGATACTGATTTCAAAAATAATCTTTCCTTTCATGAATGGAATACGGGATTACACCATACCACACAAATTTTGAAAAAGACAATCCGTTTTTTGGTGTAAATATGACAAGGATGGTAAGTCAGATAATATCCGAAAACTTAAAAATTTTGTCGTCCTGGAGTGGGGATCGAAGCCGCGTCTACCAGATAGCCTCCGGGTATGCTAGCCACTACACCACCCTGAACGACTAAGTCTCCAGTTTCCGATTGATTTGAACATAACCATCACAGGATTCGCTAGTCGAAGCAACCGGCATTCATGTTTAGCGAATCTGGAGGTTAAGAACCCTATCCCGTGATTGCCCGGAGAAGCAGATAAATCATGAATGGAATACTCAATTACACCATACAACCTTGCTGTATGGTGTAATCATCCTTGTCACATTTACATCATCATCATCATCATTGTCAACCATTATCAATCCACTGCTGGACGAAGGTCTCCAAGTTTCCTCCACAACGGTCTGTCTTGTGCCAGTCTCCTCCATGTCACCCTGCATACTTTCGAATTTCATCCACCCATCTCCCATGTGGTCTTCTTCTGGGTCTTTTCCTGTCCCTTGGAATCCAATCTAAAATTTCGGCTGTCCATCGATGATCTGTCCTTCTGGCAGTATGTCCAGCCCATTGCCATTTCAGGGATTTAACTCTGATCATGATGTCTTCCACTCTTGTCATTTTTCGGATCCACGAGTTCCTCTTCTTATCTCTCCTGGTTACACCAAGTATGCACCTCTCCATGTGCCTTTGAGTTGTCTGCAGCCTTTGTATGTCTCTTTTAGTTAAGGTCCACGTCTCTGCACCATACGTAAGCACTGGAAGGATGCATTGATCAAACACTTTTCTTTTAAGACATAATGGCATATTGCTCTTGAAAATTATGCTGTTTCTTCCAAAAGCTCTCCAGGCAAGTTTTGTACGCCGATTAATTTCTTCATCAATGTGACCTCACTTGATATCTGCTGTCCAAGATAAACGTACGTGTCTGTTATCTCCAGCTTTTCTCCATGAATCGATAAATCTTCATTTCTTGTAAAAGCATTGAACATCACTTTTGTCTTCTGAAAGTTCATTTTTAATCCCACTTCTTTACTCTTGTCAGCAAGTTCCTGGATCATACTCTGCAGCTCTGATGGGGTAGTTGCAAAAGTGACTACGTCATCAGCAAAACGAAGGTGGGTTAGATAATCTCCATTAATCTTTATCCCCTTGTTTTCCCAGCTCAGTGACTGAAAAACACCCTCCAATGTGGCATTAAAGAGCTTCGGAGATATGGTGTCACCTTGTCTCACTCCCTTTCCAATTTTTATGTGTGTTGTATTTTCAAACAGCCGAATCTTTGCACTTGCATTTTCATAGATGTTATTAATAATATTAATGTATGCATCTTCAATACCGCAGGTTTTCAGAGCCATTGTAACTGCCGATGGTTTCACCGAATCAAAGGCTTTTTCATAATCGATAAAAGCCATGCACAATGGAAGTTCATATTCCCTCGCTCTTTCAATTAGTTCTCTCAGTACGTGGATATGATCTATTGTGCTGTAGCCACTCCTGAATCCAGCTTGTTCTCTCGGTTGAGCCATGTCCAGTGTTACCTTCAAGCGGTGTGAAAGAACTTTAGTGAAGATTTTATAAACTACTGATAGGAGGCTGATAGGTCTGTAGTTTCCGAGATCCTCAATGTCACCTTTCTTATGTAGCAGGATCATTGTAGCAGTGTTCCAATCCTCAGGAATCTTTCCTTCATTAAGGCATCGAGTGAAAATTTGGGCGAGTACTGTTTCGATTTCTCCACTTGCTTCTTGTATGATGTCTACAGTAATTCCATCTTCTCCTGGTGCTTTTCCCTGCTTCATGTTCTTGATTGCATGTGCAACTTCTGCTGGAAGGACTGGAGGAACTCTGGTACTGGTATCTTTCATGATGTCTGGAGTGCATGTATCATCCCTTTCATATAATTTGGAGTAGAAATCTTTCACTCTTGTCAAAATTTCTGCCTCTATTTCTTGTAACAGAACCATCTTTTCTCAGTGCCATAATCTGTTTTCTTCCCTTACTGAGATGTCCCTTTGCTATCTTTAGGCTTTGGTTGTTTTCAATTGCTTTCCTCACTAGTTCACAGTTGAATTTTCTTACGTCTTCAGTGATACTTTTTTCTTACTGTCTTGCATAGCTCTATATATTCCACTTTGGAAGTCACATCTTCTTTAGTTGTCCTCATCTCTCTTCTTTTTTGCATCAACATTTTCGTTTTTCCTGATAATTTGTTTACATGCAACTTGTTCTTAGACCCAGCTAATTTTATTGCTGTTTCCATAAGAGCTTTGGTTACTTTTCTGTTAACTTCAGAGATGTCCACTTCTTCCGATGTTAGGCCTTCTAAAGCAGAGAACCTGTTCTTCAGTTCCAACTTGAAGGTATTATGGTATTTTTTAAGGTTGGTTATGTCAATAGATTTTGTTTGTCTTATGAGCTTGCCACGTTCAAGTTTAGTGTTGAGG
This sequence comes from Macrothele yani, assembly GCA_039090855.1. Taxonomy (NCBI): domain Eukaryota; kingdom Metazoa; phylum Arthropoda; class Arachnida; order Araneae; family Macrothelidae; genus Macrothele; species Macrothele yani. Next base: position 76,018,399 of record CM077012.1, read on the forward strand.
TGCATCTTACATCTCACCAATCTATGGTCACTAACTGTGTTGAACTTGTTTAGCACACTGCAGTCTTCTATGACGAATGTTTTGTTACACATAATAAAATCAATTTCACTTGTCGTCTCATTTGGATGTCTCCATGTCCATTTCCTGTGTGGCTTTTTCTTGAAGAAGGACTTCAAGATGAAAAACCCTTCTGCCTCTGCAAACTCAACGAGAGTATTTCCACGCTGGTTTCTGTTGCCGTGACCGAATTTACCTACTGAAGTTTCATTCTGTTGCCGTTGCCCTATTTTTGCATTGAAATCTCCCATAATTATTTTCAAGTGCTGCTTACCTTTATTATTTAGATGACAAATTTCCTCATAAAATTCTTCAATTTCTTCTTCAGGATGACTTGTGGTGGGTGCATAAGTTTGAATAATCTGAGCCTGGTATCTTTTCGAGAGTTGGATAACAAGTCGTGCAGCTCTGTCAGAGGAACTTTCAACTTCTACAACTTTATCCTTCAGTTTCTTGTTTATTATAAATCCAACACCACTAGTTCTGCCAGTATCTGTCCCACGATAGTAGAAGAGATGTCCACTTTTTCAGTTCGATGAGATCTTCTCCTTTTCTCCTTACCTCACTTAGCCCCACGATGTCCCACTTGATCCTTTGTAGTTCCTCTTCCAATTCAAGAAGCCTTGAATCAGAAGATAGGGAGCGTCCATTATACGTAGTTAAGGTCAGCATCAGATTGCAGCCTAGTCCGGTCCTCCGGGGATTCTTAGCACCCTCTGTCTTCATGTCGCACTGGCCGCTGCCTTGGCCAGGTACATTCCAGCTGCCGGAGACTGAGGGCCAAGATTTAAGTTGTGGAATCATTTTGGTGGGGTTTGGCCATAACTCATTACGCTGGCCAAGCGGGTTGGTGAGTGTGGGATAGAATTTCCTCTAATCCCGATGGTATAGTTATACCGCTATTGGCGGTCGTCAGAGCCCCTTTAGTGGGAACAGGATGCACCACGAGAAGGCGGGGTTGACATTTGTCAAGGAGAGGCTGTGATGTTACGCATCACCTGACCTTACATCCCCACATTTACATATATTTTATTATATAATGATGATTACACCATATATTTTATTATATATGTTGTAATCATCCTTGTCATATTTACATATATTTTTTCATATTTTATGGTGTGTTATCCTTTTCATAATTACGCCAAAAAACGGATTGTCATCTTCAAAATTTGTGTTGTATGGTGTAATTCTGTATTCCATTCATGATTTATCTGCTCCTCCGGGCAATCACGGGATAGGATTCTTAACCTCCAGATTAGCTAAACATGAATGCCGGTTGCTTCGACTAGCGAATCTTGTGATGGTTATATTTAAATTAATCGGACACTTGAGCCTTGGTCGTTCTGGGTGGTGTAGTTGTTAGCATACCCGGGCGCTTTGGGAGACGCAGGTTCGATTCCAGCTCCAGGACGACAAAATTTTCAAGTTTTCAGATATTATTTGACTTACCATCCTTGTCATATTTACACCAAAAAACGGATTGTCATCTTCAAGATCTTTCACTTGTTGCTTACGAATATCATATATTTTCGGCAAATAACATTTCCGCATCCAATTTGCATTTGAAATAACACCAATGCCGCCCTGGTGGTGCAGTGGTCTAAGCGATGACTTCTGATCATTCGTCCGAAAGGGGTCCGGGTTCGAATCCCGGTGAAGCATGGATGTTGTGTTTGTCTTACGGCACTGGTTCTCTCCTTTCCCTGGAACCAGTGGCCCTAAATTAGGGACGGGCGACTGCCTACAGCCCATTGAGTTGCTCACGGTGGTCGTTGAACCTCCAATTAAAAAAAAATATATATATAACACCAATGTCTTTCAACGAAATTTTCCAAGTAATTTTGAAATATAGAGTTATCCAGTTTTTTTTTTTTTGTTGTTTTTGATTGTATGTTTAACGACCACCGTGAGCAACTCAATGGGCAGTCGCCCGTCCCTAATTTAGGGTCACTGGTTCCAGGGAAGGGAGAGAGCCAGTGCCGTAAGCCAAACACAACATCCATGCCTCACCGGGATTCGAACCCGGACCCCTCTCGGACGAATGATCAGAGGCCATCTCTTAGACCACTGCGCCACCGGGGCGGCTTATCCAGTTTGGAAAGCAGGATGTTAACTGCACAAGAGGCCCCAGTTAATTTCGAAAGTTCAGTTGAGCAATGCTGTTCTTGTTTAGTTCTTTTCTCAACCAATTCATCAACACATTTCTGCATTATTTTCGGTTGACTGTTCGGACACACTTTTTTTTTCTTATGTAACTTGCTTGCTAAATGCTTTTCACAACTGTTCTCTCTTGAAAAATCTACTGGTATGTTGCAAGACGAACAGAACAATAGATTTCTGTTCACATGAAACGTTCACTTATTGTACTGCTTGCATTTTTTAGATGCCTCTACTTTACTCACGTAGCTCATTCTCAAAATTAACAAACGATATCTAGAAACTTTATAAACTAAATACTCACAAAAAAGGACAAACATTTTCTAAGCTAAGCGTCTGCGAAACTCAAACACTCTTTTCTGTGAGCTGATTTTCCCAGTTAAAACTACTAATACAATTGACGACATCCGGTTTACTAGTGCGGCAAGTCGCCGAGGTTATTCACCAATAGCGGGTGAAAATCACGAAGAACCACACGTGCATGTGCCCTGGAATTGCCCGTCAAGCTTCTTCGATAAGGGTATTTTTGTAACGAAACATTTTGGGGAGCAATTCAAGGTTTAAAGTTCTAGTTTGGACTTAAGAGTAGAATTACTCTGCGGTATATTTTTCGCGTAGATTCTAATGAAGGCAGTATTAAATTATTTAAATATGAAAAATAATCTAAAAATTATAATAGAAATTAGGCAAAAATTGGAAAAACTCTGAAATTCGCGCCGCGAAACAACTACTTGCTTAGTCATAATTAACCCTTTAAGCAGTCGATTGTTGAACCAAATAGTGCTCAAAATTTTCTACAATCCCCAAACAGAAATGTTCATATCGCGGCCGGGTTTCACGAAAGCTACGGACAGATAATTCCTTCCCCTTTTCATCTCAACTGTACCACCGTAAACCTGTCACGTGTGATAAGCGCTTCCTTTTAGTCATTTATTTTCTGCACCATGACGCAAGTTACGATGGAGAAAGCTAGTCTCTATGTCATGGACATCATTCACGGGGTAGAAACAAGTGACTCAATTATCTCGTCTCTCCTTTCGTCGCTATTGTTATAGCACTTTTACCAGGTAATCAATCAGAAAGGTTTAGTTGGGTTGAATTTAATCGTCCCCCTGAAAGACCACTTAGAATAACAAAGCTAAGGGGGCAAGCAACGCTTTCTGATGCACAGGTTCACTCGTTCCAGTCGTGTTCGGCCCACTTCTTTGGCAACAAATATAGTGGTTCAAGTCGATTTCAACTCATTTTGCTAACCCAGAGTTGATTCGTTCCAGTAGGTTAAAAGGTTACCAAGGCTTTCTGTTTCTTATGTGCCTGAAATATCTGGCGAGGCGTTGATAAGTGTTACGAGGTTGTATTGCCACCTGGATTATTGAAAAAGAGGACTGCTCTCACTCGGCTACAGATTCCGTCCTCCGATATATGCTCATATCTTTCTCCTCACACCTTGCAATAAATGATGTGGAGATAAATCCTCCTTCAGAAAGTACACTTATACAGTATATTAATCTAAGTAATACGTACATTAGCGCAATCATGTATCACGATTATGTCAATCTAGCTGATTGCTGTATTAAGCAAGTGCATAAATTCTCACCGTTTAGGGTTGCTTGGGAAGGAAGCTTTAAATTAGGCTTCCAAACCATAGAATAGTTGGAAGCACCGTGCTGTTAGACGACTGGAACTTCGTTTCGATTAAAACAGCAGTTCTGGCAACTAACTCATTTAATGTATAGCACCTGCGGTGTTAACATGAGTTTTGATAAAGTTCACATTCGTTACTGTTTTGCTTTTTGAGTTAGATAAAAACAGTACAGTTGAGAGGTACATAGGGGCATACGCGGTGTACACGGTATAGACGAGAATGAGCATGCTTATATTGGTTTGGATGATAAGAAGCTTTAATATAAGTCCCTTCTGAATACCCTTCTGAAGTATGTGATGAAGAAATATTAGCAATAATTGAGTCCGACCCTAATCAAACCTACGAAGATATTGATAGATTTTCAGTTCATCAAACAACGGGAGACTATTAGAATGAGTCAAAAACAGCATCAGTGGCTACCACAGGAACTAGCGGCGAAGAATCTAATGAACAAAGTGACAATAAGTGTATCTATGCAAGCCCGGTACATTATGTATTTGTTCTTGGATCGAATGGTGACTGGAGACGAAAAATGGGTACTATGTATGGGTATTAAACTCACTAAATCTTTCTATGAAAGAAGGGGAGCTTTAGAGACGACTTCAAAAGATGGTTCTCCCCCGGAAAAGGTCATGCTCTACTTTTGGTGGGACTGCAAGGGAATTATCCATCATGGGCGGTTGGCACCTAACTGAACAATCACTGCTGGTCTTTAACTCTCAGCAATATGACAGAGTAAATGAGGCCCTGAAGTCTAAGCGTCTCAGTTTGCTGAAACCGAAAGGTATTGTCTTCCATCACACTAACACTACACCGCATGCGGCAATGACAATGCAGCATAAATTTCAGGAACATGGCTGGGGATATTTCCCTCACTCACGTAATTCACCGAACTTAGAACCAACAAATTTTCATTTATTCTCATCAATGCTGAACCAAATGGCTGATAAAACTGTGATCGATCGCATAGAGGCGAAAGCAGCAGTTCAAATGTTTTTTGAATCCAAGGACGTTACTCTGTTTGACAGGAGAACTAAACAGCTATCCAAACGATGGGAACAGGTCAAACTCAAACTATGCAACAGATTGAAATAAAACATTATGTAAGTAGGAAATGCCTTTGTTTTGTTGTTTTATGCTTGCAGACGGCGAAAACTTTTACACTTCCCCAGTACTTGTACGTCAATCAGTCAGAGTCCTATATGTTTGAGAGACTTAGAAGTTGTGTTGCTCTCATCAAACATTGAAATACGACATACAGGGAATTTTTTTAAGATTTTCCTCGTTTTAATCAAATTTGGGAACAAAATCTGCCAGGCAAAGACCTGATATTTAGGTTTCGTCTGTTTTAACATTTCCAGATACAGTTCTTTCCTGCAGCTGTTACTTTGGTATTAGCGTCACCCATGATTGTTCTTCTCCACGTGCATGATATCAGGATAGCTCTAATCAAGTTGTCAGGCAGTATATATTCAGTTAATTTCCTTACGATCAGTTATTTCTCCTAAGGATGAAACTTAAAAAAACTGGAAAGAGAAAGTTGACGCACTTTTAATGATGTGTTACCGAAAAATATTAAGGATTCCTTGTGAGACACTAAAAACGGACAAGTGGGTTTGAGAAAAATTAGACTTAAAATATTCCTTCAGAGCTGACGCAGAAGACGTCTTGTTGTAATACTAGATCTCGTCTATACGGTGTACACCGCGTATTCCCCTATGTACCTCTGAACTGTACTGTTTTATCTAACGCAAAAAGCTTCATTGGTTTAAGACAGTACTGCAAGGAAAAATAGATTAAGGTAGATCAGAGTAATTAGATAGAAGAATGGAATTAATGAAATCACGAACTTAAGAGCTTTTTGATGCTTTGCGAGATCGCAGCAATTGAAGGAATATTGCCATAACCGCAACTGCTATGAGAAAGCCATGTGATAGCAAGAAGATACGAACCAATATGAAAAATCTGGATTCCTGTTGGAGCTGAACAACGTTTCGCTACGGTCAAATAGTAATTACTACTGTCTTTTAAAACGGTTAAGTGAACACATATGCAAAATGTAACAGAAATAATTCAAGAACAGGATTTTACAATTAGATTTGTCTTCTTACTCACATGAAGTTATTTACTTTGCGATACAAATATGTTTCAGATCTAGACGAATTACAAGATGTAAAATCAGGTTCTGTTCACAATGTCCAGATGGTCGTTTTCAGATTTTAGCCCTACGACACAAAATTTCAAATTTTTGAAAAGTCATAATCGTTTTAACTTTAAGGATAGGTAAATTAAGCAGAGCTAATCACTGTATCACCAGGAAGTGCTGCCATCATGTGGCTAAAGTCTGAATTTGAATATTCTTACACGTTAAAGAAGAAGCTTCAGTAACGCCTAGTTGTTATGATACAAGTAGAACAATGTTATCTACACTTACATGTCACATTTTTGTGAAAAAAATGAAAACAAAAATAATTCGCGTGGTACCAAACTGCAAGAAAAATCAGTTCCAATCTATTGCACTTGAGGTTGTATGCACAAACTCATCAAATGAATGTTTTAGATGTGTTTAATGGTGTTATTAGAAGAGCGCAAAAGAAGAAGTAAGAATTATCCTTTCATGACCCAAGGAAATGCTCGATAACGATTGAGTTCAAGCAACTGCATTTTCTGTTTTTTTTCTTCCATATTTCATTGTAGGGGAATGTAAGTCAAACTGCTTTTGTATTTTCTTCTCGGTTTTAAATGTTTTGCCAATTTGTCCAGTTTTCTATTCTTGAAAATATTTTACTTGGTAATTTTTCGATGGAAGCTATTTAGAAGTCCCGAACGTTTTGCGCTTTTGGCCACTACGTCTCAAAAATATTCCTTATCAGTTTACTTGAAACAGAAACTAGAAATGCCTCCTTCTCTCCTGAGGTTTCTAGAAATTAACCCTTAATAGCAACAGGGAGTATGTTGAGAGAGAGAGAGAGAGAGAGAGAGAGAGAGAGAGTACAACACGTTTAAAAGTTGCGAAGTAGTCAGCAAAATAGGGACATTGCATTACTGTTCGGTAGCATTAAGATAGCAATATATACGTTATATAAGTAACGGTGTCCTTCGCCGGCGAGTCCAAACCCGCTTTGCTTTCTTTCGCTTTTTGATGAAAGCCATCCTGATGTTAACAACGGGCACACGGAACGTTATAAGGTTAATGGAAATTGTATAGAGAACATTTTTTATTTGGTGTACTTGGTTCCTCAATTCGTAAGGCCACCGAGTGCTCAGAGGTGTAGTCCTCTATCTAAGAATCTAAGCGGAGTTTGGGACCGGGCTCGAGGTATGGATGGTTAACCCGTTCAAGGGTGTTTGTTAACTGTACCCCTCCCTGAAACCAGCTGCCTCAAATTAGGTATGGTGCTTCCTTAGGTGCTAGTGTGGACGGTCAAACTTCAAAATCAATGAATTCGCTAGTAGAATGAGCTCAGCTGACACCGAGAAACACCCTCGATAAATGCTATAAATACAAGCATAATGCAGCCGTTATATCAGATACGTTCCTATACTTTGCTTATGGAACGCAACACTCCCAGTCATTCAGCATAACATTTTAAGTGACAGTTTCGCTGCAAGAAATTCCATAAAAGCCAGTTTAAATTAATGCAGAGTATCTCATCATCATCATCATTGTCAATAATTATCAATCCACTGCTGGACAAACGTTTCTCCAAGCCTCTTCCACAACGGTCTGTCTTGTGCCAGTCTCCTCCTTGTTACTCCCGCATACTTTCGAATTTCATCCACCCATCTCCAATGTGGTCTTCTTTTTGGTATTTTCCTGTCCCTTGCAATCCAGTCTAAAATTTCGACTGTCCATCGATGGTCTGTCCTTCTGGCAATATGTCTAGCCCATTGCCATTTCAGGGATTTTACTCTGATCATGATGTCTTCCACTCTTGTCACTTTTCTGATCCACGAATTCCTCTTCTTATCTCTCCTTTGTTACACCAAGCATGTATCTCTCCATGCCTCTTTGAGTTATCTGCAGTCTTTGTATGTCTCTTTTAGTTAAGGTCCACGTCTCTGCACCATACGTAAGCACTGGAAGGATACATTGATCAAACACTTTTCTTTTAAGACATAATGGCATATTGCTCTTGAAAATTATGCTGTTTCTTCCAAAAGCTCTCCAGGCAAGTTTTATACGGCGATTAATTTCTTCATCAATGTGACCCTCATTTGATATCTGCTGTCAAAGATAAATGTAGGTATTGATTATCTTCAGCTTTTCCCTATCAATCGATAAATCTTCATTTTTTGTAAAAGCATTGTACATCACTTTTGTCTTCTGAAAGTTCATTTTTAATCCCTCTTCTTTACTCTTGTCAGCAGGTTCCTGGGTCATACTCTGCAGCTCTGATTGGGTAGTTGCAAAAACGACTACGTCATCAGCAAAACGAATATCTAAAGTACAGGAATATGATACGATATATTTATTTCACTTCATGAATATGGAAGCTAAAAGTTTTGGGACCAATTTCATTTGGATAAGGACTTTTCCTATGATTTCGGAACAAGCATCTGAAAAAAGTATATTTCACTTACGTTCGAAACATGTTCTGAATTCACACAGAAAATGTCTTCACAATCCATTTTTTTATTGGAGGTTTAACGACCACCGTGAGCAACTGAATGGGCTGTAAGCAGTCGCCCGTCCCTAATTTAGGGTCACTGGTTCCAAGGAAGGGAGAGAGTCAGTGCCGTAAGACAAACATAACATCCATGCCTCAATGGATTCGAACCCGGACCCCTTCCCGACGAATGATCAGCGGCTATCGCTTAGCCCACTGCGCCACCGCGGCTCACCATCGTTTCCCATTTTTTTTATCAAGTTGAAGAATAGAATCTGTAAGGCAGAGAATTGATTCACAGAATTTTCTAGGCCTCACACGAAATGTGGCAGAAAATTCTTAACTTCAGATCAGTGGCGTACCTTGGGTCCGAGACCTGGGTGTCCCCCCTCCCCCTCCCAGTGCTGTTTTCTTTTTAAATTGCGAAGTTTAATTTTTAATTGTTAAGTAATAGAAGTAACTTTTTTTTTCTAAATTTTAGGTACATGCCATTGCTAACATGATACCAAATAATTATGAAGATTAGGATTTGAACACTTATATGCACATGAACTACATTCTTCTTCTGAATACTTTATTTGTACATGAACTCTCTTTATTTCTACATGAAACATTTTATGAAAACGTAACACTCAAATGTTACGTTTTCATAAAATGTTTCTTCCGAGTACTTTTTCATATTTAAAAAGAATGTTTATCTCTATTGACAAAACAGCCAACTTTTTCGAATGTGCATGTCCTTGTATGGCTCTAAGATATATCTTGATTCTTTTTAATGCTGAAAAACTTTCGGCAGTTGCAGTTGCTGATGGAAAGTTTAATATGAGGTCTACTAATTTGTGCACCTCACTAAACACTGTGTCCAATTTATTCAACTTTATGTAACACGTAATGTCTCGTACTGTTTTGTTTTTGTATTCATCAAGGGAATAAAACACCTTCAGTTCATTTTTTAGTCGGGCTGTATCAAAATTTGAAGCATAGAGTTCTTTAAGTTTTGACAGTAGATGTTCAGGGAAGCTTTCACAAAATTTATCAAAACAGTTCGAATCCAACAAAGCCATGGATTTAAGATATAATACCTCTGATTTTAATTCATTGACACTTCACAAAAACTGAAACAACTCTCGCGAAACACTCTTATGGGCGAGAGTATGCGAGTGCCTGAGATAGTCTGTTTTATCTATTCAGAGCGAACCGTTTCCCAAATCAGTGGTCCATTCCCCTCTACCAGCTGATTCATGTTGTCATGGAAACGCTAGCAGGAGATTGTACGGAAGGTTTTCGCATCAGAACTGCGAAGACTCTGGAAGAGCTGCTTGCGTTATGCAGTTGGTTTTCGCTCGCCAGACTGAGTCAAATTAAGAAGCGAATCCGCACGCGTTTTTTTTTTCGCACCGAAAGCATAGACATATTTTAATACCGTTGCTAATTGAATTTTATTTGTGTATCTTTAATTCAGTTTTATTTGTGCATTCTCTGGGCTTCGCAGCTAGCCTCGAATATACGCCACTGCTTCAGATATACCACACGAAAACTACCAATTAAGAACTATAGCAGACAGAAAAGGATTTGTCGTTAGCGTGCATTTGTTGCTATAAAATCGAGATCATCACGGCACTTTCTTGGATATAAAATGAAGAAAGATCACGAATTTTATGGACTAGTAATCTTAAAAGTATTTTAATGAAACAGCTTTAATAATTTCTCTTCGACCAGTTCTGGTGTTTTGCATCACAGCATTTTGAAGTAAAACCAAGTTGTATGTAAATCAATTTGATCTTTAAACAATGATTTCACTAATGTATAGCTTGAACAACGCGAAAACCAGTTTAATTCGAATAGTTCGAGATACTTTCCTGTTTCTAGTCTTTCTATAAGAAATGACTTAGAAATTTTATGCTCATACCTGGTATGTATTATGCTCATTGTTTGGCCAAAAATGGATGCAAATATGCCACTGAATGCCAAAAATATTTATTTGCGCTTTAGTTTTTCACGAGTACTGCATGGAACCTTTAATAATTTTTCCAGGGCAAATTCTATCTCAAGAAAAAAATCGCACTAGTGTCTTCGCCTCCAAACGCTGAAGAAAATATATGTAATTCTACACTTTGTAATCTGATCATTTCCGTGACGGTCATCTATGGCTGTCTTATAACTTAGGAGAAATTGCATTGTGGAACCAAAAAACGAATTTTCGGTTGTTTCTGTTTTGTGATTAAAAGCCCATCGTGAGCAGATCATTAGGCTTTCCTATCCCTAATTGGGGGCCACTGGTTCTAGGGAGAGCCAGCGCTATAGGAAAAACACATCACCCATGGGTCATTCCATGCCAGATCACTGAATTATTTTGCAAAATATCCCCCACCGACTCGGATTTTAATGAAACTTAGCAGGTAGATATACCTGATAAAGATATGGAAAAATCTTAAGTTTTAGTTTTTTAAAGCTCATAATTTTTAAAATAGCTCCAAAGTTTAGCCGCATACCCACTTTGGCAGCTATACAGTAGCATGTCACTTTTTACATGACATGCTGTAGTTCATGTGCTACTGAATATAGCAGAATGAAGCTTTGGAATCGCATGGAACAAGGTCCCTAGATTTGAAAATTAGGCCACGGGTAGCCTAGTAGTCAGCGTTCGTGACTGCCACGGAGGAGACCTCGGGTTCGAACCCAGCAGGTAGGAACGCTCGAACCCAGCAGGTAGGAACGCTCGAACCCCTAAATATCCGCCGTGAGCCGGATAGGCACGTTAAGCCGTCGGACCCCGGGTACTGCCCCCCCGGTAATAGATAAGGGCGTTTTCTCTCCCTTTCTACCTCGCTTCTTTGTCATTTTTCTATCGGGCACTCTAGCCCAAAACTCCTAGCTTCCAAACCAAACCAAAGGGGTTGGTCATGACCAGAGTAGTGAAACAAACCAAAACAAAAGAAATTATGAGACTGGAAATCAAAGTAAAACCCCATTGGCTTCTTAGCTGAAACCCAAACCAAAATAACTGGCAGTTGGAAACCAAACCAAAACTAAAAATTGGCTGGCAGTTGAAAACCGAACCAAAACTAAACATTGGCTGGCAGCTGAAAACCATACTGTTACTGACGGGAAGTTTGAAACCCAAAATAAAAGTTCACTCGCTGAAACATATTTCAGAAAGTTCTTATCTATCAACATTTTCTCTACCCACACTCCCTTGTGATTATTAAATCAGCTGATAAAGCAAACTTCTGATGTGTTGAAATGTGTATTATGCAATGCTAAAAACGGTTACTCCTGTTGATGCTTTGTCACACTGATAGCAGAAGAATTTGTTTCACATAATGTTTCAAAATTAGTTAAAAATTAGTCAGTGTTTAAATATTGATTTGATTTTGTTTCAGTTTATCAACTGAAAAAAAAAGGAGCAAAAAATCTGCACATTGAGTCCAAATTATTAGTTACGAAGAATATAGGAACTTATTTTTTCAACTATAAGGACAACATTTAAAAATATTTAGCCTCTAAATTTGATTTTGAAATTTACCCAAACGGGAAAAATCCTTGTAATCATGGTGCACAAGAAAATACTTTTTTTTAATCTTGTTGCTACCTAGCTAGCTATTTATTAATAAAATTACATGTTTGACTATTCTCAAGGTATGCTGCAGGTAGGAATTCGGAAAGTTGAAATTTTATGTAAAAAAATAAGCAAACATTTCTTTTCGTTTTTTGCAGAGGCTCTTACCCCTCAACAACTTGTGAATACTCTCTCTCGCGCTCTCTCTCTCTCTCTCTCAGACACATGCAAGTGGGCACGGTGGGTCAGGTTTGTAGAAACAAATCGCTGAACTGTCGAAGGAGAGCCCTCTGTGAAATTCAGATAATTTTAACCTTCCGAGAAAATATGCTGATAACCACCATTTTTTTTTCAAATATTTTATAGGATGTGTTAAACATCAATATAAAAAAAAATTCTCCCTCATGCCAGAGCAATATTCTACAGAGCCTTCCATAAAATGTCTAAATTGTGCTGTAGTGTTTCACTTCACCATTAGGTGGCACTCGTTTAATGGTGTTTCAAGTAAACTGAAAAGCGTTTTCAATATCTAGGGACCCTTTTCCATGTGATTCCATGTTATGTAAGAAGTGGCATGCTACTGCACAGCTGCCAAGTGGGTGTTCGGCTAAATTTTGGAGTACTGTATTTCAAAAACTATGAGGTTTAAAAAATTGAAACTCAGGATTTTTCCATATCTTTATCAGGTATATCTACCTGTCAAGTTTCATTAATATCCGAGTCGGTAGGTGACATGGCCTCGGTGATTTGACATGGAATGACCCCCATGGCACACGCGGGACTGGAGCCGAGACCCAAATCGGACGAATGATCCGAAGATAATGCCTCAGAACGCTCGCACACTGAGGTGGCGATTTGCCCGGTTAACGAGTAGGCGTTCAGGGGAACATTTGACATCAGTTTTAAATACAAAGTATTTCTCAGACACTACGTGAATAATCTTGCTCATGTTTACAGCGTTCCGATGTAAAAATAATTTCTCAAATTAAGTTGTACTAGCGAAGACTGAGGCAAAATACACTCAATGGACAAAAATTAGAGATACCTACCTACCTAACAGCGTGTTGGTCCTACTCTAGCGCGAATAACAGCGTAGCGCGACTCCATCAGATGCCAGAGGATTTTAAGAGGTATTTTCAGCAATGCCTATTGTAACATTGTTCACAACTCTGCCGGAGATGTCGGTCCAGCATCCATGGATCGGATGTTCTGCTCCACGGAGTCCCACAGATGTTCCACAGGGTTTAAATCCAGGAACCCTGAGGGCCACTAGGTGGTTCCTAACTCGGATGAGTGTTCCTCGAGCCATGCCTGGGTTCTTGCAGCCTGGTGAGGCGGTGCATTGTCCTGTGAAACAGACCATCGGCAGCAGGATACTGGAAGGCCATGAAAGTATGTAGGTGATCAGCCATCACATGCTGGTTGCACGCAGCTGTTAAGGACCTTTCCGGGCACACTAAGGGGCGTAATATGTCCCATGAGAAGGCTCCCCAAACCATCACAGAGTTGCCACCGCCTTGAAAAGAGCCAACTTCGCACGGCATGGCATAGCTACAACGTCTCATGCTGTCGAAGCCACACCCGAACCTTCCCGTCAGCTCGGTATTGCTGGAAACGTGATTCATCTGAGCACACGACGCGGCGCCACTCTGCAGAGGCCCAGGTTTGACGTTCCCGGCGCCAGGCGAGGGGTAATTTCCGATGACGAGCAGTCAACTGTTGGCTTCCGTAGCCGAAAGTATTCAGCGTGCGCCGTACCATGACGGATGACGCTGCTTGGGTCTCCGACAGTTAATCTGGATGTGATTTCTGCAGCCCTTGCCAAGAGGTCAGTCTGTAAGAGCCTGGATATTCTACGTTGAACCCGGTTATGAATGGCGTGTAGTCGGCCACCGCTTACTCTATGGACGCTGGTACGTCCGTCGATGGTATACTCGCGGTACACCTTTGATACGGTTCCCTCGGGAGCTCTAGAGTTCTTACCATTTGGGAGATAGAATGGCCCATCTTTCTTGCGCCGACAGTGCGTCCACGTTGAAAGTCGTTCAGATCAGTACGTTTTCCCATGTTCGTCGATTGCAATACACTGTCGGGAAGCCCTACTGTCCGCATATTTATCGCCTGCGTTCGGCTCTGCACGGGGGATGCCCATGTCAACTGCCCATCACTGATGTTTTGTCTACTCAGAGTACATTAACAAAACCTGGTGTTGAATTTGACAATAAGAAAAACTGGGAAACAAATGGAAAGTCGTCATTATGTACAGTTATTTGATGAAAACCTATGTTTTGTTCTATTAACGAATCGAAGTTATCCTTCTTATTACAAATACACGTTCACGCCACTCAAGTGCGAAATTTTGCATGAAGAAAACCTAGGAATGTGGGTACTCAGGGCCATGGTATTTCCTATGCGCAGTGTACAAAATTTTTAAATCCAGCTTTTATACATGGAAATGGTAAAAGCAAATGTAGTTACTCCGCCTAGTAGTATACACCTGGAAGACAAGTATTAGAATATATGAGAAGTTTTAGTCATGGTCATAGCTGCTCAATGGAATAATTATTTGTTTTTCAATCCGAGTTATACAAGCGGAGATATTGAACGTAATTGAAATGCATGTTTATGCAGCAAAGAAGAAAATCTGAAGAAAAGCTAGATAATATCTGGGTAATTTTTGTCTAGCTATGTGTTTCAAAAATTATTCCGAATAGGACCTTTAGAAGCGGAGATATACTGCGAGAAACAAGTAACCTGTTACGCTACTCAGCGAGAGAACTGTCCTCTGGGAAAATTGGAGAGAGATTATGGATAGTATTGATCATGGTCGCAGCTATCGTATTTTAAAAGAATTTTTCCTAGCGACGTTTAGAAACGGTGATATCAATCGAAATATAAATACAAGTTTACAGGGCCGCCTTGGGGTGTGCGGAGCCCCGGGCAAATACAATTTTATTAAAAAATGTATTACAAAATTCATGGGCCCATATGAAGTGTACTGATTAATCGATTGAGATTTAGAATAATGGGTAGGGAAGAAGTACATAGAAATGTATTTATTGTACAATAAGCGCTCATTTGAACTCTTTTGACTATAATCACTGCATACCTAGAATGTGATCTCTTGCAATGTTGACCATGGTATCTCTAGGGATTTATATAATAGCTATGACCGCCGACACATTCCATAGCACTCGACAACGAAACAAGTGTCGAAAAGATGGGATTCTCACTTGTTTTCGGAATCCCAACAGCAAGCCTGTCGATTTTATTGACAGCAAGCCTTATTGCAATTATCACATTGAGACAAACGCTGTGACATGAAATTTGAGGAAGGTAAGGCTGAAATCCGGATTACAAAACAGTCTTTCTTTTATATACAAGATTTCATATGTTTGAATGTTATATACTCATTGACCAAAGGGTGTAAGTTATAAAATGACATAAAATGTTTTATAAATTATCACAAGTTTGTTCCAGAAAATTTATTTTTGCTGCCTTCATTTCAGTAAAATCATTAATTAAATTGTTGTAATACAGATTTTCATATAACAGATGTTCTGTTGACAGTAATGACAAATTAGATTACCCTTCTTGAGTCATTGTAGTTCTAAGAGTCTTTTTATTAATTTCAATGTAGAGTATGTAACTTTGCTCTATAAAGTAGTAATTGGAATTGCCAATAAAATTCTTAAAGCACTACTGAAATTTGGAAATATATCCCATACAGGTAAGGTAATATTCGCTTGGTCTGCAGGTCACTCATATTTATTTTGTTTTATTCTGCATATTGCATTTTTATCTTAATTTTTGTGCATGTGATGAGCAAGGTCCTCCAGCCGGGGCCCAGGTCTAAGAGTGGTCCTGTAAGTTTACGCCATCTAGCAAGATTTTACATCAGAAAAAAACAAGGAAACTGTAAGAAATTGAGATCCTACCTAAAGGAATTCGATGCACAAACAATTTTTTTTAAATCGGACCTTTAGAATGCGAATATAAAATGTCAACAAATGGACAGGCTTTCACTTAGCAAAATTATGAATTTCCCCCGCCTAGCGGTAAAGCTGTGCTTCCAGTAGATCAGAAAATACAAGTATGTGGAATTTCTTTTTATTGTTCCAGCTTCCAATGCAGAAAAGAATTTTCCATTTTGACCATTAACAATCAAGTTATTACGAAATCTACAGAAATACACTATAGGAGCAAAACAACGTGAACCACCTATCTAGTAATGTGTAGGTCCTTTGGGAACAGCCACTACTGCAACCAATCGACGAAGCGTGTGCTCCACAAGTCCCCAGAAGGTACCCATTGGTATGCTGTACCATACCTGTATAAGTGTTGGCCGTAGCTTGTCTAGTGTCCACGGTGGAGGGTCCATATGCCGTAGCTGTTTATCATATGGTCCCGAATGTATTCAACTGGGTTCATGTCGGAGGACACTGGCGTCCGTGGGAGAACATGGAATTTATCCTTGTGTTCCTCGAACCATTCCTGGACGATACAGACCTTTTGACACGTCGTGCCGTTCTGTTGGAACACCCCATCTCTGTCTGGAAACACTGTCGGCATAAATGAATGAACCTGTTCTGCAATGATGGACAGGCACACACACTATGGCATTCAGGAGGCCATCCATCGCTACCGGGAGACCAAGAGAATCCCAGGAAGACATCCCCCAGAGCATTATACCTCAGCCACCTTCCTATACCTGAGGGTTAAAGCATTCTGTACCACCTTCTCCACAGCTGTTCGCATTATCCGACACAGTACATCCACTCGATGTAGTAGCAAACGTGAGTCATTAGAGAAGGCGACTTTCTTCCAATCATCCTGGGTCCGATCCCGATATTTTCTTACAAACTTCACTCGGTTGTCGCGCTATGTTGAGGTGTTCTGTGGCCATTCATTTACAGTGTAGGCCCACACGGTGGAGGAATCGTTGCACTGTAGCTGTGGATACAATCCAGTATGCTCTCTGACTGCAGACCATGGTCAACTGTGCTAAGATAAGCACGCCTATTGTTCTAGGCAATACGACGGAGCCATCTCTGTCCTCGAGCATTTAGCAGCCGTGGCCGTCCAATCCTCTTCTGCCGGTTATGCGATCTTGGTGTACTTTAACTACGGCAGCCCGTGAACAGCCGACAACGTTGCCCGTTTCTCGGATATTGGCACCATTTTCTCTGTATCCGGTGATCATGCCATTTTCCAAGGGGTCGAATCCCTTACCAATACAACTATAGTTTTTGCTTAGATGGTACTACACATATTAAAGATAGCGATGTATATGCTTTTGACCTTCACACGAATGCACTCCCGCGTCGAAACGATCCAAACGATAGATAAGGGAGTTCATAATATTTTGCGCCTACTGTGTACGTTTACCACGCTTAGATAGAAAACTGTTCATGACGAAAAATGAACATTAAGTTTACAATTTTGCGGTCTTAACTATCGTGCCATTTTTATACGACCATTCACGCACCAAAAAACATGTTAAACATAAGTTTTTTTTTTTTTTTTTTTTGATTGGAGGTTTAACGACCACCGTGAGCAACTCAATGGGCTATAAGCAGTCGCCCGTCCCTAATTTAGGGTCACTGGTTCCAGGGAAGGGAGAGAGCCAGTGCCGTAAGACAAACACAACATCCATGCCTCACCGGGATTCGAACCCGGACCCCGTTCGGACGAATGATCAGAGGCCATCGCTTAGACCACTGCGCCACCGGGGCGGCAAAACATAAGTTTAGCTATATGTTGTTATTCGGCTTTTATTCAGCCTCCAGTGTACTTTGTTTCTTCTAAATTACTCAATGAAATACTTCATACCTTTAAAAAGCTGTTTAATGGACATAACAGGAATGGAACATACCATTTCGTGACGAAAATCATTTGTCTATAACCTCGAAAATCATTTCTTTAAAGACTTTGAAGGAGTATCTTTAAAACAATTCACGTTTTTCTTTTAAAAACGTCTCCTAAATTACATCAGCCCAAGAACACATTCGCAAAACCTTTGACATTCTGCTTTGAGATATTTTTCATAGAAGTATCAATGTTTCCGCTTATACCAACTGTAGCATATAAACTAGTTGAAGTTACTTTATGCCGCCCCGGTGGCGCAGTGGTCTAAGCGATGGCCTCTGATCATTCGTCCGAACGGGGTCCGGGTTCGAATCCCGGTGAGGCATGGATGTTGTGTTTGTCTTACGGCACTGGCTCTCTCCCTTCCCTGGAACCAGTGACCCTAAATTAGGGACGGGCGACTGCTTATAGCCCATTGTGTTGCTCACGGTGGTCGTTAAACCTCCAATCAAAAAAAAAAAAAAAAAAAAAAAAAAAGTTACTTTACGCCGCCCAGGTGGCGTAGTGGTCTAAGCGATGGCCTCTGATCATTCGTCCGAACGGGGTCCGGGTTCGAATCCCGTGAGGCATGGATGTTGTGTTTGCCTTACGGCACTGGCTCTCTCCCTTCCCTGGAACCAGTGACCCTAAATTAGGGACGGGCGACTGCTTATAGCCCATTGAGTTACTCACGGTGGTCGTTAAACCTCCAATCAAAAAAAATACTTTACACAGAATAAGTCCGGGATAGCTTACCTGGGCTGCCCCGGTGGCGCAGTGGTCTAAGCGCTGGCTTTGTAAAGGTTGTGTTGACCTGTGTTCCGTGTTTGACCTGCGTTTATTAGTATTCTTGTGTGTGTGTGCCGTCATTTTGTGTATTTCCTGTATTGTGAACGTCTCCTGTGTCGATTGAGTCCGACCTTGACGTCCTGTAAGTAAAATTTTACTTATACTAACTCTTTTTCCGTCATGGTTTTGCCCATGGTCAGGTTTTAGCAGGCCAGCCATTGCAAATGGCGGCGACCGCATCTGATAGGCCAGGTCTGAAGCTTCATAGCAAAGCTCCGCCCCCACCTGACCACGTTCGGTCTTCGTCATTACCACACGCAGCTGGTTTCCAAGCCGCGTTATCTGATGTTACCAACTCTATGGATGTTGATTCCCGACATTCTCCTACACAGTGACGTCATTAACTTCTTCAGTATCCGTTGCCTCTGGTACTTCATTTGCTCCTGCGAGCACTGCGTCCCGACCTTCCCCATCTCCGCCCATTCCTACGGCAACCCTTCCTTATTCTTCCGTTGTGAAGGGTACCAGTTCATCTTTCTCTACAGCGAAGAAACCATGCACAACGCCTTTTGATATGATTGTCACTAGAGACAACAAGAAATTACGCATCGAAATTCCGGAAACTTCAGCTGCTGGGCGAGGTTTTACGCACACAGAAACTTGGCATATGTTTTGATGCCCTCCCGAACACCAGCCTTAAGAAATACTCTTTAGCCGTTCGCCAAATCCTCCCTAAGGGGGCGATCACCCATATGGCGAGGAAACCTAGGATTGTTCTCATCTATTTTGCGAAGCCAGAGTTTGTGGAGCGCGTCTTATCTGACGGACTGCATGTTGGGGATCATATCTTACTCAGAGTCCCGCTCACGCAGCGCCCCGTACTTGTTACGTGCTACCCAGCACCACCAGAAATCAAGGACCATTACTTAATGCGGCCCTTTCCCGTTGTAGAAAAGTAGTGGGTTCCATTTCCACTCTGTCTTCCGCACCAACAGACCCAGATGAGAGGAACATCTTAGATCTGCGTCGCCAAGCAAGGATCCTGTTTCTTACTGAAGATGCCATTTTTTTATTGGAGGTTTAACGACCACCGTGAGCAACTCAATGGGCTATAAGCAGTCGCCCGTCCCTAATTTAGGGTCACTGGTTCCAGGGAAGGGAGAGAGCCAGTGCCGTAAGACAAACACAACATCCATGCCTGACCGGGATTCGAACCCGGACCCCTTACAGACGAATGATCAGAGGCCAACGCCTCAGACCACTGCGCTACCGGGGCGGCGAAGATACCATTGCTGACTGCCCTACTGACCTCACTGTGGTTGTAGGGAAGCAGATTTTCCGGATCGATATCGTTACTGCCTTGCATTGTTTTAAATGCAAGGCATATGGCCACATCCAATCACGTTGTCCACATGCATATGCCAAGCCACCTATTTCCATACCGCCCGAAGTCAGCACCCAACTCTCAATACCAATTTCTCTGGCCACACCTAGTTCAGCTCCACGGACGTCCTTGATCCCTGCTACTGTTGTTCCAGAGTCTTCTCCCCCAGCAAATGATGATTAATCAGCAGTCTCCAAGTCTTCGATCTCTACTACGGGAACTTTGGCCACCTCTCCATCGTTGGACCCACTTGCTGCTGTGGTACCTCTACGTTCTTCGGAAGGTATTATCTCAGAAAAGGAATGGCAACCCCTCCGTCGTGTTGCTTCATCTTCTTCCCTTGGATCCCTAATGTGGAGTCAGATCTAACTGTCCTACACCCACCAGCTTCTCCCGGCGTTCCCACGTTGAAACGTACTAGACAGTTCAACCTCGCCGGTGACGTCTTCTCCACGCTGCTCTCATTCCCGTTCGCCAATTCGACAGTCTTTCTCTCCAACTGCAGTTCCTACATCTCTTAAGTCCCCAGCTGTTCCAAAATTGTTGGATCAAAAAGCTTTCGCAGAATATTTGGAAACTTTCCCTGCATTAGACGGGCCCCCGCACGGGGATAACTGGTTTTCCAGTTATTTGGGGAGCGGCGCCCCCACGGCCCGAGCTGACCTTGTGACTGGTCAACATCTGATGTCATGCCACCGCTTGTTTTTTATTTTGGTGTTTGCAGGGACGGCTGTTCATCCAGCTGTTGGGGAGTCGCGGCCCCACGATCCCGAGCTGGTCTTGTGTCTCGCTTTTTCGTTTTTATTTATTTTCTCCACTGGCTAGTTGCCCGTGTTGTATACTTTACCTAATCGCTTCCACGTTATGTACTAACACCCCGGTCTTGTGGTTTTGTTACCCTCCACCACTAACTGTTTAATATTAACCGCTCAGTTCGTAGGTTGCTGAGATTCCGTTTAGGTTCCCTTCCAGGATTTGTCTTCTTTGGATTTCTTTTCTCCTTTTAGCTGGTTTGGGTGCTAGACCTACCTGCATGTTTGCCGCGTGCGGAGACCCGTGAGGCGGAAATGGGATGTCTGGCGGCTGAGGTCGCAGGAGACCGGATAAGTGCCTCCTGTGTGCCAACACTCCTCTTCGACCCCGGCTTCGCTGTAAACGGGAGGCTAGAGACTAACCCACCTCTAGTCAGAAGTCTTGTACCAAGTTGTGTGCAGGGCTTTAGCGGCTTTTTTGTCGTATAGCACGGCAGGGTGAGCCCGGGGGCTGTGGGATCATGCCAAAGGCGTTGGCATGACGGTACCCGGAGGCCGAAGTGTCCGCCGAGTGCGTGTGATCACAGCCAACGGACTATATCTGCAACGTATAAGCTCCAGAACTGTGTATAGCGTCATTTTCTTGGCTTGCAGACCTCCAGTTCTCCATTGTAGGGCTCGGTGGTGGGTGGAGTAGTCTGCAGACGAATCCTTCTCCTTTTTTTCCATGGGTAAACCCAAAACAAACGCTCCAAATTCAAGTCACCTGAGCAAATGATCGTTGACAACGATTCTCCTTCGTCTTCTCAACCTACCAAGTCTCATACCCTTAAACGATCTTTAGACCATGACCTGGACCAAGAATGTGGAACCTCTTCTTCGGCAGCTGTACCAGTCGCTCCGAAGCGTCGTCTCCCCTCGATTGTTGTGAATACGCATGCTACACACTTAGTTGTAGAATCCATCGATCCGAATGAGAGACTGTCCACCAGATCTCCATTCTTCATTTCTAAAGCTTTGGACGCTGCAGTTGGCCCCTTGAAGTCTGTGAGGAAGCTTCGCTCTGGGGACCTGCTTGTCCAAACTTGCAGTGTTTCTCAGAGTAACACTTTTCTGCACCTCACTAGTCTTCAAGGCATTCCTGTAAAAGTGACACCTCACCTGTTTCTTAACACCTCTCGGGGTGTTATTTCGGAGTTTGATCTCTTGCCATGCAGTGAGGACGAATTGGTGACTGAACTTGCAGATCAGGGTGTTATTGCTGCACGTCGTATGATGTTCCGGCGCGATGGTTCTTTGATTAAGTCAAAAAATGTCATCTTGACTTTTAACTCCCCGAAAGTTCCGACCGAAATCAAGGCTGGCTACTTGGTCTGTGGAGTTCGCCCGTACATTCCCAGTCCTCTGCGCTGTTTCAGGTGCCAGAGGTACGGGCATTCCCAACGTTTCTGTAAGAGTTCCGCTCGTTGTGCAAATTGTGGCTCCAGTGAACATGACGGGGATGGTTGCATTTCTGCGGCCTGCTGTGTTAACTGTGGTGAGGCCCATGCAGCTTACTCCCGCAACTGTATGAAATGGAAGGACGAGATGGCGATCCAGCGCCTCAAGACCCTGGAAGGCCTCTCGTACCCTGCTGCCAAGGCCAAGTTGGGTATACCCACCACCCGACAGCGTACTTTTGCCGCAGTAGTTCAGTCTCTGCCACAACCCGTGCAGCCCTTTGTTCCGCGCCCTGTAGCTCTCGCCGCCCTTGCCAAGCGATCTACAGCTGACGAAGCGACACAGGTGTTTTTCCCGAGCTCGAGATTTTTCGAATACCTGATTCTGGGCCTTCTTTTGCAGCCGACCGTCTCTTCCAGTTTCCATCCGAAAGCCTGCACGTGCGGAAGACCCGGCCCTCAATCCGCAAAGGTGTGCAGTGTCCATCCAACTGTCTCGGCCTCAGCGAGGTCCCCACCCTCAACCAACATTATAGAGGAACATAGGGGGGAGGAGAGTGACAGTTCGTCCCCAGCCTCAAACAACATTGCAGAGGAACATGGGGGGGAGGAGAGTGGCAGTTCGTCCCCGCCCTCTGCCAGCATTGCAGAGGAGTGTGGGGGGAGGAGAGTGACTCATCCTTTGTGTAGTTGTGTTTAAAAAAAAAAAAATATATATATATATATATAATTCTAATAGTAAATTAATAAATTTTTATATAAACCTAATTAACTACCTTGTCTTCACAGCTTTCATCATACTCTTTTTCAACTTTTACCAAGCCTGTCTGCTCTTAATCATTTTCCACGTTTTTAAAAATCTGTGGCTGATAGTTCTTTGTCTGGCGCTCTTTGGCCAAACCTGGCCCTTGCGCCAATAAAATCCACCAACCAACCAACCAACCATTAGACGGGCAGCTGGCGCCGTCTGATCTTGCTCTCATCAAACTCAATCAACCGTCACGTGCTCTCAAGCAGCTAGACTGCGTTCAATCACGTAATGCTCAGCTTCCTACTATTATCACCCAACTTCAGAGTCTACTTGCTCTTTTGCCGAAAATTGACACAGTCACTAATGCGCTGACATCTAACTTAAAGAAACGTGTGACCAGTCTTCAGAGAAGTTCTGATAGTAATATTCAACCACTACAACCTCTTTCAAGTTAAAATTACTTTCTTTCAACTGTAAGGGATGCTCCGTCCCTCCTACCAATGCGTTAGTGTTTGAAGACATTACACCGCATGATGCGGATATATTATTGCTACAGGAGACTAACTGTCATCCCAACATCCCTGACCACCGGTGGCGAACCTGGCCATTTCAATTCTACCATGTCCATCGACTTAGTCTTCAGGCAGGACTTGCGGTGGCCATCCATTTTCGTCCTCGATCCTTCATTACTGATATCACGGTCAAACCGATTTATCGTGACCTCCTGCAGCTTCTGTCCTTCCGACTTCACAACTTCCGATACCATATCTTCAACATCTATGTTTCCGGCAAATCAACAGTATGCAGACTGCCTGTTTGAGCATTTTGTTTCCTGTGTTCAAAGTCTTCCGGCCACTGATATTGTCATCTTAGGTGGTGATTTTAACTGCGCCTTTGACCCATCCCTCGACAGATCGGACGGTTCCACGGATACCAGGTATTTTCTTACCCGAGCACTTTCCACAGCCATCAACCAGCTACAACTCCAAAATTCTTTTCGACACCTGCACCCATTTCTTCGTTCGTACACCTGGCGCTTCTACTCCACTTCCTCCCCTACAACTGCCCGACTTGACCGGTTTTATGTTTCTTCAATTCTTCTTCCTTCAGTTATCTCCCTTTCTCAAACACAGACAGTTTCTTCCCACCACAGCTGTGTCGTAATGTGTCTTCACACCGGTCCATCTCCTCGCCTATACTACCGTACTTGGACCCTTGATGATGATCTTTTACTTGATCCAACTTACGTAAATTCCATCCAATCGCAGCTCCAACAAGCCTTATATACGCTCCCTTTTGCTTCTTGTCCCTTGCAACACTGGTTACATGTCAAATCCCGGATTCTTCTTTATACCAAACAATATTCCCACGAAAAACGTACTACCGCCTTTATAAAGATAGATGCTGCACGCTCGATTTTTTCCACCCTAGATCTTGATTCTCCGCTGTTTTTTCATTACCAAGCTGAACTTCGTGCCTTGCTACTTCCTGTATCCCAACAAGCTCTTCACCGCCTCAAGCTCCTTTGTCTCCAGCCAAATGACTATCTATGTGAACAGGTTCAACAACTGGAATTCCACAAACGTTCTGCTCATCACCTCCGTAATCTGAAGTTACCCGATGGAACTGTTACTAATGACCCCACTCTCATTTGCTCCGGTGTTAGAACATATTTCCAGTCACGTTTTGCTCAGTTCCAGTCAAGTTCTCCGCATGCTGATTCGATTCTTCGTGCCTTACCACATATTCCATCGCATCTTGCTGCATCTCTTTCTATGCCTATCACCCCAGCAGAAGTAGTACAGTCACTTGCCGTACTTAACTGTCACTCGTCACCTGGTCCTGACGGGTTGACAGTTAATTTCTTTCGCACGTTTTCCTCTTTTCTACACCCTCTCCTATTGCCTTGCTTTACAGCTGCTTTTTCCTTATCTGTTCTTCCCCGCTTTAACTCTAGCACACATCATTCTTCTTCCAAAGAAGGGGTGTCTGCTGGAGTTGGATAACTGGCGTCCTATATCCATCCTTAATGTTGACTACAAGATTTATACTAAAATATGGCAAGGACAGGGTTCCCTCTTCGATTGAACCAAGATTTATACTAACGGTGGCAAGGACAGGGTTCCCTCTTCGATTGAACCCTGTCCTTGCCACCGTCATACATCCCGATCAAACGTACACCATCCCTGGCCGAAGCATTCATACTAATATTAATCTCCTCCGTGACTCATATTGCCTTGCCCACCTTTCCTCCGAACCTTTAGATTTCCTCAATCTTGATCAGAGGCAGGCCTTTGATAACGTGAGTCATCAGTGGCTTGCCTCTGTGCTCTCTGCCTTCGGTTTCCCATCTGTCTTCAACACAGCCCTCCTTGCCCTGTACCAGGACTCAGTTGTCCATATTCGGACGGCCTCCTCCTTACAGCCCCCATTCCGTTTCGTAAGGGCATCCGCCAAGGATGTCCTCTTTCGGGACAACTTTTCTCTCTAGTCTTTGAGCCTTTTTTTTGCTCTATCCATTCTCTTCTACAACCTCCTCCCTGCACCATTCAGCATAGCACCAGGCACCATTCTATCGTTCTTACTGCCTACGCCGATGATCTCACAGTTCTCATCGGAGAAGAATGGCAATTCACAATTGTTCTTCCATGGTATCAAGTGTATGCTGCGGCTTCCGGCGCTTCGTTAAATCTTTCAAAGTGTACAGGTTGTGGTGTGGCTCCTGGAGACATCGCCCTGATGCCCCGTGGGGCGCTCATTGGACTTACACCAGTCAAAAGATACTTGGGGTGCACATTGGCAGCCGGGTCTCAGCAGCGGCTGCCACCTGGAGACCCCTCGTCAGGAAACTACGGAACACCGCTGCTTACTGGTCCAAGCTCAAGTGTTGTTTGACCTACCACAGTCGTGCACGGCTTGCTGGCACCCACACCCTCTCGTTAGTTTATAATTCCTGAATTGCACAAGCGCCACCAGCCTACGTTTAAACTGCAACAACATCAGCAATGTTCAGCATTGTTTGGTCATCCACTCATTGGTTATCTTCCTCAGTATTATCTCTACCTTTGACTTGTGGTGGCCTCAATATGCCAGAGATTACCATACGTTATAAAGCTGTAAGAATTTTCAATTTCCTCCGTTTGACAGTTCAACCAGACTCTTCCGCTTCCATCCTTCTGCTTAATGTTCTGACTTCCTCTCCTAATCCCTGCCTCACCGCCCATCTTCTTCTCAAGATGGATATTCACACGGTCATTCCCCCCTGGTTTCCTTCTAGTCTACCATGAAGCTGTTCAGTTCCTTCGTTCTTTACCGCTCATTCGTCAACCCCCTCTTCCACCCTTGATCTTCTTTCCGAGCCTCTTTTTTTCTCCTCCGTCCTCCATCCCTCTATTGCCAACTTTTTCTTTTTCCCCGCATGGCTACACGCTGGTGTAGTCTCCGTTTCCCAACTGGTCCTCCCCGATTTTTCATGGAAACCTGTTTCCGACCTTCCCCCCCCTCCCACCCTCATCCGAACTCTCTGACAACTTCGTCCAACTTAAACATGCTCTTCAATCACTTTTTCCTTCCCTAGTAGATTCCTTTGGCCTCCTTTCCGTTTCCTCTGCCTCTCTCCTTTTCCCGTTCTTCCTTCCCTTTTCCGGTGACTTCCTCCCTCTCCACAGCCTTTCCACCCTCACCCTGTACCGTTTTCTCCGTTCTTCTTCTGCGGTACCTTGCCCTATCCCCTCTGTTCCTTCTTTTGCACTAACCTCGGTCTGGTCTACTGCCCAACATTCACCGGCCCTCTCCTCAGAACTTAATGTGCACTGGAGGTTTTTGCACAATCGACTGCCTGTCCCTTCGACTTTGTTCCGGAGAAATATAGTATCATCAGATCTCTGTCCTTTTTGTAACGTCGTTAGAGACGTCTTACACATGTCTGTTTACTGTCCGACGCTGCCCCCACTATTTCACAGTATGTTCCAACTTGCACATCCTTCTTGTACCAGTGATCTCACCCCAGAAGATTATCGTTTCCTCGGCCACAGTTCTACAAGTTTCTCCTCTATTTTACCAGTTTGTTCGTATTTATTTATCCTAGCTAAATATATTATTTTCTCTCACCTGCTACAGTTACAAGATCCAGATCCTATCACATTCTCTACCTCCTTGGTTGCACACCACCGCAACAGGGTTAAAGCCAGACTCACCCTGGAATACTCCTTGGCGAATGATACGGCACGGTTACCTGCCTTCTTCAAAACATGGTCGCCGTATCGTCCCTGGTTTCGGTTTTCTAGTGCCCAGACTGTTCTTTTTTTTTTTTTTTTTTTGATTGGAATTTTAACGACCACCGTGAGCAACTCAATGAGCTATAAGCAGTCGCCCGTCCCTAATTTAGGGTCACTGGTTCCAGGGAAGGGAGAGAGCCAGTGCCGTAAGACAAACACAACATCCATGCCTGACGGGAATTCGAACCCGGACCCCTTACGGACGAATGATCAGAGGCCATCGCTTAGACCACTGCGCCACCGGGGCGGCGCCCAGACTGTTCATCTGCTGTTTTGATACTCTTAAACCTACGTCGGAACTTTCTATTGTTACTGTCCCTCACCATGTTTCCTTCTGGAACTGGATTGTGTTTGCTTCCTGCTGATGCCACCTTTTGTACACAGTTCTGTTCATGCTCACAGTGACTCTCTGCCACCAGTGATTCCCATGTCACTAGAACTGCGCAAATTTCTTCTATAAATTGATTCGCTCCAGTGATGTTCCAAGACTTCAATGAACAATTATCACAGAGCTACTGCTGTTTACAGCAAATAATGCAATGCCTGTCATTGCTCATTTTTACAATTACCATTTCATTGTAAATATCTACATTTTGTTTTATTTCTCCCCTTCTCTCACACTGCGTGTGAGGTTGGGGATGTTCTGTTATAATTCCTTTAAGTGAATAAAAGTGAATATTGAAACTAAGCGCTGGCTTATGACCATTCGTCCGTTAAGGGTCCGGGTTCGAATCCTGGTGAGGCATGGATGTTGTGTTTGTCTTACGGCACTGGTTCTCTTCCTTCCCTGGAACTAGTGACCCTAAATTAGGGGCGGGCGACTGCTTATAACCCATTGAATTGCCCACGGTGGTCGTTAAACTCCCAATTAAAAAAAAAACAAAAAAAAAACAAGAAAGATGACACCGAATTTTCGGGTGTAATAAGCACGTCCTTTGAATCCGTTCTAACACAAATTAAATTTGTCAAAGCTATTCAAAGTCAATAGAACCGGTATGGAAAGCAATAGATCTGACGAAAGAAAGAAGATTTTCAATCGGGTTTTTAATCCCTCAGATATTGCTGTAAACGGAATCGTGAGCTTACGAACTCTTAGAAACAGAGATATCGACAAAAGTAAGATGTGACTTTACGTCCCCTGGTGGGAAAACCATGCATTATTTTAGGATGAAAGTATTCTCAAAAGGTGTATCCATACAAGCGGTATCGGTCGAAGAAAAAAAAAATTACGCGAGTTTTCAGGATCCCAGATTTTGCAACAAATACTTCAGAAGCAGAAATTAACACTTATGACCCGTGGTGGCTAAACCATTCTTTACCAAACATTAGAAATTATGTGAAAAATATTTTCCATCAAGTCTTGTATGCGATACAGGAAGAATTTTTAAAATCAGATCTTTAGGAACAAAAATAACGCAGAAAACCCAATTTACCTTTGTGCCCCCTAGCAGAAAGTCTATGATTTACTTGAAAATTTTGAATTTATAGGAAAAACATTTCGCATCGGAAACACTATCCAACAAAGAAGGAATTTTTCAAATTGTACTCTTAGAAGTAGAGATATTGACAAAAATAAGATATACATCTACGCCCTCTGGCGTAGAAACCATGCGTTTTTTCAAGAAGAACATTTTCCTAAGAGATTTGTCGACATGAGCAGTAGTATCGGTCAACAAACGACTTTTTTTTTCAATCGAGATTTTTAGAAGCTCATATTTTGATGCAAATACAACAGAAGCGGAAATTAAGACTTACACCACCTGGTGGCCAAACCATTTCTGTCAAAAATTAGAAAATATGTGTAAACAATTTCCCATCAGGAGCTGCATGCGGTGCAGAAAGAATTTTTCAAATCGGAGATTTAGAAGCAGAGATATATTGGGAAACGCAATTTACATTTACGCTCCCTAGCGGAAAGTCTATGAATTACTTGAAAACTTTGAAATTATATGAACCACATGTCACACTAGAAACACTATCCAACAAAGAAGGAATTTTTGAAATCGGACTCCTAGAAGTAGGGATATTGGCAAAAATAAGATATACATCTACACCCCTGGCGTAGAAACCATGCACTATTTTCAAGAAGAAAATGTTTCTAAAAGTTTTGTCGACATGAGCAGTAGTATCGGTCAACAAACGACTTTTTTTCAATCGAGAATTTTTAGAAGCTCATATTTTGATGCAAATACAACAGAAGCGGAAATTAAGACTTACACCACCTGGTGGCCAAACCATTTCTGTCAAAAATTAGAAAATATGTGTAAATAATTTTCCATCAGGAGCTGTATGCGGTGCAGAAAGAATTTTTCAAATCGGAGATTTAGAAGCAGAGATATATTGGGAAACGCAATTTACATTTACGCTCCCTAGCGGAAAGTCTATGAATAACTTGGAAATTTTGAATTTATAGGAAAAAACATTTCGCATCGGAAACACTATCCAACAAAGAAGGAATTTTTCAAATCGTACTCTTAGAAGTAGAGATATTGACAAAAATAAGATATACGTCAACGCCCCCTTTCGTAGAAACCATGCATTTTTTCAAGAAGAAAATTTTCCTAAGAGGTTTGTCGACATGAGCAGTAGTATCGGTCAACAAACGACTTTTTTTTCAATCGAAATTTTTAGAAGCTCATATTTTGATGCAAATACAACAGAAGCGGAAATTAAGACTTACGCCACCTGGTGGGCAAACCATTTCTTACAAAAATTAGAAAATATGTGCAAACGATTTCCCATCAGGAGCTGTATCCGGTGCAGAAAGAATTTTTCAAATCGGAGATTTAGAAGCAGAGATATATTGGGAAACGCAATTTACATTTACGCCCCTAGCGGAAAGTCTATGAATTACTTGAAAATTTTGAAATTATATGAACCATATGTCACACTAGAAACACTATCCAACAAAGAAGGAATATTTCAAATCAGACTCCTAGAAGTAGAGATATTGACAAAAATAAGATATACATCTACGCCCCTGGCGGAGAAACTGTGGAATATTTTAAGAAGAAAATATTCCGAAAAGGTTCATCGATGTGAGTGGCATCAGTCCACGAAAGAATTTTTTCAATCGATGTTTTAGAAGCTCCGATTTTATGACAAATACATCAGAAGCAAAAATTAACACTTACGCCCCCTGGTGGCCAAAGTATTCTTTACCAAACATTTGAAATTATATGCAAAAGATTTTCCATCAGGAGATGTATCCGCTGAATTGTTTTCTTTCCAAATCAGAGTTTTAGAAGAAGAGTTATCGAGGAAAAGGTAATTTACTTTTACGCCCCCTAGCGGAAAATCTATGCGTAATTTGAAAAAGTAACTATATCTAAAATACTCTTCGACATAAATGGAATCG
This sequence comes from Macrothele yani, assembly GCA_039090855.1. Classification (NCBI taxonomy): domain Eukaryota; kingdom Metazoa; phylum Arthropoda; class Arachnida; order Araneae; family Macrothelidae; genus Macrothele; species Macrothele yani. The sequence continues at coordinate 76,049,027 of CM077012.1, forward strand.
AAAGATAATTTTTTTTCAATCTGATGTTTAGAAGCAAATATGTGGAATAAAACGTATTTTTGAATTCGATATCACCTGCATTTACGCCCTCTACCGGCGAAATTGCACATTGTAAAAAAGAAAACGAAATAAAGGATCATCATTTGCATATTTCAAGCTTCCCAATGCAAAAAGAATTTTTCAAATCGGACTAACAGTTGCAGAGATATCGTGGGTACAGGCGGACAGTCGGACGGACTGACGGACAAACCGATAACAGAAGCACGATCTTTTTTTACAAAAGACGTGCTAAAAAAGCTTACCTGGACAACAGCCCGAAGACCAGATGATGCAAAACTTCCAATCAGAAAAAAAGAGAAACAGACTGCAGACTTAATGGTCATAAATGGGAATTTCAGTCACATGAAGCTTTTGCATTTTTTACTCAGTAAATTTATAATTTGCTTAAGTACAGAAAAGAATACGCGGATTGTGTTTACTCTGAGAAACATTTTGAAAACGGGATTGTTCTTTTCTTACTATTAACAAAATTTAATGAGATACTTTCATTTGCATTCTACTACGTGCTTTCTAGCACATTGGGTCTCCTCAGTTTTGGTTTTATCCTTTTAAAACTTTCACCCCAAGGATGTGTAAATTTGATTTTTTTATTTCCCATTGAAACGCTGCAGTATTTCCGAGCCCATGCAATGCAGACTTTTTTTCGTGTTCTAGTCGTTGGAATGTCCAAATATACTGCACCTTATGAAACTTAGACTACAAACATGTAAAGAATATAAGACTGAAGAGATGTTTAGCTGCAATTAAGTTTATTTTCTTGTCGACCGCAATTTTGCTGTCCACGCTTTAACTCAGGGTGCCAAATTGTTAGGCCTTAGGAAGTAGGGCCAATGCACAGAGAAACTGTGGTCGAAAATAAAATAAAATTAATTGTAATTAAACGTAGATTTCTTTAATCTTATACCGCACGCTTAATAGAGATTGTTTCTTTATCGTTCCGTCTCTCTAGATCGCCCTTCCAGTCTCTGATTCATTATCTTACCTTTTTGTGTATGGCTATAGAAATACGTAAATAATAAATAAAGAAAGGTGTGTATGCTTTCAGTCAACTCTCTCAGTTCAAGAAATTCCCTTTAGCAAAAGAAAAGAAAAGTTTGATAGAGCGATCAGAGAGCTTTGGGTGGGGTAATGAAGATGAATGTCAGCAGAAGAACGCTGTAGAGGTTTTACTAATTTGAATAGAATTCTTCACCGAGTATTGTTTTAATACCTGTATTGTCACACAAACCTGAAGCTATTAGATCTGCTTCTCATCTCTCCTGTTAAATTATTGTTACCTATGAGTGCAAAAAGATATCCTAGAGGTGTTCAATGACTTCTAAGCTTGATACACTCGTGCCTTGTAATCTGGTGTAGTAACTTTAGTGCACTTAATTTATGAGCATCGACATTAATTTCATGAGACCGTGGCAATAGAATTGTTGCTTCTTGTCTGAAACGTCCTGCATCTTCACCGCTATCCTGACTTTATTATCTGTGAAGAAATAATGTCAATGCAGATGTTCATTAAATCACCGATGGAGTCATATTTGCAGTACATGGTGGGCACTCTAAAGCAGAGAATCTCTGCAACAGCACTGAAAGGCGCTGCACGTCATTACAAACTGCTCATATACGAGCCTTCACTTTCTGCCGTGTTCCAGCGTAGCGGTCTGAGTTCACGGAGGCGAAAGTAGGTATGCGTTGTGACATACCTGCCAGCAGGACGCACATGACATAAAGGCAGATAGCAGTCGGAATGAACGTCTGCGTAGCTCAGTTGGTAGAGCGACTTGTTCCGGAATAAGCGGACTCGGGTTCGATTCCCGTCGTAGACCAAAAATGACGGAGAAATTTACTTCGTTATAGAGTTTTTGATGCGTTACGCCATTAATGTAATGTTAAGCATGACTTTACTGGCAGAGAGTATGGTCCTGAGCTGTTTTGGAGCTTCGTGCCAGTATTTTGTTAGCGATCTTTTCATTTTTGGGAAGAAATTTGTGACGTACTACAGAGGTTGTGTACATGTCAAGACGGCAAGTAGCAGTGATAAGTACTTGTCGGTGGATCTTGATTAGAAGAGCATTCGGCTCCGGAGCAGCCAATGCTAGTTTGAGTCCCGTCAACGGCAAATCTGTGTTTTCACATTGGCGCTCGAATGTAAAAATGGATCTACTGGCCGTTAGGTTCTTCGAAAAATTTGTGATGTTTCTTCCTCACATCGTCTGAAACTAATGAGAATTCTTTCTTCGCTTCGAAGGATGTGTGATGTTTTTTCCACACATCGTATGGAATTAGTGAGAATTCCTCCTTCAACAGAGAGTTACTTCAATCATGGTTTGCGGCGAAATCGCAGATTTTGTGCCCCTACCTTTCTCATGGGGGGGAGGGGGATAATGCAACGTTATACAGAAGTGACGCACATGTCAAGACGGCGAGTAGCAGTGATAAGCACTTCTCGGTGCAGTTTAATTAGGAAAACTTTCGGCTCCGGAGCAGAAGGATGTGGATTCAAGTACTACCACCAAATTTGTGTTTTCACAATTTTGGCACTGCCTGTAAACAAAGTTCAAGAATTTTTTGCCCTCATATTGGAGCTCCAATGCTGGCAGACATTACGACGGTTCCGTTTGAATTATCAGCTGGCACATTCGGGGAAGTCATTTGCTAAATAACTTCCAATGCATGAGATCAGCACTCATTGATATGAAACGTCAGTCATCTATTCCTATTTTGAGCTGAGAAATACGGTGATCGTTTTATCAAAAAGATTTCAAGAAGCCCAAAATATATTGCTATTGTGGCATCCCTTTGCTCCGGTTACCATTAAAGTTAGCACAATGCACTTACAGCCCCGTGTCGAAAAGCATGAATGACTACAGAATCATCTGCATAAATTTCTCATTCCCTCATATACGCCACTTCCATTGGAACAATTCTGGGATCTCTCGTTGAAGAGCAGTGAACCATCATACGAAAGTGTGGGAAAATTTAATTGAATGAGTGGGGCTGTTTCTTAGAATACAAAAACTGGAGGCATTACTTTTCAGAACATCCACGTAAATCAGTGCATATAACCTTATGCATAAATTCCACTCACTGACTTCTTATCTTTTTTTTTATTTCAGACGTTAAGTTATCAGCCTGTGAATTCCTGTTTTATGGAAGAGTTTAGCTGAAACCTTTTTGCTGTTCTATATAATTTGTGAATCTCGAACATTAGATCTTTTGAAGTCACATTCATAAGACTGTGGCTTGAAGACAAGGAAGAAAAATCGATGAATTCAATCTCTAGCTCTACACTGTGTAAAAAGAAGATTCGCCCAATATAGAGAGAAACTGAAAGTGAAATCTACAATGACTTTCCTTAATAATGGAAACTATTAAACTTCAAAATAAGAACATGCCAGAATATTTAGAATATGAATACCAAGAATTTCAAGTATAAAATAAGGAAATAAATAATAATGGTAACACTGAAATAAAAAAAAACTTTGGGATATCAAAATATAGAGTATTCGAAAAACGTTGCGATCAGATACCTGGAAAAATTGAAGTCCTAAACAAAATATTGGACTAAATCTTCTTTTGGAAATCACATAATCGAGGTAAAGAAGGATTTGGAAATGGAAAATTTCGGGCCAAATGAATACTTATGGTTATAAAACATCCAAAGAAGTAGAAAAATTTAAAGAAATCTTAACCGAATAAGACGAAGGAATTAATGAAAGCACGAAACAGAAATCTGAATCTTTTAAATACGAAGTAGAAACACAAATATTTTGAAAAACATTACGGAGTGAGAAACTTTTACGATGCTTGTTAAACAAGAGAAATTGGTGCTAAAACGGGCCGACCCGGCTTAGGCGGGCTCGAGTAGTAGAGGGAGAAAAAGTTTTTTTTTTTTTTTTTTTTTTTAATGTGATTTTATATGATTTAGCATATAAGACTTTCCTTACACTTTCCAGTTGATAAAGAGAATTCTTCGGCAACTGGGTCTGAATGGACAATGGGTGGGCTATTTATTCCGGGTTTGGGTAACAAAGACCATAGGCCACACATTAGTGGATTTCTGCGAAGATGTAAAAGCTTCTTCAAAAACAGCAGATACTAGATAGTATGCCGACGACATTTTGTACCCTATCTCCACGCGGCAGGTCCCTGCTAACTTTATTGACTAACGTAAGTACAGAAGTTTATCAAAATAATGGAAACATTTAATGTTTGTGGATAAATTTTTATTAATAAGCTGTAGGTCTACCTCGCGCTTCCAGAACAGAAGCAATTCGACTTGGATTAGACTTATACAATTCATGCACTTATGATAATGAGATTTGGAATCATTCTTCCTGTAAAATATGTCACAACTGTGCCAATGGATTTAGAAGCGGAAAGAGTGATCTGTCCTGTCGCTCCAGATATTCCCTCAAATGTTCAATAATATTGACGTCTGGAGACTGATGTTCCAGGGTATTTGCTGTACCTCATCCTCACGTTCTGCAAACAACAATTTAACATGTTTCGCACAATGCATGGGTGAATTATCCGTTTGAAATCAGGGACGATTATTAGGGAATAATGCCTGCTACACCTGGTGCAGAAGAATGAATTTGTACGTTGTAGGTGTGACACGGCCCTACAGAATAACCAATGGAACTAAAGAATGTCATGATATGGCATCCCATAGCATCAGAGACCATCTAAATGCTTCATAATCGGAACCAAACAGTCGGGGTGATACGGTTTTTCAGATTTTCCCCCCAGATGTACATTCTGCTTGTGGTGGAAAACAATGTAAAGTGCGATTCATCAGACCAGAAGACTCGTTGCCAGTCTTCAGCATTCCAGTTTTTACGTGATTTGCACTACGATATACGTTTTGTTGCGCTTATGATGTTAATCAGAAGTTTGTGGATTGCAGCACGGCCATAAAAACCAGTACGATGGAGTTCCCGACGAACTGTTACGGTGGAAACGGAATCATTTCGACTGGCCTTCAACTTTACTGTTATTGATATTTGCGGTGCCGTAGACTTGTTTTTCCGTTGCACAATCCATGCCAACGTTCGCCTATCCATATCTAACAACTTCGTATGGCGATCACAGTTTGGAGGTAACGCAGTGTCCTTTTTGATAGATAGCCATAATCTTCGATACAGTTCCTCGTGTTGCACCTACTATTTCTCCTGTTCAAGTTACTGAAGCTCTTTCAAGATCCGCGCCAGTAATCATGCCCTTCTTGAGGTCAGTGAGATCTGCTATTGTCGACAATTACACCACAACAGCTCTTACACCTGAAGCTGTGGCATTTCTACATGATAGCCGACAACTTATTATACCTCTTTATATACCTCACATTGCGAGTGACGTTGCCTTCGTGATTTGCATACGGCGCACTTCGTGTGCTACAGTCGTTGTTCTTTTTTCCAGTATTTTGATAAACCCCTGTAGATTGCAGTGCCTCCTGATTTTTTCCAGATGCCTAGCAGCCCAAAGCATCTCAGGAAGAAATGAATGATCAAAGAAAGTTGTACTGCTATACTGTAGAAATAGTTAGAGTTCCATTCCCCAGTTGAGAAAGGCATGTGTTAATTGCAGAGGGAGAAGAATGAGATTTTTTAATTAATGCTTAAATAGCTTAGTCATAGTTTTCAGAATAGTTCGGGCCCTGGCTCTATTTTGCAATTTAAATTCCAGGCTCCTAAAATTCGTCCCAAACTCAGTACGGGTGACTTTGGGCTCAATCTCTTCACACTTGCAGTTTGAAATCGTCGAGGAAGTGTATACACAGAATGTATGATAAAATAAATAAGCTTCCATACGTATTGCTTTGAAATCTTCCAGAGTCTTTACGATAAACACTTCGGTTACGGGACTCGTCCCAAAGTTTAATCTTTTCTTCTTAAACCAATGCCTTTAGTAGCATCAGTTTTCCAGCCAAAGAACTATCAGCGAAAGCAGGAACACTTCAGGAACTAACTAGAGATGTATATAATTCAAGACTACACGCTTGTGATATTGATTAAGAATAAATTATCAACGTTTATTCACAATTAAAAGCTTTATTAGCATCGACTATAGTTTCGCAGAGCTTCTGGCTCGGCTTCATCAGGACGAATGGAGCGTAAACATTCAAATCATTGTGACATCATCAGAGTTCAGGCGGTCACGGTTTTTGGTGAGTTGTTTCCACGCGCTTGAAAGACATGGAGTCGACGTCATGTCGTTGACAAGCAGTGAAGAGTTCCGGTATATGTGAAAAGCTTCTAATACATTAAGCTTGATCGTTGAATCAGATTTATCAATGAGTGTAGCGTTTCCAAACAGAAACTTATGGTTCTTTTCGTGACAATGCTGGGCTATAGACGACTTCTTCAGTTCACAATTCCAGACGTAGGTCTTGTGCTCCTTGAAAGTCCATCATATATAGGACAAACCCGCAGGGCTTTAAATTTCCGTGTGAAGGAGCACTAGACCTACGTACGGAATTGTGAACTAAAGAAGTCGTCTATAGCCCAGTATTGTCACAAAAAGAACCATAATTTCTGTTTGGAAACGCTACGCTCATTGATAAACCTGATTCAACGATCAAGCTTAATGTATTAGAAGCTTTTCACATATACCAGAACTCTTCACTGCTTGTCAACGACATGACGTCGAATCCATTTCTTTCAAGCGCGTGGAAACAACTCACCAAAAACCGTGACTGTCAGAGCTCTGATGATGTCACAATGATTTGAATGTTGTTTTTTTTTTTGTTTTTTTTTTTTTGGAGGTTTAACGACCACCGTGAGCAACTCAATGGGCTATAAGCAGCCGCCCGTCCCTAATTTAGGGTCACTGGTTCCAGGGAAGGGAGAGAACCAGTGCCGTAAGACAAACACAACATCCATGCCTCACCGGGATTCGAACCCGGACCCCTTACGGACGAATGATCAGAGGCCATCGCTTAGACCACTGCGCCACCGGGGCGGCGATTTGAATGTTTGCGCTCCATTCGTCCTGATGAAGCCGAGCCAGAAGCCCTACGAAACTATAGTCGATGCTAATAAAGCTTTTAATTGTGAATAAACGTTGATAATTTATTCTTAACTAGAGATATTAAGGTGGACGTCAAGTAATTTTGCTTCCTATACTTCCAATGGAAAAACTTCTTTACACATTTTCTTCACAATTAATGCGTTCCCAAGGATGAAAATTTGAACATCGATTAAAATAGCTTCATTTTATAACTTGGAATACATAATATTTTCTAAAACATAACCATAATTATGTTAAAAAACAATAACTTTTCCTTTGGTGGTGTTGAAACCAGAAAAAAGATGGCGCGACCTGTACTTTGATGACGTCAGTAGACAAACAAATGATGGATTGCATAATTATGGTTATGTTTTAGAAAATATTAAGTATTCCAAGTTATAAAATGAAGCTATTTTAATCGATGTTAAAATTTTCATTCTTGGGAACGCATTAATTGTGAAGAAAATGTGTACGGAATTTTTTCCATTGGAAGTATAGGAAGCAAATTTACTTGACGTCCACCCTAAAAGACCGACGTAATCAGCCACGTCTAGCCTCTTATAGAGTCTAGGGGAAGTTCTATTCAATATGGTCCCCTAATGCTGCCTACGTATGATCAATGACCAAGGCATTCCACAGTCATCTGATGTAATGGACCATATTCCATAGTCTCTACTCACGGTTGTTTCGTGTTGCTTCATTTATTTCACCTTACATCGAAGGGACAATGAAGAAATTTGAGTCCATAAAATTCCAAATGTCTTTCGATTGAATGCACATACAACCTGATGAAGACCCAACACTATCCTCGACGTTCTGTCGAGCTTTAGTTCTGAACACGTGACAAAGAATACATCCGAATAAAAAAAAATATATCTTAACGGAAAGCTGGAACAGCAACTCCCCCCCCCCCCCGGTAATCTTCCTTCTCCTTTCTACCTCGCTTCCGTGTCACTTTTCTATCAGGCACTCTAGCTCAAATCTCCTAGCTTCCTATTTCTAAGGGTTGTTTAAGACTTGGGGTCAGACACTACCTTCCTAAAATCCGCTACATATGATCTGATCAGATCTGGAACAGCTACGAACCGAGATATATAAGGAACACCAACTATCAGAGTTTAAGGCACGAAGACTGGCTGATTACCAACAACCCCTAAGATTACCATTCGTGTCACTGACTTGAAACGTATTCCGAATTTACTAACCGCTAAAAGAAATCACAAAGCGTTTTGTGTCAGATGGTTATGTATACTGGAAATAATGTTACTTCTATCGACTTGATACCTCGGACAGTGTGAGTGAGACACTCCCTCGAATCTTTATTCTTGTAGAACTCATAATAGATTGTCATTTGATACCATGCACCAATACATGCAAAAGGCAATGTGACCTTCAGCATTGGAACAGCCAATTCGTGTAGCGTCCAGCATATATAGCGGATATTAACTACAACGATGGACCTGAGTTTTACTTTATCCACCAAAATTATTTTACTGTGGTTGCGCACAAAGACCGTTTAAAACATCAATATCCAGTTGGTGTACCTTTGCAGTATAGAGAAATAAAGCCCCTTAGAATCTTACTTGACAGTGCCGAAATTTCAAGTAAATCAGATGCCATTATTTTAGGTGATAAATGAAAGGCTCCAGATATTCTTTTGCAGTAATCGAGATATTGCTAGAATATCTCTCTTGGGAGATATTTCTATGACTATGATCTTGGGACCTCGGACAGCTGAGCTTTTGCGCTTGTCGTTAATGTCAGAGACAGCACAACTTTAACAAGGAGATCAACTGTCCGCCATATAATCCTTTCTGACCGTCAGGCTTCCAATTCAGTGACTGAAATGCCATTCTTTCTGGAAGGTGTAAGCTGAACCTTAGTGCATGGACGAAAAGTACTTGGAAATTTCTCAGCATCTTCATGTAAATCATATAAATTTCCTGCGTAAAATCCATGGTACGAATCTTTTCAATAACTGTAGAAGGTTTAAAATCATTCCTTTTATCAACACAAATGGCCAACGTACTTTTTATCAGCTTGGTGACTCCAGAGTTTTAATAATTCATCTTGCTCTTGGTGCTGTCAGGCAATAAAATCATTGTACAACAGACCAACAACCACAACTATTTTTTGTTTGGGGGTTTAACGACCATCGTGAGCAACTCGATGGGCTATAAGCAGTCGCCTGCCCGTAATTATGGGTCACTAGTTCCACGGAAAGGAAAAAGCCGTACCGTAAGACAACATCCATGTCTCCCCGGGATTTGAACCTGGCCCATCTCAGACGAATGGTGCCAGTGCTGGGACCACTGCGCAGCCGGTTGGAAAACCATGTCAAAGCGAGACGTTCCTGAACCTTCTTCGATCCTGTGGTCTTTTATTTGTGGCGGTAGAAAGTAAGAAGGCTGTACTCCTTATGGCAACATAAAAGATTCATATACTCTGTCCTGTACTCATGGTTTTTAGGCTACCACACTGAGGCCGAAATGAGATTTTTCTTCAACTTTGAATACAACACTCTGTAAAGTAAATCTCTTCCCTAAAGAAGAAGAGGAAACCGGTTTTACTACCACTGCATATTAAGACAACTCAAGGTATAACTTTTAGTGTTTTGCATTCGAATTGTCGTCTCTGAAACAAAAGCACAGATCGTAGTGCATTACCATTTGAGACTAGCAGAAAGTTTTCAGGTGGCATCATCAAAGCTGAAAAAAAAACCATGAAGAATTATGAACTTTAGCTGGACCTGTCAGCATGCAAACCTGGCCCGATAACCCCTCCTTCGCACCGGTGTTATCATGACGTGAGATTCTGACGAAATCAATCCGGTTAAGACTCTCCATTTAATGAACAAAATCAGGAGCTCAGAATATTTTACGTTCTGTGCCTTTTAATGTAGTAATAAAGTGTTTTACTATGGTTTCTCTTTTATTTATCTGCATTGTTTCACATGAACATTACAAATAAAACGTCCAATTTGATGGACAAAAGTACATAAGAAAAATAAAGCATCTTTTAAATTTAAAATAAGCACTTTGCTATTCTGTAAGGCTAACTTTCCGGTTTTATTCCATACATACCTGTGAAATACTACGCTTCATGCAAAATGAATCTCTGCTCTGTGGAGAAAAATTGTCATTGTAGTTTCGCTGAAGATTCTTAAAATTACAATTTCAGTAAATTCTCATTAATTCAGCCTGCTTAGCCACTAATCGGAACCTACGGAATTCGTAGTCTCTTGTTTTTTACCTTTAAGTTTTTGATAACTCTGCAAGGGAGAAAAAAACAATGGGAGAAACGATGTAGACCAACGTTGAAAATTTAGATATAAAAATAGTTTCAAGCTGGAATAAAAAAGAAAAAAACAGCACACAGTAATGAGTGCACAAAGCAGCTTTTAAGTGGTACCGATTCCTTATCGATACGGGCGAAATCGAAGATGAAGTGCGTAATTATGCTAAACTTTGCTGCACAAGAGCAACGGATAGGTTAGCAATTTGACGGATGTAAGAGGCTACCAGAAGGTGAGTATGTATATCATATGACAACGGAAAAAGAAATAAGTGTACTAGTTTAAATGGTAAAACTTGCCGAAAAAGCAGGAAGTGGAAACGCGAAATTCTACGAAACCATATGCTAACCCGATACGTTTTAAACCTGTTTATTCTGACGAGAAATTTGAAAAATACTTTAACGCAACTTCATAACGTCCTTATTTATTTTCCTTAAAAATAAGTAAACCTGTTTATTCTTTCTTTAAAAAAATAAATAATGGTGATTTGGAATTACGTTGCAATGGGATCTTAACTCAACTGGACAACATCGATTTTTTGCAGAAAATACATCTGAGAAAGAATCTTCTATGTGTGATTAACAGGGCCCGAACTTTGGTGGCATTTGCATTTTTTTTTTTTTTTTTGCATTTTGGGCCTTTTTTTTCTCTTTTAGAGCCTTTTGCAGTGTTTTTAGGACATTTTTTGAGGTTTGGAGGCATTTTGTTTTATAATTTCGGATAACTTTGTTTTTGTTTTAGGTCTTTTTTGTTTTTGCATTTCTTGTCATTTTTAATAAAAAAATAAATTTTCATAAGGATTATTCTTTTAAATTGCAACACTCAATCAGAATTGCCAGAAGACAATAAAAAAAACTTTAAAAACTAGCTCATTCTGGTAACTTATTAGAAATTCGAAGGCAAAAAACTTTCAAAACTAGCTCATTCTGGAACTTTGTTCAAGACACTGTTTAGTGCTATCCACGTAATTATTCAAATTCAGAGCTTCTATATTTTTGGGGAAAGAGAATCCGCATTGTCCACTTTTGAAAGGGGGAAGGGGCGAGTAGGGAACAAAATAATTTAAATTCAGAGCTTCGTATCTTGTACTGATGCCTGGCATTCCAAACCCTTTATGTACTACATGGCAGATATTCAGGTATTTACTTGCATTTTTCTTCTTCTGAGGTTTTATAGCACATTTTATAAAAAAAAGTGTATTATGAAACCTAAGAAGAAAAATAATTGTCTAAGTTTGAAGTTATTTAATTTATAATTTTGAAAACATATAACACAAAATGTTTTAGGAGGATTCTTCTTTAAATTTTAAGGGCATTTTTTCGATTTCTAAGGGCATTTTTTAGGAATTTTTCGGTCATCAACATCCGGTCCCTGGTGATTTGCTTTTATTAATGTTTAGCATATTGATGAAAGTTGTTTTCTTTTAGTATGCTTTTTTAATCGGAGTTGAACGTTCCCTAAAAGCATCTTAACTATAAGGAGAAAGTCGTAGCTAATATGGAGCCACTGGTTCTAGGCATGAGCCAAATTAGGCAACGCAGAACTAACAGACAGTTTATGGCTCATCCGATACTTGAATTTGGACGATTAGTCTGAGATCCATACCTCTGAGTACTAAGTTATCGGGCAGACCAAAAATGATTTAAATTAATTTGAAGTTACGGTATACATCTGTGTAATAAGTGTTTTATCAATTGTAAACTTTCTGTTTCGCTTCCCTCATAGTTAAGTCGTAATACCATTTAATTTGCTAGATTATAAAAAAGTTTTGTATCTACGACGAATACCCTAAAAACACATAATTACATCATATTATTCTGACTACCTTTTCCTTCTACGTAGTGGTGCTGATAAGTCTTTGGCTTTTCCCATTTTACATACTCTTAGACTGATAATACTTTTGTGATATCAAAATTGATTTTTGCGTATGTGTCTGACCAAATATCGTGGTTGTAGCTTGATTATTGCATTATTTTTTGCAGATCTGAAGTGCCTGTGATGCAAAAAAGCACAGATTTCACCGCAAGAGAGTGCCCAGTAATGATGAAATGTCTTTTCCTAAAAGGGAACTCGGCCAAACGTCGACGACATTAGGTGATAAGGGCCCTTCCTACTTCACAGTAAAGAACTGAGTTCCTACGTTTAGAACTGGACATTTGAGCACCGAAGACGTTGGTCTTCCAGAACATTCTTCCAGACGAAGAACGTTCTGGAAGACCAACCCATGTGACAATTCCAGAAAACGCAGATGCCATTCATTCCATGATCCTCGATGATCGAAGAATATCCACTAAAAAATAGCAGAGACCCTGATGATATCCCAACAAGTTAGTAAAATCATGCAACGCACTGATTATAATACGCTTTTCAACATACCAGAAATCATTACTCAAGTTATCACTCAAGTTATGAAGATAATGGTTGTGGAATAAATCTCGGTCCTGTGCCATGACCTTTGATCCCATTTCGATGATATTCTACAGAACCGGTTCAGTATACCTCCGAAATAACATGATAAAGTTTTGTCGCAATGGAAGCATTTTTACGTAAGTTATGATGCATAAGGGCTATGGAATAGATTCCGCTCCTGTGTTCTAACCTTTGACCCCATTTCGCCCATTTTCAATAGGATTCGTTGACCCCATTTCGCCCATTTTATAGGCAGTCCTCTACAACATACCAACATTTCATCCAAATCGTAGAATTTTTACGTAAGTTATGATGCATAATGGCGATGGAAGTGAATCCGCTCCTATGTCCTGACCTTTGACCCCATTTCGCCCATTTTCAATAGGGTTTGTTCCCAGGTGGTCCCCTACCACATACTAAAATTTAATTGAAATCGAACCTTTTTTACGTCAGTTATGACGCATAAGAGCAGTGGAATGGATCCCGCTCCCATGTCCTAACCTTTGACCCCATTTTATTCACTTTCAATAGGGTTCCTTCCCAGGTGATCCCCTTCCACATACTAAAAGTTCATCGAAATCGAACGATTTTTACGCAGGTTATCGTGCGGCCGGGCATACGCACGCAACACGTGAGTAATGAGGCAGATGGGAATCGCGACCATCTGCTCGAAAGAGTGTGACGTCATAAAACTTTAATAGGATCCACACACAACGCGTGACGTAATGAGACAGATGACGTGACCGCGCGCCAACATTTCAAGCGCGAGATTGTGACGTCATAAGATTTATAAGCATGGGCAACATTAATGAGACGACGCAATGACAGTAAAAACGTGGTAATTTGGGGTGGTTAGTTAACTCACTAAACAAATTTTCCTAAAGTCGAGATCAAGCTAAATCGATTTCTAGTGCCAGAAAACGATAGGTTAACGACTTTCATCAAAATCCTTAGAGCCATTTTCAAAATAAAATTTACATACATACAAGAATTGCTCCTTTAATAGTATGGGATAAGGGCGATGGAATGGATCCCGATCCTATGTCCTGACCTTTGACCCCACTTCGTCCATTTTCAATAGGGTTCGTCCCCAGGTGATCCTCTACCACATACTAAAATTTCATCGAATTCGAACCATTTTTACGCACGTTATGACGCATAAGGGTAATGGAATGCATCCCGCTCCTATTTCCTGACCTTTGACCCCACTTTACCCATTTTCAATATTTACAGGTTGTCTCCTACAATATACTAAAATTTCATCGACATCGAACCATATTTACGCAAGTTATGACGCATAAGGGCAATGGAATGGATTACGCTCCTATGCCATGACCTTTGACCCCACTTCACCCATTTTCAATAGGGTTCGTCCCCAGGCGGTCCACATACTAAAATTTCATCGAAATCGAACCATTTTTACGCGAGTTATTGTGCTGACAGACGGACGGACAAAGCTGGAGCATATACGCTTCTTCAACCTACGGTTGGAAAGCGTAAAAAATGAGTAATCTATAATATTCACGAGATTTTAGACATGAGAAAGCTCTCAGCCAAATGGATTCCCAAATGTCTCAATTCTGACCAGAAGCGTGATCGAGTGATTGCTTCACAAAACCATTTTGGACCGATTTCAGCGGGATCCTGTGGGAGTTTTGAACCATCTAGTAACTATGGATTAAAAGTTGATCTATATCTGTAGGGTTTCACCGCATTTAATTAAATGCAGTTAAATCCTACTGGATCCAGAGACAAAAGAACAATGAAAAGAATGGAGACACAGTGGTTCTCCGCGTCCAAAGAAGTTCAAGACACAGAAGTCATCAAGCAAGGTGTTGGCGTCTGCCTTCTGGGACAAAGATAGAAATTTGCGTGTAGATTTACTAGAAAAGGGTGCAACCATCACGGTAAAGTACTACGTTGCACTTTTAGACAAACTGAAGCAGCAACTGGTCTCCAAAAGTCGAGGCAAGCTTTTGAAAGGGATCTTGTTTCTTCAAGACAATTTCTCTCCTCACAAAGCGGACATTACGGAGTAGAAGTTTGCTGATCATCACTTTGGAATTCTGAAACACCCAGCCTACTCATCTGATTTGACCTCTACAGACTACTACCTCTTTTCCTAACCTGAAAAAACACCTCAAGGGAACATTTTTTTCAAGCACTGAGAAGGCCAAAGCAGCTGCAGACGAACGGTTCGCAGCACAACCGAAATAATTTTTTTCGATGGGTTAAAAGAGTTAGAACAGCGTAGTCATAAGTGTGTGGAGCTCAAGAGTGACTATGTGGAGTAAATAATGTTTTTTCAATCCCGTAACTTGTTGTTTTCTTTAGAAAGCCAAAGACTTATTAGCACCCCCTTGTATAATTTAAAATCAGTAGGGATTCATTGCATTTAAATTCAAGATAAAGAAATGTAATCAAAACTTTGTGTTTCTATGAAAATTCAAAGGTAACAAGGTGATATATTTCACGATATGTGGGGTATTTCGAAAGAAAATTCGGATTCCCATGGGTTAATTACATTTTGAGCAACGCAAAAGGTTTTTTTAAATGTTTCAAGCTACGGTTGAAAACTGTTCGATCGGAAATCTGAAATGAAATATCATTCCCTCAGACACTCCACATTCCTGTCCTATGCAACTTTCATTATTCAAGCACTTATACAGGGTGCATAGGAAAGTCCCTTAGCCTGAAATAACTTGCGAACGGAGAGAGGTACAGTTATGCAAGTGAGATAAAGGTATAGTAAAGTGGCTACGCCCAATCGAATGCAACTAATAGCAGCGTCCCTAGTGGCGAAATGCAGAAGTTAGCCATTGCAAATAGAAAACGAAAAGAGATAGAGCAAAATTTCTAACTACAAAGTTGTAGAACATCAATTGATTAGTACAAAATGACATTTGTTTCACACGGATAAGATAAATTGTCGCCTGAATACCCTAAAATGTCTGAAATCAATGCGCGACCTTTTGTGTGAACGTTTGAAGGGAACAGGCATAGGTATGAGCAAATACACACACTTTATTGCATAAATGCGTACTTATGTCAATACAGTTTGATGACGTCAGACAAAACAAAAACGAAAAAGGCAAAGTGGCGCACAGTGATAAAAAGTTAATGTCGAGTATGTTCGAAGAGTTCGCCATTGCCCATTCTACACATTTGTATTCGTGAAAGTAACTCTGCATGCACATTCCTCAGCATAGAAGGTGTCACACTATTGCAAGCATCAGTAATACGACGACGTAGATCCAGCAGACTTGTAGGCGCTGTTGTGTACACCTGATTTTTTACGTAACCCCGGAAATCCAAGCTCGCCATTCTCACACGGCGTACGTAGACCTAAACTTCTGATCAGAGTTCATCCTGCTACTGGTTTTTACATTGTAGGTACGGTACAACGTCACAATCTGCATTTGCATACGGCTACATTTGCGAAATGTGAATATGCAGATTCGAATCGTCGCGCATCGATTTCGGACATTTTAGGGTATTCAGGCGACCATTTATCTTATCCGTGTAAAACATATGTCGTTTTGTACTAATTAATTGATGCTCTACAACTTTGTAATTGAAAATTTTGCTCTATCGCTTTTCGTTTTCGATTTGCAATGGCTAACTTCCGCCTTTCGTCACTAGGAGCGCTGCTATTGGTTGCATTCGATTGGGCGTACTCGCTTTACTATACCATTATCTCACTTGCATAACTGTACCTCTCTTCGTTCGCAAGTTATTTCAGGCTAAAGGAACTTTCCTATGCACCCTGTATATTTAACGAAAAGGGAGTACTGTTTTCTTAAAAAGACATTCATGCAGTGGAACAGGGAATTAAGAGACGACCGCAATGGGATACAGGATTAATATTCTATCTTTCAAGACTTTAAAGGTTATGAGCAACTCGATGAGCTATAAGCAGTCGCCCGTCCCTAATTTAGGGCCATTGGTTCCAAGGAAGAGAGAGATTCAGTGCTGCAAATAAATACAACATCCATGCCTTACCGGGATTCAAACCCCGACCCATCTTGGACGGATGGTTATAAACCAGCGCTTAGACCACTGCGCCATCGGGAAAACAAAATTTGGAAACGAACAACAAAGAAAAGAAATCAAAAGAAAAACAGAGGGTGGGGAAAAAAGGTCATTCTTTCATATATTATTTAGAAAACCTATCTCTTCCATTTCGTTTCGTGTACATTTCAGCAATCGCATTTTCTAAGTGCGTGTTTTATGTGTTTTCACACATCTTTATAATATAATCGCACGCAGCTACAATAAATAACAAGAAAGATGACACCGAATTTTTTATCAAAGCTATTCAAAGTGAATGGAACCGGTATGGAAAACAATATCATCTGACTGAAGAAAGAAGTTTTTCAATCGGGTTTTTAATCCCTTAGATATTGCTGTAAACAGAATTGTGAGCTTACGCCCTCTGGTGGCAGACTTGTGTGTTAAGAAAACATGAATTTATATGAGAAAAATTTCACACCGGAAACGCTCTCCAACACAGAAATAATTTATCAAATCGGACTCTTAGAAACAGAGATATTGACAAAAATAAGATGTGAATTAACGCCCCCTGGTGGGAAAACCATGCATTATTTTAGGAAGAAAGTATTCTCAAAAGGTTTTTCCATATGAGCGGTATCGGTCTAAGAAAAAAGAATTACAGTCGAGTTTTCAGGAGCGCAGATTTTGCCACAAATACATCACAAGCAGAAATTAACACTTATGCCCCGCCCCCCTGGTGGCCAAACAATTCTTTACGAAACATTAGAAATTATGTGAAAAATATTTTCCATCAGGTCTTGTATGCGATACAGGAATAATTTTTCAAATCGGAGTTTTAGAAGCAGAAATAACGCAGAAAACGCAATTTACTATTGTGCCCCCTAGCTGAAAGTTCATGATTTACTTGAAAATTTTGAATTGATAGGAAAAACATTTCGCATCGGAAACACTATCCAACAAAGAAGGAATTTTTCAAATCGGAATCCTAGAAGTAGAGATATTGAAAAAAAAAATAAGATATACGTCTTTGCCCCTGGCGTAGAAACCATGCATTATTTTAAGAAGAAAATGTTTCTAAACGGTTTGTCGACATGAGTAATATCAGTCTACAAACGGCGTTTTTTTCAATCGAGAATTTAGAAGCTCATTTTTTGCTGCATATACACCAAAAGCGGAAATTAAGATTTACGCCACCTGGTGAAGAAGAGTTATCGGGGAAAATGTAATTTTCGTTTACGCCCCCTAGCGAAAAATCTATGCGTAATTTGAAAATAGAACTATATCTAAAATACTCTTTGGCATAAACTGAAACGATAGATAAAAGAATTCTTTTTAATCGGATGTTTAGAAGCAAATATGTGGAATAAAACGTATTTTTGAATTCGACATCATCTGCATTTACGCCCTCTAGCGGCGAAATTGTGCATCGCAATAAAAAAAAAACCGAAATAAAGGATCATCATTCGCATATTTCAAGCTTCCCAATGCCAAAAGAATTTTTCAAATCGGACAAATAGTTGCAGAGATATCGTGGGTACAGGCGGACGGACGGGCGGACAAACCGGTAACATAAGCACGATCTTATTTTTTACAAAAGACGTGCTAAAAATGAACTTCAGAACTCCGTCTGATGACACTGATACAATTGGTGAAATGAAGAATATCAAGTGCGCAAAACGTAATGGAAGAGACAGGTTTTCTAAATAATATAAGAAAGAATCGAAAACTGTAACTCCAGAATTTTTTTCTATCTGTTAGTAGTTAATTCTTTAATCGCCTGAGAGGAATCAATTTGGTGTTAGCAAATTGACTGAAATCAGCTCGAACGAATGCGCTGTCTAAAAACTGAGTCGAGCGCGGCTGGAACGAGTGAACTTACGCATTAGAAATCATTGCTTTCTCTCTTATGTTTGTTACCTAAAGTGATAATTTCGGTGATGATTGACACCAGTCTTATCTGTCTGATTACCTGCTAAAACGGTTATAACAATGGCGACGAATCTAAAAAAGAAGAGAAATGTATGTGTCATTTGTTCTTACCTAGTGACATGACGTCCGTGTCAGGGGAACTAATCCTTCCTGTGTTACATTTTAGTATGTCACAAACTCACTATTTTAGGATGTTGAACACCGTTAAATATTTATTCTTCGGGTAAAAACTCTACAAGAATTATGTACATTATGAAAAAGAAATATTTATCACATCAAACAATAGTACAGTAATGATTTAAACTCTGTGCTTAAAAATATTGGAAACTTTTCCAGAAAAGGTCTGCGAGTTTTAAGATAAAGAAGAGCAAACAAATGCAAAGCGACAATGAACTCGGTTTACCTAGTTACTTTTTTTTCTTTCCTTAATTAGAAAATAGGTATTTCTACTGGCGTGCGATTGATAGTGCAAGGCCATCAGTGTGACACAAAGGTTCCCATGGGCGCCGACACAGGGGAGAGAAAGGGGAAGGGTGCACCTGCACTACCCTGGAAATCTTACTTTTCAATTTCAGTGCTTGGGAGGTAATGGAAAGTTTCGCGATAACACAAGTTCTGATCGCCAGATTTTTCTGTTGAATTTCTGGATGTGCTAAACACAGTAAAAATAGGAAAAATGCTAAAACTTTACAGTAGAAAGTAGCAATATTGAATGTTTTCATTAAATGGTGTATCACAAGGTATATACGTACGGCACGGAAAAGCATGAAAAGCGGAGAAATGAAAACAATGAAATCCATCCTTTTCACCAGCCATTCCCTTTTGGACAAAGATCTCCCGAAGCTTCTTTTAGAAATTTGCTTTGAGTGTATTTTTACCTTCTTAATGACCGATTGGGTGATCTCTGGGGTTTCATGGCACATAGGACACAAATGGCCAAAAGGCGCAAAGCAATAACAGCCAAGTTTCCTTATTGTCCCAATAAGCTGTCAACTTTCATTTATCCATCACTTTTATGTAACAACAATTTCAAGAATTCACAGTGGAAATTTTCATATGGTGTTTCTGCATGTAATTTGTAGATCCGATTCCTGTTTTCCCCGTCCTGAAAGCTAAGCTATGGGCTCCCATGTTCTTGCCCCCACATGGGCGCCCATGTCTCCCATTGTTCCTCCTTTAACCAGAGCACATTTAAGGAGATAAGGGCCCCGGGGTTGGACAGTATTTTAGGGCCCCAGTATTAGCGGCACATATAGGATTTCACTAGGGGTGGATGAATAAAAATACTCAGGAGAAAACATTCCCAAATTACGATGAGGAAGCCATGAAAATAACCCTCTGTATTGTAGTGTGTATCCCATGATTCATGGACGAATCAGTGGTAGCAAGAAAATGTAAAAATGCATGGTTCAAAAATGGATACCTGTTCAGTTCTGCTTTAATCTCTCCCCTCCCCCCCCAGGGTTCAACTTATTGAAATTATATCGAAGTAGTGGGCAAAATAATATAATCCAAATATCATGATTCAAATGAATTCTTAACGTATGAAAATTTCTCCCAATTTCAGATGTGTTAAAAAACCCATCTGTAATGCTTTCAAAAGATTTGAGGATGGACTCGGGGCGACAATACTTTTTGCGGACTCTTAAAAAAAAACGGAAAGAAATAGAATTTTTTTTTCGCAAGGCAGTTTCTTCTAGTTTTTGTTGTGCTATCTGCAAAAAACAAAAACAAACAAAAAAACAAGAAAAACTGTAGAACTCTGTTAGTTTTTCAAGCATCCTGCATAATTCTGGGGCCCCTTGAAAATGCAGAGCTCGGGCCTACAGCCCCTCTAGCTTCTCTCTTAAATGGGCTCTGCGTGGAACTCATGTAGTTTTTCAGTCTGTTTTTCGCGTCCACCATGAAGTTATGAAGGGTTTGAATTTATATGAGTGGAACTGCAATCTTTTACCAGTTTTCTGACAAATCTGCATATAGCAAACACCACTGCTTTCAAAACTATTTCCGAAGGCTTTGTTTTAGATGGGTTAATGATAAAGTAAATCTACCAGTCCCGGGAGTTTTTCGGTATTTTCCAAACAGGCCTTTTATTGGGTGTTTTAGGGGTATTAAACAAGTTACCTAAGCCCTTCCCGACGTCTATGCATGGTATTATTTTAAAATGTTGCTCCTCTATGAAACACTGGAGCAGCAAATTCATGCCGTAGTCAAGAACCAAAATTGTCACGGCTTATTGTGACCTCTTTCCAGAGTGGTGCGGTCTTCGATTGTAGCGCCATATCCTTGTAATGAGTCTAACTACCCTTAAACCAAAACTGTCTTCTACGAACTTAGTATGTCGATGTGGTGAACTAAAAAGTGGGTAAACCACTTTCATGATCATTCTGCATACGTCTGTTTTCTTCTAAAATATGCGCCATGGTCACTTTTCTTATTAATAACATTGTAGGTGTTTGAATATAAAGGAAAGGAAATTTCACAAGATATATTATGTTACATGTTAACTGATGTTACTGACAAACCTAAACGACAGGAGCGCCTTCCAAGCTTCTCGTTTAAACAGAATTATCATTCATGTTTCCAGGAAACACTTTCTTCAGTAAGCAAGAAGACATAAAGATATCTTATTCATATTATATAGGCATAAAAAATCTTTTCAACGTTTCATTTTGGAGTATGAACAGTTTTCGGCACTCTTAAGCATTACATTAATACAAATGTATCATATGTTATTTATATTGAAAAAGTCTCTAAAAAAGCCAATATTTTGGTTTTATAAAACTCTGAAAATTCTGATTTTTTTAAGTAAGCATCATAAATGATCACCCATAATGGAAATAATATAGAGCCTCATTTATGATCTCACATGGTACTTGCTGCTGTAAACATATAAAATACTCGAAACATTTTTTATTCATGTGAGAGCAAGAAAAGGAAAAAGTCAGAATGAAGAACGGAAAAATGAGGGAAAAAGAAATTCATATACTTGCTTCCTACATGCTGTTTGTGAAGAACTTTCAGTTCATACTTCAGAAATACTGACGTAATATTGAAAACTTTCACGGTAGAATTTTACGTGTAGCAAAATACAATACATTCGAACTTACGTGTTTCTAAGTCTATATATCTTCTAGTTTAATTTGGAAACACATTTTTATCGTTTTAAGCAAATAGAACCCTTACAGGGAGAGAAAAAATTGTTTTGCTGTGCTTGGTAAACTATCGCACGCTCGTGAAAATCATCGCATTCATATAAATGACCTTCCTATTTGGCTTGCCACAATTTTGCAATAGTTATTTGACCTTGTCCTGAACTGCTAAACATCCTGTCTATAGCTGCTTTTTACATCAGTGTATAAGGGTAAAATATCTTAGCATAAACTGTATACGAGTAATATTTTTGTAGATACTTTTCGCAATGTTTTTTCCTTTCCAATTTTCCAAGATAATTCAAAGTAATAATGAAAGTTAAAACATATGCTCATATTAAAGGCATTTGATTCTATTCCCTAGTGTGGGAAGACTTTGCAAGTGAAAATTAGTAAAATTACTGAGAGATAAACTTTCAGTTACGTATTAATAATATTGATGAACATACAATAGATAAGTTAGGAAACTACGAATTAACATTGAAGGCTTTGAAAGTTTTTCTAGTCTTATTTTATTTTTTCTGATTGCGTTAAAATTTCTACACCACAATCAACTGTGACTGTTTTTGTAATTTTAACAACGGGGAATAAGAATTAAACAATAATTTAGTTTAAAATTTTGCATAGTTAGTCCAATTTAGGCGTAACAACGTTGAAATAAACACAATATACTGTAGGAAATGAACAAATGAAATAAAAACTTCACTGTCTTGGTACGATATTTAATAAAAGATGAAACTATTTACAGATTAAAATACCCCACTAGCACTTTCGGGGTAACATTCACCCCATCATCAGATGGAACAGAGGTAATTCAGCACTCGCTTAGCTTTTTATAGGAGTGCAGCGATGCACTATGGGTAAGGGTCTTGAATGTCATGCGGGTCATGACTGTTGCTATTATATAGGAACAAAAGATACAATTCCCAAACGATAATTTCACACTCATTGCATTTTGTTGAAAGTTTGCATATAGAAGCCTTGGGGGACAAATGCTGCAATGACTACACACCTACGGACATTTCAAAAATTTGGAAAAACCATATTACCAACTTGAACTTTAAATTGCAGTAGTAATAAATTAAATGTTATCAACGATTTATTAATATGACAATAACCTTCATTTGTAATAAAATTTCTATATTTTGTGAAATTATCGTTTGGGAATTATATCTTTTGTTCCGATATAATGGCAACAGTCACGACCCGCAAAACACTCAAGACCCTTACCCATAGTGCATCGCTGCACTCCTATAAAAAGCTAAGCGAGTGCTGAATTACCTCTGTTGGGCCGCGGGTGGTCTACTGGTCAGCGTTCGTGACCGCCATAGGGATGACCTCAGGTTCGATCCTGGGCAGGTACGAACGTTCGAACCACTAAATACCTACCGTGCGTCGGATGGGCACGTTAAGCCGTCGGACCCCGGGTACTGGCCCCCAGGTAGTAAATAAGGGCGTCTTCTACCTTGCTTCCGTGACACTTTCCTATCGGGCACTCTATCCCAAATCTCCTAGCTTTCTATTTCTAAGGGTTGTTCAAGACCTGGGGTCAGACACTCCCTTCCTAAAATCCTCTACATATGATCTGATCTGAATTACCTCTGTTCCACCTAATGATGGGGTGAATGTTACCCCGAAAGTGCTAGTGGGGTATTTTAATCTGTAAATTGTTTCATCTTTTATTAAATATCGTACCAAGACGGTGAAGTTTTTATTTCATTTGACACATTTGTACGAAGTTACTCTTTTACCTATAGGAAATGAACATTTCTTACTAATTATTACAAAATCACATACAGTTACGATGAATACACTGCATAATATGTGCTACATGTTTGTACAGCCACATAGCAAGGACGTTTTATGACATCTCACTTAGATTTAAAGGAGTTTTTTAAGTAAACGTTCTGGCGACATTCTGAAGAACCTGAGGAAGCTATAAAAATCGTGTAGCTAATTCCAACTAAGGATAAATCTCTAATTTTCATTCTGATGTCAAGTTTATGAGACACATTTTTATAGGAGCTTTTCCGACAATACTTCAAAATCTGCTACGAAAAACGGAAACTTTTGAGTAGGTAAGGCATTCAGCAAACCAAACTAATAGCAATAGGAAATAAGTTTTTCTGTTTTGCAAATGCTGCGCAGTACATATCTTTGTATTCGATTCCTTTACCAAATGTTTTACGTGGCATAATATGAGCTAGTTAAAGCGGAGCTCACTAATTAATCGAAACTGCTTAGTAAACACAGAACAGATCTCTTCCTGATAGGAAGTTATCTCTTTCTTTCACTGCATTTACACAGATGAGTCATTGCATTATAACCACTCCCAGCCTAGAAAGATAAGCGCACCTGGAGACCGAACGGTGGCGCAGATGAAGTCCACAGAGCAGTATATATACAACCCGAACACCGGCTTTCGGTTAGTAGAGTGTTCGGAGTCAAAATGGGAAAAGCTGCCGATTTATCGAAGTTTGATAAAAGCAAAATTGTGAAGGCACGGCGCCTCGGAACGACGATCTCGGAAATGGCGCGGCTTGTGGGTTGTTCACGTGAAACTGTATTGAGTACGTATCAAAAAATGGTGCACAGATGTCCAAACGACGTACCGTCGTCTAGCCGTGTGTCGTGTGTAGCTCACTGATACCAGAGGGGAGCGGAGACTGTCGCGCATTGTTCACAGCGACCGCAGGGCCACAGTGCGACAAATCACCCGCAGCTACAACAATGGTGATCAGGGCAATGTGTCACAGCACGCTGTTCATTGCAGCCTTCTGCGCATGGGCCTGCGTAGCCGAAGACCCAGTCAGGTCCCCATGCTCACTGCACGTCATCACCAACAACGCATGAAATGGGCCCAAGATCATCGAGATCGGACCGTGGATGATTGGAAGAAAGTGGCCTGGTCTGGTGAATCAAGATTCCTGGTGCATCACGTAGACCTCCGAGCACGGATACGACGATTACCAACGGAGGCTATGGCACCTGGATGCATTGTTGGGCGAAAACAGGCCGGAGGCGGCAGTGTTATGCTGTGGGCGATGTTTTCTTGGGACACTCTAGGCCACATTATCCCAATAGCACAATCCCTGATAGCTGTCAGGTACCTGAACATCGTTGCGGACCAAGTTCACCCATTCATGGCAACTGTGTTCCCTGCTAGTGATGGCCATTGCCAACAGGATAACGCGCCATGCCACACTGCCAAAATCGTCAAAGAGTGGTTCGAGGAACATGCTGGTGACTTTCTGTTAATGCCTTGGCCTCCAAACTCCCCTGACCTGAACCCAATCGAACATTTGTGGTTCTACTTGGAAAAGCGGGTTCGCGCTAAAACACCACCACCCAGAAATGTACGGGAAGTGGAGATCCTATAGTTGACATAATGGTACCAGATGCCCCAGCATACCTATCGCTACCTCATCGAATCGATGCCCCACCGAGTGGCCGCTAAAGGGCGTCCTATAGCTTATTAGGCAGGTGGTCATAATGTGTGGCTCATTGGTGTATATGTACGTATATGAATTTAAAAATAAATTCCTTCCGCATTTAACGTTTGACTTTATATTACTGCCTGATATTTTTGTCAGAGTTAGCCTCATGTCATGATACGGAAACAAATGCTCATAAATCAGCTTAACATTTTTCATAAGAGTTTTACGAAATTAATCGTACTTAAGACAAGCTGATTTGACACAGATTTAGCCAATGACATTTTGTAAACAGGAAAAATATTGGAGCTCCAACTTTTGACACTAGCTTTCCGCCTTAATTTTGAATAAGAATTAAAAAGTAATATTCACCAGCTACCCTTGCACGCATATTGAATTCTTTTTTTTTTTTTTTTTTTTTTTTGATTGGAGGTTTAACGACCACCGTGAGCAACTCAATGGGCTATAAGCAGTCGCCCGTCCCTAATTTAGGGTCACTGGTTCCAGGGAAGGGAGAGAGCCAGTGCCGTAAGACAAACACAACATCCATGCCTGACCGGGATTCGAACCCGGACCCCTTACGGACGAATGATCAGAGGCCAGCGCCTTAGACCACTGCGCCACCGGGGCGGCCATATTGAATTCATACAGACATTAGTGACTTAACTGTGTTTCCCTATTTTAATCCGCTTCAGGAACACAATGCATGAGGACAAACTAATTTAGTAAATTTAAGCTCTCCTGTATCTAAAGTGTTATGTTGTCCTGTGGCCGAGTGGTTAGAGACGCTCGCTTCCAGCTATTCGTCTGGGCTGTGTCCCTGGCCTTACCTCGTGCCTAGAAACAGTAGCCCTAAATTAGGGACGGCGATCTCCTTATAGATGCTAAAAGGGAAGGTCATAAAACCACGAAACGAAACAGAAAGGAAGTAATAGAAAAAATGTTATGAATAAGCGTATAACGAAGTAAATTTCTCCGTCATTTCTGTATCCGCGCCAGGATTCGAACCCGGTCCCCTCATTCCGGAATAAGTTGCTCTACCAATTGAGCTACGCGGACGTTTTATTCTGATTCCTATCTGCCTTTATGTCGTGTGCGTCCTTCTGGCAGGTACGTCACATCTCCTGGTACGTTACATCATCTCCCCCTTATTATTATTTTTTTTTATTCGAAGTGCTGGAGAAGGGATTCTCTTATTTTTCCTATCTCGCGGTGTGGAAATAACATCACTCCAATGCGAGATTTTGAACGGTCGGGTCATCCGGATAGTTCGGGCGCCATTATAACGAAGTAAATTTCTCCGTCATTTCTGTCCACGCCAGGATTCGAACCCGGATCCCTTCATTCCGGAATGAGTCACTCTACCAATTGAGCTACGCGGACGTTTTATTCTGATTACTATCTGCCTTTATGTCGTGTGCGTCCTTCTGGCAGGTACGTCACATCTCCTGGTACGTTACAAGCGATGACAAATTTAAGTGTTTTGCATAGATTCTGCCTGTTTCAACATTCATTAAATACAGTTCCCTCATGCCATCTTTGTTTAAAAAATTGGCCCCTTAATGATTGTATCTTTCCATATACATAATATGAAGATATACATCTTCATATTATGTCTATGGAAAGGTACAATTAATTAGACAGACAGTATGCATGTATTTGAAATCAAGACAAAAAAGGAGAAATAAAAAGTGGCAGCCAAAATAACGCGGTGGCTGAAATTTCAAGAATTCATCTAAACAACGTTTTAAACGATAAAAACAAAGAAAAAGGCAGACGAATGAGCTGTAACAAAATTGAATTGCTAGAAAACACAGATTTTAATGGATTGGTTATCAAGCTAAAATGAAGGATTGTTGATTCAATAACTCTATCGAGTTCTCTGAGGACGTTTTTTTGGAAATATACTCCATCTGAAAAAAAGACCTGTTAATTACAACGGCCGTTCCATAAAAATTGAGAGTAAAATCACACAAAATGAAGAAATATAGGTACAGCAAAATATATGTTATTCTTTCTCAAAGTATCTTCTCTCGGATGATATGCAAATGTCCCATCGTTCAGTCCACTTTTCAAAGCATGTGGCGAAGACATTTTTTGGAAGCTGCTTTAGCGACCCCTGTACAGCTTGAATAACGTTAGCATCTTTGTTGAACGTTGCGCCATGCAACTTCTTCATTGTTGGAAACAACCAGAAATCGCACGGGGCGAGGTCAGGACTGTAGGCATGATTTCAATACTGCATTTCGTAAGAAACTGCTGAACACAAGCAGACACATGTGGGCGTGCGTTATCATGGTGTAAGGTCCACTTGCCCGCCAGTTCCGTTAGCTTAATCGATATGTGTCGCTTCAAGACTGAAATGTAATACTCAGCATTGACACTATTTTGTGGAGGAACGGCACGCTGGCAGACTACACCTTTATGATCAAAGAGAATTTTCATCATCAAGTTCCCAGCTGATTTGGATTGGCGGACTTTTTTCGGAGGAGGTGAGCCTGTGTGTTTCCAGACACTCGTTGCGCACTTCACGATGGGGTAGAAATAGTGGACCCGTGTTTTATCGGCAGTTATTAGTGTGTTTAGAAAGTTTGGATTCTTTGCAATCATTTGTTTTTACTCATGACAAAATGCTTAAACAACTTTATTTACAATTAAAAGAAAGACAAGATCTTTCGTAGCCGCGTCGGCCACATCCTCAGGTCTGCACAGTCAAGAGTTCCCACAATTATATATAACCCAAGTGTTCAAAAGTGTTCTGCTTTGTAAACTGGCAACTACCTTGCCTTTTGAACTGCTTTGTAAACTGGCAGCTACCTTGCCTTTTGAACACTTGGGTTATATATAATTGTGGGACTCTCGTACTCTTGACTGTGCAGACCTGATGATGTGGACGACGCGGCTACGAAAAATCTTGTCTTTCTTTTAATTGTAAATAAAGTTCTTTAAGCATTTTTAATTTTTACGGCTATTAAGAATCGTGTAAATATTGAGAATTTTACTTTTTTACTCTTTCTAACAATTGTTCTCTCGTCCGGTGATGAGGTACCCATCTGAAACGCACACGATGCAGCAGTAATTTGTCGTGTAGAATGCGGAATGCCGACGTTTTTGAAATATTAGTTGACGCCGCTATGTCTTCACACGTTATTCCTCGATCTTCTTGCAGGATTTCTCAAACAGTGTTAACAACACGCTCCATAACAGCACTGTCAGGTCGACCAGGCCTAGGAGCGAGTTCGGCCGACAAACGCTCCTTTTCTAAAATCATGGTGCCATTTAAAAATCGTCGACTCACCCAAACATTTATCTTTGTAAGCTTTTTTCATTAAATCAACTGTTTCTGGAGCCGTTTTATTCAGACGATAGCAAACTTTTATCGCACAACTCATTTCATTTCTTAACTCTGAATCACTCACCACTTCTTTTCATGGCTGTATGGCGAAATGAAGACGTACCTTAAACAACTGCACAACAACAAAACCAGAATCGTCTGCCACGGCTAATAACTGTTGTCATGGATACTTCCTTA
Source organism: Macrothele yani (assembly GCA_039090855.1). Classification (NCBI taxonomy): domain Eukaryota; kingdom Metazoa; phylum Arthropoda; class Arachnida; order Araneae; family Macrothelidae; genus Macrothele; species Macrothele yani. Next base: position 76,077,851 of record CM077012.1, read on the forward strand.
ATTCAGTTAGTCGTCTGCGTGGTTATTTTCCCCTTCGCACTGTTGTCAACTCAAAAATAATTACTCTCTGTTTTTATGGAACGGCCTTTGTACATTTAGCAGTTTTTTGACTTTTTTATTTTTCTAACAATTACCTAAATTTAGTTACGTTTTTAGTTACTCATCACTGAGTTGCAATTCCACATTTCACTATAAGAAATGCATTACTTAACTGGTTTCCATAAATTAAGCAACAAACCGAAAAATCGTGATAATTGGGCGAAATATAGTTCAAATTGCATAAAATTTGTATATGTTACGGGCGAAGGCATACAGCATCGATGTACGGAAGGCAAATGAGTGGCGCTGGCAGCACTTTATGCAAATACACAAGAGCTTAAAACCAACTGTTTCGGAGGGAGTCGCCATTTCATGAGCGGCGGTGAATGACAAGATTTCGATATAGCGATTTTGTTAACATGGCTTCAAGACGTTATTTACCCGCGGAGTTACGCTACAGAGCGATAGGCCAACTCGAAGCAGCGCAATAGCAGGCGGAAGTCGCAAGATGGCTCAACGTCGATCGTTCTGTTGTCAGCAGGATATGGCAGCAGTTCCAAGCCACGGGTGCAGTTTCCCGAAGGTACAGCAAAGGTAGGCCAAGGGCGACGAGCTCCGCGGATGACCTGTATTTGCGGTTTTCGTCACGGCGGAACAGGACGGCTACAACGACTCATCTCAGATCTGTGCCTGCGGCAGCCACCGGATGTACGGTATCAACTTCGACGGTACGCAAGTTACATGCAGAAGGACTGCATGCTTGACGACCGGGATTATGCGTGCCTCTCACCCCCCGCCACCCGAGGGAACGTTTCAATTGGGCAAGAATGCATGTGAACTGGACTCAAAATCAGTGGAGGTCCGTTCTTTTCACCGATTAGTTATACTATTTACAGAGTGATTCTCGTCGAGTTTACATCTTCAGAGAGGCTAATACTCGCTATCTTCCCTCTAATATCCAGGAAAGGGACACCTATGGTGGTGGTAGTGTTCTGGTGTGGGTAGGCATATCGTTAGGCGGCCGTGATGATCTCGATGTGTTACCACATGGAAACTTTAATGCTCAGAGGTATAGAGACGCCATCCTGGACCCTATTCTTCGTCCGTATGCAGCCGCAATTGGCGATACATTTGTACTGCAGGCAGATAACACTCGCCCTCACACAGTTCGCCTCATGCACTATTACCTGGAACAGGAGACTATAATTCGTATGGTGTGGCCATCACGCTCTCCGTATCTGAACCCATTGAGCCTGTTCGGGATGCTCTCGGGAGGCGTGTTGCTGCCCTCCAGCCACCTCCCTGAACCCTGCAGGGGCTCCGCACTGCTTTGCTCGAGCAATGGACACAGCTACCCACGGAACTGCTCGACACCATAATTAACAGCATTGAACATCCCTGTTGGGTCTGTGTTGCGGTTCGGGGAAACCACATTCGGTACTGAAGTACCTTTTCCTATGTCATCTTGATACCTATATTTCTGTATTTTCATATTTGCATCACTCATACAAAATGTAAATGCTTTGTATCACATGTTCTTACGTTTTTTTGTTGCATTTGATCTGTTAGCTTACCACCAAATTTCATCCGAATCGGTTGCATACCTTTTGAGTTATTATGATTTTTCCATTTGTTGCTTAATTTATGGAAACCAGTGTAGTTGAAGTCCATTTGATTACTAATCCAAGTATTGGATCGAATTAGTACAGTACCTTTCCTTTAGTTTTTGACGGCATTACATTAGAGCAAATTAATGGCCTAACTTGATAATATCAAAAACAGCCGTTACTTTAGTAAATATCTACTGGTATGACGTTTTGTTCTACAATAAGTTCTTTCGGTTTCCAAATCTTAGCGTCCTCAATTTTTATGTTTATTTCATCTAATATTGCAATGGTTTGTTACGGTGATCTATCTCGCGTTTGACTGATTAAAATCTAGTCCCTCTCGCATATATGAGGAGAAATTTGGGAAATTAGAATTCATAAAAAAGTTAAAAATGCAAGCTCGCTCTTGCCGTAATTGGTTAATATAACTTTTACTTCGGCATGAAAAAAAGTAGCATACGTTTTCGTCTTAAGTTTGCCCTCACTGATTGCATTACCAACACATGCATGTCTGAAAAATGAATTATCCAGGACCTCGAATGAAATAGTTAAAGCAAAAAATCTCAGTGCCATTTAAGTTTTCTGATTTCATCTTATTATGTGGATGCTAATGAGAAACGTATGCTAACAGAATTTTACAAGAAAACGGCTGAACTGTTGTCGGTCATAGATTCGAATTTTCGTTCCCTATGAATGAATTTAACATTTAACCCGAAAGTTTCCTAAATTCAAGTTTCATGTGGTTTTTTATTCTGCTTATTTCCTATAACATTTTTCTGCAATGGAATTTTTTAGATTGTGCTCGGTTTTTAATCATTTCGGAAGTACTCATTTTCGAGTATAATTTGAAGCCGCTCTCAATATAATGTTATGAGTTTGCCTATTTTGAAATGGATGTATAGCTTTCTCATTTGTCTTGTGTATGTAACACATACTGCTCGACACTGAAATTGCCTTACCTAGAAAAAGGGAGCCAAATGAGCCGAAACTCACCAGAAATATAATACGAGGTCGTTGATACATGATTTAATTTCCAAGGCAGTGCATTAGTTTGACAGACTACAAGACAAAATCACGTGACAGCAGTGAATACCTTGTGTGATCATCATGTTGTGCAACGCAATTTAGACACACGGTGCGGCATAGAGTGATACATTTCTGTAATGGTGTCCTGGAATATATGGGACCACGCAACGTGTACATGGTCCCTTAATTCAGTGGCATTCCGGGACGCCTGAGGGGAGGCTTCCAAGCGTCGCGCAACGAGGTTCAATACATGCTCTATAGGTGATCGGTCCGAAGATCTAACTGGGCATGGAAGCACATGATTCCCTCCCCCTTTTTCTTGTTGGCATGCTTTAGAGATGTTAGTGGTGTGAGCGTGCGTTATCTTCTTGGGAACAACCACCTGGTTACCAATCAGAAATGGCAAAAACGCGGGCTGTAAAACGTCATCCATGTACCGCCGACTTGTCACCGTGCCTATTATGCGTATCAGAGCTATCATACCTAATGGCACTTCATAGGAGGATGTCCAGCTAGCGAGCAGTGTATGCTCGCTGACAACAGCTGGATTTTCCTTGTGGCTACGTCGTCGCCAAACGTAAACTATACGATCGTAGGTACCAAGGCAGAATCAGGACTCATCGCTGAACATTACATGTTGCCATACGGTCAACCCTACACTCAATGGCCGTCGAAGCAATAGCTGTCGGGGGCGTAGCCAACTGCCAAGTCATCGGTTCATCCTCCGAGTCGTGACAGGAATGTCCTTAGTCGCCGCTACAGTACGTCGGATGATATCTGCAGTACCTTTTGGCTCCGCAATTGCCTGATGAATAATACTCCGATCAATGCTCGTCGAAGTCCGCGTGGTTGTACCGGTCCTACTACGACGATTGGTGGGGAGTTCTGGCAGGCACTACTGCCTACAGCGTCCAACTATTCTGGCATCCCGTTGCACATGGTCCGCAATTCGCCGAGTCCACCAGTCTGCTTCACGGAAGTCTACACTTCTGCTTCTCTCAAACGCGTCCTGCTGGTGATAGGTTTTGGCGGCAATGTGTATGAAATATTTTCGGTCCTTGGATGCGTTGTCACAGCCCTCAACACTCCATTGCTTTTGTTCTGTACGACCTGGGGCACGGGACACGAAGTGACTACTGCGGCCCGTTTTTACCCTTTTATCTTTCGCACATCGCACGCGATTGGCTTCATACTGGAATGATTTATATTCCCACTTGCCTGAACACGCCTACTACCTTTGGGTGGCGGAAATTTCATTATGGAGCAGTGTATATTCATTTTGCTTCCAGCGAATCAGAAAAACCTCTTCGTTAGTTCTATGCAGCATTTCATTTTTCTATTGGGTGCTGGCGATGAGGGCTTTAGCACAAAAGTTACTGACATTTGCAAACGCTCTTTAAACTTTCTGTCCTCTCGCATGAGGGTACACCATTGGGTTTGATTCTAATCATGTATGCTTGCCTAAAAATTTCAGTTTCTTTATTTTTGAATAACAAGTTTGCTATGTGTTGTTTGTATCTAGTAAATCCGTCTTCTGCGAACTTCTTTTATTCATTTAAGTAGTGTGAGACATATTTAAGAGAGAATTCCTACTGGAAGGAAGAATTTGCTTTCCCGTGAAAACACAGTCAGTCTCTTTTTTTCACTGTCTTGTTTTGAAGAACTGACGAATGCTTTGTTTTTCCCTTTTGATTGGAGGTTTAACGACCACCATGAGCAACTCAATGTGCTATAAGCAGTCGCCCGTCCCTAATTTAGGGTCACTGATTCCAGGGAAGGGAGAGAGCCAGTGCCGTAAGACAAACACAACATCCATACCTCACCGGGATTCGAACCCGGACCTCTTTCGAACGAATGATCAGAGGCCATCGCTTAGACCACTGCGCCACCGGGGCGGCGACGAATGCTTGCAACCATGTTTTACAGAAGGAACGTATTTTCGAACTTCGTTGATATCACCCTACACATTTTGTATTCAGGTTGCATACTGAAGACAGTCCCAAGATACGCATTTCTTTTTACTAATAGTACGTATTGGAAAAGTTAATTTTATCTTAAATTTTTCTTTTAATCTGGTAAGAGTACTACTCTTTATTAAGGCTAGAAAAAGTAAAGTTTAAGTTCTCCACTGGGATCTGCCCTAGAAAACGCATTTTCTCGAAACCAAGCCTTACCTCAAGTGGTTTTGGTAGCTACTTTGTAAAATATATCTTTTTTCATTACTTCTCAGAACAAACATGAAAGAAACTACTGAAAATGTTGAACCCATGGATGCAGTTTTCAAACGTTTGTGAATTTCGTTCGTGCTGCTTTTGTCTGTTTGTAAACAGATACAAGTTGACCATATTTAATCGTATATGGACGCCAGTACACTATTCTGAGGGTGAAATTAAGCTTGACGTTTTTTTCGCGTTTTCCGGTGTGAAACTCCCACTTAAAATGACTCCCAAAATTTTATAATGGCAGATCTTGTTTGAATTATAATCTATTTTACCTTTCACGATATGGACGCTCAGTGGAAACCAAAAGATGACAGTCGCGATGAAACAGCGGTGATATACAGATACACGACCGCAGTTAATTTGTATATTCGAAACTCTTCATTTTATTTCTATGTACAGTTTTTCACTTCGCCGACGGATGTCTATGTTGTGTATGAAAGCCAATTATTAAACAAATATAATTTGGTGTCATCGAACTTTTAAAGCTGTGATATAAATTATAGTCATCCTATGTAAAATATGCTTAACGCATGGTGCATACGCTTTTTCAATCACAAAATTCCATCACTTTTCCAGGATATTTACAGGACTTTTGGATTTTTTTTTCCAGGACATACGATACAAACGCTCTTACTTAAAATATAGTGAAATCATAGGTCTGTTCAACCTGTAACCTACAATAAACAACTTCCTACATGCTTGGGCAAACTTATTACAGAATGTAGGATGTTGCAGCTAATCAGAAACTTAGAATCACAGATAAATACTGAAATACCAAAATTGTCACTGAAAATGTGACCAGGTTTAATGTGTACTAAACTTTTATATACAGTATATTACACTGATCTTGAGAAAAAATATTTTTCTACTTTGGCTTCAATTATTGAAGAAAAATTAAAGAATGAAAAAACCCCATAAAACTAAAAAATACATAGGCATGTGGCATTACTCTTGAAATGCTTTTATATACCACACAATCAATATATAAAATACTATTTATATTTCATTATTTTGAAACAATGCTTACATTGGAAATTTAAGGGTAAGGAAAGGTGAAATATTTGGAAGTTTTTCAAAGGACCAAAGGGATTGTTTTTTCTTAAACACATAATCATGGGAGCAAGTATTTGTGCTACATTTTATTTAGGGAAGGTATTTTCAACATAATATTGATGCTGTAGCTATGTTTTACATGTGTACTCGCCAGCAAACAAAGTAAGCAAAGAAATTTCCAATGTGAAATGAAAGAGAAAAACGGGGAAACCTTAAGTCCAAGGGCTGTGTTCATTCATTAGTGATCAAAGCAATTTAACTGGCCATGATTAGAAAACTAATTATAGAAGATGCAAAGTGAATACTTAGCTCAGAAAATGCTAAGAAACAACTAGATTTAAGTTTCTGATATTAGAAAGCAATCTGTTTTTATGGCAAATTTTTATATAAAATATTCATTAGAAAATTTCAGCAAAGGTCAAAATAACCCGCAAAAAAAATTAAAAAATCAGCTATTTACTTCCACCAGTGGCTAAAAAGTTTGCTAGGAAAATTAACAAATGGCGCTAAAAACGTTTCTCATAGCAGAAGGAAGGTATTAAAGACAAAAAGATTTTCAAATCGAACAGTTAAAAGAAGAGATATGGAAGGAAACATGATATAACTCTATGCCTTTTAGCGGAAGAATTTTGCATAATGGAAAAAGTTGAAAACAGGTGAAAAGCATTCTTCATAGCAAAAGCTATGCTAAGGAAAATAACTTTTCAAATACGTCTCCCGGAAGCAGAGTTAGCAAGAAAAACGTTTTGACCTGTACAGCTCCTAGGGGGAAAGTTGTACATTATTTTAAGGAGATTTTCTTGTTGTAGCAAAAATATTATTCACTCTTCATCTTTATTATAGCGCATGGCATTCAGTAAAAAAAGAAATTTCTCAATAGGGTTTTTGGAGGCAGAGATAGGCTGCAAACGGAAGTACACAAACACCACCTAGCGGCAGAATTGTGAACCACAAAACTCCTCAAATGCAAATAGTGTTCCATAAGGTAAAAATGGTATCTGTTGTTAAAATAATTTTTTAAGTCGGACATTTAGAAGTACAGATATTGAGAAAAATAGATTAAATGTTTACGCCTCTTAGCGGCGAAATTGGGCATTATTTTGGGAAGAAAATACACATAAGCAGTTTTCATAGTTAGTAGTATCTTATTGAAAAAGAATATTTTTCAATCAGGTATTTAGTCCCGCAGATATTGCTGTAAACGGAAATGGGAACTAACGCTCTCTAGTGGCGCACTTGTGCGTTAAGAAATATTTGAAATTATATGAGAAACATTTCGCATCGAAAATGTTCTCCAACAGAGAAATCATTTTTCAAATTGGACTCATAGAAATAGAGATATGGACAAAAATACGATATACGTGTGGAAAAACCGGTGGAAAAATTATGCACTACATTGTATTTTGAGCAGGAGGTATTCTAAAAAAGGTTTCTGAGGTAAGCAGCTGGTTCACGGAAGAATTTTTTCAATCGAGTTTTCAGCTCAGATTTTGTTGCAAATACATCAGAAGCAAAAATAAACACTTACGCCTCCTGGTGGCCAAACCATTCTTTACCAAAAATGAGAATTTATATGCAAAACATTTTAACGACGCAGGAAGAATTTTTCAAATCGGACTTTTAGAAGCGGAGATATTGGGAAAATCGCAATTTACCTTTACGCCCCTAGCGGAAACTTTGTGCAATATTTGAAAAAGTGACTGTAACGAAAATAGTCTTCGACATAAAGGGCATCAAAAGAAAAAATATTTTTTTCAATTGTATAATTAGAAGCACATATATGAAATAAAATGCATTTTAAATTCGATACGATCTCCATTTGCAACCTCTAGCGGCGAAGTTGTGCATCGGAAAAAAACCGGAACGCATGCATAATCATTCTCACATTTTAAGCTTCCCAATACAAAAAGAATTTTACAAATCAAACTAATAATTGCAGAGATATGGTCTCCCCGGGGCGGACAGACAAAGTGATAACATAAACACGACGCAAAAGATGTTAATAACGCAGCTTCATCCTCCCAACAGACAACCCCCCCCGCAATTTGCAGGGGCTGTGGAGGGAAATTTTTCAGATATAACTTATGTCAGTAGAAAAATCCTCAACTACAAAACATTGCGCAGGGACATAAAGGCAGGAATGGATAAAATTCCAGGACATGTAACAGAATTTTAAGACATTTCCAGGACAAATTGGAATTCCAGGACTTTTCCAGGATTTCCAGAAGTTCCAGGACGCGTACGAACCATGTTAACGAGAAGATGTAATGCTTGCATTATTTCTTGAAGGAAATGAGTCAAATGGACGAAGGGTACATTTCCAGGTTTATAGGTTTTTTAATCTTTCACATGCAGTTACGCTACATAAAATATTCCCAAGTTCTCACTGAGAGTTAAAAAACGAAATGTGTGAAACACATTAGATAATAAATATAAAAATGAAATAAAATAAACAGATACAAGTACATAGGTGATGTATCAGTCACAGAAAGACTGACTTATGAAGAACGGAAACGTAAGATCTCTAGATATCCTGTATCATTTCTCTGTGTTCGTAAAATAACAAACACTAAATAATGGGAAAAGGAAATTTTAGAGAGAGCCACTGGTTCCAAGAAAGGGATCGAGCTGGCACTGTTAAGACAAGCACACCTTCCATGCATCATACCGGATTCGAACATAGACCCATCTCGGACGAATGATTAGAGGCTCAGTGCTATCGGGGGTGAACTGTTATTTTCTGCACTACATCAAAAACTAATTGTTGTACTATACATATATATCTTGTACCATTGCTATCTTTTGTACTGTACCTTTGATAAGTAACTTTTTACCACAATGCATTAAAGTACTTTATAGTTTGTTTTAGGACACCAATTCAAATGCAAAGAATTAGACTCAAGATTGAAGAAATTCGAATTTATTAGGGTCAGAAGCTGTTGTTAAATGAAGCAAACAACAGCTTCTAAAAAGGTTGCTTTCTGCAGAAGCTGTTGTTAAATTAAAAAACATTCTGATAGTAGCAAACAAAAGGTTTCTTTCTGTGTTTGGCATAGAAACAGGCAGAATATTTAAAACTGTATTGTTGTGATGCAACACAAAAGTTGGACTTTGCAAAAAATAAACTTTCCAAGGATCGTTGCACCGATAATAAATAACTTGAACTTGCGAGTTAAGGAGATAAGTAACATCCCGCTCAACAAAGGTGTATTTAGGAACTGTGAATAACACAAAGTCGAAAAGGCGTGAAAAACAGTGGGATCAACGTCGCTACTGTAGTTACTATGGCTGAACTTTTGCGCCGAGGATGTGGGTGGGAGTCTGTGTAAGGTATTGTTACTACGTTGTTTGCATGGGTTTGGTTCTTCACACTTCTCTCCCGGATTAGGTAACTCTAAAACTATGAACTGAGTTAAATTGCGATAGTTGATACAAAGGAAGAGCTAATATGACAAATCTGTCGTTATATCAATACCTTCTGATATAAGCACGCATTTCGAATTTCCATGTCATTTTCTTGATCTAATAATCGAAAATTTAGAAAGATATTCTTAAGGAGCCCTTCAGTGATGAATGGAAAGGAGATAATTAGAAAAAGTAAGCAGTTAACTTATATTCGTCTCCATGCTTCTCTGAAAATAAAATTCCCGAAATGCTCTCTTCCTAATTTCGAGATTAGTGTTCATGACAAGTGCAACGATTAAGAAAGAATGATATAAAAATACTGAATTTCTTTTCAACGTCTTACTCGTGTGAATCGGGTTTAAACAGCCAGTTTGGTTACTCAGAAACATGCAACGAGAGCGTTAATCTCGAATATAAGCCAAGTGTACAGAGAACTAATCAATGTCAAACAGTATCTTTAAGAAAATGTCCGCTTACTGAAAAGCTCAGTAATCATGATAATAGGGCATTCATACGATACTGTAGCCCAAAATGGATCCTTCTGTGTTAACCAAAAAGACGCACCCCCCCTTCGTCTTTTGCTTAGCTAAAAAAACAGCCACAAAACGAAAAACAGAACAGAAAATAACCTCTTCATAGCTTTATTGAAAACTTGATTTTTGAGAAAACGAGAAGAGTGAAAGCAAAATCCATTGACAGAAACGTAGCATCATGATTATAGAAATTGAAAGAAGTTATTGAAAGTGACAAAGTCATCAGCGAAAAATTTAAAACCCAATAGAGATATGGAAGGAATACTTTGATAAACAGAAATTAAAGAGACCATAACAGGGTATAAAACCAAACGTCCTACAGGAAAGATATAAGGGATTGTGGAAAATCGAGACTCACGAGATAAGTGTTCTGTAAAAATGGTAAATGGGAAAGCACAGGACAGAAATGGTTTTCTGTTCGGTGCTTTTCTGAAAAAAGGTATTTTTTTTTCGGAAAAGAACAGGACAGTGCTTTACTCAGGATTCCTCACTAGGTGCGATTGATGTTTGTTCCAAAGGAGGGTAGCGGGTTGTGACGTACCTGCCAGCAGGACGCACACGACATAAAGGCAGATAGTAATCAGAATGAACGTCCGCGTAGCTCAATTGGTAGAGTGACTTATTCCGGAATGAGGGGATCCGGGTTCGAGGCCCGGCGTGGATAAAAATGACGGAGAAATTTACTTCGTTATAATGGCGCCCGAACTTTCCGGATGACCCGGCAGTTCAAGATCTCGCAATGGTGTGATGTTCTTTCCACACCGCGAGAGAGGAAAAATAAGAGAATCCATTCTCCAGCGCTTCGAAAAAATACAAATGTGTGTGACGTTGCATTCCACACACCGGATTGACTGGGAGTTCTCAAGTGCACGTATAATGAATTCGGCTTTTTCTACTAATAAGCTTCTTCTAATGCTTGTTGTTTGTTAATTATATCATGAATAAACTTTCCTGCTAGTAGTGTAGTAATAATAATAATGAACAAGCTTTTAACTGCTAGTAATATTGTAGTAGTAATTAAGATGAATAAAGTCTTATGCTGGTTGTTAATAATAACAACTAACGAAATAAACCTAACAGCCAGACAGAGGTCTGACAAAACTATGAACTGAGAAAGACGTACTTACTAAGACAATATTTTATTAGGTAAACTTCTGTTATTTATCCACACTCACTTCATCGGTCACACAACTACTCGATATCTGGCTCTCACATATAACGAAGTTCCTCTCACATAAACGCAGATCTCTTTACACACGAAACGAAGCTCTCACCATACAACAACAGCTCTTCCTACGCACATCAACAAAAAGCTCTCACCATACAACAGCTCTCCCTCCACATAAACAAACGCTCTCTTAGGTATCGTTGAACGCGCCTATTTATACTGGCTACCACCACGTCATGACTTACACTCATTGCCAGATCTCATTCAGCGGGTGAAATAACATCTCGTTCAGTAAGAAGATAATTTACATAGGAAAATAAAATAACCAGAGATAGTAAAAATCAAAAGGAAAGGGAATCGAGAGTATACGTTACATCATCTCCCCTTAATTTTTTTTTTCGAAACACCTATCAATTTTGGAGTGTAAGTCTTACACTTCGTTGATTGACGTTTATCGACCTCTTTTTTGTTGTTGTTTTGGTGGCAGCAGTATGTACAATCTCAAACTTGGCATGACAAAATCAAGAAATCTGTATTCGTCTGTGAAACACTTTGTATACTTGAACAAAACAAACCTGCATCGGCATACCTTCCTTTTATTCTGCCAAGCAGGAATCACTTTTTTAATTTCAAATTACGTCCTCATTTTATCGTTGAATACAAACCAACTGTATGAGCAGCGAAGATTGCCTGTAGCTGCCTAACAGTAACAATTTTTATTATTTTACCCCTAAGCACATAGATATAAAAAAAAATTTGGATTAGTAGATGGACATAGAAGAAATATAAAAAAACCCACATATATACACAAAAAGAATGCATAGGCCCACACGAAAAAAAAATTCTGACACGCCAACTGGTCGTGCAGGAAAAACAACAAACGGAGAAAAGAACCTGTCCACGAGAACTTACTTATCTCGAGGACGCATAAAAAACTCTAGTACGATAACGTTTTCCAGGCCTAATCGGACTGGTAAATTCAGGTGGCGTAGATCTCTTTAAGGACGTGACTGGATCATCTGTAGTCTGTCGGTCAAGAAATCCAGGCGGCTGACAGGAACGGTCAGGAACGGCTGACGTCCGTCGGTCAGGAACGGCTGAAGTCTGTCGGTCCGGAAATCCCTGCGGCTGACAGGAACGGTCAGGAACGGCTGAAGTCTGTCGGTCCGGAAATCCCTGCGGCTGACAGAAACGGCTGAAGTCCGTCGGTCCGGAAATCCCTGCGGCTGACAGGAACGGTCAAGAACGGCTGAAGTCCGTCGATCAGGAACGGCCGAAGTCTGTCGGTCAGGAAATCCCTGCGGCTGACAGGAACGGGCTCCCCAGGCTTTTGATATGTAGTCCCTTTGTGCTGGGGCCCGTGGTGTCCTTCCAGCATTCTTTTGGACGGACGTGGCTCCGGCCACATCGTTTGTTTTCGCTTTCTCCCTCGTGGCATGAGAGTAGAAACAGGCATCGGCCCTGTTTGCCCTGAGCGTAGGTTCCAGGGGCGAAACCCGGGCGGATGCAAGGATCTCTGCCTTCGTCGCTGTTGCGGCGAAGCAGATTGGAGAGACAAGTTACGTTTTCGACCAGCTTTTGGTGTTGCTGGACGGTTTGTAATTGGTGTTTGACGTTTAGGAATCGTCAAACTATTGTCCATAACTGATAAATCAGAAATATCTGAAGACTCTGAGTCGCTGCTGTAATTTAGTGGTCGTCCAGGGCGATGTTTATTTCTACCTATAGGAATACTCTCTGACGAGGTATTCAAGGAAGTATGAGCTTGTGTTGGTGCAGAGTTATCAGGAAACGGTGCAGCAATAGTCTTGGCAATGGTTGGAGGGAAAGAAACGATACTAGTATTTGAAGAACTTGATTCGAGCCTTCGTCTCATGGGAGAATCAGGTTGCGTGTTTGGAAGCCCGTCTTGAGGAGGGGAGGGTGAAGACAAAATCACTGGAGATTCTGCAAAAATGTTTGTTGGTTCGTCCAAAATTTCTGGAGGTTGATCGTGAGATATAGACTCTTGAGTCTGTGGAACAGAAGGTTGAGTAGGGTTGATTATAAAATCGATATTTCGTTCATGATACTTCCGACACTGAGCAACGTGTACGTATTGAAATTGATTGTCAGGTATTTCAATAACAATGTTATTTTCAAACACATTTGTCACCCAATATGGACCTTCGTAGCTGGGTGCAAATTTCTTCACTAAAGTATGAGTAACAGAAGACTGGAAGTGCGTTTCCACGAGAGTGAGATCGCCAACGACAAGATCTGGTTCCCTACGCCTAGTATTATAGTATCTTGCTTGAGCCGCTTGTGCTCCTAGCATTGCAACACGAGCTTTTTCTGCCATGATTCGTACTGATTGCGGAGTTGGTCGCTGGTTTAGTTCGTCGATAATCCCCGTTAAATTTTCAAAAGGGGTTTTAATTTTGCGACCCAGAAAAAGTTCTGCAGGAGTAAATTTCGTAGATTCGTGAACAGACGAGCGGAGGGCGAACGAAAAAGCTCAAGATGTTCATCCCATCGCTCGTGATGATCCATGACAAATGTAGCAATCATTTTAACAAGCGTACGGTTTACTCGTTCCGCAGGATTACTCTGGGGATGATATGGGGAAATGAATTTATGCTTAATGTGTAGTCTCGCACACATTCTTTCAAAAATGTCAGAAATAAATTGAGGACCATTATCCGAAACTACTTCATTAGGTGCACCATATCTAGAGAATACTTCATAAATTAATACATTACAAATAACTTCTGCCGTAGCGGCTTTAATGGGAAAAACTTCAACCCATTTAGAAAAATTATCAGTTAATACTAGGACGTAACGAGCTTTGTTTTTAACAGATAAAGGATAAGGTCCCAATAAATCTATTGAAATAATGTAAAAAACATGAGAACTTGAACTAGATTTCAAGTGACCGGCTGGTCTTACATTACGGTAATTATTAATCTGACACAAGTGACATGATGGAACGTATGCGAGCACACTTTGGTACATGCCAGGCCAATAGGCAACATCCCGCAATTTACAACGGGTCTTGCGAATACCTAAATGGCCTGCAAGAGGTTTGTCATGAAATTCGTTTAACAGGGCCATTCTAAGGGTTCGCGGAATACATGGGCGAAACTCTGCCCTAGTAGTCCTAGATTTCGTATAGTAAAGAAGACCCTCTATGACTTCAAAATGCTGTGACCTCCCAGCCAGAGAAGGATCACTTTGTAGGAGCGAACCCGCAAGCAAAAAATTATAGATATCCCCGAAATCTGGATCATTTATTAATTCTGCCATTATCTGCTCTCTGGATGTTTATCAGCTATTAGAAGTAAAGGCTGACATCCAGGAGTAGTTTCTGTGGGGACCCCACTAATCGGAACGCGAGACAATGCGTCCGGTAATTGATTCTTATGACCTGGCTGATACGAAATTTTGATATTGCTCTCTTGTAACTTCAGAGCCCACTTCATAAGTCTTTGAGATAGGTGCTTAGCAGAATTCAAATACTGAAGGGCAGAATGATCCGTAATTATGTTAACTGTCAATTCGTTAAGATAACATTGAAATTTGTCAAGAGCATATACTACAGCAAGACATTCACGTTCCGTAGCTGAATAATTGCGTTCAGCTTTGGCTAAAGTACGAGACGCAAAAGCTATTGGATGCCCAGCTTGTGACAAAACGCAACCAACTCCGGATGCGTCAGTATAAATATCAAATTCCTTAGTATGATCCGGGAAAGCCAACACAGGAGGCTGAGTCAACGCAGACTTCAGTGTTTCAAATGCAGCGTTAGCCTCAGGTGTCCAAACAAACTTCTTGTATTTACGTTTCAAAGCATACAAAGACTCACAGATTGTAGCATAAGCGGGGACGAACTGCTGATACCATCCGGTCATTCCCAGAAAGCGTGATAGTTCTTTTGCTGTTTTAGGCCGAGGAAAGTCAACAATAGACCTAATTTTTTCATTATCCGTAAATAAGCCGTGGGGAGTTATTTTCAACCCCAGATATACAATCTCGTCCCTCGCTATCTGGCATTTACTAGGTTTTAACGTCAAGCCAGCATTGTATATGAGTTGGAACACCTGTTTGAGCAGAGAAAGGTGCTCGTCAAAAGTCTCGGATGTAATAATAATGTCATCCAAATATACATGCACATGGGGACCCAGAACAGGTCTGAGAACCATATCCATAAGCTTTTGGAAAGTAGCAGGTGCAAAAGCTAATCCAAAGGGCATACGCAGGTATTCATAAGCCCCAAAAGGAGTCACAAAGCCTGCTTTATCGACGGAGTCTGGATGTACCGCCACCTGCCAATATCCACTCGCCAAATCCAAAGTTGACATGCATTTAGTTGATGACAGGTCATGCAAAATATGCGACATGACAGGTAGTGGATAATTGATCGTTCTCGTGACTTGGTTGAGCTTGCGGAAATCTGTGACGAAACGAAATTCATTGTGTTGTTTCTTTGGAACCAAAAAGGCAGGAGCAGCCCAGGCGCTTGTTGATTCCCTTATTATGCCCTGTTTAATCATCTCAGAAATTTGGCTTTGCATTTCCTGTTTCTTATGGGGAGCACAAGGGTAAGGTTTCGTCGCTATCGGTTTCGAACCCTCAGTGTCAATGAAATGATAAACCACCTGTGTGAAACCAGGTTGATCAGAAAATAAACCAGGGCTTTCCTGCAAAAGTAGAGAAAGCTGGTTTCGTTGCCTTTCATTCAATTGGTTACTCAATAACAAACTCGTTATGTCTATAGGAACCGTAGGAATAACTTCGAATGGTTCCGGAAAGGAAATCACATGTTGTACGAAATTCAGAGTAACTTGAAACGTATTAATAAAGTCCATTCCCATTAGACATTTAACAGGTAGTTCGTCTATAAGCAGGAAAGAATGCGTAAAACGAGCCTTTCCCAGCCCTAGAGATAATGTGACAGTTCCTGCGATACTGAAGATTTCGTTATTTGCACCTCGCAAATACTGCGTCGCAGGCTGAACGTGTATTGCAGGAAAATTTTCAGTGCAAAACTTCGTATTTAGGGCTGATATTTCAGAACCAGTGTCGAACTTTGTCTCGACAATAATATCATCAATTGTCAAGAACACATCAGGCAACTGAGGAGTTTGGACAGTCACTAATACTGTTTTAGGGTCAGAATGCTTGGTATCAGGAAGCAGGACCGACCCTTGGTCTACTTCCTTTGGAAGTTTAAAGGATTCCTGGTTGGATTATCATGCGGTCTGAAACCTCGGCCCTGCCGGGTATCGGGAAAATTTTCACGATGAGGAAAACTGCGTGAAAATTGCTGCGGGAACTCCGCATATCTGTTGAAATTTTCATTTCTATTACTTCCCTCAGCACGGACTGAAAAATCATCATTGCCCTGAGCATGAAAACGTTCCGAATGCTGCGGATTGGAACGAGGTCGAGCATACTGTGCATTTGTACGGTATCCAGAAGATTGATTAGAACCGAGCGGTTGGTGTACCACTCTTCTATGTGGTGGGACGTATGAAGCTTGGGCGTGCACCTGTGTACGCTCGCGTTGAAAGTCATTAGGCCTATTATGCCGCTGAGGGTTTTCGTAATAAGCCTCGCTGGGTGCCCGAGCATGGTGAGTTGGACCATGTTTGCCGTGTCGCTCTTCATACGTTCGTATGAGGCGAAGGCATTCATGAATTGTAGCAGGGTGTCGAACCTCAAGAAAATCTTGTAGAAATGGATCGAACTGCTGCAATAGGGTGTTCAACATGTCGACATGACTGGCATGTGGATCCCATAAGTTATACAAGCGTGTTGTTTCCAACGCAAATGCAACAGGGCTATCGTTGGGTCCTTGCTGACGAGAAAAAAGTTGTGCAAGGCTAGCTCGACTGAGGCCGAAAGGAAAGACCTCCAAAAATTCTGCTCGGAAATTTTCATAATGAGAATCCGGGTACGACACTCTCCACTGCCGATACCAGGTCTTAGCGGTATCCTTCAAGCAAGTGCCTGCGATTTGCACTTTGCAGTCTTGAGGAATATTGCATAGAACAAAATGATCTTCCAAATCCTCGAGGAATTTTAAGGATCCCTCCAAACCATTGAAATTAATTGTTCCTGCATGCGGCACGAAATGGGCAAGCATTCTGCTTCGCTGAGAGGATTGAACTCCTTCAGGTACGACCCGCGACTCAGTGTAATAGGAAGCTGGTGAATTACGAAATTGTGAAGAATGCCTGGGGACTTGTAAATCATTCATATCAAAGTGAGACCCACAGGCTTCTTGCAAATTGTCAAAAAAAAAAACACCATCACCATCGAAGTTTGATTTAGGGTGAAAAATTAAAGTGTTCTCAGGTAAGGAAGACATGGGTAATAATTGTCAAGACCTCGTGTTCAGGAAAAGTTCGGGCGCCAATTATAATGAATTCGGCTTTTTCTACTAATAAGCTTCTTCTAATGCTTGTTGTTTGTTAATTATGTCATGAATAAACTTTCCTGCTAGTAGTGTAGCAATAATAATAATGAACAAGCTTTTAACTGCTAGTAATGTTGTAGTAAAAATTAAGATGAATAAAGTCTTATGCTGGTTGTTCATAACAACAACTAATGAAATAAACCTAACAGCCAGACAGAGGTCTGACAAAACTATGAACTGAGAAAGACGTACTTACTAAGACAATCTTTTATTAAGTAAACTTCTGTTATTTATCCACACTCACTTCATCGGTCACACAACTACTCGATATCTGGCTCTCACATATAGCGAAGTTCCTCTCACATAAACGCAGATCTCTTTACACACGAAACAAAGCTCTCACCATACAACAACAGCTCTTCCTACGCACATCAACAAAAAGCTCTCACCATACAACAACAGCTCTCCCTCCACATAAACAAACGCTCTCTTAGGTATCGTTGAACGCGCCTATTTATACTGGCTACCACCACGTCATGACTTACACTCATTGCCAGATCTCATTCAGCGGGTGAAATAACATCTCGTTCAGTAAGAAGATAATTTACTTAGGAAAATAAAATAACCAGAGATAGTAAAAATCAAAAGGAAAGTGAATCTAGAGTATACGTTACACACGTTCTACAGTGGATGGCTGCCTGCAACGTTTCATGGTCACGGCTGATCCCGTGGGCCATGCCCCCGACCCTCTTTCGGGGGGGGAGATGTGACGTACCTGCCAGAAGGACGCACACGACATAAAAGCAGATAGCAATCAGAATGAACGTCTGCGTAGCTCAGTTGGTAGAGCGACTTGTTCCGGAATAAGTGGACTCTGGTTCGAATCCCGGCGTAGACCAAAAATGACGGAGAAATTTACTTCGTTATAGGGTAGAATTTTCGAAGCCCCAGGTAACTGAAATTGCAGTTTAGAGACAATGTTGAACAAAGCATATTTTCATTACAGATAATTTTAAGTGAAGTTTGATACACAGATAGTTTAAATGGAGAACCACTCGTACTTGAAACAGTTGCTTTCAATATATACCCTTACTAACATTTACCTGATCTGTTACTAAATAATTGTTTTCTAGATCAATTTCATGTTAAGCACAGTGTCTGTTCTATAACGTACAAGCTTGTCCGGGCTGGGCATCGATCCTGGGTCCTCTCACTCCGGAGTAAGTCGCCCACCCAGCTGAGCTACACGGACATGTGCTCTCACTGCTATCTGCCTTTATCTCATGTGCGTCGTGTGGTGCAGGTACGTTATCCCCCTCCCCAAAGAGGGCAGGGGGCATGGGCCACGGGTCAGCCGGGACCATGTGTCGCTGTAGGCAGTCATCCCATGAAGAACGTGCATTTGAGAAATACCAGACAATTTGGTGTGTGAACGTAACACCACACACATTTATTTTTTTCGAAGCACTGAAGAAGGGAGTTCTCATTTTTCCTGTCTCGCCGTGTGGAAAGAACATCACATCATTGCGAGAATCTTAACAGCCGGGTCATCCTGGAAGTTCGGGCGCCAATGTGAAAACACAAGTTTGTCTACGCCGGACATCGATTCCGGGGGCCCTCACTCCGGAGTAAGTCACTCTTCCAACCGAGCTACACGGACATGTGCTCTCACTGCCAACTGCCTTTATCTCATGTGCGTCCTGTGGTGCAGGCACGTCACAATGTGTGCGTGTGTGACGGGGGGGAGGATAGGGGAGGGAGAGAGAGAATTACTTTCAGTGGCGTACATTTTCTTTCGAGCAGTCAAAGTTCAAAAGGGAAAGTTTTAATGGAAAATATTATCTGATCTTTACATAAAAGTAACATCTGTTATCAAACAAAGATCTTCGCTCTTTCCACGTTTATGAAAGAGTCACGGAAAAATTCTCATTGACCACCACCGGGAGTCGAACCCAGGGTCTTCCAGTTACGCACCGGATATGCTTCCGCTACACCACAGCGGCCTCGAATTCCTCCAGACTTACGCACGCTAACTGCCAAGCTAATTTGGCAGGTTGCTTCTTGGAGCCCCGCACAATGCTGGGGATTCACCAAAGATGGTAAGCAGCAACTGAAGAAATAATTAGAAGGCGAATGAATAATTAATGCAGACATTTATTCATTCGCCTTCTAATTATTTCTTCAGTTGCTGCTTACCATCTTTGGTGAATCCCCAGCATTGTGCGGGGCTCCAAGAAGCAACCTGCCAACTGACTTAGCAGTTAGCATGTGTGAGTCTGGAGGAATTCGAGGCCACTGTGGTGTAGCGGAAGCATATCCGGCGCGTAACTGGAAGACCCTGGGTTCGACTCCCGGTGGCGGCCAATGAGAATTTTTCCGTGACTCATTTATAAACGTGGAAAGAGCGAAGATCTTTGTTTGATGTTCCTGGTCCACGTTAAATGTCTGTATTAATTGTAACATCTGTTAATTACCTGTCGGATAAAAATCTTTCAGCAATTTTTCAAAACATTACTTTCAATACACTAAGCATTTTATTTGATCTTTTATCATTTATATTTGATATTCAAAGAATGTCTATATTAGTTTATAACACACATACCGGCCACTGAATTATAAACTTTCATCCAGTAGCGGGTCGGACTTTCTTTAGCCCAAATTACAGTACTTATGTGGTTTGGCATAGATTTTTTTTTTGGTTGGAGGTTTAACGACCACCGTGAGCAACTCAATGGGCTATAAGCAGTCGCCCGTCCCTAATTTAGGGTCACTGTTTCCAGGAAAGGGAGAGAGCCAGTGCCGTAAGACAAACACAACATCCATGCCTCACCGGGATTCGAACCCGGACCCCGTTCGGACGAATGATCAGAGGCCATCGCTTAGACCACTGCGCCACCGGGGCGGCTTGGCATAGATTCCACAAGGTGTTGGAGTACATCTACGTCTGCAACATACCAGGCGTTTACCAGACAATCTCTTAACTGGCTCAGATTTGACGGAAAAGGACTTTGATCCCGGATCTGTTTTTGTAACATGTTCTATACATTCTCAATTGGGTTTAGATCCTGGCTGCTTTCCGCCATCTTTCACCAGAGAAGATGGTGGAAATCGCTGTCATGCTCGCTGAACTACTGCTGAACACATCTTGCGCGATGGACCGTAGCATTGTCGTCTATGAAACAGCCGCCATCTGCTGGTTCAAAAAATTAAACATTGCAGGATGGACTTGATCGGCAACAATGTTCAGATAAACCTTGGAGGACACCCGACCTTTCAGCAATATCAGGGTACCCGATCCATACCAAAACAACGTGCCCACACCATGACATTATTTCCAGAACCTTGAGTTGTGCTTAGAAGGGAAGTCCACTGCTTCATGGCGCTCCAGCCAAACCTCTGCCTATCATTCGTACAGAACAAGGTGTACCGAGACTCGTCGGACCACATGACTTTTTTCTAGTCTTCCGGTGTCCAGTCATGGTGTTCCTGATGCCAATGTAGATGAACTTTCCGGTTCTTCGCAGAAACTAGTGGTTTCTGTATAGGCAAGCGACAACCAATACCGAACAGCATAATTCTCTGAGACATGGGTCGGTAACAGCTTCATTTAATGCTTTGGAGAGTTGCTGCACACGGGAAGTCCTGTTTCTCCATACAAGCCTTCTCAGACGACGGCGATCTTGTTCCTGATAGATTGTTGTCGCGCCACAGTTACTCCTCTTAGACAAGCAATGTGGTTATTTTTCCACTCGGTATATCTCACCTTTTGAGAGACCAGTCAGTTTTCAAAATCATCGCTGAAGCCAGACGGGCACCTACAATATGCCCTTTATCTAACTCCGATGTATCCTTAGTTTTTGGAATAGTGATTAACATTATTGATTAGCAGCAGTCCGTTTCGGGAAAACACACTGCTGCCCACCCAAAATGCAACACAAAGAAGGAAGCATCTGATTGGCCTAAAATTCGCAGCATGCGTCGCCCGCGAGAGGACATGCAAACGATTAGCATTGCAGGGCATATGCAAATCCCGTGCGCCCGGCACGCCACCAAGAAGCACTATAAGAAGGGTGCACAGAAGGCGGGGTGTAAGTAGTGGAAATGTGTTGTGTTGCCGGACCTGTCTCGTCACAGAATACGGCAGTCATTCCAGCACGTTTCGGAGTTCGACAGAGGACGAATAGTGGCTTATCGCGACAGCGGTTTATCGTACCGAGACATCGGCGCCGGTGTGGGACGACACCCAGCCACAGTGAGGCGAGTAGGGATTCGGTGGGTGCAGGAGGGACAGACGGACCGACGTGAGCAATTGCCGCAGCCGCGGCACACCACCGGACGAGAGGACTGCCATTTTGTGCGACGAGCATTGACGGCTCGCACCGCCACATTACGAACGTTAGCGCAGGAATTAGGGTGTGTTGCGCAACAACCTGTGTCAGCACGTACCGTTCGACGTCGTCTCCAGGAGCGGGGACTTGTCGCACGGAGCCCATTCCTCCGATTACCATTGACGTTACACCACCGGCAAGTGCGGCGGCAGTGGGCCGTTGAACGCTGCACCTGGACTACGGAATGGCACGACATTGTCTTCTCCGACGAATCTCGCTTCTGCCTGCAACACTACGATGGTCGGATCCGCGTGTGGCGGCACTGCGGCGATAGACTGTATGACGCCTGAATTATGCATCGCCATACCAGTCCGTCACCTGGCGCTATGGTTTGGGGCGCAATTGGATATGACACCCGCACCCCTCTGGTACGCATCGACGGTACACTGAACAGCCACCGCACCATCTCCGACTTTTGGAGCCTGTAGTCCTCCCTTACCTGCAGGACCTACCGTCGGCCACGTTTCAGCAGGACACTGCACGCCCGCACGTAGCACGCATCGTACAATAATTCTTCACGGCCCACCAGGTGTCACTGCTGCCGTGGCTAGCCTGTTCTCCCGATATGTCGCCCATCGAACAAGTCTGGTCGCTGATTGGCAACCGAGTTTCCCGGCAAGCACCACCCGTGGCTACGCCTGATGAACTGTGGCAACGTGTGGAAGCAGCCTGGACCGACATACCCAAAGCCCACATCCAGAGCCTCTTTCGTTCGATGCCGCGGTGTGTAGCGGCCGTTATTGTCACCCATGGGGGCCACACGAACTATTGATGTCTGCGTGTTCCGCAAGTCGCGCGGGCCTGTAGTCTCAATCGTTTCATCTTTGTATCTGTTGTTATGTGTCCAGTAAATCTAGCTTTGCTATTTCGTGTCCTTTTTGGTGTTGCATTTTGCGTGGCCAGCAGTGTATTCTCAATTACACATTTCAGAAACAGGGCTAACTTTACAAATCCAAAGAGAAATAAATAATTGCCCTCCGTAGCGGGAGGTTTCCTGATGTAAAAAGCAGAAAATATTTCGAAAATCTTAGTCATTAATGCATCTATCCGATAGGAAAAAAGATTTTTCCAGTAAGTCGTCCAAAACCTAGATACCAAGTTGATATACGGAGAAAGTATTAATATAAAGACGTCATTATTGGCATGTAAGACGTCATTACTGTGATATTCATGCTTACCAAAGAGTACTGGGTTTAAAATTATACACAGAGATGAATACTGATACAAGTGTGTGGATTAAAAAAATGTCATTCCTTTAATAGTTCCTATGTTCTGATTTTCTCTGATAAGATGAGCTAAAATGATGCAATGATGAATCAAAGAAATTGCTACGATGATGTCTACTTATAATTTATTAGCTCTGAGAGAAAAGTTGTTTTGCAGTTTGAATATCGCCTTTTTCGAATGCGGTTTGACTCTGAGGCACACTGCTTCTGAAACCACTTCCGGTTGTTAGTCACAGTCTTCTGAGTCATATGCTATCTTAATACTTTTCCCTCAGCGATTTGTGGTCACGTCTGCAAAATGCTGCATCTCGAACGAAACTGTTTGACTACAATTCAAAATATAAATTCGCTTCAAGGAAATGTTATAAATATATTTTAGTTATATTACCCTAATTTTATTCGTATTGCAGTACTTTTTTCTTATGGTGTATATTTTATCTATTTCTCTGCATCATGAGAGTACTAAATTTTTTTGCAATCACTTAGAGTTGAGGTTATGAATATATACATACAACCAGGCGAAATCTGCATAACACTCGCAATTTATCATCACCCATCAATTTCACTCGCAACTTATCGTCACCTATCAATTTCACAAACACACATGTAATCTTAAATACAATAAATCAGTTCTATGCCTCTTAGATTGCGCTCTTAAATTTCCTACGTTTGATTAAATCTGGAAAAAGATATAGAAGAGATTAAAGAGTAAAAATTCAGTTTTATGTAAGAAGGGGTTGATAACAAGTTCTTTTACAGATTTGTGCGAAATCTGGGAAAGAAAATGCATCCTGGAGCAAATGGTTTCAGATGTCTTTCTGAGACCAGTTTCTTTTCCTTTCTGTTTCACTTTACTCAATGGATGATGCTTATTTTGATACTATAACGAAGTAAATTTCTCCGTCAATTTTGGTCCACGCCGGGGATCGAACCCGAGTCCACTTATTCCGGAACAAGTCGCTCTACCAACTGAGCTACGCAGACGTTCGATCTCGCTGCTATCTGCTTTTACGTTGTGTGCGTCCTGCGGGGCAGGCACGTCACAATAGGTTATATGAATTTCAGAGCATTTGTTCTTACAAAATCAATATTTATAATGCTACGCTGACAGTACATATCCCTAAGATGTTCTTTGAGAGTAAGAAGTTAGCTCCTTAAAGACAACTCATCTACCAAATTAGAGTCTAAAACTGATTATGCTAGATTTTGTTTGTTGTTGATGTATCAAACGTCTCCGTTTTGATCGATCTCGGCATAGAACTCGAGCTTTACTGACATGTATAAATTGTCTCACATAGGACCTTTTACTTCACACTCATTATCTTTTTCTCATGAAGACATTCCTGAACCTGGTTCTCCCATGATTTCTTTCTATTCTTGGCCTTCCCCTACAATTCTTTCCTGCCACTTGAGCTGAATAATTCTCTTAGGTAGCATCTTATTCCCCTTTCTTTTAACACAGCCAAACTCAGTGCGTTTATTGAAATCATTTTCAATCTCATTTGCTTTTATTGAATTCATTTTTAATCTGTGTTTCTACTGGTGAAACGTGTGCATTATCGAGTAGAATGCAGTGACTGTCTAGATTTAATGGTACTTTGGTAATGTTTATTTTAACAGTGCCTTGATCATGATGCTCCTGATCCAACGATCTGAACTCCTACGTCCAGTTGTGAAGTTCTTCTGATTTATAATGAAGTACAATAACAATAAATAAATTTGTAAATGTTTTAGTGAAGTAGAATTTCAGCTGGTGTTAGACTGACGTAATAGGTTTTAGTAATTACTCTAATAGCGGACCGCTCCATTGTTTGCGTACATAGCTTGTTCCCAAACAACTAAGAATGTTTTTTTACAAAATGTGCAATACTGCGTTCGACTTTGGCACGAGTCTCGATAAAACGGTTGTCCTTTTAGTAACCATAGCGACCGGCCACACCTGTTTATCACGCATGCGTCGTCGGTAGTGCGCAGTTTAATAAACGTTGTTTCGTGAACTCATTGCAAATGTTTTCGCGCTGTGATATTTCAAAAAAATGGATGTGGAATAAAGATGAACCATTAAATTTTGCTGTCGACTTAAGAACTCTGGCGGAGAAGCTTCCCGTCGTATGCAAGATGCTTATAAAGATGAATGTCTAGGAAAATCAACAATTTAAAGATGGCATAAAAAATTTATGGATGGTTGTGAGTCGGCTGCTTTAATCGCGCATGGAGGAAGACCTTCAACGAGTGTTACAGAGGTCAACATCAATACAATAGGTGTTATCATACGGGAAGACAGACATCTATCGATTACAGATATCAAAAATATGGTTCATATTTCAAAATCATCAATTCACAGAATTTTAACCCTGCATTTGGGCATGAAACGTGTTTATTCAACTTGGGTTTCCCCTTCACCAAAGTGCATATAGTCCGGACTTTTCACTATGTGACTTCCGGTTGTTTCCCATTTTAAAAAAGACATTACGGGTACAACAATCCGAGACTGATCAACAACTTATTAGAGCTGCGCAGGTGTGCTTCAACAGCATTTCAAAAGACATTCAAAAAGTGGGAGGAACGTTGGGACATCTGTATTCAATGTAATGGACAGTATTTCCAAAAATATGACCACCTCCTTGATAACTAAGGTACGCATATTTTTGTTACTAAAACATTCTCAGTTGTTTTGGGACAACCCTTGTAGCTTTTGAAAGTTTCAGCCGAAGTAGGGGTCTACGTAACAATTTGGTTTCAGAAGCGTTATTGAACCCTCGTAGGGACCCCATAGTGAAAGCCAGTAATAATGTATATACTTATCACCCTATACCTTCATGTCTCACTAGCCGTTGCCTTGGCTAGGTACATACCAGTTGCCGAGACTGACAGCAAAGTTTAGAGTTGTGAAATCATTTGAAGGTGTTGGCTGTAACTCACCACGTTGGCATGTTGGCCGGTGAGTGTGGGGTAGCATTTTCTCTGATCCTGGTAGTATACTGATACTGAAATTGGTCGGCCAGGGCACCTTCACTGATAACAGAGTACAACATGGGAAGGCGGAGTTGAAATTTGTCTAGGAAAATACCATGATCAAGGTAAAGGTCTCCAAGTAATGACGCGATGGATATCGTTACTTGAAGACCTTGATAAGATCGTTTTCTTAAGATCTTGATTCTTTTTAGGGTGATCAGGATTTCTAGCAATGTGTCCATCCATTGCTAGAAATCGTGATCACTCTAATATGTACAGTGTATATATATCCTGAACACCCTTGAATATACTGCATATCCTGATCATCCTCATTTATATAAATATAACTTGATCGCCGTTATATATATATATATATATATATACACTATATTGACAAAAGTCACAGGGCACCCCTTCAAAAGCAAATGGATGGATCCGCTGCATTGTTAAGATCCGCGGTACACCTGCAAACGGTATAAAAAGAAGTCTGCAGCTGACCGCGATCATACCGCTCTGTGAGGTTGAGTGAAAATGTCGCGGCGGGAAAGAACTGACTTTTATATTAGTGGGTTGTCCATAAGACAAACCGAGAGACGTTTAAACATGCCCAAGTCAACTGTTTTGGATGTACTGAATAAGTGGAAGACACATGGCGTGCCTGAAGCAGCAAAACGTAATAGCAGACCAAAGAAAATCAGGCCGCCCCGGTGGCGCAGTGGTCTAAGCGATGGCCTCTGATCATTCGTCCGAACGGGGTCCGGGTTCGAATCCCGGTGAGGCATGGATGTTGTGTTTGTCTTACGGCACTGGCTCTCTCCCTTCCCTGGAGCCAGTGACCCTAAATTAGGGAAGGGCGACTGCTTATAGCCCATTGAGTTGCTCACGGTGGTCGTTAAGCCTCCAATCAAAAAAAAAAAAAAAAAAAAAAAAAAAGAAAATCAGTGATAGGGGTCGTCGAAGTCTCAGGAGAGTCGTTACAGCTAATCGACGGAGTACTGCACAAGACCTCAGTGTACAGGTGAGTACAAATGCTGGAACCTAGGTATGTGTACGTAACATTTGCAGAGTACTTCATTCCATGGGTTGCCGTGGTCTTACGGCTGCTCATAAGCGTTTCATCTCCACTCGGAATGCTACTTTTTGTTTACCATGGTGTAAAGAACATTTATCGTGGGCCGTAGATCAATGAAAACAGGTCCTATGGGCTGATGGATCCAGATACACGACCCATCAGTCTGATGGCCGTGTGTGGGTATGGCGGCCGCCGGGAGAACGCTATTTTCCACAGCGTACTGTTCCTACGGTCAAGTTTGGAGCTGGCAGCGTACTCGCGTGGGGGTGTTTTTTGTGGTATGGTCCCAGCCCATTGGTTATCACGGGCTAATCTGTTAGCTAGCGCGTCTACCTCGAAATTTTGGACAATTATGCCCTACCCAATCTGTGTCAATACTATGGAACCGAGCCTTGTTGGTACCAGGAGGATAATGCACAGAGCCATAAAGAAAGGACCGTTACGGCGTGGTTTAACCATAATTCCGTATCGTGTTTGGAATGGCCAGCACAGAGCTCTGATCTTAATCCCATAGATCACCTATGGAATGAATTAGAGCGCCACATAAGACGTTTGGAACCAAGGCCTACAACTAAGCAACAGTTAGCGGCAGCATTATGTACTGAATGGAAGCGCATACCTATTGTTGTGTTCCAAAACCTTGTCGAAAGCATGTCTCGAAGGGTTAGTGCATGCATTAAGGCCAAAGTTGGACCGACACCGTACTAATGTATGTCAATAAATGTTATGTTGTGTTTCTTTTCTAGGTATCCGGTGACTTTTGTCAATATAGTGTATCTTGGTCGCCGTTATATATATATATATATATATTTATTAATATATGAAAACCAACATTACTTTCTTAATTCCTTAAGGTTTCCTATCTAATCTTTGGCTAAAGCCACCTTCATAAAAGTTTTAAGAACTATGAAACACGTAAGCTGAATCGTGCGATATGTGTTGAGCAACGTTACTACAAAACTTTGACTTTTGATTTATAGATTAAATGCTTTTTATCAACAGTTTTATTAAATTATGAAAACGCTTAAAGAAAGCGACAACAAAAGAAAAAAATAAGAAAACTACAACAGAAATGTCTAGAGTTGTTCTTTTGAAAGATCTGAAATATTAAAGTTTTCTAAAACATGATATCGCTATTTTCCTAAGTTGCAAAATTGTCTCATAGGTGGAGTTCGTTATTTGGTTGTTTAAACCCCGGATATCCCTTATGCAGAACTGGCAGTCGTTTTCCTTTCTTTTCCTTCTTTAGTTTCATACATATTTGTCAAAAGACATGAGCCGCCCCGGTGGCGCAGTGATCTAAGGCGCTGGCCTATGATCATTCGTCCGTAAGGGGTCCGGGTTCGAATCCCGGTGAGGCATGGATGTTGTGTTTGTCTTACGGCACTGGCTCTCTCCCTTCCCTGGAACCAGTGACCCTAAATTAGGGACTAGGAACGGGCGACTGCTTATAGCCCATTGAGTTGCTCACGGTGGTCGTTAAACCTCCAATCAAAAAAAAAAAAAAGACATGACGAAAACGACAAGGCACTGATGGATAAAACAAAAAGACAAGACACTAACTTACTGTGTCTTCCTTTTCAACTCGACTTTTGACGCTGTTGAGCAAAACAAAAAAGGACTTTGATTACTTTATCCCTTTGTGTGCCCACCTCTTTGTGGACACGGTATAACTGTTTCCGCTTTTCTCCGTCTGCTAGAAGAAATCGATTCTGAGATGTTTCGCAAGCTTCTTGGACATCTCTAGCACAAATTTTCCCAGAAAGGGGATGTAAATGCATGTTACTATTTGTTACGATATCTCATTTTCTAGAATTCGTACCCAAAAACTTTTGTTTGCATTGGATGTACCTAAGAGCTGATCATATTTATCGAACTATTCTCTTTCTTTATCTCACGGTGGCCCACTCACATGAGAAGAATTTGCAAAGTCATAAAAGATCACAGTGATCACTTTCTAAGAACTTTTAAGACCTGGCACTGTTTTTTTCTCGGATTAATGCTCTTTACATGTCATACACCGAACAGCCAAACATTATAATCATTTGCTTAAAATGATGTTGGTCCTCCACGTGCCGTCAAAACAGTTCTTATCCTGCGAGGTAGAGACGCTACACGATTTCTAAAGGTGTCTTGTGTTACCTGGTACCAAAAACCACAAATCCTATAACTCTTACCAGCAAATCCTATAACTCTTGTAAGTTACGTAGTTGAGCCGCCGCAGATAGGATTTGCTCTTCCAACACATACCGCAGATGCTCGATTGGATTGATGTCTGGTGAATATGGAGGCCAGGAAAATATCTGGAAGTCTTCCTCATATTCCACAAACCTTTCTCGAACAATCCGGGCAGTGTGCCATGGTGCATTATCCTACTGAAAGAAAGTACTACTGGAGGGTAATATCTTCCCATGAAAGGATGTACCTGGTCTACAATGATGTTTAAGTAGGTGGTAGACGTCATAGTTTTCTGCTCATAAATGACTGGACCCAGTGTTTTCCAGCAAAACATTGCCCAAAGCATTACACTTCCTGCACCGTCTTGTTTACGCCCCACTGTTACTCTTGGTGGCAATACCTCTCCAGGTAAACGAGGCACGCGTATCCGGCTGTCCACATGCAATAGGAAACGATATTAATCGGACCAGATGATCTTTTTCCAATCATTCAGGGTCCAGTTTGATGCTCGCGTGCCCATTGTAGGCGCTTTGGATGGTGCACCGAGGTTAGCATGGACACTTAAAGCTACCTGCGGCTACGCAGCTCCATTTTCAGAAGGGTTTGATGTAATATGTGTTGCGACACATTACTTCCGTCACCAGCTTTCAAATTTCTGGCAAGTTGCGCCACAGTATCACTTCTGTTGACTCGTTCCATACGGGATAGCCTTCGCTTACCTCTAACCTCTAGCACTGATGAGCCATGGGCGGCGCACACCTTCCTGGTGGTTCGTGATTTTTCTCTTCTCGAACCACTGTTTGAAGGTAGTAACTACGACTGACCGTGAGTACGCCACAAGCCTTATCTCGAAAGTTCCCTGCCTCAGTCGTCTGACCTATAATTTTGCCTTTGTCAAACTCGCTTAACTCTGCTGTCTTT
The DNA here is from genome assembly GCA_039090855.1 of Macrothele yani. Taxonomy (NCBI): domain Eukaryota; kingdom Metazoa; phylum Arthropoda; class Arachnida; order Araneae; family Macrothelidae; genus Macrothele; species Macrothele yani. Next base: position 76,108,044 of record CM077012.1, read on the forward strand.
CGTATATGAAGAACAAGAATAATGCTGATTAACAGATCTCAGTATCAGTTGTTATTTATACCTTTTCATGACCTTCACATACACCATCGTTTACTTGCAATTGCTTCGATTTGCATAAATACACGCTGGTCATAATATTTTGGCTTTTCTGTGTATATATGTTTGCAGAGCTTCACTCTTTTCTTAACCTACGTGCAATAGAACACTTCCCGATATCATCTTGCGGTGAGTGACGACGGTGGCTTGTTTCTGTTCTGTGTCAGAAGTCTGTTTCAATTCAGAATAGAAATACAACTCTCATCCCACCAAGTGATTATGGATCTAAAAGTTAGGGATTCATTCAAAACAAGTCACACTTCGTTTGCAAACTTATACACATTTGCTGTACTACCCATCATTGAGCTCACAAAGAAATATCGTTCTTCTGAACTATAGAGAAATATGTTAGTTAAAAAAGATGGAATGACGAACTTTGCGCTTTTTACTAAATAAATCCAAGGATGCATCACGGCGCATGCGCCATCCCGAGGAAACCCCTTAAAGATCAGTAGTGTTGTGAATCTCATTACCGCACAAAATTTTAATTTAATATTATGCCATGTACGCATTCTCACGTCGGGAGTGTATACATTCTTTCTGTACTAGCTAGAGGAGTGTATGCTCCAATTTTTTGTACATTGTTTTCTTTTCCAGAGGTAGAATTTTTCCTCTGGGAGAAGTAAACGGTTACATCTGTTAACTGGAAGATCTGTTTTTAGAAGAAGGATGAGAAGGATTTTTTTATATCATAAAGAGGTTATCAAGACAAAGATTTTCCAATATTTTCTTTTTTCCTGAAACAGTTTTCTGTCTAATGGAGTAGATGCTAATTTTATTTGCGCATATACAGATATGTTTCGAGAAGATAGGATTGGCACATTTTTTGTGGTGCAAGATTTCTTAGTTATTTCTAGCGCATAACTTTCCCTCTGGGTGATAGAACCATTCACTTGAAGGGAATGGGAGAGAACGGTTTTCCCCTTTGCTTTGGACTTATAAATACACAGTTGACGCGGTTTAGGAACATTAAATAGAAATCATCGCTCTTTCCACGTTTTTAAGTGAGTCACGGAAAAATTTTCATCTGCCGCCACCAGGAACCGAACCCAGGGTCTTCCAGTTACGCGCCGGACATGCTTCCACTGCACCCCAGTGGCCTCGAAATTCTCCAGATCACATACGACAAACTGCCAAACCACCTGGCAGGTTGCTTTCATTAGAGCCCCGCACAATGCTGGGGATTCACCAAAGATGAACAGCCGCAAGTGAACAAATAACTAGAAGGCGAATGAATAATAAATACACAGTTGACGTGGATTAGGAACATCAAATGGAAATCATCGCTCTTTCCACGTTTTTAATGTGAGTCACGGAAAAATTATCATAGGCCGCCACCGGGAACTGGGCAATGTTTTGCTGGAAAACCCTTTCCGTGACTCACTTAAAAACGTGGAAAGAGCGATGATTTCTATTTGATGCTTTGGAATAAATGGAAGTTTGTAATACATGGCTGCATAGTATTAAACAAGATTCTAAGATCGAACCATTTTTTAAAAAAATTGGCTTGAACACCACAAACTTTGAACAAGCATTCTGGGTTCTGCAATCCGGTCATTTTAACTTTTGGTGTTGCAGAATGTTCTGTTTCGTGATATAAGAATAAGTGAATATTTGCATAGGATCATTCTAGAAAGACTTCAGTTTTATTTGCCTGCAATTCTTAAATGCATTGCGAACATTACTGTATTTGATTTGCCTGAGTTTATTAAGCTAGGAGGATTGACAATCAGAGAAATAACTTTTCAGTCTACTCACCATCTACTTCCAAGACCATCCGCAATTGTTTTCGGATTTTCGCACAACTCCGCCTAGAGTTTTGATACAGCCGATGACTGCTGTTTTTGTCTTGAACTGTATATTGATTGGTAAATAAACCACATATTAAAAAAAGGCCCGTGGTTTTATAAGTCGTATCTTTCAGACAGGCCCAGAAGACTCCTTCGTAGGGATTCAGGTCTGGTTAATATGATCAACCCACATGGCCGTCCGCTGCAACTTTTACAGGGGAGGGGGCAAACGGGTACACTCCCAATATCATAATTATTGCTTAAATTTATAGTACCCCTGCGCCCTTATATGGCATAGTGCGGGTTGGGTCAGGCGAGTGTAGCGAGCCCCTACAGCTAGGGGGTGGGTTCGGAGTACTGTTAGCCCCCCGAAAAAGTTTTGAAATTACACCAATTTCAAAAGGAATTTTGAGGCGATATCATGAAATGGGAACTTAGGCACATCTTTCTTTCTATAGTCAATATTTAGTATTGAAATAACGGACAATAATAATAAATATGTCATTTACCAGTTACTGGCCATTAATTATTCATATCTAAGTCAAAAGTTTAACCTTACTGCAGGCTTCTTGCTAAATTTAATAATCAACTTAATACAGTATTTTGTAGGAAAACATTAACTGGGGGTTACATAAAACAATTGTACTGCTCCATTATCCTTTATTGAGTATAAGTACAAACCCTTTTTTTTTTTTTTTTGGTAGACATTGATCTTTTTATACTCTCTTCAATTTTCTGTTTCTTGCACTTTAGAAGAGCTACTATGGAATAAAAACTGCAAACGTCTTGGGTTTTGTCCATATCTATGAATTACATTTTGAATGAGTTCATGTTTATTCTCAAAAACCTTTTCTTGATGAACACTCATCATGCACAGTTCAGATAAACGTTCTTCTGTCATTGTTGACCTTAACCAGGTTTTTAGTCTTCTCATAGTGCTGAAGGACCTCTCCACTGTGCAGGTTGTTACTGGTAATGTTAGAGCAATAAGAATAGCCTGTCGAATAGAAGGAAATTAGATCAGTGTGTTTGAGCAAGTTATGACGAAGTAAATTTCTCCACCGTCTTTGTCCACGCTGGACATCAAAGTCGGGTCCCCTCACTCCTGAGTAAGTCGCTCTCCCAACTGAGCTACGCAGACGTATGCTCTCGCTGCTATCTGCCTTTATCTCATGTGCGGCCTGCGGTGCAGGCACGTCACATCTGCCCCACCCTCTACCCCAAAATAGGGCCGGGGGCATGGCCCATGGGTCAGCCGGGACAATGTGTCGCTGTAAGCAGTCATCCCATGAAGAACGTGCATTTGAGAAATCCTAATCAACTTGGTGTGTGGAACGTAACATCGCACACATTTATTTTTCGAAGTGCTGAGGAAGGGATTCTCATGTTTCCTATCTCGTGGTGTGGAAAGAACATCACACCATGGCGGTAAATCTAACAGCTGGGTCATCCGGGAAGTTCGGGCGCCAATATGACGAAGTAAATTTCACCAACATCTTTGTCCACGCCAGGCATCGAAACCGGGTCCCCTCACTCCGTAGTAAGTCGCTCTCCCAACTGAGCTACGCGGACGTATGTTCTCGCTTCTATCTGCCTTTATCTCATGTGTGGCCTGTGGTGCAGGCACGTAACAAAGCCTTGAAGTCCGTCTTCACATCCATCATCTTGTTTCTTCCTTCCTGACCACATTTCAAACCAAGTGACTGCTTCAGCTTCTAAGTTCTCAGTTTGATATAGTTCAATGATCTTTGCAAGATGCCTCATGAATTATTTCTTTGTGAGCATCGCCATTTGTAGTGGATGAAGCGAAAAGAGGCTAAAAGTTTGCAAATTTTCAGCAGTAAATCGGCTTTTCAATGATGATAGGATGGATTCTAAATATGGCACATAGACTGATCTAGGAAAATATTCTTCTATTGTTGAGACACTAACATTGGAACGGAAGTTTTGTTGGCCACACTGTCAGGGAAGGGTTAGCTGAATGTCCAATATTTCTGCCAGTTGTTCGACTTTCGAAAAAAATTCCTTGAATTGTTGTTTTGGTTTTTGTCTGTGACCATGGAATACACTTAAGAGTTCATGGACATGATTATGTACTTCCATTACATCAAGCTGAACAGCTTGGAGAGCAGTCGTGCTGAATAGGTTGCAATTTTAATCAGACAGACGAGAAATGTTGCTGTACTTGAAGCAGATTCCAACTCATGAGCTTCTTGGCGTGTTTTACCTGAAGCTGTAGTGGCCAGTATACATAACTGATCAAAACTCTTTTAAAAGTTATTGGAAAAAAACTCTAATGCTTTTATATTTTGCAGTCCAGCGCGTTTCACATAGTAATGGCACACTTGGAATAAGACATCTTCTCTTTGGACTTTCACAAAAAAACTTAAATGCTCTAGAGCTGCCAAATTAGCTCTGGAGATATTTGCCCCAGTGCTTGCCAAATCAGCTCTAGAAAGTTTTTCACTAAAACTGACACCACCGCCGCAAACACACGCACACACACACACACACACACACAAAATCTTGACCTTTGAACGAAATTCGTTCCTTTTTGTGACCTTTTTCTGATTTCGGGACTTTTTCGTGACTTTCACCCTGTTATAGTGGCCTGATCCAGGGGGCAAGTGACCCGTTTGCCTTACCCCCAGTGGACGCATATCATAATCAGGAACATAAGTCGATAAATATTCAGTCATAAAAATTCTGACTGAGTACATCCAACACAGCATTCACACTGTGTGACCGAGTCCTCCTCCTGCTGAATTTTTTTTCTCAAATTTGTCCCCTATTTCTCACAGAAACAAATGGAATTTTCCGTGGAGGACATGGATTTTAATAAGATCTCAAAGGAATGTAAAACAATGCAGCTAAAAATACAACTTGTTGATATTTTTAAAAAATGCAGCGGTGTTTCTATTAGTATTTCTTAGTTCTCACTGACCCAAAAAGCATATTATTCATGCTCGAGTGGTCATTCAACTGAAAATGGACCTCATCACTAAAGCATATGTTTCGTGTTGCCGAGGGACTGCACCTCAAAGAAATCGCTAAGTCGCTACAGAAATCAGCTCTTTTGCCTCATGGACCTCTTGTATTCGATGTCTGTAACTTATGGAGTTCGAATTTTATTGCTTAACTTTTCGTATACTGGTAAGTCAGGTCTGTATCCATTCAAATTTTTCCTTAGGAGTCATTTTGAAAGTTGCGGTTTCCAAAGCAATTTGCGAAGAATCCAAAAAACAGAAACAAGGTATTTTGGTAGCAGTGATCAGCAACAGTAGGGAAACAGCACTGCAACTGTGCAAAATTTCTAAAGTCGGCTGCTGAAAGCGGGTGGTGCGCGTATTAGAAATGTTTTCGTGTGACTGTTGGTCTCCCAAAGCTAGTGAATTCAAACGCACTAAAAATCTCTAGAGTATGTGACACATACCTCTGCTTAACCTCCTTTTTCAGTTTTTTGTTCTTATGTATTAATAAATTTAGTTACTTCTTGGTTAAAAATTTGCTTACGAAACGGTGTATTAGTTCCCCGAGCACATTTTACAATTTAGCAATACTGACAAGCAAGTAGAGCAAAATAAATGACGAGATTGAAAGTCTATTTCATGGAGATTTGTAAAAATGTCGAGAGATTATATGTAGATTGCTAAACTTTGATATCGCAAAAGAGTTAAAGCTTGTTGATATATACACTGAGTGATCACTGAATTATGACCACCTGCCTAATACTTCGTAAGTCCTCCTTTCGCCCTCAGTACAGGAGCTATATGATGTGGCATCGATTCAATAAGATGCCGGAAGCAATTGGGAGTTATGGCCAACCAAGCTGTGTATAATGCAACCTCAGTGAAGATATGGAGGTGATTAGTGTATCCATATACCTGATATGCCGTTCCATAGAGTCCCACAAGTGTTCTACGAGACTGACAACGGGGAGTTCGGAGACCAATTGATACGCTGGAAGTCCGAATTTTGTTTCTGAAACCATTCCTGCATACATAATAACGGACCTGTGGCTTGGCGCATTGTCATCTTGGAAGACACCGTCGCCATTCGGGAAAAAAGTTCAACACTGCTGGGCGTACAAAGTCAGCAAGAAATTCACGACAGTGGGCACCAGTCATACGTTGTTCCACATGCACCAGGGGTCCAAGTTCCTGCCAGGTAAATATGAGCCCCACACCATACAACCACCTCCACCGGCTTGCAGTGAGGAGACCATGCTGGATGGATCCAATACCTCATGTTGTTTACGCCAAGTACGTAGACGAACATCCAAGTAGTGAAGGAAAAAATGCGACTCGTCAGACCAGCACACTTTTTTCCGGTCATCTGACAGCCAACTTGCATTATCTTTGCACCACATGAATCTTTTGTACCGATGAACCATAGTTAGGAGAGCATACCGTCGGGATCGTCTGCTGTTATAGCTCATTCGTATGAACGTGCGATGCAGGGTCATGACAGAATTGGGTACTCAACATGTACAAGTCGTCGGAACCAGCGCTCACCTCTGACATCAACCTTTCGCTGTCCTACGCAGTTTTGCCTCCGGGTCGTTGTTTGACCATTTTCATGCCAGTCCTGTGTTGTTTGACCATTTTCACGTCAGGTGAATGCCGAATAACCCACCAGTTCAGCTGTTTGGGAAATCGAGGTACCCACACCCTGAGCTCTCACAATCTGTACTTTCTCAACGACCGATAAATCCTTCCATTTACCCATCACGCTCCGACTTTTACTACCTACTGCTCCACTTACACCTTATGCATGCTACGTCGGGCAACTAATCATGCACTCTCGGTAATCACCTGGTCAGCGGGCCACATACACTTTTGATTGGGGTGGTCATAATTCACTTATCACTCGGTGTATGTGATCGACGAATAAGTGTCACTATTATGTCATTGATATCGGTATTGATACCAGCAAGATTATATTCTGGCAGCGGATTATACTGATGTCCTGAAGTACAAGTGGTTGCAAAATAAACTGTTTGAGTAACGTAAGTCAGTAAGCTGATTCTTTCTACCTGAGACTTTTTTGGCTATCTGTTTCTAAAGTGTGATTTATGTGCAACGAAGTTATTTAAGAGCATTAGCTAGCTAGCTTCTTAGTTAAGTATTTAAAATACAGCTAACAAAGCTAAACCTCTACATGCATTGCTATTAAAATTAGACTGTCTTTTAAGTTGACCTTGCGTTTGTCTCGATGCCATATTAAACATGCATTTACGCAGTTATCGACCACTGAGATTACCGTATTCAGAAAAAGAAATTCTGATACTTGCCATGTAGATAGTATGTAATAGCAGCTAAACTGGAACGTCTTTTCAGTGATAGCCTCTATTTGCCACTATATCGCTACTTTCAAAAGACGAACTGAAAGAATTTTCCGAACATCGCACAGAATTTGCGATATCATGATATGATTGTTTAAGAGTTGCATGAAATGATTGCTATCATATCATGCAATGTGTTTATCATGATATGATTATTTAAGGGATGCTCATTGTGGTCTTTAAATCTTGAAAAAATGTGACATTTTTTCGTAAGACGAACTGAGCAGTTTTTGGGGAGGTCAGATAAAAGATGTACATGCCCAAAATAGTTTTGATACGTAGTTTGCAATGTGGGTTTCTCGGTTCTCAAATTTTCTTCTTAGAGACGTCAATGCATATTTAAACTTGCTTTGACGTCTATTTCTTAAAGCAGCAGTAGAAAATTGTTTTTCGCTTCAGGTAGAGGTAAACATGATCAAGATGTTTCTACTTTTGTTGGTAGACAATCTTCGTTCTACGCGACCGAAATGAAACGTGAGTTTAGGAAAAACACATGATATCATCTGTCTTGTACATGGCATCTTTTTTGGTCTGGAATTTCTTAGACGGTTGTACGCAAATGTTGATTATCGCGGAAGATTCTAAATTTGAGTCTTTGTTTTCTTTTTGTCAAAAGAAGTGTTTCTTATACGCGGCTGGAACTCTCAGGGACAAGTATTCTTTTTGATGACATAATCATCACGTGAGTCACAAAATAATGGCCACTTCATCTCAGGTCATTACAAATGGCACGCGAGAGCATAAATGCGTGAACTAGAGCCTCTAGTGTGCAGACGAAAGTTTTTCGTCGGGACAAATCAAAAACTAGGTCATATCAAAGCATTTTTTAATATTGAAGTCTGTCTGGGCGAACTCAACAGCTTCGAGGTCATTATTACTTTTATCCTTTGATTTATTGGCCTCTTAATGTGAATAGCACAAATCTCCAACGAAGGAAATTCGTTGGTTGTAATCTAAATAGCTCCACTTAGACATACGACGTTTAAGTAGCTTATGCCAGAATATAAATTTTGCACGTCTTTTGGCATACATATGTCAAAAAATGACGTCCTTATGCTATTATCTTCTTTAATCCGTTTTAGGACACGATGTCTCCTCTTCTTTAGAAATCTAATTTCAAAAATTATTTTTGCACCGGCTAGACGTAGCTGTTACTAAAATTATCCAGTATTTTTTGCTTCTGAGCAACAATTTTCTTGCTAGGTGGCATAAATGTATTTTTTCGTTCACAACAATGGGTTGGAATAATTCTCTTCAAATTAGATAGATATCGTTTGATCAAGATTTTCGATATATTTTCCTCTCTTTCTGACACGCAACTTTTCTTTGTGCGGATAAATCTGTATTTGTGTTTATCACGTTGTCTTTACTTTCTTTAACATTAATTGCAGATCTCTCTTTGGAACCAAATTTGTCGTAAGAGTGACTAAAAATTGAGGATCGTTTCCAGTGTGCTTCTGTTCTTCAGTTTACCCTCTAGGTAGCATAGATGTTCATTTACACTTGTCAGGATATCTCTTTTTCAACAAAGTGCATCGAAAAAAATTCAATTTTCTTTGGCTACGTATAATTATATGTTTAATATATTTTCTGCTTTACTTTATTCGCGATCTTTCCTCTGGGTGAAGTAAGTTCCTTTTCGTCTCTGTCACGATAACTTTGCTGGGTCACGGAAGGTGGCGTAAATATTCGTATGTAATTATACAGGTATATGTCAGGATACTATTATATCTGCAAAAGATGGATATGAAAGTTTTTCTGGGGATGGGATAGACATGCTAGCGTTACGCATGACATTCTGTGTTCAGATATAATCGCCATATTAAATAAATCGTAACACTGAATGTGTTTTATATATAGAATTAATTGAGCGTGGAAAGCAAAACCTACAATACGCTGCACCGGGATAATTTTTTGTTTTCTTCCTTTAAAACGTGCAACTGCACTAAAAAGCAGTTTCTTTGCTCTTGTACTCAAGAAACGCATGTAGCGTATTAAATCCGTTTATTTTTATGGCGTATTAAGCAGAAAGATTCGCCAAGCCTTCGCACTCCAATGGGAGTCTTTTTCAAGGCATTGGTACACATAAATGCAGGGAATTGGAACACGTAAGGAATAATTATGATTTTTGAAAATAATGTGGGTGACATCACGAGTATTTTACATGAAATTTTAGCACGTAATTATACAGCGCGTCGCGACGTGTTCCCGTCTTTTAATTACGCATGTCAAACCATTGGGAGTTCAGTAGAGATCATATCATTGCATGCTACTTTGCTGGAGAAGATTTCGACAGTTTCCCTGATGGCAGTCTATTTAAAGTTCGTGTAAGGGGCAATTCTTCTAATACTATTCCATACTGGAGCGGCCGATGAATGCATGACGTCTCTGGCGAGGGCTGTATTCTGCATGTCTTGGTTGACACTTCGCATGTGTTCTTTACATCCAGTGTCCAAGGATCGCTTTGTCATTCCGATATATATCTTTTCCGTGTTGTCAGGATATACCAACGGTATAGCGTACACACCTGCCTTTTCTTTTTCACACTGTCTCTCCTTGCAGCTTGATACTATATGTGATAATGGGGTCGGGAGCTTCATTGCTATTAATTTGTTGTATTTACGTAACAAATTCTTTGCTCTTGATTTTAATACCTCACACACAAAAAGCTACAGTTTCCTAGGAACTTGTAACCACGTGAATAATTAAAAAAAGTGAATGAGTTGGTAAAACGATTAATGCTGCATTTTATCAACTGACTAAAAAATCAGTGCACTTGTTGCAGCACGATGAAGACTACGGAAGATTGATTCTTCAGAGTAATGTGTGTGGTGCTATCACGGCAAAAGATGTACAGAGCTGCAACTGTTCATCTATAGAAAAAGGATTAAAGAAAATCCGTGAATGTCAGGATAATGATCAGAAGAACTGTTCTTTTCTGCGCAGTACTAGTTTTAGTATTGATTAGGGAGCAATATATCAAATGTAGGGCAAATTCTTTAGAGGTGGATGGAACTGTGACTTATATACTGTCAAAAGTTGTCTGGAGGAAAAGTATCGTCTAGCTGAAAAGAGAAATCCTATATTTTGCAATGAAATAAATGTTGTCATGCTAAAATAAACTGGAAGGAATATTCAGTCTAGGAACAGATAGAAGCGCGCCTTGTGAAACAGTTATCTGCCATGAAAACAAAGAGAAAGTTTTGATATCTTTTGCTGCTTACAACAAGGGACTAGGTCTTGCAAAAACTAAATTACATAATATTAAGTATATTAAACTACACAATGTACTCCTCACTCCAATGACAAAACGCGTCAACATCGCAGCTGAAGGATGCAGTAACCCTGCAGAGTAATCGTTGACGTGGATTAGCACATTATGAACCAGACGGGCCACAAAATTCAAGGAAAGTTCTACAGTTAGAAGAACTACGAATCAGATTTGCTGTGAAGGAAGTATTTGTTGTATAAAAAAAAGAGGCTAGGTGATAGAACCGATCTCTCTCTCTCTCTCTCTCTCTCTCCCTAAGGTTCTCTAACATCAAGAAAAACTGCAACAAAACATATCTTCAATAATGCTAAGTATCCTAGGCTAGAAAGGAAGCTAGGGAGATAAAGCTGTATTTAAAGACAAAGACCCTCTTTCTGGAGTTCACGTAGAATGTTTCGATGCAAGCCTTTTTAAGTCCCACTACAGCGTTTAACCTTTTTTCCGATGAGGAATTCGAAACCACATCTTCCTACTCCTGAGCGAGATGTTCACCCGGTTAAACTGCGCCGGCAAGTCTTATCACTGAAATTTTGAAACTTTGCTGACTTGATTCATACGTCACCGCAGTATTACTTCATCTATGTCATGTTACCTAGTACGTACACTACAACCGCAGTTTTATCGAACTTTTCCATAGCCATAATATATACACGATTTAAATAGAGTAAAATAGCACCAATTGATCTATTTGAATCAAATCAACAGTTATGTACATGTTCAGGTAAAACAGAAGATCGTAATTATTTGCTTTCTCCATAACTTTGTGCAAAAGATATATTAGCCCAGTGAAGCGCGAGTTTGACGAACAAGATAAGTTGCTTTTTGCCTCTTTAGCTGGAATAGATAAATAGATACAAGGACGAGTAATAACCTATTGGAAAGATTACTTTCGAACACGACAGTTGGAATAGACGACATAAAACAGGTGTTAGTTTTGGTATTCCAGAACAACGGGCGTAAAAAAGGAGAGAGTCGCATCTTTATGGTTTGATACACGTTTATATTCATAGTACCATTTGCACCAAACCAAGCATGCAACATGTCGAAGTATGTTAAGGCAGAAAATCTTCATCTTGGAAATCGTTCTGTGTTTAGATTGAAAGGTGTTCCGCAGAACGCGAGTTGTGTACCATGATTTGTAAAATTAACCGTTTTGATCAAAGAGCAACAGATCCCCAGTTTTACGACCATCAAGGTTAATAGATAAATAGATACATGGATAGATAAACACATGTTTGCGTGTGTGTGTTGTTCATTTTCATTCCATTATCGCATTTATGTACGTACCTACATAAAATTTAGCTTTTCATATTGAATAACTACCTCTGTACAACACTCATTTTGTGTCGAGCTGGGTGTGTGTACAGTGCTGAACACTTTATAATCCCTTTTGTTTCTTCAAAATGTCCTTATGGCATTTTTTACGAAACAGTTTTTCCTGGGCATTAAATATTACAGTATTCAGCAGATTTCGTTTGAGACAGACAGTTTCGTTTTTAATAATTCCACAATCTAAAAAATCGGTACGATAGTACGCACTGTAGGCTTATTAAAAAAAGCTAAATCTTGTTTCTGTTTAATGCGTTTCGTTTAAGTCAAATTCTTTTTAATGCTATTTTTTTAAATCATATCCATTTTTATTGTGATTTATTGAAATTTAATCCCTTCGCAAATAACATTAATGCAGTCGTCCGTGTACTAACTCAATAGAATATAATTTATATGTAATTTATTTTAATTGCCGAAGCTCTTAACTTCTGATCTAGATTTCTATTGGCCCATACTTCTTTCGCGTTTCTCATATTTTCGTACACTTTAGAAGGATACTTTAATTATGCTTTTAAATGATCATGCTCAATTGAATGCTGACTAGCATTTATCATTTGGATTTTTTTGTTTGAGGGTTTAACGACCACTGTGAACAGCTCGATGGGCTATAAGCAATCGCCCATCCCTAATTCAGGACCACTGGTTCGAGAGAAGGAAGAGAACCAGTTCCGTCAGACAACACAACATCCATGCCTCATCGAGATCCTAACCCGGACCCTTCTCTGACGAATCGTCATAAGCCAGCGCTTAGACTACTGCGCCACCTGGGCTACCATTTATCTTCGAATAAATTTTTTAAAAATTAGGCTTTTAAATGATCTTGTCCAATATAAAATTCTTACTTGGGTTCTTTCTTGGTATTACAATTTTCACAAATAGTAGTGTAGATTAATAGATTTCTTTCCGAATTTTTAGGTGTGAAGATAACAGTATAAATTTCCTCACATTCTATTGACACCATCATATGTCATTTACGAACAGCCGTTTCAAAAGTATAGTACGTTTCCTTTGAGTTGACAAAGTAAAACTTGTCACATTTTAGATTAAAAAAAAAATTCTTGCATTAACTTCACCAGTGTTCATGTGCATTGTTTGCTGGATATTGCAAATCGTCTTCTTTTCCTGACAATATTAGCGATTATCCTAAAAACCTGAATTGCTTATACCCCAGCACTGGGAACTAAACAGTCTTTTTCTCATTAATCTGTTATTCATCAGATCACATGCAATAAAAACCTTAAAATATGAGCTTCAAATGAGCATTCAACAAATCTATTCAAAGCCGCTTGCTAATGAATTATTTGTAGACTTAAAGTTATAGTCTAACGTTTCTACTTGATTTCATTTCATGCTAAAGCTCGTGATTATGGAAGAAAAGTTTTTACCAGCAGGGCGAAATCGTAATGCAGTAAAATGCTAATCTAATGTTCCAAAGGGGTGGATAATAAAGAACTTTTGAAGGCGGGCGAACATTAAATCTTATCATTTATGCCAATTTAGTAACGGTTTCCCATCACTTATAAAGTTTTATGAAGTTTAATTTTAATCTGAGTGTAACCTTGTAAATCAAAGTTTTCATTGCTTTATAAATATTAATATCCCATAAAAACGTGCTTCAATATGTAAAAAGAATGAAAAATGTGAAATATTTGCGCCAGTTCATAATATTTTGAAAATTCACATACACATCTCTTTGCGGAAAGGAATAATACATTTCCGTAAGAGTGCTTAAATTGCTACAATGTTTACATCCAATTCGATTATTAATGCTGCAAAAACGTAAATGAAATATTTTCGGCATTTTTCTGTCACAGTTGTAGGTTATTTTTAAATTACGAATACTGGGTATATGTACAATCCACAAATGTTAAACGAGAGAAATTTTAATATTGTTTTTATGGATAGAAAATCGGCACTTCGTGGAATAAAACTTTGAATGAGGAAAAACTTTAAATGCGGGAACATTAAATAAAGAAGGGAAAACTTGTGATGAAGTGACTAGTATTGATTGGTCAAAAATTCATCCTTTTGTAATACCTATACACAAATTTAACTTATTCATAGACTAAGCACTGCATTATTTTTTCATTGTACTGTTTTAAATTGTGCCTTTTAAGTATATAAGTTGCACTAAAAGCTTACCGCTACCGACGAAGTTTCCATTCCGAAGACATCCTGTGTTACTGTTTAAACAAAGTGAATATAAATATATACTGTGCATGTATATATTAGGTGTACAAATAGGTTTTAAAGCGTTTTTCGTGTGACGTATACCGCTAATTTACATATCCGACATTCCCCCGCGTTGTTGTCGTGTGACCTTAACTGGTCCAGAGTATAAAGTGTGACACAGAAGTTTGCTCAACCGTCAAACGCACTTGCACATCGGTAGGTGATCGATGGCAAGCGATACTGCATATATTCGACACAGCATTCGTCACGAATTGCATCACGGAAAAAGTGTTGCAAAAGCACGTGCATCGATCTGTTCTGTTCTGGGGGAGAATATTGTATCGAAGAGCACGTGTGAGTTTTGGTTTAGACGGTTTAAAGCAGGGGACGTTAGCGATCGAGAACATAGCGGCGCCCCGCAGAAGGTTGCACACGAGGAACTGCAAGCATTGCTGTATGAAGATTCGTCTCAAAGGCAAAAAGAACTAGCTGAACAACTGGGGGTAACTCAACAAACCATTTCCAATCGTTTACGCGCAATGGGAAAGATTCAGAAGGAAGAAAAATGGTCGCCACATGACCTGTGCCAGAGGAACAAGGATGAGCGTGTCATGAAGTGTTCGAATCTGTTGAATAAACAACACTGAAATTCTTTCCTCTGGAAAATCGCTACGGGTGATGAAAAGTGGATATAGTACGACAATCTCAAACGCAAAAACACTGGGTAGACCCCGGTGAAGCAACGACTTCGACACCGAAACGCAATATTCACTCCAAGAAAGTTCTGCTGTGCATCTGATGGGATACGAAGGGTGTGCTCTATTATGAACTATTGGAACAGGGTCAAACTGTTACTTCTGATCGGTACAAGCAACAATTGCTGCGATTGAATCAGGAAATCTGTCGGAAACGTCCATTCACAAGCAAAGAATTGTGCCTTATGAAATTACTGCATGACAACACTAGGCGGCATGCCGGAAAATCGGTCAAGGAAACGTTATTGACTCTTGGCTGGGAAGTTTAGGAGCACCCGGCGTATAGTCCCGACATAGCCCCTTCAGACTATCATTTGTTCCGATCGATGCAACATGGTTTGTCTACTGTATGGTTCCGGACATATGACGAAGTGCAAAAATGGGTTGACGACTTCATCGCGTCACACGACGAAGTATTCTTCATGACTGGAATCCGTCAGCTGCCCGCCCAATGGCGGAAGGTGACAGATAATGACGGCGCATATTTTGATTCATAAAGGTATTGTAGTTTTCTCTCAAATTACATGTTGCGTTGTCTTGAAACGCTTTAAAACTTATTTGTACACCTAATATAAATATATATACGTATTTTAAAGCGAATATATATATATCATCATCATCATCATCATTGTCAACCATTATCAATCCACTGCTGGACGAAGGTCTCCCCAAGTTTCCTCCACAACGGTCTGTCTTGTGCCAGTCTCCTCCATGTCACTCCCGCATACTTTCGAATTTCATCCACCCATCTTCCATGTGGTCTTCTTCTGGGTCTTTTCCTGTCCCTTGGGATCCAATCTAAAATTTCGGCTGTCCATCGATGGTCTGTTCTTCTGGCAGTATGTCCAGCCCATTGCCATTTCAGGGATTTAACTCTGATCATGATGTCTTCCACTCTTGTCATTTTTCGGATCCACGTGTTCCTCTTCTTATCTCTCCTGGTTACACCAAGCATGCACCTCTCCATGCTTCTTTGAGTTGTCTGCAGCCTTTGTATGTCTCTTTTAGCTAAGGTCCACGTCTCTGCACCATACGTAAGCACTGGAAGGATGCATTGATCAAACACTTTTCTTTTAAGACATAATGGCATATTGCTCTTGAAAATTATGCTGTTTCTTCCAAAAGCTCTCCAGGCAAGTTTTGTACGCCGATTAATTTCTTCACCAATGTGACCCTCACTTGATATCTGCTGTCCAAGATAAACGTACGTGTCTGTTATCTCCAGCTTTTCTCCATCAATCGATAAATCTTCATTTCTTGTAAAAGCATTGTACATCACTTTTGTCTTCTGAAAGTTCATTTTTAATCCCACTTCTTTACTCTTGTCAGCAAGTTCCTGGATCATACTCTGCAGCTCTGATGGGGTAGTTGCAAAAATGACTATGTCATCAGCAAAACGAAGGTGGGTTAGATAATCTCCATTAATCTTTATCCCTTTGTTTTCCCAGTTCAGTGATTGAAAGACATTTTCCAATGTGGCATTAAAGAGCTTCGGAGATATGGTGTCACCTTGTCTCACTCCTTTTCCAATTTTTATGTGTGTTGTATTTTCAAACAGCCGAATCTTTGCACTTGCATTTTCATAGATGTTATTAATAATATTAATGCATGCATCTTCAATACCGCAGGATTTCAGAGCCATTGCAACTGCTGATGGTTTCACCGAATCAAAGGCTTTTTCATAATCGATAAAAGCCATGCACAATGGAAGTTCATATTCCCTCGCTCTTTCAATTAGTTCTCTCAGAACGTGGATATGATCGATTGTGCTGTAGCCACTCCTGAATCCAGCTTGTTCTCTCGGTTGAGCCATGTCCAGTGTCACCTTAAAGCGGTGTGAAAGAACTTTAGTGAAGATTTTATAAACCACTGATAGGAGGCTGATAGGTCTGTAGTTCCTGAGATCCTCAATGTCACCTTTTTTATGTAGCAAGATCATTGTAGCGTTGTTCCAATCCTCAGGAATTTTCCCTTCATTAAGGCATCGAGTGAAAATTTGGGCGAGTACTGTTTCGATTTCTCCACTTGCTTCTTGTATGATGTCTACAGTAATTCCATCTTCTCCTGGAGCTTTTCCCCGCTTCATGTTCTTGATTGCATGTGCAACTTCTGCTGGAAGGACTGGAAGAACTCTGGTACTGGTACCTTTCATGATGTCTGGAGTACATGTATCATCCCTTTCATATAATTTGGAGTAGAAATCTTTCACTCTTGTCAAAATTTCGCCTCTATTTCTTGTTACAGAACCATCTTCTTTTCTCAGTGCCATAATCTGTTTTTTCCCCTTACTGAGATGTCCCTTTGCTATCTTTAGGCTTTGGTTGTTTTCAATTGCTTTCCTTACTAGTTCACAGTTGAATTTCCTTAAGTCTTCAGTGATACTTTTTCGTACTGTCTTGCATAGCTCTATATATTCCACTTTGGAAGTCACATCTTCTTTAGTTGTCCTCATCACTCTTCTTTTTTGCATCAACATTTTGGTTTTTCCTGATAATTTGTTCACATGCAATTTGTTCTTAGACCCAGCTAATTTTGTTGCTGTTTCCATAAGAGCTTTGGTTACTTTTCTGTTAACTTCAGAAATATCCACTTCTTCCGATGTTAGGCCTTCTAAAGCAGAGAATCTGTTCTTCAGTTCCAATTTGAAGGTATTATGGTGTTTTTTAAGGTTGGTTATGTCAATACATTTTGTTTGTCTTATGAGCTTGCTACGTTCGAGTTTAGTGTTGAGGTGCATCTTACATCTCACCAATCTATGGTCACTGCCTGTGTTGAACTTGTTTAGCACACTGCAGTCTTCTATGACGAATTTTTTGTTACACATAATAAAATCAATTTCACTTGTCGTCCCATTTGGATGTCTCCATGTCCATTTCCTATGTGGCTTTTTCTTGAAAAAGGAGTTCAAGATGAAAAACCCTTCTGCCTCTGCAAACTCTACGAGAGTATTTCCACGCTGGTTTCTGTTGCCGTGACCGAATTTACCTACTGAAGTTTCATTCTGTTGCTGTTGCCCTATTTTTGCATTGAAATCTCCCATAATTATCTTCAAGTGCTGCTTACCTTTATTATTTAGATCACGAATTTCCTCATAAAATTCTTCAATTTCTTCTTCAGCATGACTTGTGGTGGGTGCATAAGTTTGAATAATCTGAGCCTGGTATCTTCTCGAGAGTTGGATAACGAGTCGTGCAGCTCTGTCAGAGGAACTTTCAACTTCTACAACTTTATCCTTCAGTTTCTTGTTTATTATAAATCCAACACCACTAGTTCTGCCAGTATCTGTCCCACGATAGTAGAAGAGATGTCCACTTTTCAGTTCAATGAGATCTTCTCCTTTTCTCCTTACCTCACTTAGCCCGACGATGTCCCACTTGATCCTTTGTAGTTCCTCTTCCAATTCAAGAAGCCTTGAATCAGAAGATAGGGAGCGTCCGTTGTACGTAGCCAAGGTCAGCATCAGATGGCAGCCTAGTCCGGTCCTCCGGGGATTCTTAGCACCCTCTGCCTTCATGTCGCACTGGCCGCTGCCTTGGCCAGGTACATTCCAGCTG
Source organism: Macrothele yani (assembly GCA_039090855.1). NCBI lineage: Eukaryota > Metazoa > Arthropoda > Arachnida > Araneae > Macrothelidae > Macrothele > Macrothele yani. The sequence continues at coordinate 76,126,355 of CM077012.1, forward strand.
CCGGAGACTGAGGGCCAAGATTTAAGTTGTGGAGTCATTTTGGAGGGGTTTGGCCATAACTCACCACGCTGGCCAAGCGGGTTGGTGAGTGTGGGATAGCATTTCCTCTAATCCCGATGGTATAGTTATACCGCTATTGGCGGTCGTCAGAGCCCCTTTAGTGGGAACAGGATGTACCACGAGAAGGCGGGGTTGACATTTGTCAAGGAGAGGCTGTGATGTTACGCATCACCTGACCTTACATCCCATATATATATATATATATATATATATATATATATATATATACATGTGTGTGTGTGTGTGTGTGTGTGTGTATTTCAAAGCGAATATACACTATATTTACAAAAGTCACCGGAAACCCCTTTAAAAGCAAATGAACGGATCCGCTGCATTGTTACGATGAGCGGTACGGCTGCAAACGGTATAAAAACAAGCCTGCAGCTGACCGCGATCATATCACACTGTGGGGTTGAGTGAAAATGTCGCGGCGAGAGAGAATTGACTTTGAGAAAGGAAAGATTGTTGGGTGTTATATTAATGGGTTGCCCATAAGAGAAACCGAGAGGCGTTTAAACATACCCAAGTCAACTGTTTTGGATGTACTGAATAAGTAAAAGACATATGGCGTGCCTGAAGCAGCAAAACGTACCGGCAGACCAAAAAAAATCAGTGATCGAAGACGTCGAAGCCTCAGGAGAGTCGTTACAGCTAATCGACAGAGTACTGCACAAGACCTCAGTGTACAGATGAATAAAAATGCTGGAACCTCGGCATGTACACGTACCATTCGCAGAGAACTTCATTCCATGGGTTGTCTTGGTCGTAGAGCTGCTCATAAGCGTTTCATCTCCACTCGGAATGCTACTTGTCGTTTAAAATGGTGTAAAGAACATTTATCGTGGACCGTTGATCAATGAAAACGGGTCCTATGGACATGAATCCAGATACACGATCCATCAGTCTGATGGCCATGTGTGGGTATGGCGGCAGCCGGGAGAACGCTATTTACCACAGTGTACTGTTACTACGGGCAAGTTTGTAGCTGGCAGTGTACTCGTGTGGGGGTGATTTTCGTGGTATGGTCCCGGTCCATTGGTTATCGTGGACAAACCTGTTAACCAGCACGTCTACCTCGATATTCTGGACAATTATGCCTTGTGGCAATACTATGGAACCGAGCCTTGTTGGTACCAGCAGGATAATGCAGCGAGCCATAAATCAATGACCGTTACGACGTGGTTTGACGATAATTCTACATCATGTGTAGATTGGCCTGGATCTTTATCCCATAGCGCACCTATGGGATGAATTAGAGCGCCGCATAAGAAGTTTGGAACCAAAGCTTACTGTGTACTAAGCAACAGTTAGCGGCAGCATTATGTACTGAATGGAAGCGCATACCTATTGCTGTGTTCCAGAACCTTGTCGAAAGCATGTCTTGAAGGGTCAGTGCATGCATTAAGGCCAAATGTGGACCGGCTCCGTACTATTGTATGTCAATAAATGTTATGTAGTTTTTCTCTTCTAGGTGTCTGGTGACTTTTGTCAATATAGTGTATATATTCAGTACCAAAAAAAACATATGAAGGACAGCAACACTGAAAAACATCGGAAGAAACAGCAAAACCATCCAAAAGGGCGACCCCAAACCCCACACAAAAACAAAAGACACATAAAAAATATGTAGCTATAAAGAAGTTCCATTAGCACACCATAATGATTTTAAAAGCGAACAAAACTAAGTAACTAATTAAAGTGTCAGAATGCCAAACTCAAAGAATAAAAAAGAATAAGTTCATAGGCTTGTTCTCTTCAGGGAAACACCAACCCAAGGTGACCTTTCAAAACAGACAAAAGCTAGAAGTATTCAATGGCCACCTGTGTGTTGCCTAAGTCACTAAACCATGAATCAAACATCGCAAAAACATGACACAAGAACCCAGAATCAAACATGAAGAAACAACTAAGGCTAACACCACCTGCACCAATCCACAAGAGCAAGACAGCTCCAACTCATCACGCTCCGAAGAGCTAAAGACCAAATCACAAGATCAACATTGATCCCAAGCGGTTACAGCTAGGTGTACAGTAATAAAAAGCGAAAAAAGAAGAATTACATGCTTATGGTTAGTAAAGAAATCTTCGGTCACATGCGGTTTACCATGTGATACTTTGAATCAATTTTAAGTAAGTGTCCATATTCCTGGAATAATATAACACAAATTTCATTAGATCACTTAAATCTATAGATGTCAATAGATTTTTGAAGTCGTATGTTTTAATCTGAACTTGCTGTGAAACGGAAAGACCTTGCAGACATTTCAGAATATATCTATTGTTATGAACGTTCCAAGGGGCTCCAATATTTCGTAAATAGTCTTGAGATATCAAGATATTTACATTTGAGAAAAGTGGGAGGAGTATTGTGGAGATGCAAGTACAGCACATATTATTTTACCTCATCCAAATGATATGCATTCGAGGAGATGAGAGAAATATTATTTGCATTGTATGAATTCATAGTAGTAAACACATTCCTGTAGGAGATATTGATTCTAATACTATAACTAAAAAATGACTGCTAAAACTGGAGTAATTTCACATGACCCATATATGATGTTGTGCTTCAGAATACAGGGACATCAGTATATCGGGTCACTTGGAAATATAGTGGTTTATGGCAATAGGTTCTTACTCCTCTACTGCTAGACCTAGGTTCTGATTCTATTCATGTGAATGAATGCTGTGTTCGTCCTGATATGTTCTACAATTTCCCCAGAATCAGTTGTCTTGAGTTTTTATGATGAGTTGTCTTGAGTTTCGGATGCTTTTAGTCATAGATGCTACTGGAGCCGTTAAACTCCATTCTCCTTCCTTGATAAAATGCGGAAGGTACAGCACAGTTAAAAACAAGCTAGTGAAATCATGCAATGCATTGATTATGATACGCTTTCCAACATACCAGAAATCATTACTCAAGTTATTACTCAAGCTATGAGGATGATGGCTGTGGAATAAATCTCGCTCATATGTCCTGACCTTTGACCCCATTTCGATTATATTAAACAGAATTGGTTCAGTATACCTCCGGAACAACATACTAAAGTTTTGTCGCAATAGAAGCATTTTTAGTCAAGTGACTTTTTTTTTATTGAAGGTTTAACGACCACCGTGAGCAACTCAATAGGCTATAAGCAGTCGCCCGTCTCTAATTTAGGGCCACTGGTTCCAGGGCAGGGAGAGAGCCAGTGACGTAAGACAAACACCACATCCATGCCTCACCAGGATTTGAACCCGGACCCTTCACGGACGAATAGTCATAAGCCAGCGCTTAGACAAATGCGCCACGGGGGGGGCTTAGTCAAGTTATGAGGATAATGGCTGTGAAATAAACCTCGCTCTCCTGTGTCCTGACCTTTGACCCCGTTTCGATGATATTCAACAGTACCGGTTCAGTATATCTCTGAAACAAACAACATGACAAAGTTTTGCCGCACTCGAAGCATTTTTGCGTAAGTTATGATGCATAAGGGCGATGGAGTGGATCCCGCTCCTATGTCCTGACCTTTGACTCCATTTCACTCATTTTCAATAGGGTTCGTCTCCAGGTCGTCCCATACCACATACTAAAATTCCATCGATATCGAACCATTTTCACGCGAGTTATCGTGCGGACAGACGGACAAAGCTGGAGCATATACGGTTTTAAAGCGTAAACAACAAGAGCAAAGTGTAATTGAAGAAGATATGGTTGATTCACTTCTTTGACGTAGTTGTTAAAACTGGAAATCAAGTGCAGATAAAGTGCCTTACCTAGTTTACAATAACGTTGATGGACATAAAACATTTGAAATCCTACAATGCACATTAAAATTGGAAAACAAGTTGTCTTTTCGTGAAATCATGAAGTTTTTGCAACAAAAACCCCTTTGGTGAACGAACGGCATGAGAGTGCAGGTATCTTAAATTTTCTAATAGCAACACGAATCTCGGGAGATGAAAAGAAGAGCTCGGTTCGCATTGCAAGGACGGACTATAAAAGCATTGTTTCACGAGAATGTTCAGTAATTATGCATGGGTCTGTCCTTCAGAAAGATATTGTTCTGAATCACGCTATAAAGACCTCTGGAAAAAACTGGAGCCCCAGCTCAAGATGAGGCTGTTTCAACCTACGTCTGCTTTTCTCAGGAGAAAAATATAGTACCTGTATTAGTATTCACTGAAGCTATTGCTGAAATATTCGCTACTGTATCAGCCCCCCATACGTGGGTCCACTCACTCGATACTGAATTTTCAAAGTAAAACAAGTGACTTTTCCCCACCAACATTAGTGTCTAAATACTTTGGTTACTGAGAATGCAGGTTTTTGATATTAAAAACGTAGGGTTATTTTTGCAATGTATACATTCCAAAAAAAAAAAAAAAAGAACAAAAAAGTCGTGCACATATTTATTAATAAAACAGGGTGGTGCGAAAAAAGAATTAAAGAAGTCAAAATTGTGTATTTAGTAACAGATCGCCACACGAAATCAAAAAGTTTCATATTCTAAAAATGTTTTCATCATTCGTTATGAAAATTCCATAAACTTAGATACGATATTGTTTCCTTTTTTGTTACTTTTTGAATATCGTGAAATATTTTTTCTTAAATTACGCAATTTCAGTTATTATTGTTACATTTCGCATTTGATACTAGAATGAAATAATCGACCAATACAGTGACTCGTTTCTGGTAACACATAAGGCAAGCTCAGGCCGGAGACAAAATATACACTAATTTCGTAGGATCTAGTCTGTTGAAAAACGAATTTATATTTTCGAAATTAAATGTTTTTATGCCTTTAACTACGAATACAGACAAAAGGATGAATTTTGAATACAGACAAATTCGAATTTTTCTGCATCATTTTATTATTCCTCCTCTTCCGGAAACCTTTATCACTCCTCAGGAAGACATGCGTGAAATTTGGCAACGGAATTTAAATTTCTGTCAAAACTGGCACTTTTCGAATTTCAATAAATTTCGGGTTCGCTCTTAACCCCAAATTATCTGAATCATTCGCCCTGCATGCTAATCGTCAGTATGGTTGAGTAGACAGTCACTAAACATCAGCCGCAACTAGCACGGTTTGTAATCTCATTGCTAGCCATCCTGCATAAACTTTTTTCTAGGGTCTCAATCTAACGATAGTGTGAAAATAACTATCTGGGTGACACAACTGCAGACGCACCCATTCCTTCCTGAAATATTAAACAGTGGTAAAAGTAGCTGTACCACCCTTTTGATCCATATCAGTGGTGGGAATTTAATCCTACCTTCTGTGCGTAAGAAAAAAATCAAAGCTATTTGAAATCGTTAGTGCGACAGGGGCCAGTTAAGTTTGTTTTACGTCTATAAAACACTAAAATTTCGGCAGTAGTAAAGGAACTGTTGACTAGATTGCGCAGTGGTCTGAAAGTTGGTTCCCGATCGTTCGTCCGCGTTGTGGCTCGGTTCGAATCCCCGTTAGCCAGGGATGTTGTGTTTGTCTTACGGAACTGGCTCTCACTTTCCTATAGAAACAGTAGCCCCACAGTAGAAACTAGCTACTAATTATAGCCCATAGATTTGCTCACGGTGGTCATTAAATCCCCAAGTAAAAAAACTGAAGTAAATGTTTTATAATGTATGTGTTGGTGCCGTTAATTCAGAGGGAAAATTACTTAGAAATCACACACAAATTTTATTTTCTCTGGGTGTCTTGTCATATGAAATCGAAAGGTAGATGGATTATTACAGCACTCTCCCAAATTTCATCAACCCATTTTCAAATGACACTTTTTAGGGGGCGGACTCGTTCCTGATTTTCTGGCATTTTGATGAATTAAGAGTTTTTGCTGAAAGTTGTTGTCCCAGCTGCGAAGCTTATCATTCCCAACAATTTTTACTTCATACGTTTTCCCCAGCAATGATAATGTCCGCAGTTGTAATCTTTAATGTGATCTTGCATTTTTGGTTTCTACTAAATATCTAAGTTTCTTTGAGATGTCTGTTAAACTTCGTTTTTATTTAGCACGTCTTTTGAGCAAAGAACTTTCTTATATTATCGCCATGTTCGTCCGTCTGTGGACACCACATCGCTACGCCAATCAGTACTATTTGAAAACTTCTTTTTGTGTAGGGAATTATAAACTGTGAGAACGATGATTCATGCCTTTTTATCTTCTTTGGACGTACAACTTCGCTGTTATGGAGCGTAAATGGAAGTACTATTCAATTCGAAATATCCTATTGAAACAATTCTTTTTGGCGTCGATATCTTTTCCCATGAAAACCATTTTTCGTGCAGTTTCTTCTTCAAATAATGCGTAGTTTTCCTGCTTGAAGACGTAAATGCATATCTTATTTCCCCCGATATCCTGCTTCTAAAAGGCCTATTTGAAATATTTTTTTAATCGGTTTCATGGTGTGCACACTTCAGCAAAATATGCGCAGCCGCATCTGCCCCTCCAAATACCTAATTGGAAAAATTCTTTCGTAGTTGAATTCCACTCACTATGGAAAACAATTTCAGCATATTTTCTGCTCAAAGTAGTACACAGCTTATCCTGTAGAGGGCATAAACGCATATCTTATTTTCGGATATCAATAATTCGGAAAATACGATTTAAAATATTCTATTTCAGTCAGATAACGTTCGCGTGTGTGTGTGTGTGGAAGGGAGGGGGCAATATCATGAATACAATTCCAATTATTTCATAGTGAATAACGTTGCCACTAGAGTGAGTAGGCGTGCATTTCTGTTTGCAGTGTATTTGCTGTGGTATCTACAAGTCTAAAGACCCGATTGAAAAAATTATGTGTGGTAAAATACCGCTCACCACGGAAAACAATTAATGCACATATTCTGCTCAAAATTATTCTTACTAAAATTCCCGCTAGGGGCGTAAAACCAGATTCTACTTTCCTTGATACCTTTTCCTCTAAGAGCCTGATTACAAAAATTCTTTTTACGTCACATTCACAAGAAGGAATATTTTGCATATAATTTGTTTAAGTTTCATAATGCACAGTTCTGCCGGTAAGGGGCGCAATTATTAATTTCTGAATTTCTGTTTGCAATTATGTCACTGCTTCTGAAGATGACGGAGTCAAGTTCCTAATAATTATTTTCATGTAGCAGCATTCTCTGTATCAATTTATTATTTCAAGTGTAATGTAATGCAAATTCAAAATCACGTGGAAGACACGTGGTGCATTTCTCTTTTACCCCGTATTAGGGAGTGCCAAGTCAGGCATATGCCTAGCAGTATCCGTTGACCTTGACCTGGACGACTGGGTCTGATGTATCGGTGCAAGGTCACCACTCCCAGAGAGAGGCGAACTCCACGGAAACAAGATTCCAGAAGCGCGCGGGAGGGGAGTGGGAGGATAAGGCTATAAAAGGGAGCGACACGTTCGCTCAAGATGCTTCTGGTGTTTCGCCTTCGACGTAGTTGGACGGTGGGTAGTCCGATATATACCAGGACAGGGATCTTTCCTTGACAAACGGCGTGTTCGAGCCGGGAGTGTCGGTTAGACCTCTCGGGGATTTACGTTTGGCTGACGGAATAGTCAGGGTCTTTCGGCGATCAGAGATAGATCGGAATTTGGACGTAAATACTCAAGTTAAACGTAGCGGAGGATCTTCCGGGATATTTCCGAGATAGCAAAGTGTTCGCCATCTGGAAACCTGTTGGCACGTGGAGATAGCTACTCGAACGAAGTTTGTTTCACATCTATTAAATTGTGTTGCGTTTAACAGAGACTGGTTAGTGGAGTCACTCGTTGTCTTAGATATTAAGTAATTGCCGACAACACGTTTCAGTATTTCAGCGATCGAGTTCTACTCGACTGGATTCAAAAGAACCTACGTCGGGCCCGTTTGGAAGATTCGGGGTCAGTATACATTGAGTAATCACTGAACTATGAACACCTACTTAATACTTTGTTGGTTCTCCTTTCGCCCCCAGTACAGCAGTTATCCGACGTGGCATCAATTCAACAAGATGCCGGAAGCAGTTGGGACGTAGGACCAACCAAGCTGTGTATAATGCGGCCTTCAATGCAGGTATGGTGTTCATTGGTGTATCCAGACGTTTGACGCTTGATATTCACAAGTGTCCTATGGGATGGATATCGGGGATCAGTTGATATGCTGGAAGTCTGAAATGTGTTCCTCAAACTACTCTTGCACAACACTGGACATGCAGCTCGGCGCAGCGTCATCTTGGAAGACACCGTCGCCATTCGGGAAAAATTGCAACATTGCTGGGTTTACAGAGTCAGTAAGCAAATCCCGATAGCGGGCACTAGTCGTACGTTCTTCCACATGCACCAGGATTCCAAGTTCGTGCCAGGGAAATATGCCGCACACCATACAACCGTTTACACCGGCTTGCACTGTGAAGACCATGCAGGATGGTTCGAGTGCCTCATGTTTACGTCATATATATACACGCCCATCCACGGAGCCGAGTAAAACAAGTTAGTAAAATCATGCAATGCATTGATTATGATACGCTTTCCAACATACCACAAATCATTACTCAAGTAATGAGAATAATGACTGTAGAATAAATCTCACTCCTATGCCCTGACCTCTGACTCCATTTCGATGATATTCAACAGAACCAGTTAAGTTATAGCTCCGGAACAACATGATAAAGTTTTGTCGCAATCGAAGCGTTTTTACGTAAATTATAACGCATAAGGGCGATGGAATGGGTCCCGCTCTTATGTCCTGACCTTTGACTTCCTTTCGTCCATTTTCAATATAGTTCGTCCCCAGGTTGTCCCCTACCACATACTAAAATGTCATCGAAATCGAACCATTTTTACGTAAGTTATGACGCATAAGGGAAATGAAATGGATTCCGCTCCTATGTCCTGGCCTTTGACTCCATTTCTCCCATTTTCAATGGGATTTGTCCCCTACCACATACTAAAATTTCATCGAAATCAAACCATTTTTACGCGAGTTATCGGACGGACGGACAGGCAGATGAACAAAGCTGGAGTATATACGCTTCTTCAACCTACGGTCGGAAAGCGCATAAAACGAGACTCGTCAGACCAGCACAGTTTTTTCCAGTTATCCGACGTCCAGCTTGCATTATCTTTCCATCAGGTGAGTCTTTTGCACCGATGGATCGTAGTTAAGAGAGGATGTCGTCGAGGTCCTCTGCTGTGATAGCCCATACGTTCGAAGGTGCGATGTATGATCACTGCAGATACTGTACTCAATTGACCTCTATTGTACTGGGTAATTAAATGCTGAACCGCGCTGCGTCTGTTGACCTGTACGGGTCGTCTGAACCAGCGCTTACTTCTCACATCAACCTTTCGCTGTCCTGTTCAGTTTTGCCTCCGAGTCGTAGTTTTAACATTTTCACGCCAGTGATACACTTTAACAACCCACAAGTTCAACCGTTTAAGAAATCGAGGCACCCGTTCTCTGAGCCCCCACAATTTGTCCATTCTCAAAGTCCGATAAATCCTTCCGTTTAACCATCACGCTCCGAATTTTATTACCTACTGCTCCATTAACACATTATACACTGCTGGCCACCCAAAATGCAACACCAAGAAGGAAGCATCCTATTGGCCTGAAATTCTCAGCATGCGTCGCCCGCGAGAGGACATGCAAACGGATTAGCATTGCAGGCCATATACAAATCATGTGCGCCCGGCACGCCACCGAGAAGCACTATAAGAAGGGTGCTTAGAAGGCGGGGTGTAAGAAATGGAAGTGTGTTGTGCTGCCGGACCTGTGCGTGAGAAGCTTCCTGATGCCTCGTCGCAGAATACGGCAGTCATTCCAGCACGTTTCGGAGTTCAACAGAGGACGAATAGTGGCTTATCGCGACAGCGGTTTACCGTACCGAGACATCGGCGCCCGTGTGGCACGACACCCAGCCACAGTGAGGCGAGTATGGATTCGGTGGGTGCAAGAGGGACGGACGGGCTGACATGAGCGATTGCCGCAGCCGCGGCACACCACCGAACGAGAGGACCGGCATGTTGTGCGGCGGGCATTGACGGCTCGCACCGCCACATCACGAACGTTAGCGCAGGAATTAGTGTGTGCTGCGCAACAACCTGTGTCAGCACGTACCGTTCGACGTCGTCTGCAGGAGCAGGGACTTGTCGCACGGCGCCCATTGCTCCGATTACCATTAACGTTACACCACCGGCGAGTGCGGCGGCAGTGGGCCGTTGAACGCAGCACCTGGACTACGGAATGGCACGACATTGTTTTCTCCGACGAATCCCGCTTCTGCCTGCAACACCACGATTTTTGGATCCGCGTGTGGCGGCACCGCGGCGAGAGACTGTATGACGCCTGCAATATGCATCGCCATACCGGTCCGTCGCCTGGCGTTATGGTTTGGGGCGCAATTGGATATGACGCACGCACCGCTCTGGTACGCATCGCTGGTACACTCAACAGCCACCGCTTCATCTCCGACGTTTTGGAGTCTGTAGTCCTCCCTTCCTGCAGGACCTGCCAGCGGCCACGTTTCAACAGGACAATGCGCGCCTTCACGTGGCACGCATCGTGCAACAATTCTTCACGGCCCACCAGGTGTCACTGCTGCCGTGGCCCCCGCCTGTTCTCCCGATATGTCGTCCATCGAGCACGTCTGGTCGCTGATCGGCAACCGATTGGCCCGGCAAGCACAACCCGCGGCTACGACTGATGAACTGTGGCAACGTGTAGAAGCAGCCTGGACCGACATACCCCAAGCACACATCCAAAGCCTCTTTCGTTCGATGCCGCGGCGTGTAGCGGCCGTTATTGCCAACCATGGGCGCCACACGAACTATTAATGTCTGCGTGTTCCACAAGTCGCACGGGGCTGTAAGCTCAATCGTTTCATCTTTGTGCCTGTTGTTATGTGTCCAGTTAATCTGGCTTTGCTATCTCGTGTCCTTCTTGGTGTTGCATTTTGGGTGGCCAGCAGTGTATATGCAACGTGGGTCGACTAATCGTGCCCTCTCGGAAATCACCTGATCATCGAGCCGCTTCCACTTTTGATAGGGGTGGTCATAACCCAGTGATCACTCAGTGTATTTCACAGTTCTGCCGCTGGAAGACGTGAGTATATTTCTGTTTGCAATGGTATCTCCGTTTCTGAATATCCGATTCAAAAATACTTTTGTGATCATTTTATATCGGATTGAAAAATATTTTGTGCTCATTTTCTTCTTCAAATAACGGGAAGTTTTCTGGTTAGGGGAGAGTAAAGCTGTATTACGTTTTCTTCCACGTCGCTGTACCTAATTTTTCGATTTGTAAATATTCTTTTGCTTTGGATATCTTCCGCGATGAGAAATTTTGCATACAATTTGTAACTTTTTACAAAGCACTTTTCCGCTGCTGGTAAGAATAAGTTGCTATTGCTGCTTGCAAATGCTTTACCGATTCTAGAAATCCCATTGAAAAAAATTTATTCATAACTGGTACCATTTTCTATGAAGAACAGCGCGCACATTATGTATTTTAAATAATGCTTAACATTCATTTTTGGTTTTCCCTGAGTTTCTCCGTTTCTGAAAATCCACTTCAAAATGTTGCTTGTCGCCTCAATAGCCAAATGGTTCAAGGCGCGAGCTTCGAGTCCCCGATCAGGTATGAGAGGTATATTTGTTTGTTGTCGCTGGCTTCCTCCCTTCCCTGGAATTAGTGGAACAAGCTATTGCTTGTAGTCCTAAGATTTGCTCCTAGTGGTTGTTTCACCCAAAGTAAAAAAAAAACCTTTCCAAGATGGCTGGTAATACGATAAGTAATTATCATAAAAAAAGAAGAAAGACTTCGAGCTTATGATTGCAGTCGCCTTGACTCATCGTTTTGGCATAAATATGTATAGTGTAATGAATCTAAAATTTTTAGGGTTGAAAATAACAAAGTTGCCTAGAACATCAGATATTTTTAAAGTTTAGCGGACGCAAATTTCTTTTATAACTACTTTTTCAGTACTTCTGTTTCGTCCGCTGGATCTTACGTTCTCGAACTAATGATCAAAAACACTGGAATTAAAATTTTTTTGTTAAAAATACACCTCTCTCCAGTGGTTATATTTTTGGACTCCAGTTAATGTCTAACATTTTCTATAGTCGAATCACCGAAAGCCACGAATAAAGAGTGTACTGTAGTTCTAGATCTTTCCATTATGTGGAGATAGTACGTTTACTCCACTGTTCAATTTCTATCTATTGATATAGAGAGTGAATCAAGAAAAATAATGAACTGAAACTGACAAAGGGAAATCTTTTGTGATATGTTTTTCCCTGCTCTCATTTAATTTCGCCTTTCTGTCTGTTTATTTGCAGGCCAGGTTTCTAAGTTTGCATGTAAATGAAAGATGTCGCAGTATCCTAATAGAGAAACATGGAAGGTCCCAGGAGCAACACTTTCGAGGCTACGATCCTAGGCAAAGTGTACCAAAGTGTCCGAGATGGATTTGAAGTTGAGTACCAAAGCGCACCTTTAAACGATATCGCAGGGTATAGAAATTCACGAAAGACAGATTCTGTTCGAAATCACAATGAACCGAAAATATGGAGGACTACGAATGACATTTCGGACGTGTGTTTGATAAGGTCGTAAAATTCCTAATCAAAAGTAAACGTCGTAATTCAAAAGAAATATGTATATCACGTCCTAGTGTTATGTGTACGCTGAAGGATATTGTAGAATTCTCTTTCTTCAGACAAGTGTCCATTCATTAACCGTGGCGTTTGGTACGCTTTGGCCCTCTGAGGCCTTTGATCCACCTAAACTCGAACTATCAACCAACCAAACAAGTGTAAAAAGAACTTTTAGGCTTCAACACAGTGCTGTGCAAGTTTTCTCGCTAACGTTTACGAGGATTTTGATCTCAATGTGAAAGTCAATGGCTATGTAAATAAATAAAACCACGATTTTCTTGGAACCATCAGGATTACATCCAGAGACATTCTTTAAAATTTTCATCGTGAGCTTCTGTGCCCATGGGCATCTGTTTCATTGAAGGTTATTCTGGCGAATCGACTAATGTAAATGCGGAGGTGTTATGATGATTTAAGTTACTTGGGAGGTCTAAATGTCTCTTGAAGGTTTAATGTTACTTGCTGAAGATTTAAGGTTGGGTTTAAATGGTAGTTTGTAGTAGTTGTAAGACATAAGGTTTAAACGCAAAACTATGAACACGTGAATATGAATGTTGAACAGTCGAAAGTATAGAAAAAAACCACTAACGTTTCAGGAAAAGGAATTAACATGCAGTAACTTACATTTCATTGTCTACGCTTTATTCGTTGTCTTTAAATCATGCCACAACATCAAATGCTTCTACAGTATCAAAATTCACTTCTATCTATTGGGTTAATGCGCCCGAAATGTCCGGCGCGAAAAAGCAGTGGAGAAAGCCACCCACAGGTGTTGCGGGTATTACGTCACAGAGTTACTATAAATAGCTAGCACGTGTGTGAAGAACAAGGTTCAGTCGTGGTTTGTTTGGACGTAACGTGGCTTGCAAAGGAAACGTGCAGATGCTGGATTTGAGAGTCATCTTCCTGTAAGAATTTAAAGCGGGCCTTTCTGTAGGAATTGCCGCTCGAAACATTAACAAAGCGTTTGGGGAGAATACAGCCAACGAACGAACCGTTCGGCGATGGTTTGTGAAGTTTCGAAGCGGAGATACGGACCTGCAAAACGAAGCACGTGGTCACCGAGCTGTTGCTGTTTCTGACGATGTTCTGTCATGCGTGGTTGAAGCGGATCCCCGAAAAACGTGTCGTGGGATAGCGGCAGAGGTAGGTGTCCACCACACGACAGTTGTTCGGCTTCTGGCTGCACTGGGTAAGGTCAGAAAGCTGGACATGTGGCCTGCCGCATGAGTTGACCACTGCCAACAAAACTAGGCGTTTGGAAGTCTGCACGTCGCTGCTTGCCAGAAATAAACAGGAACCTCTACTGCATCGAATTGTCACCTGAGACAAGAAGTGGGCCCTTTATGATAATCGGAAACGATCTGCACAATGGTTCAGCAAAGCACAGCCTGCTGGACAGCATCCTAAGCCACCCCTACACACCAAGAAGGTGATGCTCCTTGTCTGGTGGTCCACAGCCAGGATAATTCATCGGAGTTTCTTGGCAAGAGGCCAGACCGTCACTTCAGAACGTTGTGGTGCTGAATTACATCAGGTGCACCGGAAATATCTGCAGAAACAACCAGTTTTGTACAACAGACATGGTGTTGTTCTGCTCCAGGACAAAGCCCGCCCTCATGTCGCACAACGAACGATGCTGACACAAAATGCCTTGGGCTATGAAGCACTGCCTCATCCTGTCTATTAGACTATCATCTGTCTCCAACAGACTATCATCTGTGTAGTCTCCGACAGACTATCATCTGTTTCATTGCCTCGATCACTTCCTGTCAGGGAAACAGTTCACGACAGACAACGAGGTTCAACGTGCAGTTGATGACTTCTTCGGGTCCCAGCCACAAGACTTTTTTCGTTCCGGGATCATGGCCTTGCCAGACAGATAACAACTATGTGTCGATGCCGAGGGGGATTATTTTGCCTAGGTAAGTTGCCCTACTTCTCCGTTCTCGCCGAATACCACAAGTATTCGGCGAGAACGGAGAAGTAGGGCAACTTACCATCACTGGCAGTGGGTCAGAGGACAATGTTTTCGCACCAACCCAATACAACAAGTCGTTGTCTCAAAAATACACAATATCAAAAGGTTATTTTCACTCCGCTCTCTGATCAACAAATCATTATCACAAACTGCTCTCTTTACAAATCGTTATTTCAAACTACACTACACTTTACAAATCTTTAGTTTGCTCTGCACACTTACTACATTCAGGGATTACGCTATATTGTCCTCTGACCCACTGCCAGTGATGCCAAACTTAGAATGCTCGTCGGGGAAGTAATGTGGCGTTAAGTCAAAAAATCTTAACCTGAAGAAACTAAATTTACATTAGAACACAGAAACTCAAAAGGAAGGTTAAAATAGAGGTACACGACACAGTGTACATTAAAAAATAATTTAAGGGTTTAGAGGGAACTTTGGAACTTTCTGCTTGGTCTATAATCTTGATATGAAGGAACAAGTGCTGAATAAGATAAAGTCACAGCTTACACAGTCTGCAGAAACGTTGAGCTATTGGAAGAAATGTTTCCTGATCATTTGATTTCCAGAAGTACTTTACTTTCCAAAACCTGCACGAAGTCCTGTTCTTTCGTTACATTATTTTGGGAGATTTATGAAAAACGCTTCACGTCTATCCCACCAGTCTTGCAAGATTTTCATGTCAGTGCTACTACAGTTTTGACCTACATAACCAAGAACAGCTCAAAATATGGTCATCCCCATGTCCTGTAATAAAACATAATGGGAGAGAATATTATTGTAAGCGTGTCGTGCAAGTCTTTGACATCTCGTCACGAAAGAACAATTCTCGGTGATCTCTGTTATAGGACTACCCTGTAATATTATTAAATTAAAGATAGTATGTAAAATTACTTACAAAGAGGATTATCTTATTTTCAGAAATCAAATACACTGAGGGATAACTGAATTATGACCACCTACTTAATACTTCGTTGGTCCTCCTTTCCCCTCAGTACAGCAGATATGCGAAGCGGCATCGATTCAGTAAGATCCCGGAAGCAGTTGGGAGGTATGGCCAACCAAGCTGTGTGTATTGTTGCCTTCAATGCAGGTATGGAGGTGATTGGTGTATCCATATACCTGATATGCCGTTCCATAGAGTCCCACAAGTGCTCTACGGGACTGATATCGGGGAGTTCGGAGACTAATTGATACGCTGGAAGTCTGAACTGTGTTTCTGAAACCATTCCTGCATACATAACAATGGACCTGTAACTTAGCGCGTTGTCATCTAGGAAGACACCTTTTCCATTCGGGAGAAGTACAACGTTATTGGGTGTACAGAGTCAACAAACAATTCACGACAGGGGGCGCTAGTCATACTTTATTCCACATGCACTAAGAGTCGTTCCTGCCAGGTAAACATGCTCCACTCCATACAACATGCTCGACTCCATACATGTAAACATGCTCGACTCCATACATGTAAACATGCTCGACTCCATACATGTAAACATGCTCGACTCCATACATGTAAACATGCTCCACTCCATACCACCGGCTTGCACCATGGAGATCATGCAGGATGGATCGAGTGCCTCATGTTGCTTGCGCCAAATACGTACAGCACGATCCACGGAGTGGAAGTAAAAAATGAGTCCAATCATACAGCACACTTTTTTCCAGTCATCCGACGTCCAACTTGCATGATCATTGAACTAGGCGAGTCTTTTGCGCCGATGAACCATGGTTAGGAGAGGATGTCGTCGGGGTCGTCTGCTATTATAGTCCATACGTGCGAGCGTGCAGCATATGCTCATGACAGGTACTGTTCTGGGTTGGCATTTGTTGTAATGGGTAGTAAATGTTGAATAGTGCGGCGTCTTTTGGCCTATACGAGTTGTTAGATTTGGCACTCACCTCTCGCATCTACCTTTCGCTGTCCTGTGCAGTTTTGCCTCCGGGTCACTGTCTGACCATTTTCACGCCAGTCTTGACACACTTTAACTACGGCGGCTCGCGAACTACCCACCACTTCAGACGTTTGGGTAATCGAGGCACCCGCTCAACGAGCTCCCAAAATCTGTCCTTTCTCAAAGTCTGATAAATCCTTCCGTTTCTTTTTTGTTTTGTTTTTATTGGAGGTTTAACGACCACCGTGAGCAACTCAATGGGCTATAAGCAGTCACCCGTCCCTAATTTAGGGTCACTGGTTCTAGGGAAGGGAGAGAGCCAGTGCCGTAAGACAAACACAACATCCATGCCTCAACGGGATTCGAGCCCGAACCCCTTACGGACGAATGATCAGTGGCCATCGCTTAGACCACTGCGCCACCGGGGCGGCCCTTCCGTTTGCCCATGAAGCTACTGCTCCACTCACACTTTAAATGTGCTACGTCGGTCGACTACTCGCAGCTTCTGGGAAATCACGTGGACAACGGCCCATATCCACTTTTGATAGGGTTGGTCAGAATTCAGTGATCACTCGGTGTGTATTTAACACAGCGTTTGTCTAGGCACTGAGGCTGCTTAGTAGGGTTCGATGGCATTTACGTTTACCAGCTTTTTAGCGTTCTTTCTTAGGCAACGTATATACACTTAAAAGACAAAACTTTAGAGATACCTACCTAATACCGTGTTGGTCCTCCTCCAGCGTGAATAACATCCTATACACGCCGAGGCATCAACTCCTCAAGACGCCGGAGGGATTCCGGAGGTAACGCGAGCCACGCCTCTTACAGCATCGCCCACAACTCTGTAGGAGATGTTGGTCCAAGTCCATAAATCTAATATTCCTCTCCTCGGCATCCCAGAGAGCTTCTATAGGGTTTAAATCCGGGGACTTGGGGGCCACTGGATGGTTTCAAACTCAGATGAGTGTTCCCCGAGCCACGCCTGGGTGGTTGCGGCCCGGTGGGCCACAGCATTGTCATTCTGAGACAGAACCATCGGCCGCAGGATGCACGAAGGTCATGAAAGCGTGTAGGTTATCACCCAGCACATGCTGGTAGCGCTCAACGGTTAAGGACCTCTGCAGACACACTAAGAGCCCTAATTTATCCCGTGAGAAAGCTCTCCCGACCTAGCACAACGGGCAATGGTCTCGCGCTGTCGACTCCACACCCACACCCTCCCTTCAGCTCAGTACAGCTGAAACCAGGATTTATTTGACCATTCAGCAGAGGTCCAGTTTTCATGTTCACGCCACCAGGCGAGGGTGTCAACTGTGGCACACGAGTAAAGCGTCGGCTCTCGTAGCCCAGAGCAGACGCACCATGCACACGGTGATGCTGTTTGGGCCTCCGTTACTTAAGCTGGATGTTATTTGCGCCGGCGTTGCGGGGCGGTCGGTCTGTACGAGACTGGATAGTTTACGTCGACTCTGGTCATCAATGGCGTGTAGTCGGCCACGGCTTGGTCTCTGGACGCTTGTACTTCCGTCGATGGTATACTTTCGGTTCACCCTTGATACGGTTGCCCTCGGAAACACCATGGTTATATAGAATGACCCATCTGTCTTGCGCCGACAATCCGTTTACGATCAAAGTCGCTCAGATCACCACGTTTCTTCGATTTCGATACACTGTTAGGAAGCCCTGCTGTACACCTATTCATCGCCTACGTTCGGTTTCGGTCTGTTCCACTTTGCGCGGGTGATGCCCGTGTAAACTGCCCATCACCCCTATCTCCAATGTTTTGTCTACTGAGTCTACAATAACATATTTATTGGTTAAATGAAAATGAGATTCTTAGAAGGTTTATATAAAACGAGCTTTCTGACATACATATACACTATATTGACAAAAGTCACCGGACACCCCTTAAAAAGCAAATGAACGGATCCTCTGCGTTGTTAAGATGCGCGGTACAGCTGCAAACGGTATAAAAACAAGCCTGCAGATGACCGCAGTCATATAGCACTGTGAGGTTGAGTGAAAATCTCGCGGCGGGAGAGAACTGACTTTGAGAAAGGAAAGATTGCTGGGTATTATACATGTATATTTCTATAAGAGAAACCGAGAGGCATTTGAACATACCCAAGTCAACTGTTTTGGGTGTACTGAATAAGTGGAAGACACATGATGTGTCTGAAGCAGCAAAACGTACAGGCAGACCAAAGAAAATCAGTGATAGAGGACGTTGAAGCCTCAGGAGAGCCGTTACAGCTAATCGACGGAGTACTGCACAAGACCTCAGCGTACAGGTGAGTAAAAATTCTGAAACCTTGGTATGTGCACGTACCATTCGCAGAAAACTTCATTCCAGAGGTTACCGTGGTCGTGCGGCTGCTCGTAAGTCTTTCATCTCTACTCGGAATGCTACTTGTCGTTTAGCATGGTGTAAAGAATATTTATCGCGTACCGTAGATCAATGGAAACGGGTCCTATGGACTGATGAATCCAGATACACGACCCATCAGTCTGATGGTCATGTGTGGGTATGGCGGCAGACGGGGGAACGCTGTTTACCACAGTGTAGTGTTCCTACGGCCAAGTTTGGAGCTGGCAGTGTACTCGTGTGGGGGTGTTTTTTTTGTGGTATGTTTACGGCCTATTGGTTATCGTGGACAAACCTGTTCACCAACACGTCGACCACGATATTCTGGACAATTATGCCCTACCAAATCTGTGGCAATACTATGGAACCGACCCTTGTTGGTAGCAGCATGGTAATGCATCGAGCCATAAAGCAAGGACTGTTAGGACGTGGTTTGACGATAATTCCATATTGTGTGTGGACTGGCCAGCACAGATCCCTGATCTTAATCCCATAGAGCATCTATGGGATGAATTAGAGCGCCGCATAAGAAGTTTGGAACCAAGGCCAACTACTAAGCAACAGTTAGCGGCAGCAGTATGCACTGAATGGAAGCGTATACCTATCGCTGTGTTCCAAAACCTTGTCGAAAGCATGTCTCGAAGGGTCACTGCATGCATTAAGGCCAAAGGTGGACCGACACCGTACTAATGTATGTCAATAAATGCTATGTTGTGTTTCTCTTCTAGGTGTCCGGTGACTTTTGTCCATATAGTGTATAACGTGTGGCTTAAATACGTCTTTGCAGCATTTAACTGAAAACAGTAACAATATAATATATTCAGCACTTTGTGTTCATATATGGAAGGTATTATCCCCCCCCAAAATCGATTTCGGGATATATTTCAAGAGCTTTTTCCCGAAATCGATTTTTTTTGTAAAAAATTCGATTTCGGGAAAAAGCTCTTGTACAGTATTTAGCAAATGTTGCTGCGAACTCACCTTATTCTGTTAAGAATTCCACTGTTGGAATCGAAAGAATTAGAATGTTTCAGCCACATTCCAAACCTTTCATTCTTGCCTTCCTGGATGTTGTATGATTGTACCCTAATGTACCTGTGGACGCCACCCATCTCATTATAGAGGCCAAACTTGCTGAGTCCCAAGTCCCTACTTCTGAAATTTCCGCCATTATGAACGCGCTTCGTTTGGTCAAAGAGCGTTCATACTTCAAATTTGATAACCGAATTTATAAGCAAGTGGAGGGATCACCTGTGGGTTGTCCAGTATTAGCAGAAATTCTGCTCCAGCACATTGAGAACAAAGCTCTCAATGAGTTTTCCCTTGCACCCAGTTTGTGCAATTAGGAAAGTCGACCACATCCTTGTGTTTTGGCCTCACACATAGGATGATTTAGTTAAGTACGCCGACCCGCTTTCATTTGTTTCCTCACTATCGGGCTAACGATAGAAACTGAATCTAACTACTCATTACCTTTCTTAGATTTCCAAATTTCTCGTAACCCTGAAACTTGCAACCTGTCTTATTCCGTTTATCGGAAACCTACTGTCAGTAACAGTCTAATTCCATTTAACATTTCCCATCCATTACCACACAAGCTTTGAGCCATTAACTTCCTAATCAGAAAAGCATTTTCACACTCGTCCACAGATCCTCTATTCAAATCTGAGATAGATTTTATATTTGATTTAGCCGCCAAATATGGTTACCCTAGATACATAGTTGATCGAACCTATCGATGAATTCTAAATGACAGATCCATATGTTTGAGTAAAGACCAAAAAACCACAAAACGTTTTGTTGGCACACTAGAACAGTACTCAGGTATAACTAATGTATTATCACGCATTTGCACGAAGTATGATATTCAGTTTGGCATTAAATCAAGGAATCTTTTATCATTTGTTAAAATAGACCGTGACAGAACAGATGATTTGTATAAATGGGGTGTATACAATATCCCCTTGACAGACATATCCAATGGTGAACTTGTTAGTAACTACGTAGGCTCTACAAAACGCTGTATAGGCACCCGAGTGCAGGAGCATAAATATGACATTCGTAACACAACCGCAGCAATACAGCACTCGCCAGAAACGTAGTTTGTGAGAATGCTCAACCAGACTGGATCAACATCAAGTTGCTGCACACCCCTGCGTCAATATACTCCTTACATATCACCGAAAGCCTATATATCGAAGCCCACGGGGACCGCTGTTATAATGACAATTGCCCAGTTGAACTATCCAGAATATGGAAACGTCACATTGCAACTATGTACTTGAACAACATCCATAATTAGCCTTTGAACTTTAACAAATATATACACTCTATATACACTGGCGGAAAGTGAAAAAAGAACACCAAGAAGGAATTGGCGGACGATCATGAAATTTACATATGTTAATGGAGTCGAGTTTACGTACGTGTGATGTTAATTTCGGGACCAACCGGTGAGCGCTTACGCCACCGCACGGCATAATATGCAAATTATCGGCGGTGGTATTTAAAAAGTACGGCGAAATGAATGTAATCAGTCGTCGGCGTACGGACACGTGCGAAGACCCTGAAGTAGCTGCAATGCCTGGACATGGAAGACGTGTACGATTTCAGCAGTTATCGGACTTTGAGCGAGGTCGTCTAGTCGGACTTCGCGAGGCCGGGTGGTCGTATCGCCGTATTGTTGAGCGAATGGGACGGGAAGTATCGGTGGTGGTACGATGATAGCGTAGATGGTCCGAGGAACATTCCCACACGAGAAGACGTGGAACCGGGAGTCACAGACGGACTGATGAGCGGACCGATCGACGCATAAGAAGAGCGGCGTTGTCAAGCAGAACATCCACTGCGACGCAAATCCGAGCTGCCGTTGCACCTGAGGTGACTGTGCGAACAATCCGCAGCCGTCTACTGGATGCAGGACTGCGTGCACGTGTGCCTCTGGCATGTGTACCTCTGACTCCAGCCCACCGTAAGGAACGGCTGCAGTGGTGTCGCCAACGTCTGCACTGGAGAACGCAATGGTGATCTGTCGTGTTCAGCGATGAAAGCAGATTCTGCTTAGGAGCCTCCGATGGCCGTCTGCGTGTTCGCAGACGCACAGGGGAGCGTTTCCACCCTTCTTGCATCCTTCAGCTACAAACAGGGCCTACACCTGGTCTCCTGGTGTGGGGTGCGATCAGCTGTCACTCCCGTACACAACTAGTGTTTGTACCGGGTACGTTAAACAGCACCTCCAACATCAACAACATCATTCAGCCCGTTTTTGTGCCATTTGTAAGGTCGGTCCATCGTGGTGTTTTCCAGCAAGATAACGCAAGTCCACACACGGCACGTGCAACGCAACATGCACTTCAGTGTGTGAGACAACTTTAATGGCCTGGACGTTCACCGGATTTGTCCCCCATTGAGCACGTGTGGGATTTTGTGGGACAACGACTTATCCGGTCTCCACCGCCAGCCACGACCATCCCCGATTTACGCGACCAGGTTGAGGATGCTTGGAACTCAATACCCCAAACTTACATCCAACATCTGTGCGACAGACTCCATGCCAGAATTGCACAGTGTGACGCAGTTCATGGCGGTTCAACCTTGTACTAACCATGTTACATGGAAATGTTATTTTTCAGTTTACCAGCAAATACAGCTGTATTTTGCCATAATGTTTTGATCACGTTATCCTCTGTATTCCGTTATTATGGTGTATAAATTTCGTTGGTATCAGACGTCTCCTTCTTGGTGTTCTTTTTTCACTTTCCGCCAGTGTATTATACACCCGGCTTGATATGTTCTCTCTTAGGTCTAATTTATTTTGTAACTCAAATATGTTGCGATGGCAACAGTGCAATACTCTTGCACAGAAGCTTAACCTTCATACGTCATTATATTCTAATGTATATAATGACGTACCAAAGCAGCTATTACTCTCTTCCATCTGAAGACGGGTGCGACTGTCGCCCCGAAAGTGCTAATGGGTTTTAATTTGTATATATCTGTCATTTTTTTGGCATTAAAATAATCGTGCACAGACGGCGTGCTTCATTGTATGGTGTTGGGATATTTAGCTTTATTTCAGTTATTTCGATGACTCAATAAAATCATTTTTAAAACTAAAATGTGCTGTTTAGGAACTACTGCTTAATGTTTACATTTTGATTTCAAAATCTTAGTTAATACTTTTTACAGTGTCAAAAATAAAATAAAATGTTTGAAATAAACATTGACACTATACTCAGCGAATCATACACAAAGGGAAAATTTTTGCATTCCTTTCTTTCGGAGGAGAAGGTTGAGGGGATGGGGGAGCTAGCGACTACCATGAACATCTAACTTTAAGGGCTATAAGCAGCCTTTTTTGTTGTTTGAGGGTTTAACTACTAACGTGAGAAACTCGATGGGCTGCAAGAACTCACCTGTTCCTTATTTAGGACCACTGGTTTTAGGAAGAGACAGAACCAGTGCCGTCGGTCTAACACAACACCCCTGTCTTCTCTTGGACTCAAACCCAAGCCCTTTTTGGACGAGTGGTCAGAGACCTGCAACTCAAATCTCTCGGACACCAGGGAGGCCTAACGCTTCTGTATAGCACACAAATGTACATTTCATGTCGATTAGCATAAAAAAAAATAAACTCTGTACAGTAGCACTTGAATACTTTCTACTTTATATTCGCAAAAATAAGGAATACAGGAATGTGAATAAAGATATGAAATTTTTAAAATATCATATGAAAAAGATAACATTTTTAAAGAAAACATTCTACGCTTGACAGGTTTAAATATTTGTTCTTGAACTGCTTTAAGACCGCGAATCATTGCCTATTAATTTTGTGCTACATACACGCAACCGAGAGTAATTCAAAAGCGGTTTCACATATTTGAAATCTAACCTGGCATATTTTGAAGTTTGCGTTGTATACTCGTGTAATGAAATGGAATCGTACACGGGTACAGACAGAGTATGATGCTTCTTCTGGAAGGATAAACTGAAGTGTAGAGGAACTTTTGCATGATTTGAGCAAAGAGCCCCAGTTTCAACAAAACTGTATTCGATTTACGAATGGACTTTCGTTGAAACTGGATGCTTTCCGCATCATCGGAAGGAAAAGTGGCAAGCAAGCTGTATCTAATAAAAATATCATGCACAAGTGAAAATGAATCGCATTCGGGGTCCACTCAAATCCACTTATCCTGCCAACAAAGTACATAGTTTATCCCAAGCAACAGTGAACAGAGAGAGATAGTGTGTGTACTGCGAAGGAATTTGTTCCTGGAAATTGATTAAAGCGACTTCTGTTTCATGAAATTAAATTAATTGATGAATGCACTTTCTACTTCATACCGAGAAGAAAAGCAAACACAGTATGCGAATTTGAGAGGAAGAGAATATTTACGCAACTTTGGAACACATACCAGACAGCCCTAAATCCAGGAAGTTTCGTTCTGTCAGTTTCACAAGGATTCTCCTTCTTCCACTGAAGAATCATCATTCGTTCAGGGTATCATGATATGCTCGAAAACTTTCTGATCCTCTGAATTTATTATGATATCCGTAAAAATGGGATCTAGCAGGAACGTGAACCATCGCAATTCCACAAATATGTTCAAAGTTATATGAATTAGGCAGGCAGATCCAGCCGAACGATCAGACCTTTTACTACCTCACACCGATTCGTGAGAAAGTATGAAAGATTTGACTTTCCAATCAGCATTTCCAACTGCCCTCGGTGAACTAACGGTCGGGACAACTGTACTGACTGTGATTGTTCCTCCAGAAATGCTATACAACAAGTGTGGCAAAAGATCGAGTGCAACTGGGACGTAAGCAGCATTACTTGCTGGTAGTCATGATAAAGTACCGCACGCGGGCTTGACAGAATGTTCAACGAAACTTCAGATGCGTATTTTCTATGCTACGCTATCAAGAGTCTTGATGCCCTTTTGGGATTACAGAAAATTGCGGAATTATATGCAAATATTGGCCTCTAAAGGAGCTGCGTGTTATTATTAATACATGTTATTGCTTTCTACGTAACAGAAAAATTTTGTAACAGGGTAACGCTCTAAGATTTTTGCAATTCGTATGATTCGAAAAGATATTTTCTAATCTGACTTGCAAGTAGGAAACATCGTAGTAAAAACTTTTGCGCCACATACCGAAAGCGTTCGGCGCTAAGAACAACTAGAAAATCTTTGACATGCGTAATAAGGACTTCTCCAGTTTGCCTCATATAATCGGAGATATCATGTCAACATACAAACAGAGAAAACTTCAAAACCTGGATCATGCACTTTCTATTTGACACGAAAATACTTTTCAAAATGGGATTTCCACATGAGCGGGTATCATGTACACAGAAGGACAAAGAGACAAAGCGAAAATATTGGGCATGCATTTTTTTATTGGAGGTTTAACGACCACCGTGAGCAACTCAGCGGGCTATAAACAGTCGCCCGTCCGTAATTTAGGGTCACTGGTTCCAGGGAAGGGAGAGAGCCAGTGCCGTAAGACAAACACAACATCCATGCTTCACCGGGATTCAAACCCGGACCCATCTCGGGCGAATGATCTGAAGCCGTCGCTTAGACCAGTGCGCCACCGGGGCGGCAGGCATGCGTCTAATTATTTGGCATAAAAATATTTCCAGTTCGATTTCTTGAAGCGGAGGTACGTTGTTCGAAGACAAGTAAACCGATTATCTGAAGACAAGTAAACCCACAAAGCGATAACGTACGCACACATTTTTATCTGCTAATTTATTAAGATATCAAAAGGCGTACTTAAAAACGTATTGTTAAGATGTTGATCGATAACCGATTTTTGAGCCGCTTACGTAGCTTTCCTACTCAAACAAAATTGATTCAACAGCTCAGTAGTAACCCAGGCCTAAGATCTTTCTGGAATCGAATGGAAAATGAGGATGCTCTATAAACTCTTACAGGTCAAGTAGGAAACGTAAAGATACAATACTTTTTATGCAAGGGCATGAGAAGCTGACTTTCTGTGTATTCCTGAAGTGAGTATACACTGAAGAGCAATTGAATTAGAGAAAGCTGGCGTTATGCAAATGTGACGCTGTGGGCAGCCCTGTAAACGGAAACGACATGACATATGAATCGATCCGACAATATAAGTAGTGATGCGACGGGAATCAGTAAGAGTCGGACGCAGTATGGGTAAGACGAAGGATCTAAGCGCATTTGATCGTGGGAAAATTGTCGGAGCCCGATGAATGGGTAACTCCATCTCGGAAGTCGTGCAGGCACTGGGATTTTCACGAGCCACTGTGTCACGGGTGCACCGTGAATACATCGAATC
Source organism: Macrothele yani (assembly GCA_039090855.1). Lineage (NCBI taxonomy): Eukaryota > Metazoa > Arthropoda > Arachnida > Araneae > Macrothelidae > Macrothele > Macrothele yani. Next base: position 76,152,592 of record CM077012.1, read on the forward strand.
AGGTAAAACCATCCCTGCAAGGGCCTACTGCCGTGGACAACAGCGTGTGGATGAGCGGGGTCATCGTCGGCTAGCTCGCATTGTAACAGCGGATAGACGGGCCACAGTGCAAGAAATCACTCGGCAATTTAACGCTGGTGCACAAAAACGTGTAAGCAGCCACACCATCTAGAACCATCTCCTCGCTATGTGGTACAGAAGCCATCGTCCCACGAGGCTACCGCTGCTGACCGCACATCACAGGGTGCAAAGATTAGCATGGGCGCGAGAACATCGCCATTGGACTCTAGATATGTGGGGAAATGTTGCCTGGACTGATGAGTCGAGATTAACGTTGGTACATGCGGATGGCAGGATACGAGTACGGCGCAAACCACATGAAGCGATGGATCCTTCTTGCCAGCAGGGTACTCTTCAAGCTGGTGGGGGTCGCATTCTCGTCTGGGGACTGTTTACGTGGACGGAAATGTGACCTCTGGTAAGTGTGACATCGTCCATCACAGGTCAACGTTACCGGGATATCTTGGACGACCATTTGCTCCCGTTTGTGGGTCTTCAACATCCCACTGGGGACCTCATCCTGCAACAGACAATGCACCGTGCCATCGCTCCCGAAATGTATCCGAATGGTTGGATGGACACTCCACCGACGTCACCTGGCTTCTTTGGCCAGCTAGGCCACTTGACATCAATCCCATCGATCACATCTGGGATGCCATCGAGAGAGATGTTCGAGGCTCTGACCCCCTCCATCAAATCTTCGTCAACTGTGGGAGCTTGTTCAGGGGTCGTGGATCCGTATGGCTTCCCAATGCTTCCGGTGTCTTGTACAGTCCATGCCGAGACGAATCGCCGCCGTCATCCGGGCGAAAGGTGGCGCTACACGTTACTATACAGGTATCTCTAATTCAATTGATCTTCAGTGTACAGTAGCTGCGCATGAAGGCGTAATAAACAGGAGCAGAAGGCATGGTAACCTTCTCGTATTTTTCCAATCACACACAGACTATGGAAGCAAACAAACAAACAAAAAACAGGTAAGAAAAAGAAGGCCGAGTCATACATAACAACAAGAGTGACACACATGGGTTGCTAAGTGAAACGTAGTTTCCCACATCTTCAATTAGAAGGTACGCACCTCCTGAACATTTATACAACCTACGTCCAATAAGTTGCAGGACTGACCGCTTAACTGACGTAACAGCAGTGGGATAAAAATGTTACGTGCATGCTAGAAAACAGCAGCCCTTGACCAATCAGTGAACAGCTGGAAACCGGTTTATACCGGTATCGACAGGCAGCAGATGGGCATTAAGGGAATCATAGCAAGCGTTCTCGTCCGATTTCATTTTAGATATGTAAGAGCAGAGTAAACATCCGTTTTTGTTGGAAACTTGGTAAATCAGCTACTGAAACTTATAGAATGTTACCGTAAAAGAAGCATATGGTGACATAGAAATATCCCGGAGCAGAGTTTTTGAATGGTATACACAGTTTCGTGACGGGTACGAATCCTTTGATGATGATCAGAGATCTGGGCGCCCCTCCAGTGTGCTAACAGCGGAAAAATCGAAGAGGTGCGGAATCAGTTAAAGAAAGATCGCCGAATTACAGTGAGACTTTTGACTGAGTCGGTGAGCATCAGTAAGTCTATCTGTCATGAGACTCTAAGCGAGGATCTGGAAAAATGAAAACTCAATGCTAGATTGGTACCACGCATTCTGAATGATGACCAAAAGAAGGCGTGTTCATCGATCTGTTCCGATCTGCTGGGCACTGCAGCTGAGGATTATGATTTTTGATCCAGAATTATTGCAGGAGATGAAACATGGTGCCTGCAGTGTTATCCATAAACCAAGTGACAAAGTGCTGAATGGAGAGGTACTCACTCACAGTATCGTGCAGCTATTACATCTATCCAAGCAGCCATTACAAAACAACTTGCGGACATTCTTGGAAAGTGATTTCCAAAACTGTTTTCAGGATCTTTAGGAACGCTGGAAACTGTGTGTTGATTCAAAAGTGGGTATTTTGAAGGTGACCAGTATTAATTGTGAGTACGGCATTTTTTTATATTATTTTTCATTCAGGACGTAGGTTGTATAATCCCACCAAACAGCAAAAGACGAAATCCCCTAGTACACACACATACAGCAACCAAGCTTGTATTAACAATATATAAATATTAATAGGAATCTAGCTATCGCTACTGACACTTTCTAGGTTTAGTAAACAGAAGTAAAGAAACAGGCTTTCAGATATTTGGTATTATGCGGGATGTTACACACCTCGTGGTTGTGGATCGGTCTTCAGGGATCATGCCATAGAATTCTCGATTCTAGATAAGTCTGGGAAAATAGATGACCACGGAAGAGTATAGGTGTTTTAAAAGAAACGACCACATTATACTGGCTAAAAAATGTAGTAGAGTAAGTAATAGCCTCGGTCAAATATCTTTTTCAGGTTAAAAATCCTAAACTGCTGAGTGAATATTTTTTTCGATGAAATACTGAGATTTTAGACGGGCAAATACACTATCTGATTCTGATCAAAAAATGTGGACGCTTGCCTCTCTGTAAACTCGCTGTGATAGGAACGGAATTAATACCGAGACGGTCCACTCTTTGCTGCTATCACAGCTTCCACTGTGCTGTGAAGGCTTTGCATTAGATTTTCGTACATTGCTGCGGGAATTGCCTTTGATTATGCCACAAAAGTATTAGTCAGGTCGGTCACCGATGTCCAGCAGTTGGGCCTGGGTCTCAGCCGAGATTCCAATTTATCCCAAAGGTGTTCCATGAGATTGAGATCAGGGCTCTGTGCAGGCCAATCAAGTTTCTCCACATCCATCTCATAAACCCATTCCTACATGGACCTCACGCTGTGGACGGGGGGCATTGTGCTGTTGGTAAAGAAAAGGGCATTCACCGAACTATTACCATAATGCTGGAAACACAGTTATCGAGAATGTCATTATAGGCTGCAGCGTTAAGATTCTCGAGGACTGAAACTGTCTAGCCCAGCCCAAACCATGAAAAATAGCCACAGATCATGATGCATCCTCCACCAAACTTCCCAGTTGACACATCACAGTCAGGTAGGTAGAGTTCAATTGGCATCCTCCACACCCGCATTCGTCCGTCGGACGATCAGATGGTGAAGCGTGATTCATCACCCCCAGAGAACGCGTTTCTATATCTCTAGAGTCCATTGGCAAGGAGGTGTACACCACTCCAACCAACACTTGGCGTCGATTTTACTGATGTTAGGATTGAGTGCTGCTGCTCGGCCATGGCAACCCGTTTCCTCTCGATGAATCGGTATATGCTAGCATTACTTCCAGAGGTATTTTGAAACTCAGTGGTGAGTGCTGCAACCAAGGAGAAGCGATTTTGTTGCACCACCAGCTTCAGAACTCGGCGGTGCTGCTTTGTTATTTTAAGTAACTTCTCAGGTCGAGGCACTGTTATTGCTCCTAGGCAGGCCCGTATTTAGGATATGTTACGCACCTGCGCAGTCATTTATTTTACGTCCCCCTCTCAAACACCAACATATTACTTCTCACCTACTCACAGCATTAACTAGCAGATATATGGTTGTGAAAACTTATACAAAATGTTCATTAATTTTCAATTTTGTTGAAATATTGAAACCTAATTGAGTAAACCATAAAAACTGAGAAATTTGTAAGTTTATAAAAATGTTCTGCAGAAAAATATTCCTGTTCAACAATTATGATGATATCCATACTGAAGTACGATAAATAAAAAGTCTGAAGAATAGATACACAATGTGTATATTGAAACACCCAAAAATGACCATCGTAGAAATATTTCTCATTAATGGAGCTTACCTCAGTTATAGAAGTGGTTTTCTCCTAGCCTTAGCGTTCGCACAAATGAATTTATTACTTCCTATTACCTCGTCTTATCTTTTTCCTTCTGCCTTTTTACGATGTGCAGCACCGCTTAACCTCGATCGTTCATCCATTTAAATTGTAATTTGTAACGTAAACTATAATTTGTTTACATTTCCCGTTTTAGAAGAAAACACGAGAGCTCTGTGGAAATGTTTAAACTGAGTCTTGAAAAAGAACTCTTTAAATCAAACACCAACAAATAACCTCACTGTGAACAAGTAAACTAGAGACGAGCGATATTTCACTACCTGTGTTTTGATCATGGTTATCGAAAAATCACAGCAGCGTCTGCTATTGAAAACCTTAAGTAACAGTGATCGCCCAGCCAACAGCGTACGTTCCTCACTCTGTCTGCTACCCAGCATGCTCTTCGTGATTTATCACAGCGCAGCGTTAACCATAACCGAGTGAATTCTTCTGTTACTTGCTATCTGCTGTTGTGACTTTGATTCTAGCTACCTGCAGCAGATGGCATCTGCTTGCTCTTCCTGATTTTTCACAGCGTGTTTGTCAATTTTCTTTTTCAATACTACTTTGCCGCCCCTAATTTCGCCGCCCTGTGCAGCTGCACATGTTGCACGTGCTTAAATACGGGCCTGCTTCTAGGTGTTTCCACTTCGCAATAATATCACTTATAGGTAATCGAGGCAGCTGCAGCTAGGCAGAAATTTCCGAAACTGACTTGTTGCTAAGATGACATACTATGATCATGCCACGTTGAAAGTCATTGGGTTCTGTCGTATCACTCATTCTGCTGTTCATGCTTGTCTATCATGATTGCCAGGCAACGTGCCTTTTCTACGGTTCCCAACCGTAGGTTGAAGAAGAGTATATGCTCCAGCTTTGTCCGTCCATCTGTCTGTCCGCACGATAACTCGCGTAAAAATGGTTCGATTTCGATGAAATTTCAGTATGTGGTAGGGGACAACCTGGGAACGAACCCTATTGAAATTCTGCGAAATGGGGTCTAGGTCAGGACACAGTAGCGGGATTCATTTCATCGCCCTTATGCGTTATAACTTACGTAAAAATGCTTCGATTGCGACAAAACTTTATCATGTTGTTCCGGAAGTATACTGAACCGGTTCTGTTGAACATTATCGAAATGGGGTCAAAGGTCAGGGCACAGGAGCGAGATTTATTCCACAGCCATTATCCTGATAACTTGAGTAATGATTTCTGGTATGTTGGAAAGCGTATAAACAAGTTAGTAAATCAATGCATTGCATGATTTTACTAACTAGTTTAAACCGGTATGGGCCATGGATGTGACATATATGGGCAAATCCACTAATCTAAAGCGCTGTCCCATCATATTAATATCGTTATCTGGATTCCCAGGTATCAGAGCAAAACATCTTTAAAGTTTCAGTATTCCAATTACTGTAGACTGCTGTGCCCTAACACTTTAATAATCTAGGCGAAAGACTGTTTTCGGGCCCAAATACCTGGTTTCATTAGCTGTCCGTGGCTGCTTTAAAAATGTACCCATTTCAATTCATCAATTAAGAATTTTCTGCAGAAAGTATCTCTCTTGAAAAAGTGAAGCACGCCAACGTGAGATCACATATCTTATGCAGTAACACAGTGAGTGTAGCGTTATGACGTTATGTATCTTATAATCACAGCGAATGACACAAGGGGAGTCGCAAGATACATACTCGCTATATTCCCAGAAAATAAAAAGAAATCACGACAACAAATCACTGCAGTATTCGGATGCGTACCTTGTGTTATTTTTAAAAATTTTATTTTCCCGAGGAAGCATTCTACAAAATTCCAAATTTTAGGCAGAAGATAGTTTCTCCCAAGCGAAAAATGTTGCAAACCTAAAACTCGATACAGATATATAGCCTTGGAAATGTGAGTGTGATACCTTTTCCAAATGTTAACCCCTGGCCATACATTTTTCGAATTTTTAAGTAAAAAGCACTTCTCAACAAGTTAGTAAAATCATGCAATGCATTAATTATGATACGCTTTCCAACATACCAGAAATCATTACTCAAGTTATGAGGATGATGGCTGTGGAACAAATCTCGCTCCTGTGCCCTGACCTTTGACCCCATTTCGATGATATTCAACCGAGCCGGTTCAGTATACCTCCGGAACAACATGCTAAAGTTTCGTCGCAATAGAAGCATTTTAGTCAAGTTATGAGCATAATGGCCGTGAAATAAATCTCGCTCCTGTGCCCTGACCTTTGATCCCTTTCGATGATATTAAACAGAACAGATTCAGTACATCTCCGGAACAACATGATAAAGTTTTGTCGTAATCGAAGAATTTTTACGTAAGTTATGACGCATAAGGGCGATGGAATGAATGTCCTCCTATGTCCTGACCTTTGACCCCATTTCGCTCATTTTCAATAGGATTCCTTACCAGGTTGTCCCCTACCACATACTAAACTTTAATCGAAATCGATCCATTTTTACGCGAGTTATCGTGCGAACGGAAGGACGGACAGACAGATGTACAAAGCTGGAGCATATACGCTTCTTCAATATACGGTTGGAAAGCGTAGAAAACAGAAATTTACAGACCAAAAACTCAATACACATGCTAACGAAACCTAAGAGTGGGTGGGTATCTTGATGTTAGTGCATTTCGCGTATTAGTTTTTATTAGGTCACATATGATTTTAAAATAGTAGAAACAATACTCGTTGATTTTTTTTTTTGGATATCGTAAATCAATAATTATTAATGCACACTGAATCCACTTGAATAAATAGAAAACTTTCTTTCACTACAGTAAGTAAATTCCTGTGATCCTTCACATTTGACAAGCCTTGGATTCCATTTTTTACGCTTTCCAACCGTAGGTTGAAGAAGCATATATGCTCCAGCCTTGTCCGTTTGTCTGTCTGTCTGTCCGCACGATAACTCGCGTAAAAATGGTTCGATTTCGATGAAATTTTAGTATGTGGTAGGGAAGAACCCGGGGACGAACCCTATTGAAAATGAGCGAAATAGGGTTAATGGTCAGAATATAGGAGCGTTATCCATGTCATCGCCCTTATGCGTCATAACGTACGTAAAAATGCTTCAATTGCGACAAAACTTTATCATGTTGTTCCGGAGGTATACTGAACCAGTTCTGTTGAATATCATCGAAATGGGTTCAAAGGTCAGGGCACAGGAGTGAGATTTATTCCACAGCCATTAACCTCATAACTTGACTAAAAATGCTTCTATTGCGACAAAACTTTATCATGTTGCTCCCGAGGTACACTGAACCAATTCTGTGTAATATAATCGAAATGGGGTCAAAGGTCAGGGCACAGGAGCGAGATTTATTCCACAGCCATTACCCTCATAGCTTGAGTAATAACTTGAGTAACGATTTCTTGTATGTTGGAAAGTGTATCATAATCAATGCATTGCATGATTTTACTAACTTGTTATGACCCCGAAGTTGATAACTACACTGAATAAAAAACGTTTTAGTACAATCGCAGACACCAGAGAAATGTAAAAAATGGCACTAGCGTATAATTACGTTACTGTACAGTTTACCTGGAAAACTGTGTGTTATCTAAAGTGGATAATGTTCGCAATTTTCATCTAAGTCAATAACAATCAGTGTAACAGAAATATTTTCAATCGGATTTTAGAGCTCATACGCAGTCGTAAATAGAAGTATGCACTTGTACCATGTAGTGAGAGAATTGTGCATTATGAAAATCTGGAAAGTATGTGAAAAATATTTCCCGTACTAAAGTATCCGACACAAAATAATTTTTTAAATCATGCTTTTAGAAGCAGAGATAGCAAAGAAAATACATACCCCAGAAGCGAAGCATTGTGACCACCTATCTAGTATTATGTCACACGCGGCCGAGCAGTACGAAGGGAGCAGAGATAGCAAAAAAAAAAAACACATACCAGAAGCAAAACATTGTGACCACCTATCTAGTATTATGTCGCAAGCGGCCGAGCAGTACGAAGAGAGCATCAGCTTCTACACATTCTTCCCGGATGGGTCCGGGTTCTGGATGAAGCATGGGTGTTGTGTTTGTCTGATGACGCTTGCTTCGTTTCTTCCCTAGAAGCAGTAGCCCTAAATTAGGGATCGGCTGCTGCTTATAGCTCATTGAGTTAATCACTATTGTCGGTTCTTTTTTGTTTTTCTTTTGAGGGTTTATAGACCACAGTGAAAAACCCGATGAGGTTTAAGCATTCGTCCGTCACTAAATTAGCACCACTGGCTCCAGGGAATGGACATTAACCAAGCACAACCTTCAGGCCTCATTTGGGACTTGAACTCAAACCCATCTCGGGCTAATAGTTAGAAGCCAACGCCTAGAACTATTCGGCCTCTGGGGCGACTATAGTTGTCGTTAAACCGCACAACTAGTGTTGCGCAGGTTCCCCGTGAGCCCCCACCACCGCTGCCTTAGGACAAGGCATGGATTTCACAAGTCCCCGCAAGGTATCCACTGATATGCGGTACCACATCCGTATAAGGATTTCCCGTAGCTTCTACAGTTTCCATGATAGTGGGTCCATATGCCCCAACTGCCAATCCAAACGGTGCCAATTGGGTTCATGTCGGGTGGCGTGGGCGATCATAGAAAAACATGGAAGTCATTATCGTGTTCTGAACGGCTTTATGACACAGATGTTGTCCTGTTTGATTACCCCATATTGGTCTGGAAACGTTGTCAATATAAACGGACGAAGCTGGACGGCACTGACAGACTAGCATGCAATGACGTTCAGGTGGCCATCTATCGCTATCAGGACACAAAGAGTGTTCAAGGAAAACATCCAGAAGAACATTATATTTCCGCCACCCTAGTGCACTCATGGGGTCACGGCATCTGGCGCCATCTTCTTTTCGTCTTACCCTCCGACATCCATCTACTCGATGCAATAGGAAACGTGATTCCTTGGAGAAGGCAACTTTCTTTCAATCTTTCACGATCTACTGCCAAATTTTTCTGGCAAACTACAGTCCTTGTCGTCGATTACGTGCTGTGGGCATGTGTTCAAACCGTAGGTCCATACGTTGGATGAATCGTTGCACTGTAGCTGTTGATTCACGCTTCTGCGCTCCCTGGTTGCAGACCATGTTCAGCTGTATTACAGTAGCGTGGCTATTGCTCTGGACAATACGGCCGAGTGATCTCTCTTTTTGAGCATCAAGCACCCGTGGTCGTCCAACACCTATCCGCTGGTTAAGTGTTGCGGCTCTTTTCATCCACTCTCGGTACACTTTATGTACGACAGCCTGTGAACATAGTGCCACCCTTTTCTCTGCATCCGATGATCATGCCCATTTTAAAGGGGTCAGCTCTCGTCCTTTAACTATCACAAACACCGTTTCAGCCCCAATTAATGCTGCACGTATCACACGTTGAGCTGCATAAGCCCTTGACCTTCACACGTGCTCATCGTCGCGACGAAAGCGATCTGAACGTCATACAAGGGGGCTCATGATGCTTTACTTCGACTGTGTAATGCACATTTACAGACTCTAAAGAGAAAATTGTGCTTCATTTCGAGTTCAAAATGTTTTTCGCAATGAGTGTTATCTGACCAAAAAATGTTTTTCAATAAGATTGTTAGAAGCAGTTGAAAATGGGAATACGAGTTGTGCCTCATAGTGGTAAAAACTGTGCATTACGAAGGGTAAGAAATATGAGTAAAATGAATATTCCTCACAATGAAAGCTAGGATATACAAAAATGTTTTTTTCATACCGAACTTTTATAAACAAAGATAACGAGAAAAATATAATATCCATTCGCGCTTCCTAGAAAGAAAGCTTTAAACCTTCTAGTGCAAAAAGAATTTTTCGAATCCTACTAACAAGCGCAGACAGGGGGCCCCCAGGTAGACGTACGAGTGGGCATAATGATTCTGTATGCACGTAGTGATTTTTAAAAGATGTGTAAAAGCTAAAGGCCTGGATTTAGAAATGCTGTTCACAGCTTCTTTGAGAACATAAACAGCACCGGTCCCAAAGTATCCATGAAAGCATGCTCGTAAATTAAAAAAAATACGACATTAAAAAAAGACAAGTACATTTTTTCAGACTGCCAATATAGAAATTTTTACCAAAAAACCTAGTCTTCGTTAAATCAGAGGTGTTTATTTTAAATCCTAAAAATTACTTTCTTTAAATGAGAAACCAGCTAAAAAGTTTAAATAAATTGTTTGACATATTTGAATTGCATTTATGCTCAGATTCTATCTATCTATTTTTCCGCTGCCTGGCGAAGCTTCCCGTTGGAAACGAAAGCCTGCAAAATAAATTAAGTATCTACGCCTAATAACGGATCTTTGAGTTCTTGTTTATATTTACTAATTTAGATTAACCAAAGATGAAAGAAAATGGAGAGAAGATATAACTAAAACGATTTGCTTCAATATTTAAATCGAAACACCGTCCATTTAAATCTATACTAGATACAACGACAAATATTCGCTTAAATCTACAGAATTAAAGTTTCTAATTGTCTTTTGGTATTAAATCGTAAAGAGACATTTTCTGTTAGAAATCCAGGGCATAAGTAATTCAAAATACATGCCCTAACTTGATCAAATCCGTTCAAAATTGATCTCCCTATTTAACTGATTTAGAAGAGTATATCAAACAACTGACCTAAAGAATTTATTCTCGTTCTGTGCGCCGCCGTTTCAGAAAACTGAGCAACGGGAAGTGAGATGCAAACACAAAGATACAGGCAAGGGCCTACCAGTTTCCTTTGAAAGCACTTAAATATTACCAAAAAGAAAAACAAATGACTAAAAGGCGTTTCACTGCTAGTTAACATTTTCGGCGTTTACTGCTAGTTAACATTTTCGGCGTTTCACTGCTAGTTAACAGTTTCGTACTGTAAAACGAAAAATGTCTTGTACGAGGTGTGACAATTTAATTCCCGGAATGCACTTGTAAAAAAATGTGTGCATACCTGTGTACTAGTAGCTACTGTCACCTTCGAAGTAATCCCCTTCCGTAGCTATGCATTTAGTTAGACGCTGTTGCCACTACTGAAAACATATCTGGAACCCTGTTTCTGGAAAACTCTTGAGTTGCTTTATCACATTACGCTGGATGTCAGAAATGTCTGAAAATCTTCGTCCTTTCATGAGAGTTCTTGTTTCGGGGGAAGAGCCAGAAATCACAAGGCGCTAGGTCAGGTGAAGAGGGTGAATGATTCAATTTGGTAATTGATTTCTTAGCCAGAAAGTCACGAACACTGAGCGCATCATGGCGTAGGATATTGTCAGGACACAGTTCAGCTCTTTTCCTTCGAACAGAATCTCGTAATTTTGTCAATAACTCTAAATGGAATTGTTAGTTGACCGTTTGTTTGTCCCTGTTCAATGAATTCGTGATGAACTATCTATCCCCTTCTGATCGAAAAAACACACAAGCATGGTCTTGAAGTGTGCGCGTGACGTGTGCTTTTTTCGGCTTTTATGCCACTCCAAGACACTTGACTTTTTTACAGCATCCTCACCATACGGCACTTTCAATATCTCTAACGTTTCGGTAGCATTTTTATTGATCTTCACATAGAATTTAACGGTAATGCTCTGCTCTAAATTTTTACCACTCATTTTCACAACAAAACTCATGCATAGACTTGCATTGCTCTCGTAACTGCTCAATGGCTCTACTGGTCTGCCGTTAACGAATGCACTACTTGAAACATGTCCAGACGCGCATAGGCACGTGATTCTGCCCGCATCTACACAAGGGCGACACTACGTGACCGTTCCGGAAATTAAATCGTCACTCCTCATATATTCACATAGTACATTCGTGCAAGCACTAAACAAAGACTACCTTTTCCCCACAATTTGTATACGGTTCCCGTAGGTTCAAGTTCAAAATAACATGCTTAATTAATCTTTAAAACTGTAGAGATGGTTCTCTACTTTTATACGTTCGACTTTCGTACAACCCACAGTTTCACGCATTATACACCGATGAGCCCTTACATTATGAAAACCTACCTAAAAAGCTGTAGGACCCCCTTTAGCCAGCAAAACAGCGGCCACTCGCCGAGGCATCGATTCAGTGAGGTGACGATAGGTATCCTGGTGTATCTCGTACCATAATGTCAACAGCAGGCCCTCCAGTTCCTGTACATTTCGGGGTGGTGGGGATTTAGCGCGAACTCGCTTTTCCAAGTCGAACCACAAAACTTCGATTGGGTTCATGTCAGGTGAATTTGGAGGCCAAAGTATTAACAGAAAGTAGTCAGCATGTTCCTAGAACCACTCCTTGACGATTCCGGCAGTGTGGCTTGGCGCATTATCGTGTTGGTAATGGCCATCACCAGCATGGAACACAGGTGCCATGAATGGGTGAACTTGATCGGCAACGATGTTCAGATACCTGACAGCCGTCAAGGATTGTGCTATTGGGATAATGGGGCCTAAAGTGTCACAAGAAAACATTGCCCACAGCATAACACCGCCACCGCCGGCCTGTTTCCGGCCAACAGTGCATCCAGGTGCCATAGCCTCCGTTGGTTATCGGCGTATCCGCGCTCGGCCGTCTACGCGATGCACCAGAAATCTTGATTCCCCAGACCAGGCCACTTTCTTCCAATCATCCACGGTCCAATCTCGATTATTCTTGGCCCATCTCATGCGTTGTTGGCGATGACGTGCAGTGAGTATGGGGACCAGGCTGGGTCTTCGGCTACGCAGGCACATGCGAAGAAGGCTACGATAAACTGTGTGCTGCAACATATTGCCCTGATCACCACTGTTGCAGCTGCTGGGGAATTGTCGTATTGTGGCCCTGCGGTCGATGTGAACAATACGCCAAAGTCTCCACTCCCCCTGGCATCAATGAGCAGCGGATGACACACGGCTAGACGACGGCTTGTCGTTTGGCCACCCGTGCACCACCTTTGATACGTACTCACTACAGCGGCATGTGAGCAACCCACAAGCCGCGCCGTTTCCGAGATCGTAGTTCGGAGGCGCCGCGCCATCAGAATTTGTCTTTTATCAAACTCCGATAAATCGGCAGCTTTTCCTATTCTGACTCCGAACACTCTACTAACCAAAAGCCAGTCCTCGGGTTGTATATATACACTGGTCTGGGAACTTCACCTGCGCCACCGTTCGGTCTCCAGGCGCGCCCATTTCTTTAGGCTGGGGGTGGTCATAATGTAATGGCGCATCGGTGTATGTGTGTTATGATTCTAAAACCGCCTTTCGAACGTTATGAATTCTCACCCTTAAGTCGCCTTTCGTACTCTGACGAACAAACATTTCGAGCTATCGTATGATAGGAAAAATATGTATGCGAGTACGTTTGCATCTTTGAAGAGTACAAAACTCAATTAAAAATTCTTAGTAATGCGCTAGTAGGTGCATGTCTCAAAATTAGTTAAAGCATCAAAGAATATTTGCAAATAACTACATTGATCAAAAACACGCATTCCACTCTTCTGCATTTAAAGGTATCATGCAGAACGAGATAAAATGGTAATCTTTTCAATACTAAGAACTACAGTGCACGACGATCTAATGAAGTACAGTATAACAATATTTATAAAAAAGTATCGAATTTAACTGCATTCGCTACTAAGAATCCAGCCCTGGTTCTGCTTGCACATAAAATTCGCGGTACATATTAATCAGATGCTGGACAGTAAGTTGATGTTGCATGTAACTGCATTTTTTGTTGACACATTTACAAATTAATTATTTGCAGTGCTGTTTTTTTCCCTTGGAAACTGGGGCGATAAATCTTGCAGTTTAAATATTAGAACTGCAGAATATTTTATTATGTTTTGGAGTCTTACGCTCATCGTGAGCATTGAACGGGCTATAAGCAGTCGCGTGTCCCTTCTGTAGGGCCACCGGTTCCATGAAAAGGTGATAGGTAATGTCATAGGGGAAAAACACACCATCCATGCCTCACGAGAGATTCGGACCCTGACCTATCTCGAATGAAGGATTGAAAGCCAACTCCTCATACCACTCGGCCACCGGGGGGCGGCTATCAGAATATGAGATTTGTCTACTTATATTAATAGTACGTTCATGCAGAGGTTTGTTGCATCCGAGTTTGTAGTGTCATGTAGAAATATTTAAAATATAGTAAAACAGTGACTTAGGTTTATTCAACGAGAACAGCCGATAGAAATTCGCCTTCAGAGAAAAAAAGCACTTAAGATCCTTCGGGGAAACTATTCCTACACTGTAAAAAAATTGTCTTGAATAGTCAGTGTTTCACCCGGATTAAGACGGTTTACAGATCGTAAGCACGCCATCTGGCGGTCAACCATAAATTTTCGGTAGATAAACTACATGTTCACGTTGTTTAAACTGTTTGAACTGTTACTGTATTTTAACCTTGACAATCTGGCAACGTTCTTCTTAAAGTTGTTATATACCTGTTTTTTCATGTGCAATCAGTCGACTAACAACACCTCTGTGGGCAACACGTTTTTATTTTCCGGTCAGTAGACATATTATTTATTCCCAGCCATTAGACATGTTAATAAAGATTACAGCATTAGGCGTTTTTATTTCCCATAAGACATGTTAATGAACATAACATGTATTATTTATTTGTCATTAGACATGTTAATGAACATTATGGTATGGTACTGTAAAATTACGGGTTATTGACTGGCTACTCAGCTACCGGTGTATCTACCGTAATTTGACCCTGCAATTTTTTACAGCGTAGTTGGCCTAGACCATCCACGAACAAAAGGAAGGACATGGACCCGCGTGATAATTAACCCCCAACAATTAGCACTCCTTACGTCATGGGCGACATCTTCCTTCAAACGGCAGAGAGAAAAGAATGGGAAATGAAAATACACAGTAGTGATAAAGGAGAGCCTTGCTTGGGACTTCGGAGGGTGTAGGAGGATTCTCTCAGGAATGTAGCTACGAAGGAGAAAAGAACGAATTTTTGTGGGAAAAATATAAAGGATGAAAGAAATCGAAAATACCAATCTCCCCGCTAAAACTAGCATATATTATTACTGATCAATATTTTCCTATTTTCCCTCCAATCAGAGGAATAACGATTTTTCGTGCGACCCAAATCACTTATTTTCATCTTCAATTTATTTCTTTATTTATTTGCTTCTCTGCTACAATGACACGGGAACCTGCAAACAGCACTTGCTATTTAGCGTCCACTTCAATGACTAACAATAACCAGGCCAACAGCAGCTTGGGGACAAAGCACAGAAAAAGAAAAGGAAATGGAAAGGTACGTAGTGTTATTGATAAAGATACAGCTTGCTATACACTACTTTATCAAAAGAAGACTAGAGTGCAACTTCCTCTGAAACGTTTCTTAGGAAAATAGATAAGACGCCATCAGCAGGGCCATAGTTACCGGGAAAGCGGATGCCCTCCCAGAATGGTCATTCGAGGGGCGTAAATTCATGCTCTGGGAGATGTAAAAAATAAAAATTGTAACTAAAAAAAGAAAGTTACACCGTTTAGTATTTTCTTTTTAAAGACTTTAGTTATTCTTATACAGTATTACATGTAGTTAACCAAGGTGATATACACTATGAGGTGTGAACATCTCATATCCATGAAGGGAATTCTCCAAAACAGTGAATGGAGGAATAGAAAGCAATATGCTGATATGCCTAACCTCTGTTACCTTTCTTAACATGTTGTTGGGATGAAAAGCTAATTTTCTGCTCAGCGCAGAAAGTTCTCTGAACGTTTAACCTTGAACGGAATTTTTCCAAGCCCTACCCCTAAAGCTTTTCCTATTGTTACGTTCACTATCCGATACTCATTCGATCTACTCTGGTTTGTTTAACGTCCTGAATTTCTGTGGAGTGTTGTGTTGTCGGCGTTTAAATAACGTTTACGCTTTACTTGGTAATTACAACCTGCGGTTCTTGGGTATTTATCTAGTTTTTACAGTTTTAATAAAATTACGTCAAAAACCTAAAGTGAAATTTTTGAACGATCGTGAAACTTTCCTATAACGGCGGTGTGTAAGTAAAAACCACGTATCATTTGAGTGGAACTCGAAGGTGCGTAATTTTGAACTCGAAGGGGCGTACTTTCAAGTATCTCCGTCTCCGATAAGAAAAGCTTGCTACGGTCCTGGCCATCAGCAAGTGTTTCTTCCAGAACATGAAATCAGACATCTACTTAATTTAACAAGTAAGTAAAATCATGCAATGCATTGATTATGATACGCTTTCCAACATACCAGAAATCATTACTCAAGTTACACTGCTGGACAATTGCTAAGGGCGGATCATAAACGGCTATATAGCGCATAAAAAAGTAAGTGTGGTTGGATGCCAAGGGAAATAAAATAATGTCTGAATGCCAGGACATTACAAGAAAGACAATTTATTGTGTTCTGAAATCCAGAAAGCTTTGGAACGTGTTCAAGGGACAAACAGGCCATTTTGTGCAGAATACGTAAACGTGAAAAAAATGCAATTACCGTCCGCAGGCGTTCCGGCGTAAGATGTCAATACGGGATATGGCCACCATGGAGGGCGATGCAAGATTCCACACGTCGTGTCATGCTTTGCACAACATTATCAAGCAGCTGTTGGAGTAATTTATCCCATTCCTCTGTCAGTGCACAGATGAGGGTGTCCTTGTTTATTGGAGGGCATTGGCGACCAGCAAGACTCCTCCCCAAAGCATCCCACACATTTTCAATGGGATTCAGATCTGGAGAACGTGCTGGCCATACGAGGCGTTGAATATCTTCGCTCTCAAGACACTCCTGGACAGCGACTGTTCGATAACATGTTGCGTTGTCGTCCATGAAAATGAATCTATTACCGACAGCACCACGGAACATGCGAACATGAGGTAGCAGAACATCGTTAATGTATCGTTGGCCAGTCATAGTCCCAGTTGGAAGCACATAAAGGGACGTACGGCCATTGATCATGATGCCAGCCCATACCATGACACTACATGTCGGATATCGGTCCTATTCCTGTATGTTTGTTGGACAATATCAAGTACCAGTATCACGCCAGATCAGTTGTCGTAGACAATCAGACGATAGACTGTATCTACTCTCATCTGAGAAGAGGACAGCAGACCAGTCGTTATCAGTCCAATTGCGATGTTGATGGCACCATTGCAAACGGGCGGTACGGTGACGTCTGGACAATGGGATGCACACAACAGGACGCCGGGCGTATATTCCTCCTTCATGCAAACGTCTGGCGACAGTTTTTCTGGAGGTCCACTTGCCAGTAGCAGCCATAAACTGATTTGCTACCTCACTAGCTGTGCTGCGCCGGTGCCTTTTTGTTGATAGCTCTATGTACCGATCTTCTGCAGGTGTCGTACTGCGAACGCGACCTCCCCCGTGACGTTTGCTACACTCTCCATTTGTTTGAAATGATTTCCAAAGCTTTGAAACAACACTGTGGCTGACGTCAAACTCCCTGGCAACATCTGTTATTTTTCGCCCTTCTTCAACCTTGCCAATAATACGGCTACGCGTAAAATCATCTAGGTGATGTCGGGAAGACATACTGAAAATTGCAAGTTCGTCAATTGATTCTTTCCCTTTCAACTTTGCGTTTGAACAACAACGGTCAATACGCGTCAAATCCTTTATATCTCTTATTAGCGCTATGACGTCACGAACAAGTTCGGCAATCCAAAATTTGCATACGCACAACACGTCTTACTGTATCCCGCACTTATGCTAATTTCCACATTTTCCTGCCTTCCAGTTTATGGTTGCTATCGTTGCTACTGTCATCCGTCCTTAGCAATTGTCCGGCAGTGTATGAGGATAATGGCTGTAGAATAAATATCGCTCCTATGCCCTGACCTTTGATCCCATTTCGATGATATTCAACAGAGCCGGTTAAGTATACTTCCGGAACATGATACAGTTTTGTCTCAATCAAAGCATTTGTACGCAAGTTATGACGCATAAGAGCAATGGAATGGATCCCGCTCCTATGTCCTTACCTTTGACCCTATTTCACCCATTTTCAATAGTGTTTGTCCCCAGGTGGTCCCCTACCACATACTAAAATTTCATCGAAATAGAACAACTTTTACGCAAGTTATCATGCGGACAGACAGACAGACGGACAAAGCTGGAGCATATACGCTTCTTCAACCTGCGGTTGGAAAGCATAAAAAAGTAAGATGAAATAACTGGAAATCGGGCAAAAGAAATAACGTTAGATGATTTATTTGTGCTGATTATACACTGCTGGCCGCCCAAAATGCAACACCAAGAAGGACACGAGATAGCAAAGCCAGATTTACTGGACACATAACAACAGATACAAAGATGAAACAATTGAGCTTACAGGCCCGTGCGACTTGCGGGACACGCAGACATCAATTGTTCGTGTGGCCCACATGGCTGGCAATAAAGGCCGCTACACGCCGCGGCGTCCAACGAAAGAGGCTTTGGATGTGTGCTTGGGGTATGTCAGTCCAGGCTGCTTCCACACGTTGCCACAGTTCATCAGGCGTAGCCGCGGGTGGTGCTTGCCGGGCCAATCGTTTGCCGATCAGCGACCAGACGTGTTCGATGGGCGACATATCGGGAGAACAGGCGGGCCACGGCACCAGTGACACCTGGTGGGCCGTGAAGAATTGTTGCACGATGCGTGCCACGTGCGGGCGTGCATTGTCCTGTTGAAACGTGGCCGACGGTAGGTCCTGCAGGTAAGGTAGGACTACAGGCTCCAAAAGTCGGAGATGGTGCGGTGGCTGTTCAGTGTACCGTCGATGCGTACCAGAGGGGTGCGGGTGTCATATCCAATTGCCAGTATGGCGATGCATATTGCAGGCGTCATACAGTCTATCGCCGCGGTGCCGCCACACGCGGATCCGACCATCGTGGTGTTGCTGGCTGAAGCGGTATTCGTTGGAGAAGACAATGTCGTGCCATTCCGTAGTCCAGGTGCGGCGTTCAACGGCCGACTGCCGCCACACTCGCCGGTGGTGTAACGTCAATGGTAATTGGAGCAATGGGCGCGCCGTGCGACAAGTCCCTGCTCCTGCTGACGACCTTGAACGGTACGTGCTGACACAGGTTGTTGCGCAACGCACCCTAATTCCTGCGCATCGTTGGTGATGTGGCGGTGCGAGCCGTCAATGCCCGCCACACAACATGCCGGTCCTCTCGTTCTGTGGTGTGCCGCGGCTGCGGAATTCTCTCACGTCGGTCCGTCCGTCCCTCCTGCACCTACCGAATCCATACTCGCCTCACGTGGCTATATGTCGTCCAACACGGGCGCCGATGTCTCGGTACGATAAACCGCTGTCGCGATAAGCCCCTATTCGTCCTCTGTCGAACTCCGAAACGTGCTGGATTGACTGCCGTATTCTGCGACGAGGCATCAGGAAGCTTCCTACGTACTGGTCCGGCAGCACAACACACTTCCTCTACTTACACCCGCCTTCTATGCACCCTTCTTATAGTGCTTCTCGGTGGCGTGCCGAACACACATGATTTGCATATGCCCTGCAATGCTAATCGTTTTCATGTCCTCTCGCGGGCGACGCATGCTGCGAATTTCAGGCCAATCGGATGCTTCCTTCTTGGTGTTGCATTTTGGGTGGCCAGCAGCGTATTTTGCGACCGAGATGACAGTTTGATGGCGATGAGTACAGATGGAATTTAGAATCTGAATTAGTTTTGATGTTCATTGATATTAGTGAGGCCAAGTCAGTCTTGAAGTTGGCTTGGATGGTTGAGGAAGAGTAAGTTTTGAAGTTGGCTTGGGTGGTTGAGGAAGAGTAAGTTTTGACGTTAGCAAATATTTCTGAAGCCAAATGAGTTTTGATGTTGGTGAGGCCGAGTGAGTTTTGAAGTTGGCTTGGCTGCTATTGATGAGGACAAGTAAATTTTGATATTGGTTGTT
Source organism: Macrothele yani (assembly GCA_039090855.1). Taxonomy (NCBI): domain Eukaryota; kingdom Metazoa; phylum Arthropoda; class Arachnida; order Araneae; family Macrothelidae; genus Macrothele; species Macrothele yani. The sequence goes on from CM077012.1 coordinate 76,172,367, forward strand.
CGGTACTCCTAATCTGGTAACTTTGTCAAGTGGGCGAAAGTTGAACAAAATCATGACGTTTGCTGTTAATTCATCATGTGTTTGTTGACTGGTATGTTTATTGACTGTGAAACAAACATCGAAAAAATATTTTTCTGCATGTTTTTTGGGTTCTTGTGAAGAACGCATTTGGTTCGCCATTGCTGTATACAATGTCGAAAATGTGTCGCATACTAGTCCGTGTGTTACCGGGAACGTGTGAACAATTAACTTCGTTGAATTTAGGTACTGCACTTATTTGTACAGCTATTATGTTTGTCGTTCATAAATAGGGATTTTTATGTACTTTTAAACACTGGAACTGGAATCCCTCCTTATAAAATATAAATATCATATGTTAGTCGTGTACACGTTTTGATTAGCTCATTAAATGCACTCGAAGAACGAGTGCATTTCACTTATGGAATGGCAAATATGCTACGAAATACCACAAAGTAGAAGCAGGGATAAAAGCACTAATACAAAAATATATTTTAAAACATAAACTTCAGCACAAAAGTGATTTGTAAAGATGGCTCGCTTTTTCTGCTGACTAAACGCTAAATTTCACATGATTAACTGTTGAGTTACCATACGACCTCCAAATTATTAATTACAAGGCAAAACTCAACTGCTTAGAGCTTTCTAACACTGAGAAACATGCGAAATCAGCCACATGATATATTTTTATAAATTAATTCTATACAAGAGGCATTCCCTGGCGAAAAATCTTGTCGGCGTAACGGCATCTTCACCGTTCTGTACGGTGAAGATGCCGTTACGCCGACAAGATTTCAGACGTATAAAGCGAGCAGATTCGGATCTACAACTTCGGTATGAGTACACTAAATTGATAAAAGTCACCGGACACCCCTTCAAATGCAAATGGACGGATCCGCTGCTTTGTAAAGATGCGCGATGCAGCTGCAAACGATATAAAAACAAGCCTGAAGCCGACCTCGTATATATCGCACTGTGAGATTGAGTGAAAATATCGCGGGGGAGAGAACTGACTTTGAGAAAGGAAATATTCTTGGGTGTTATATTAATGGGTTGTCCCTAAGAGAACCCGATCGAGAGGCGTTTAAACATACCCAAGTCAACTGTTTTGGATGAACTCAATAAGTGGAAAACACATGGCGTGCCTGAAGCAGCAAAACGTACCGGCATATCAAAGACAATCAGTGATAGAGGGCGTCGAAGCCTCAGGAGAGTCGTTACAGCTAATCGACGGAGTACTGCACAAGACCTCAGTGTGCAGGTGAGTAAAAATGCTGGAACCTCGGTATGTACACGTACCATTCGTAGAGAACATCACTTCATGGGTTACCGTGGTTGTGCGGCTGCTCAGAAGCCTTTCATCTCCACTCGGAATGCTACTCGTCGTTTAGCATGGTGTAAAGAACATTTATCGTGGACAGTAGATCAATGAGAATGGGTCCTATGGACTTATGAATCCAGATACACGATCCATCAGTCTAATGGCGGTGTGTGGGTATGGCAGCAGCCGGGGGAACGCTATTTACCACAGTGTACTGTTCCTACGGTCAAGTTTGGAGCTGGCAGTGTACTCGTGTGAGGGTGTTTTTCGTGGTATGGTCCCGGCCCATTGGTTATCGTGAGCAAACCTGATAGCCAGCCCGTCTACCTCGTTATTCTGGACAATTATGCCCTACCAACTCTGGGGCAATACTACGGAACCGAGCCCTGTTGGTACCAGTAGGATAATGCACCGAGCCATAAAGCAAGGACTGTTACGGCGTGGTTTGACGATAATTCCGTATCGTGTGTGGACTGGCCCAGCAGAGAGCCCTAGTCTTAATCCTATAGAGCACCTATGGATGAATTAAAGCTCCTCATAAGAAGTTTGGAACCAAAGCCTGCTACTAAGCAACAGTTAGCTGCAGCTTTATGTACTGAATGAAAGCGCATACCTATCGCTGTGTTCCAAAACCTTGTCGAAAGCATGTCTCGAAGGGTCGTGCATGCATTGAGGCCAAAGGTGGACCGACACCGTACTAATGTATGTCAATAAATGCTAGGTGTCCAGTGACTTTTGTCAATATAGTGTATATTCTTATTTATTTTTGTCCGGTATTGAACTACCACACTGTCTTTAAAGACTAGAAGTAATGTACTGTTCCAACTTTGGGGTCTCTCATTCCAGAGGGGAAAACCAATTTAGTGAGAAGAAACACAACTCTCATGTCTTACCGCAATTCGAACCTGGACTTGGCCATACGAGGAGATAGAGATCCGCGATCTAGATTGCATGATCAACCGCGACTAATATATTTTTGTAAAAATGAAATAACAGTTTAAAACTTCTTTATAGTACTTCTGCGTATCCTTTTTATTTCATGTAACATGATAAATCAATAATTCGATATCATTCCGGGCACCTTGTTTCATACTTGTTATCACAGCGTTCACACCACTTCTGATTCGCTGAGGAAGGACTGTCACGTTATCATCTAGTGTCTGACATTCAACATCCATGACGTAAATTCACATGAAAAAAAAAAAGACAACTACTGGAATTATATCCGTTAATTAAGGTGGGTATGGGATTTCGGACCCCCATGTCCATACTAGAGTTGAGGAGAAAGTTTCGAACATGTCTTTCAATGGGTGGTACTATGTCGTGCCGAAACGAGAGTCATACTGCAACAAGTCATCCACATAGGAAATTGCGTTCTTTTGCACATTTTTAGGTAACTGTTCGGTTTGGTCATGGACTGTAACGTGAATATTAATGAGTGTATCAGTGAAAACGAAGCGCGCAGTGATCTACAAAGCCCTTCGTATTTGCTCATGGTTGTCGTTGATCTCGAAACATAAAACAGTAATGGCCCGCCAGGTGGCGCGGTGGTCTGACCGCTGGCTTGTGACCATTCGTCCGAGACCGGGGTACTGGTTTGAACCACGATGAGGCATAGATATTGTGTTGGTCTTACAGCACTGGCGCTCTCCCTTCCCTGGAACCAGTGGCCCCTAAATTGGGAGGGACGTAAGCAACTGAATGGGAGAGCCCATTCAGTTGCTTATGGTGGTCGCTAACCCTCCCAAAGTAATGGTACATTATTACCGGAATAGGAAGCGCAAGTATGTTACGCTTAAAACATATTAAATGCACCATATATAGAAGGCATTAAACAAATATCGTTATTTACTAATTAAAACTCTACATTCTATTTTATTTATTCAGAAGTTATCTTCGCGCCATATAAATATTATCAGCAAAATAAGTGCCGACAGCTTTTTACGCACATTAATTCACTCTTCTGATTTATTCTCAATTGATATGTTACAGAAGTTATATCATTTACAAGTCTCAAAAGAGCAGAGCACTTGGAAACGTCACAAATTCGTATGTTGAATGGATAGCCCAATTTTGAGGAAGACACAGCACTGACGCTTGATCCAAAGAAAAAGCGAACCCATTACTCCAATAGAGACTTTGCTATTAACTAATGGTTAGGAAGACCCGGTCGTCGGCATGTTTTTGTATCTAACACAAAACACCATTAACTTAATAGCGTTCTCTCGTAAACGCATTCGCACAATTTCATTCCCACTGAAAAACTAAATGGCTCGCTACCATTGTTTTTCTCCGTCAATGTTTTTCTAAGTACTATTTGCTATTTAGCACTCTGAATAAAGAAATAATACACTTTGTACCAATTTAATGAGAACTTATTAATTACCAATAGCTGAAAAAATATCCGTAATTTTTGTTTGTTTTGAAAATATGATTTCATGTAAATAGGAATCCTTCACTGCATTGTTAGTGTCACAGTGAATAGAACTGTTCTCTGATCAGTTATGACAAACTACGAACATTTATGTTAACGTGATAAAGAAATGGCAGATTTGGGGAATGATTACCCCAGCTTTTATGAAGTTAATTTTAAATGGTGAAAATCATGGAGTTGTATCATTGTTACCCCCGTATGCAATTTTGTATTCGTTTGGCTGCAAGAAATAATTTTCATAAAGAATGAGCTACGTGTTTTGAATGCATTTGGCCTTATTTTTTATAACTCATGCTAATTACTTTTAAAAGGGACAAGAAAATAAGGAGGCAGTCTTAAAAATCCTTTCATAGGACTGAATAAATGGAATGAATTGCATCAAAACTTCGCCATTAGCCATCGTTGCTTTTTTGTTCATCGACTAAAACTTGCTAACGATGAGTTTGGACAACATAACACGCAGTAGTTCAAAAACATTTTTTTACAGGCATTGTTTTTCATGCTCAATCTCTCTGTTAATGAATTTTTCTTATTGGTAGTTGTTAAATGTCCTAAACAGCCTCCTACTGTCTAACTCTGGAAAACACAGAATACAATTAGATTTCTATAACTGAATACAATATTTGTTATATACTAGCATATAGCCCGTCCTAAGACGTTTTCTTTTAAGCTTTAAATAAATATTAATATATAGGGGATGTCCTATTCGACGGTTAATTTGTTTTTAAGCTTTAAATAATATTAATATATTTAGACTGTCCTATTCGACGGTAAGTTTGTGTTTAAGCTTTAAATAATATTAACATATTTAGACTGTCCTATTCGACGGTTAGTTCGAAACTTCATACTGAAGTTTTTTCTACAAAATAATGCGACATCTGGTATTACAAATCGTAACTATCTAAATTATCGACAATGTGCTATTGGGGCGACATCTGTTTTTAGATGGAATTTTGCTCAGTTTGACATCTTAAGATTTCAGTTTTTATTGTAGGTTACAGCGTTCTTGATAGATTGATATTTTGAAAAATGTATAATATAATTAGCACTAAACTCGGAGAATTCGATATAATAAAAAAGTACAAAATAATTGACGCATACAAATTAATATTCGAAATGTGCTAAATTAAATCAATATACAAACTCAACTTGCCGTGATATTAGGAATTCGATTAGAATTTTGTAGATCGGATGAATAGAACTCGATTCATTGATAATCCAATGATTTTAAATTAGCGCACGATCACTTTGACCTCTCCAAGAAATCACGTGATATTATGTAGCACTCAATCCCTTTGACATCTCGAGGGCGTTCCAGACAGAGAGAGATAATCCAATGTTTTTAAATTAACACGCGATCACTTTGAGATGCCAAAGTGATCGCATGCCATTAAATAGGACGCAATCACTTTCCAGAGAGAGAGAGAGAGAGAGAGAGAGAGAGAGAGATCTTAGTGTTTATTATGATTATAATTTAAATCTGTCGAGAAAATGACGTGATTTTGTAGGAAACTGTTTCAGCTCTATTGCAAAAGAAATGTCGCAGTGAAACTTATTTTTACACATATACGCGCCATACTTCTCAAAACGCAATTTAATTTTATTGGCAGTAACGGAACAAAAAAATAATCCATCAAGAATCGAATTATGCCCAAAATACATAAAAACAGATTAAAATTATTATCATTTTCTTTTGCCGTGATAAGGGAGCAATTCTTTGCAAACATAAATCGAGAATTCAACAACCACAGAAAGCAAGCTCAGGTAGCAAACAGCTTCGCAGTTGCTTCTGTTGATCGGCTTAGTCGCATGACTGCGATCAACTAATAGCGAATTTGTGGAAATTCTTCCAAATAATATTGACACTTTATTGTGAACTTCTTTACGCAGTAAAAATATTCTTTCATTTTTTGTTGTTCTGATAAAGTAAACTGTAGTAACACAATGCAAGCAAAATGTCACATATCCGATATTAAGAGGAGCTGGTCTTTGTTTAGCATATGTTGAGTTATTATGTTAACTTTAGGGGTTAAAGATTCAGTATAGTTATAGTTTTCGAAGTGTTTAAAGGACAAACTTTCTTCCTGTTCAATAAGTAGGAACTGTACACCAATTATACTCAAAATAGTATAACTATACTAATAATCCGAAATTTCTTGGCGTAGAATAGAAACAAACCTTTCCAAGCTTTTGCACATCAACCAGATGGCTTTTTCAAGGAAGGTAGACAGCTAACTGCAAACTGGATAATAGAGCGTTTCAACAATTTGAACGCGGTGACTTGACTAGACAATAAATTATTGTAGTCAAGTATTTTTGTCTAGTCAAGTCACCGCGTTCAAATTGTTGAAACGTTCTATTATCCAGTTTGCAGTTAGCTGTCTACCTTCCTTGAAAAAGCCATCTGGTTGATGTGCAAAAGCTTGGAAAGTTTTATTTCTATTCTACGCCAAGAAATTTCGGATTACTAGTATAGTTATACTATTTCTTTCTATTTTTATAGTTAGTGTTTCATTTTTAGTGGGTGGCGGAATACATGTATTTGTATGTATTGTTTTTCATCCAACTGTAATACCAGGGCCATCCAGAAAGTATGTAAGTACCGTTTGAAGATAAAACAAAAAAATATGTATTGAAAACTAATTTTTAATGCGCAATAAATTCTACATACCTTAATCTACTTCTCAACATATTACCCGTGCGCGTTGAGGCATTTGTCATATCGTGGCACAAGTTTCTAGATCCCGCCTGGGTTTTGAGCCACCGTTCAACCGTCGTCCTCAGGTTATCGTCGTCATCGAACCGCTGGTCGGCGAGAAATCACAGTGAAGTGCCAGAAAAACTGGTACAGACGAGCGTATGCAAAATACATAGCAACGTCACCTATGCGCGTACTCGGTTGAGTCCGCCAGTGCGTATATAAAGCGATAGACATCCTTACCAGCTGTCAGAGCTGTTTTTGGCGTAAGAATAACAAGTAATAACGATTTAAGTGGTTTTCAACGCGGTGTCATAGCTGGCGCCCGTGAGATGGGTCATAGTATTTCGGAGGTAGAAACGAAGTTCGGATTTTTACGGACGACCATTGCAAGGTTGTACCATGACTACAAGAATTCCGGCAAAACCTCCAACCTACGATGCCAGTGTGGCCGTAAAAAGACATTGGGTGAACGTGGCCATCGTCGTCTGTCAAGAATCGTTTCACGCGATAGGCGTGCAACACTCTCGCAGGTATCATCGGAATTCAATGCTGGAGCCTCAACAAGCATCAGCGTCCGGACTGTGCAACGTACCCTGTACGATATGGGCTTTGAGAGCCGACGCCCAACTCGAGTCCCTTTGATGGGTGCACGACACAGAGCTATGCGCCTCGCTTGGGCACGGCAACACCACCACTGGACACTTGATGACTGGAAACAAGTAGCCTGGTCTGACGAGTCGCGTTTCCAATTGTATCGGGAAGATGGAAGGATTTGTGTCTGGCGCAAACCCCATGAAGACATGGATCCCGCCTGCCAACAGGGAACTGTACCGGATAGTGGGGGGTCCGTAATGGTATGAGGTGTGTTTAGCTGGACTTCACTGGGACCCAGTCTACAAATGTCTGTGCAACGGTATGTCCGCATCCTTTCTGACGAGGTACACCCGTTGATGCCCTGCATTCATGCTGATGGGTTGGGCCTGTTCCAACAGGACAATGCAAGTATCGGGAGGCCACATTATGGTTAGAGTAGCATTCATCTGAGTTTGGGGTGTTGCCATTCCCACCCAAGTCCCCAGTGATAGAACAGATTTGGGATGCCATGCAACGCGCTATCGAACACAGGAATCCGAAACCTCGGAATACACCTGAATTGTGGAACGCTCTGCAGGAAGTATGGTGTGCATTGCCTACAGCATATTTGCGGAAGCTAGTGGAGTCCATGCCCCGTCGTATTTCTGCAGTCCTGCGCTCCCGTGGGAGACCTACCAAGTATTAGACTGGTGTACCAATTGCTCTGGCACTTCAGTGTCATTTCAAGTGCAGAGCAAATGATAGTCACTGGGCGCCAAGTCGGGGCTGTAGGGAGGGTGAACCAGCTGCTCCCATCCAAATTTGGCGACCAGGTTTTCGTCATATTCGCGGCATGAGGTCTTGCCTTGTCATGGAGAAAAGCAACTACCTTGCTCAGCATGCCGCTCCCTTTGTTTTGAATTGCACAACGCGACTTTCTCAGTGTCTCACAATGTACAGCCGCGTTTACTGTCATGCCTTTAGGCAGAAATTCCACCAACAAAATTCCTTTCGTGTCCCAAAAGACAGTGCACATGACCTTCCTTGTTGACATCGTCTGTTTGAATGTTTTGGCCGTAGGCGAGTCCGTGTGTTTCCATTGTGGTGACTGCTGTTTCGATTCAGGTATGATGTGAGATATCCAAGTTTCAATTCCCTTCACTATACGGCTTAAAAATCATTGCTTTCCTCCTCGTACCGCCCTAGAAATTCCAAAGCAGATCCCATGTGCTTCGTTTTGTGCTCTTCCGTCAACATCTTTGGCACCTATCATTCACACATTTTGCGGTACTGAATGAAGCTTTTCTGTAATGATATCGTGTGGTAATGATTTTGAAACTTCAGAGAAATGTTCCGAAAGATCAGAAATTGTGAAGCGTTGATTCTCTCTAATGTTCTCTTTCAATATCTCCTGCAAATCTTTCGTGACCAGAGAAGGCCTACCACTGCACAATTCGTCATGAACGCTCTGTCATCCTTCACTTTCGCACTATTCCTGCACTCATTGCGTTTTGTCCGTACATTTTGCAAATTTCTCGATGAACCTCATTTTGTCTGGCATTTCTCGCATTTAGAAACCTTATCACAGACTCGACTTTGCAGTCGGAGCCAGAGTTGGAAACGGGTCAAAAATGTCAGACTCTGACCCAACCCGGACCCGTAACTGATCCGGACAAATCTGCTTTGAACTATAAATTATAAACTCAACTTATATATGTATACACTGAGTGGCCACTTTATTATGACCACCCCTTCAGTTCTTCGTTGGGCCACCTTTTGCCTTTAACACTGCGTCGATTCTTTGTGGCATGAACTCCACCAGATGTTGATAGGTCGTTTGTGGCATCTGAGACCATGCTTGATGAATAGCACTTTCCAGGAGTGTGAAATTTCATTGATGTGGATCCAGGTATCTGATGGCTCGTTCAACTTCATCCCACAAATTCTCAAAAGGGGTTGAGATCTGGAGATTGTGGGGGCCACCTAAGCAAAGTAAACTCACCGGCATGTTCCTGAAACCAGTCCTGTACAATACGAGCACTATGGCAGGGCGCATTATCTTTTTGAAAGTAGCCATCGCCATTGGGATAAACCATCCACATGACAGGATGCACTTGGTCCGAAACGATGTTTAGATATGATGTGCCAGTCAGACGTTGATCAACACGAATTAAAGGGCCCAAAGCATGTCAGGAAAACATTCCCCAAACCATAACGTTGTCTCCACCAGCTTGAAGGGTTGTAGCAGTGCATTTGGGGTCCATGCTTTCGTGCTGTTTCCGCCACATTCTCACTCGGGCATCGGCATGGTGCAACTGAAAACGTGATTCATCGGACCACATAATTTGTTTCCAATTATCGACTGTCCAATCCTTGTTCTCCTGTGCGAACTGGAGACGTTTTCTCTTGTTAACTGCAGACAGCAAAGGTGTTCGAACAGGCCTTCGGTTGGCTACCATATCCCATCCGATTCAGTGTACGGTGAACAGTCCGTGCAGAGATCATTTGAGGGGATCCTTGATTAAGATGCTCTGTAATTTGATGCACTGTTACTCTTCTGCTGTCTGTTACCAGTCTGGACACTCTCCATTCCGCCCGAGCAGTCACTAGTCGATGACGACCACACGTTGAACGTACATACCCACTTTTTTGGCTGACAGTCTAGCCTTTAAACACTTTAACTGCAGCTGCTCTAGAACATTTCACGAATGCGGCGGTTTCGGTGATACTTGCTCCATGACTCCGAGCTCCTACAATCATCCCACGTTGTAAGTCAGTCAAATCACATTTTTTACCCATCTCGTCACCCAAAAATTACTTCTACTACTGTCACAAGCACTAAGCTTTCCCTTTTTACACTAGCCTCGCCCTCTGGCGGCAACAGCGTGCAGCCATAGCTTATTTGCCTAAAACTGTCAGGTGGTCATAATAAAGTGGCTACTCAGTGTATATATATCATACATTAATATTATTCATAACATCTATGAAAATGCAAGTGCAAAGATTCGGCTATTTGAGAATACAGCAACCATAAAGATTGGAAAGGGAGTGAGACAAGGTGACACTATATCTCCCAAACTCTTTAATGCCACATTGGAAAATGTCTTTCAATCACTGAACTGGGAAAACAAAGGGATAAAGATTAATGGAGATTATCTAATTCATCTTTGTTTTGCTGATGACGTAGTCATTTTTGCAACTACCCCATCAGAGCTGCAGAGTATGATCCAGGAACTTGCTGACAAGAGTAATGAAGTGGGATTAGAAATGAACTTTCAGAAGACAAAAGTGATGTACAATGCTTTTACAAGGAATGAAGATTTATCGATTGATGGGGAAAAGCTGGAGATAACAGATAGATACGTTTATCTTGGACGCAATATCAAGTAAGGGTCACATTGATGAAGAAATTAATCGGCGTATAAAACTTGCCTGGAGAGCTTTTGGAAGAAACAGTATAATTTTCAAGAGCAATATGCCATTATGTCTTAAAAGAAAAGTGTTTGATCAATGTATCCTTCCAGTTCTTACATATGGCGCAGAGACATGGACCTTAACTAAAATATACATACAAAGGCTGCAGACAAGTCAAAGAAGCATGGACAGATGCATGCTTGGTGTAACCAGGAGAGATAAGAAGAGGAACTCGTAGATCAGAAAAATGACAAGAGTGAAAAACTTCATGACCAGAGTAAAATCTCTGAAATGGCAATGGGCTGGACATATTGCCAGAAGGACAGACCACCGATGGACAGCTGAAATTTCAGACTGGATTCCAAGGGACAAGAAAATACCCAGAAGAAGACCACATGGGAGATGGGCGGATGAAATTAGAAAGCATGCGAGAGTAATATGGAAGAGACTGGCAGAAGACAGACCGTTGTGGAAGAAACTTGGGGAGTCCTTCTTCCAGCAGTGGATTGATAATGGTTGACAATGATGATGATGACATATAAACGTAATATATATATTCATCCCAATAACTGAAATCCTTTTTTAATAATAAAATTTGGTCACTTGATAAATTTTAATGCCAGTTTTAGTGCCACTATTTTGCGTAATCCAGAAGTAGTGGCTGACTATGACCGTGACCATGGAGTATATTACAAATGGGAATAATTATTTACGATTACACAAATGTCTTTTTTTAATGTATTTAGATTGTTCACTCTTTCCACGCTTTGATGGAGGTGCGCATACTTTTATATGGTCCGCTAGATTTTTGGTTCCATAATCTTTTATTACACCGTCGACATCTTTCTTTGTAATTATACACTTTCCACATTTTGAACAACAAGCAAGACCAAACAACACAGAATTATTCACCGGTTCCTTAATGAGACGAAACAATTTCCAGCATTCACTCCTCCCCTTGTGGTTTTCAACAAGCACGTATTTGTTGGCCTCTACGCCTTTCTCAACCTCCTTAATATTAAATCCATCCATATTAACAAATAAGGAGTTAATTTCGACATGACATGTCATAGGAACGGGATGTTAGCATATCAGTCGTAAACATCTGAATGCTCAATGTAAAAAATGCGATGTGAAAAGTAACTCTTGGTCATACAGTGAACTCGCACGGAGAGAGTGAATCAGCTAAGAAGCAGGCGAATGGCGTTTGCTTGTACCTTGCCCTGGACAATCGCACTGTAAAAGAACACAAAGGAAGTATCTTTTTACATCGATATAGTGTCGGTGGGTCTGATGTCGGTCGGTGGAAATCTTCGTTGCTTTAAGAAAGAGACGACAATATTTTTGCATGGCAAGTCATTATTCACTCCGTGGGAACCAGTATCGAATACAGAATTCCACAACGCACATTTTTCTTTGGAATATATTTTCTCTTTTCAAAAATAAAACGGGAATAAAACCTGCTCAAAATCGCGTCAGGAACAGCTTGACCCAATCCGTTGGACCCGCAAGAAATTGCCGACCCGTTGACCCGTGACCCGTTTCTACCTCTGGTCGCAAGGCCGTTCTGTTAACTTAAACACTTTTAACGCACTGCACAAACCTTTGACATAAGCACAGCCTCACAAAATGGCGTCAGGGCGTGGCTAATGGTGAGGCAATACAACTGCGCATGTGCCACGCGAAACCGAATTCTTGCTCGGGTGTGATGCGCGAACGGTACTTACTTTCTGGATGGCCCTGGTATAGAATTTATACGATTCGTTAAGTACACTGGCGTGCAAAAATTAAGGACGAGACGGTTTTTCGAATGTAACGTCGTGCAGAAGTGCTCAACATCGACTCAAATCATACCATAAGATCCCCAAGATGTAAGAATATGGGACAAGTGAGCAAAACCGTCCAAACAAGGAATCCAAAGGATACAAAGGCACTTTATTGAAAAGGTAGCTTCGAGCACAACTGGACAGAAGACAGAAACGTCCATGTGACAGGCGGCTGCCAAGAAAAATCCAGTCTTTAGTAGGGGATATGATCACCCCTGACTGCGTTGCAGGATTTACAACGTCTTTAAATGCTGAGGACGAGGTTGTCAAGGAGCTGTTGAGGCATTACGGCCCATTCCTCTGGTAGCGCCAATCGCAGCTGCGGAATCGTTGCTGGCGGCTGCTGACGTGCTGCCAAGCGTCTCCCGAGAAGGTCCCACACGTGTTCGATTGGATTTAGGTCCGCGGACCTTGCGGGCTAATTCATGCGTTGAATATCTTCACTGTCCAACAGCTCTGCTACAGTCACTGTACGATGAGGTGTAGCGTTGTCATCCATGAAGAGGAACTCAGGACCTACAGCACCTCTAAACAGACGCACGTGAGGCAAGAGAACCTTGGTACAATAGCGAACACCAGTGACTGAACCTCTCTGGAAGCTGTGGAGGTCAGTACGGCTACCAAGCATGATACCGCCCCAAACGAGAACTCCGCCACCTCCAAACCGATCCCTTCCGATGATGTTGGAGGTGTGGTTGCGTGTTCCCTGCTCTCTCCAGATGTGTATATGTCCAGAATCGCTCGTCAGACTAAATCGGCTCTCATCCATAAAGAGAACTCCACCCCATTGCTGATGTGTCCAGTTCTTGTGTTCCTGGCACCACAGAAAACATCCGTCTCCGATGAGTAGGCGTTAATGGCACACACCATACTGGTCGTCGTGCAAATAGACCAACTTTGTGCAGCCTCCTGGTTACGGTAAAACGCGATAACGGACTTCCAGTTGTCTGTTGCATGTGCGTTGTCATTTCTCCCGCTGTTCACCGTCTGTCTCTTCTCGCCTGTAGGACATTATACCGGTCCTCCGCCGCCGTGGTTGCTCGTGGACGACCACTGCTAAACTCTCGGACAGCTGTTCTTGTCGTTTGAAATGCTATCCAAGCTCGTGAAACGATGCTGTGATCGATCCTGAACTCCTCGGCCACACTAGTCACACTTCGACCTTCTTCCAACTTCCCAATGACGCGACCTCGGGTAAAGTCATCCAGATGTCGTCTACTGGATTGCTTGTTGGACATATCACATAGTGGCAGCAACTCGACGTCGTTCAAACCGATGTACACCGTGCAATAGCTTTCACCGAATTGCTGAGCGTACACCGCCCGTGTGCTTTATACTCTTCCGACACCCCCCCCTACGTCATGCTGCATATATGCGCATTCCCCACCGTACCGGACCCTAGTCTATCTCCTGAGTGGTCTTTAAGTCCGTTCTGCCTGCTCGCTCCGCTGTTATGCTAATTTCTCCTCTTCGTCCTGAATTTTTGCACACCAGTGTATAACTTAAACGGTAAACCAAGATATCACGCTTTTTTCCATTGCCCAGAAATACTGTAATAGATCCTAAAAAAGTACGTAAATGCAACCACCACTTTCCCTCGACTAGCATATACATCATCATTCTTTTAGATCTTAATGCAATATACTTTCCTATTTAGCTTTTTTTTTTAGTTTTGGTGTTTAACGACCACCGTGAGAAACTCGATGAGCAATAAGTAGCCACCCGTCCCTAATTTAGGGTCACTAGCTCCATGGAAGGGAGAGAGACAATGTCATAAGACAAAACAACATCCATGTCACACCGGAATTCAAACCAGGACCCGTGACAGGCGAATTGTCAGAAGCCAGAGCTTAGACCACTGAGCCTCCGGACCGGCACCTTACTGAAACTTAGTTATACTGTTAAAAATGCGTCAAAACCATAATAAGTACTTGTCATCTGTTGTTTGCAACACACTTGTTTTGTAGATAAAAAAGAAGTTATGTTACGCACAATTGCCCGGAAATTTCCCAGTATTTCATTGTTGTCAGATGTAACACTGATTAAACAATTTTGCATTCTTACCACGGAAAGCGTTCTTTCAGTGCATGAACATTTTTAAGTTAAATGGAACCATAATTGAAACAAGAAGAACGTCTGCTTGATTGATGTAAATCATTTTTATCGAGTTTCACACTCAAAGAATTGGAAATCTCAGAAATTCATTCTTAAACAAACTGACTGATGCACCTCAAAGAGAGTGTCCCATCTTTATGAAACTGAGCGCGCTCATTGTGGAGGAAGAGATAAAGAAGTGATTACAATAACACAGCAATAGGATTCTTTATTTCAGAAGAGTCGTAGCATAATTGGTTCAGGTTAAAGGTGGCTCGCAAAGCCACCTTTGGCTGCGATGTACTGAGATGCGCTGTGGCATGGAGTCAAACAAAACTCGGATGACCTGTGACAAATTGCAAAGAGTCCTGTAGTTGCTGCACAAGGTACCGATATTTCGCGTTGGTCGCAGCTGATGCCCCAGGATACCGCAGTTATATACGACAAGAGAAATATCCGGGGATCTGACTGGCCAAGGAAGGGCTTCAATACTACAGAGGCTATCCCGGGAGAAGCGAACCGTGTGTGGCAGGGATCATCCTGCTGGTAAATGTCCTTTGCAAAAGTGAGAGGAAAGGCAAGGCGACGGTCGCAGGATCTCTTGAAGGTATTGCTGCACTGTCAACGTCCTTGTTACCACGACTAGGGGCGTCCAGCCTTTATAGGAGATGGCTCCCCACACCCCTAGTGGTAGCGGTGCGCTGCTCTGCAACCGAGTCCAAATGTGAGAGCTTCCCAGTCGTCTTTCGGATCTGAATGCGGTAGTCATTCGCTCCAACACTGAAGCTGGATTCGACACCAAAAACGATGAGACGCCAGTCGGAGGCAGACTATAATACCTGGGCATGACACCAGACGGAGTCGCCGCTATAGGGTAGTTATTGGGTGACGTCGGAAGTGGCGATAATAATGGAGCCCTGTCTGTGCAAGTCTTCGCCCAATGGTGCGCGATGATACAAGATGCTGGGCATAAGCCGTTATATCCCGCTGGATGGTGGACAGAGAAGCCCTTACGGCTTGGGCATGTCGGAATATAAGACGGTCCTCCTACCCAGTGGTCCATCTGGATGGCCAGAATTTTCTCGGCGTGTATGCATGCCCTCACACACCAAATGCTGCCAACACCGACTAACTGCTGCATCACTACGGCTCAGATGGTTGGAAATTTGTTGACACGACCGGAATGCTTCACGCAGTCCCACGATGCGGCCCTCTCATGTGTGTTCAGTTGTTCGTAGGACGTCGTCGAGGCATGATTACCGGCAGCTGAAGTGAACACACCGGACAACGCTGCCAGAATGTTCACAGTGAGCGTCCGTTAGCCCTTATCAGAACTACTGGATGCGGGATATAAATGAGCTTTAGGAACGATTTGGAAGTTAATTAGCGGTGGAACTCTAGTTATTTCCATGCCTGTCCAACAGGTATTTGCACACCTGCTTTCATGGTTCTCTTACTTTTTCGAGCGTGTCGACTTTCTGTCTGAGAGTGTGTGACATTGTAAAACGATGACAAAAATAATCCTCCAACTTTGTTATTGTATGAAACATCTCAGATATAATTTAATGTATTCAGGTTTGCGCCACTTATTTCACCTAGAACAATAACTCATTCTGGTAACAGTTACAATCAATCCCTTTAAATTTCTTGTTGAACTGTTTTAATTACATACCGTATACCGAGACAATATTTGAAAACGTAACAACGGGTGTGAAACAGAAGGACTGGAATACATCTGTCATTACATCAAGTAAATATTAATAGTTTGGTAAGAATTATGAAAACATTTAAAGCGGTTTGCTTTGTTTAATTCTAAACAATAAAGTTCCTGAAATGCTATTTGATTCTGGGGAAAAAGTGACAAAGAATTTGTGGCA
The DNA here is from genome assembly GCA_039090855.1 of Macrothele yani. Classification (NCBI taxonomy): domain Eukaryota; kingdom Metazoa; phylum Arthropoda; class Arachnida; order Araneae; family Macrothelidae; genus Macrothele; species Macrothele yani. Next base: position 76,188,625 of record CM077012.1, read on the forward strand.
CTGTAAAAACGAAAAAAAATTCAAAATATTCCGATTCAGAAGAATTACCATCAACATAAACTTGTCACATCCTAACGATGGAAAGGATCTGTTTGGAGAAATTCTAAGCATCGCCAAATCCATTGGCAGGATTCTACAGATTTACTTTATTCGTGATGGTTACTGGAAAAAGTTACAAATATCCGAATGAAGTTCATGTCGATCCCGTTTAAAAGGCGTTCGGATAACACGAATTGGTCCTAACACGGATTGGAAAGACTTGTTTAAAGAGCCCGCTTCAACACGATTTCTGAACAGTGATCGAAAATTCCAGTATGAAGAACCTATCGCACAGGTATAGTTACTGTAGCTTTCGTTCCTGCATACCCACAAGGTACAGAAATGCTTCTAAGATCCTTCAGTCCTTGTCATTAATATTTTGTTCACCATTTCTGTCAGTTTTTTTCCAACTGCTTTTCTTCATACTCTTATCCTGTATATTAACGTTCTGTAATCAACGCATTTTTGTATCTTTATAGACTAATAACATATTTAAGAGGTAAAAACAAGATGGATTTTTAAAAAGTTTAGCTATCGCAAAATATTAAATGTATGAAATCTTGAACAAAGCTCAAGGTGAACCATGCCCACCTATTATTTACATTACTCCCTATGAAAATGTCCTTTCCGTCACATGAATTCTACTTTGACGACAGTCATTTTTCATGTGAAAAGGGTTCTCTTTGTATTTAAAACGATAAATTAGTTCACAATATGCTATAAAATCGCTGTATCACTGTCCAGTTTCAAAATGAAAACTGGCAACGTTCAAAATTTCAAATATATACCTCACCGTTATGCAAATTGAATTTGGGGAACATGGTAAGCACGTATGTTACGCATCAGCGCATACACTTGCGCCGCCCCGGTGGCGCAGTGGTCTAAGCGATGGCCTCTGATCGTTCGTCCGAAAGGGGTCCGGGTTCGAATCCCGGTGAGGCACGGATGTTTTGTTTGTCTTACGGCACTGGCTCTCTCCCTTCCCTGGAACTTGTGACCCAAAATTAGGGACGGGCGACTGCTTATAGCCCATTGAGTTGCTCACGGTGTTCGTTAAACCTCCAATAAAAAAATACACTTGCAATGAAAAACATGCATCAAGTACTTAAAAAAATAATGTAAGCTTTCTGAAACTGGACATCGACAGAGCGGAGTGGTAAAGAATTTCATATTCGTTCTTATGTTTTCAACGGACAAAAGTGTTGACGTTTCGCACAATGCAAACACTCAAATATTTTTCCAGACAAATGAATATACACCAATCAGCTAAAATATTAAAACCATCAACCTTATATGAGGTAGGTCCTCCTAACGCTGCCAAAAGAGCTGTCACCCGATTCAGCAAGGTGTTGGTATGCGTCTCTTGATATTTGGAACCGTGACTGCAACTGAAGATCCCACAGTTCCCGTAAATTACGTGGCTGGTGTGATGTGCTCGTACCAGTTTCTCCAACTGAAACCACAAATGCTCGATGGGATTCACGTCCGGAGAATTTGGGGGCCATGTCAATAAATGGAATTCCTGTTCATGTTCTTGGAACCATTTCTGAACCTTCTTTGCAGTGTGGCATGGAGCACCGTCTTGTTGAAAGACGCCATCTCCGTCAGGGAATACAGTCGCCATAAAGGAGTGTACTTGGCCAGCCAGAATGCTCAGGTACTTGGCAGCTGTCAGAGTTCGCTCTACAGGAATAATGGGTCCAAGTGTTACCCAAGAATATTCTACTCAGACCAACGCACTCCCTTCAGCAGCCTGGATCCGTTCCGTAGTGTATTCAGGTGAGAATGCTTCCTTGTGTAAACGTCGCACACGAGCTCGTCCGTCGACACGATGTAACAGAAAACGGGATTCATCTAACCATGAGATCTCCATGGCCCAGTGTGTATGATTACATGCCCACCGCAAGCCTTGACGACCATGAAAGACTGTAAGCATTGGCACACGAATAGGTCTGCGGTTGCGGAGATCCATATCCAAGAGCGCACGATGAACTGTGTGTTTGGACGCATTGGGCCCTTAACCACAGTTGAAATTATGGGTAATGTCAGCCATAGTAGCCCTTCTGTTCCTACGGACAGGACCAGGCAGCCTGCGCTAACCTCTGGCATCAATGAGGCGTGGCCTTCCCACGCCTTCTCGACGGCTAGAAGTGCCACCTATATCGGACTATCTTTGATAGGTATTAACTACTGCATAGCGTGAGCAGCCTACCAGCGAGGCTGTTTTGGAGAAGCTCTCACTAAGGCGTCCTGCCATAATGATAAACCCTTTGCTTTTCCCATATTGAGACGAAACGAAATACTGACTTAGGGAGCTTCGACCCAGGTATTACACACTAAAGTGCCAGAAAAACTGGTACACCAGTCTAATACTTGGTAGGTCCCCCACGGTAGCGCAGGACTGCAGAAATACGACGGGGCATGGATTCCACTAACTTCTGTAAATATGCTGTAGGCAGTGCACACCACACTTCCTGCAGAGCGTTCCACAATTCGGGTGTATTCCGAGGTCTCGGATTCCTGTGTTCGATAGCGCTTTGCATAGCATCCTAAATGTGTTATATCACGTTCAGATCAGGGGACTTGGGTGGGAATGGCAACACCCCAAACTCAGATGAATGCTCCTCTAACCATAATGTGGCCTCCCGATACTTGCATTGTCCTGCTGGAACAGGCCCAACCCATCAGCATGAATGCAGGAAATGAACGGGTGAACCTCGTCAGAAAGGATGCGCACATAACGTTGGCCGGTCACAGACGTTTGTAGACGTACCAGGGGTCCCAGTGAAGTCCAGATAAACACACCCCATACCATTACGGACCCCCACCAGCCGGTACAGTTCCCTGTTGGCAGGCGGGATCCATGGCTTCATGGCGTTTGCGCCACACACAAATCCTTCCATCTACCCGATACAGTTGGAAACGTATCTCGTCAGACCAGGCTACTTGTTTCCAGTCATCAAGTGTCCAGTGGCGGTGTTGCCGTGCCCAAGCGAGGACACCCATAAAGAGGACTCGAGTTGGGCGTCAGCTCCCAAAGCCCATATCGAGCAGGGTACGTTGCACAGTCCGGGCGCTGATGCTTGTTGAGGCTCCCGATTATACCTGCGAGAGTGTTGCACGCCTATCGCGTGAAACGATTCTTAACAGCCGACGATGGCCACGTTCACCCAATGTCTTTTTACGGCCACACTGGTATCGTAGGTTGGAGGTTTTGCCGGAATTCTTGTAGTCACGGTACACCCTTGCAATGGTCGTCCGTGAAAATCCGAACTTCGTTTCTACCTCCGAAATACTATAACCCATCTCACGAGCGCCAACTATGACACCGCGTTGAAAGTCGCTTAAATCATTATTACTTGTCATTCTCATGCCGAAAACAGCTCTGACAGCTGGCAAGGACGTCTATCGCTTTATACAGCATACGCACTGGCGGACGCAACCGAGTACGCGCATAGGTGACGTTGCTATGCATTTTGCATAAGCTCGTCTGTACCAGTTTTTCTGGCACTTCAGTGAATGTGGCATTCGCGACTTAGGCACGTGAAGCTGATTGGCTGCACGCGCGGTTGTTTGCATAACGCAGATATAGTGGCTAGAAGAGATAGCGTGTCGTGTGCTTCTGCAGACGGATTCTTGAAATTATGAAATTATAGAGAGTGCTGCACACAGCATTGATGCCATTGCTGTAAACTATGCTGTAAGATATACGTGCTTGTCTTTCCGTGCGGTAAAGGAATTTCACTAAAATTTTTCCAACATCTCTTTTTTTATCCTGCAGTTATACTAAAAGTGATTAATGTCATGTATGGATATGTATAAGTGGATATTCTGCCGTGATTAATGTCATGTATGTATATGTATAAGTGAATATTCTGCCAGAAGTTGTCAGGTGAAATTAAATTCTGTATAAGTGAATATATTGTATAAGAGAAGTTGTCAGGTGAAATTAAATTCTGTATAAGTGAATATTCTGCCAGAAGTTGTCAGGTGAAATTAAATTCTTCCAGAAGTTGTCAGGTGAAATTAAATTCTTCCAGAAGTTGTCAGGTGAAATTAAATTCTTCCAGAAGTTGTCAGGTGTGATTAATGTCATGTATGGATATGTATAAGTGAATATTCTGCCAGAAGTTGTCAGGTGAAAGTTGATTAATGTCATGAATATTCTGCCGTGATTAATGTCATGTATGGATATGTATAAGTGAATATTCTGCCAGAAGCTTCGTCAACTTTATTCGGAAAATGCATCATCGTCTCGCATTGAATATACGTGTCACAAGGCTAGTTAGTACAAATACATTACTGGACGCAAATTCTTTCCGTAATTATTGGGATTTTTGCCTAATCAATCAATGTACTGAAGTCTCTTCCGATCCTGTTGCAACTCTTTTCTGTCTCTACGTCTCTACAGGACACAAAATGTTTAATTGGGCATCACATAATACTGTACCTAGGCCTAATCTTCCCATGATAAAGTTTACTGAAATTTGGACAAAAACAACCCATCCAATTTCAATAATTTTAGACAAGTACGATTTATAAAAGACTAAAAAACAAAAAAAAAGTGGCACATGTAACTAAGTAATTACTGAGTGGCTGCCAACTTGATTTCGGACAAGTAAAAAAATTCTATTCGTTCCGCCTTGCCTCGTCTTTCGGCACGGTAAATAGTTACCTTTTGTTTACAGAACCTGGAACCACTGTTGCATCTAGATACGAAACACATTCTCATCGTTACACTTAATTACTACTACTTTTCATGACCGATCTAACAAATAAATCGCATTTTCAATCGCTATCTATTGAGCACGCTATAGAAAAGCAGGCTAATGCTTAGAAATCATAGCACCGAAACTCGCAGGAGTGCCATCTCGCGGTTTCATGAAAAATTGGAACAAAAATTTAAACAGTGAGGTATTAACGCACAGCACACTATCTCTTCTACACATTGATCAAAAAATGATCAAATGTAGAGGATTTTAGGAAGGGAGTGTCTGACTCCAGGTCTTAAACAACCCTTAGAAATAGAAAAGTGACACTGAAGCAAAGTTTAAAGGGGAGGAAGTCGCCCTTATTTATTACCGGGGAGCCAGTACCCGGGGCCCGACGGCTTAACGTGCCCATCCGATGCACGGCACATATTTAGTGGATCGAGTGTTCGTACCTGCCTGGGATCGAACCTGAGGTCCTTTCCGTGGCAGTCACGAACGTTGCCCACTAGGCCACCCGCGGCCCACGATCTGTTCTACCCACTATAACGCAGAGGTGGTTTTAATGCGTCGGCTGATTGGTGTATCACCAAGCATGATAAAGATTCGAGTGGAGACTACAAGAGAATGGTGACATCTGTGAACAACAGTTAAAACAAAGGCACATAACACTTACAAATTATACACTGTCAAAAATTGAAATGCCAGAATTATTTCTTGCAGAAAGGATAAAGGATCACTTAAAAATTAATGATATCATTCTGAAAACGTTTCCAGGATGCGTACCAAAAGCTTTCAAAAAGCGAAAAAAAAACCCCAGATCGTTTTGGTAGAATATCACATGCTTCCTAATCAAAAATAGTAATAAATATTAGAATATATTATGTAATAATTTTTTCTTAGATTAACACAATGCAAAAATGATGTAAAAATTTAGTTCCTGTGTAAATAAAGTAAAGAAATTGATGAAAGATCTTGGCTCAATTCACAAGAAAAATGCTGCAAAATATTTGTTTAAATTGTTGATATCTTTTAAAAAAATCCCCCGCCCCCCCAGGAAGAACCATTTTATATAGAAAATCCGCTCTTTTGTGTAATGAATAGATGTTTTGTTTGTTTTCCTGCTAGAAAACATCATCTCAACATCCCAAAAATCCTTTTGCAGCTTTAAGGTGGACGTCAAGTAATTTTGCTTCCTATACTTCCAATGGAAAAACTTCTGTACACATTTTCTTCACAATTAATGCGTTCCCAAGGATGAAAATTTTAACATCGATTAAAATAGCTTCATTTTATAACTTGGAATACTTAATATTTTCTTAAACATAACCATAATTATGCAATACAACATTTGTTTGTCTACTGACGTCATCAAAGCACAGGTCGCGCCATCTTTTTTCTGGTTTCAACACCACCAAAGGAAAAGTTATTGATTTTTAATATAATTATGGTTATGTTTTAGAAAATATTAAGTATCCCAAGTAATAATATGAAGTTATTTTAATCGATGTTCAAATTGTCATCCTTGGGAACGCATTAATTGTGAAGGAAATGTGTACAAAAGCTTTTCCATTGGAAGTATAGGAAGGAAAATTACTTGACGTCCATCTTCACAACGAATGTAAATTTCCCGTTCACCAGTCTATTGTTACAGAAATTTCTTAAAGACTAATCTCGACATTCTCTCTACCTTGAAAACCACCGTGGATATGTTCGATATCACGTGACATTGGAATTTTAAGGATGTATTGATCTTAGTATATATGGAGTATCTAAATACATAAGGATGTACTGACCTCAAATGCGTTAGGTTTATAATTTTCTAATTTACGAAATTCGTTTGCAGTTACAAAATAATGAGTTTAGCTCCCACTTGTAGAAGATATGTTTAATAATCACTAATAATTTAGTCTTCTTTGAGTTGCAGCTATTTTTAACTACATGCCAGTATCAAGCCATTGTATAGCACCGTAACTTCAAAATCCCATATTTAGGACAGCTGATAAATATATTTTTGCATAACTTATATTTTTTATGATTTCTGGCAGCACGCAATGGTTTCCGTCACTTGTCAAGCAATGAATTTGCCTCAACACCACAGCACAATATGCATAAGTGGTATTAAAATGACATTTTTTGGCTGTTGGCATTGATGATTTGCAAGTTTTCAGTTCTGTTAGATTCGAGACCATCTTATGAGAAATTATTTTTTAACGGAGCACGGAATTAATGGAATCGTTCTCAATTGCTTTTAATTTGTACAACAAAACTTGCAACACTCGATATCAAGCGATTGGCATTTCGCTACACTACAGGAAATCGAAAAGCTTTTTAAAGTGACATCCCTTAGGTGAAAGGAGAACTCAGTTTTATTGTAGTGGCGGCACTGGGATTCCATTTGTAAGAGAAATTTGTCCCTACGAGGAAAGACAAAGAAACAACTGTATTTTCAGTAATATTCTTTGCTGTTGGCAAGGCTACAAACCAAATTTTTTATCATGAGAAACGAGCTATTGTGTTTGAGCGAAAAGAAGATTTCAGGTATTTTTCGCATTATAGTGTAGTGAAGGGCTTTTCAATTTAATATGCATATCATGTTTTCAGTCAACAAAATGCTTGCTTGACAAATTCGTGTTACCTTCGTTCATTGCATCTGTACTTTTCCAGTACAAAACAGTGTGAGTTACCCGCATGTTAATCAAAAATCTTTATCAAAGGAGATTTCGATCATGGCATTATACAGGGTGTCCGAAAAGTCTTTCCCTGATCACAAACGTCATTAATATCCGCTGTGTGTACGTTACAGATGTGAAACTGGTGCCAAAATGTTGGAAAACTAACCAAGTTTTTTTGTTGCAGGTTTCCGCAACATGGCTGTAGTGTTGCAGTGTGAGTGTCCAGGAAACCGGAAATGTTCACAAATCAGGAAAAAGCTCAGTTTGTCCTCTGGTATCACGACACCCGGTCACCAATAACAGTGCAGATGAACTTTCGAACAACGTATGGAAAGAAACCGCCCGATGTCAAGAGCATTAAGTCGTGGTACGACAAGTTGAAGACCACAGGATCTGTTGCTGACTTACCGAGAACTGGCCAACCATCAACCTCAGCTGAAAGGGTGGAAGCAGTGAGACAGTCTTTTGTGCGAAGTCCCAAGAAATCTGTGCGTAGGGCCTCACGTGAATTACAGATGCCAAAAAGTTATGTTCATGATAAAAAGTTCTGTTCATGATTTGTGAACATTTCCGGTTTTCTGGACACTGACATTGCTACATTACAGCCACGTTGCAGAAACCTGCAACAAAAAACTTGGTTAGTTTTCCAACATTTTGGCACCAGTTTCACATCTGTAACGTACATACAGCGGATATGAATGACGTTTGTAATCAGGGAAATACTTTTCGGACACCCTGTATATAAAATATTCAACAATCTGCCAGGGATATCCATCAAATTGATCCACATAATCGAGAACAACAATGTGGGCTTTTTCTTAGCATTTGTGTACAACGTTTTGCGTAAATTACAATACAACTTAGACATTTGGTGCCCTAGAGATTTCAGCACTCTCTTAGAATGGCTTCCGATCTGGTCACATGTGATTCAAACGAATCAGTTGATTGCTGAAAACTTATGGAAATCCATCTCGCCGGAGTATTCTCTACGTTGCTGGACATATTTGCAGGCTGATATAGACTGATGCAATCACCAAATCTTTTTGGTATGTCAGATTTCACTCAAACGTACTTGGAAATAACTGATGAATGTCTTTCTGTGTAATTAACGCATTTCAAAAATCTTCCCGTTAGATGCTTAGCTTGCACAAGAATCTGAAAACATGCAGACAATACCACAAAGATATATTCGTTGAAAGGGAAATATGTTATGCACACTCACTTAATAACATGTGGGTCCACCTTTCGCCTTTGTAACAGCAGTACACGTCGTGGCATGGGCTCTACGAGGTGCTGGAAATGTTCGGTAAGTATCGCAGGCCGTAACACCAGGAGAGCCACGCTTAAAGTCCGAAAATTTTCGGTGGTGTGCTTCGGGCTCGAAAGCATGGTCCCACTTCGTCTCACAGATGCTCATTTGGGTACAGATCTGGGGGTAAAAGGGATTTCCAAGTGTTGCAAACTCACTGGAACGCTACTTCAACCAGTTCTTCAAACAAACGGAGCGCTGAGGTGGGGCATTGTCTAGTTGAAGGATGGCATTCCGCTGTGGGAAATAGATGAACACGCCAAATGGTGGTAGGCAGCCGGCGAGTAAGTCAACATAGCTTTGTGCAGTGATGGTGGTCTTAATGAATACAAGAGGCCCCCAAGATGGCCCACGTAAAAATACCCCTGAACATTAGACAGCCTCCACTGGCCTCTAACACCTCAACTTAACAGTTGGGATTCATGGCATCATGTGGTTTACACCGCATACGCACTTTCTTGTCTACGTATTTTACAGTGAAACCTCCATTAACGGACTCCTCCAAACAACGGCAGATTTTGGTTGGTACAGAACAGCTACGGTAGGATTAACATTAGTGATAACCTGAGAAAGACGGAACCTCTTAACAGTAGTCAACAGACATCCCAGTCAGTCCGGAAGGAGGTCTAACCAACATCTTACCTCCTTAGGACCTTACTTAGCTCCCTCGGTACTTTGGCGGGTAAGAAAAAAGGGGTAAAAGAATGTTGCTAAAGTAATTGTGCCACGGGCATGATGGGTTGCATTATGGTAGACACAATGGCGTGCTTAAGTACAAAGAAAGGAATTAAAGTTCAGTTCGACGTGTGACAATAATTACTTGAGACGAGCTCCAGCTCCAATGTATGCCTTAAATCTCCACCGAAGCCGGCGGAAGTGGGTGCTGGTGTCTGGAACGCTGCCCTACGGTGCCTCTTGGTTTGATCTCTGGGGGTTTTCTGTTCCTGCTTTCCCGCTCGCGACCGCCTAACTGCACAGTTACACTTCACTGTCGCCAAATTTGTTCTGTTCTTCTTTCCTACAGAGTATCCCAACTCTAATCTCTTAGCTAGCTATTTAGAAGGGCTCTCTAAGGCCAGGGGTCAGACGCTGCCTTCCTAAAATCCTTACATCATGATTAAATGTTAAAGTTTAGCTGTAGGTCATTCAATTCTAGTGAAAAATAGGTGGAACTACCGAGAAAAACATTGCACTTAAACTGCTATTGTTTTAGGTTATTTTTCGTTCGAAGGTTTAACGACCATCATGAGCAACTGAATAGGCTATTGGTAGTCTCCCGTCCGCAATTTAGGGCCACTGGTTCCAGCAAAGAGAGAAAACCAGTGCCTTAAGACAAAAATACCGCCCATAATCTTCCGGGACTCGAAACCGTGCCCACTCGGACGAAAGCCAGCTCTTTAGACTACTGTTTCACTGGGAAGGAAATATTGCAAGTTTAAAAATTCAGCTGCAAGCAATCAGTTTTATTTTACTATTCTAAATCTGGATATTTTCGCTGTTTAGCTGAACACAGGTTTCTGTAGTCTAACATTATGCAGTGTGCATTTTGCTCTTCGTGTCGCCTTCCACAGTCCAGTCGTGTCATCGTGCGTCGAATGGTCTTTGCACAAACCTTCGTAGGTGCCTTTTCGCCGAATGCCGACGTTATCCTCTACACCGTGGCCCTCCATTCTGACACAGGAGAAGCGGCGCTTGCCTCGAACGCCAACAGTTCTGCCACATTTGATTTGGCTGCTGCCGATTTTGCCGTTTTGATGTAGTCCTGATTCACATGTCCAGCGGTCGCAGTCGGAAATCTCAGATCTTCTGTATCAGAGATAAATCTCCCCACCTTCCTAGCACTGACTATAAATCCACGGTCGAACTCGCTCAGATCTCCGTGTTTATTCATTATCACTGTCACGGGCACGCTGTATAGCAGGTAGGTATCTGACCTATTTATAGCCTTGTTAGGTTTCGGCTGGGCACATTATTGTGGAGGGGTAGGGCAGACTTATGGATGGGTGCGATGTATATAATAAATTGTGCTTCCAGTATACAGAACTCTTGAATCTGCGCAGTCAGTCATTGAAAATTCTGTGTAACACAAGGTAAACAGTACAATATGTGTGTGCTTTCCATCAAAAAATTGTCAAACAAATACACAGCGGCGTGATATATAGCAGATATCGATATTTTTATAGCAGAAGCTCAGCTTCTATTAAGCTAACATGCTACTGTAATGCAGAATCTAGAACTGTATTGCGGATTTTAAATATTAATACTGTTACTAAAACTTAATACTTAAGGTGAATGTTGGGCATTTGTGTTCAGTGAAAACTACTCAAAGAAGAGAGTATCAGACTTCACTTCTATCGTTATGTCTGTGTCTCTTCTCCGTGTTGTGATGCCACTGATGCCTTAAAAGCTGATAAATTCCTCAGAAAAAAATATTATTATATTCTGATGTGAGAAAGTATTTCTTTCTCACATCAGAGGCGGCTGAGTAACAATTCTAGCAATGGTGGAACTTGCGAAAAGAAATATGAAACACTGCGAGCTTAAAATCAAAGCAAAAATCTTTGAAAGGAGAGGGGAGCCGGCAGGTTTTGAAAGAGCAGATAGTGGGAATAACTGGGAAAGCATAGGTATTTAAAAAAAAATATTTTATCTGCTTTTAATTAAATATTTTAAATCGTTATTGTTAACATATTTTGAGTTGTCTGTGTCTTTTTGAAAAATGTTATCTATTTGGATTCTTTGTGTAATCTTGTGTCTGAAGCCCATTAATCAGTACTGTATCTGTCTTATAACAACCATGTTAGAAGGATGATTGGTCAGATGGCATTGCTGAAACATTCGTAAGGTACAGTCATTTGATGGATTTAATGCGTAACATTCTTGAAACAGATGTACACTATCTACCAACAAGTAATTAGACACCACTGCAATCGACGATATCTGCGGTCCTGATACACGTCACGGCCGCCACCGTTAAATATCGTGTGGAAAATAACAACGCAACCACCAGTCGCATGCAAGATGCCACGCAGTTCAGAGATCTCTCTGATTTCGAGAAAGGAGTAATCGTCGGGTATCACAGAAATGGCCGATCCATACGTGATGTAACGTACCAGGAGATGTGACGTACCTGCCAGAAGGACGCACACGACATAAAGGCAGATAGGAATCAGAATAAAACGTCTGCGTAGCTCAGTTGGTAGAGCAACTTATTCCGGAATAAGCGGTCTCGGGTTCGAATCCCGGCGTAGACCAAAAATGACGGAGAAATTTTCTTCGTTATAATGGCGCCCGAACTATCCGGATGACCCGACCGTTCAAAATCTCGCATTGGTGTGATGTTCTTTCCACACCGCGAGATAGGAAAAATAAGAGAATCCCTTCTCCAGCACTTCGAAAAAAAAAAAAAAAGTAAGGGGGAGATGATGTAACGTACCAGGAGATGTGACGTACCTGCCAGAAGGACGCACATGACATAAAGGCAGATAGGAATCAGATTAAAACGTCCGCGTAGCTCAATTGGTAGAGTGACTTATTCCGGAATCAGGGGATCCGGGTTCGAGCCCCGGCGCGGATAAAATGACGGAGAAATTTACTTCGTTATAGTGACATATCCAGCGAGTTGAAGTATCCAAAATGGACAGTGACCTACGTGATTGGCAAGTGGAAGATGAGAGGTGACTGTCGGAATGTGCCCCGACCCGGCAGACCCATAAAACCGACGAGTGCTGGGCCTTAGAGACCGACGAGTGCTGGCCAGAGAAATTCGAAAGAACCGCACCAAATCGATGGGCCACATCCGCGAGAAGTTTTAACAGGCATTCCGGAGTGTTCTTTCGATGAATACCATCCGTAAGGAAGCCCATCTGCTCGGTTATCATAGTCGTGCTGCCGCCCACAAGCCTTTGATCACCAAGTTCAATAACGCTGCTCGGCTAACGTGGTGCAAAGAACGTCGACAGTGGACCGTTGAACAGTGGAAACAGATTCTCTGGAGCGACAAATCAAGGTTCACCCTCTACCGTTCAGATGCCAAGGTCTGGGTTTGGCATTTGCCTGGAGAACGCCTCCTGCCGGAATGTATTGTGCCAACTGTGAAGTTCGGCGGCGCTGGAATTATGCTATGGGGGTGTTTCTTCTGGTATGGCATGGGACCCTTGGTCGCAATTCCTGGTAGACTCAACGCCAAGACCTACTGCACCATTTTTGATGACCATGCGCTTCCTACGTTGTGGCAGTTTTACGGGGTGGACCCATGTTACTTTCAGGATGACAATGCCACCTGTCGTGTTGCGAGGTCCACCATGGCTTGGTGTGGTGACAATGGGGTTAATAGAATGGACTGGCCTGCGCAGAACCCGGACCTTAACCCTATCGAGCACTTCTAGGACGAGTTGGAGCGTCGACTTAAGGGGTGCCCCCACCGTCGGAAACCGGTGAAGGAACTGACCTGTCTTCTCCAAGCCGATTGGAAGAAAATACCACTAGCAGTCGTACAACGCCTGGTTGAGAGTATACCCCGCAGGGTCGCAGCTGTAATCGCCGCTAGTGGAGGCTCCACCAACTCTTGAAGGTGAATAAACTTCGTTTTCCTTTGCTATCACAGGTGTCCAATTACTTGTTGGTAGATAGTGTATGTATGTACATACATTTAAAATACTTCAAGATTTTCCTTTTTTTCGAATTCTGACCAAAATCTAACAGAAATCGTCATCCATAATTTGGAGCAAACTTGCTTTCCATGGAAAGAACATGAACTTAAAACAAAACACAAAGAGTATATTCGTGTCTGAGCCAAACTTGATCCTCAAAGCGAGAAACAATCCTAACTACTATGTTACAGGACCACTTAAATTCTCTAAAAGACAGCGTCAAAACAAAACGCAGAGATCTGTGGCTTTCCTGTTATGCATAAATTTCCGGCGCTTCAAGATTCGGGCCGTAAAAGTGAAACTGTTGAATTTTTGTCGCAATTTCGTGTTGTGGGAGTAAGATGGAAACATTCCATCGAACTACATGTGTTGGCGGAGAGTCCACACGAGCGGTTAGTTGAGTTAGGACATGGCGATCAACAAGGTACATATTTGTCACTGTGTGTTGTTCATGTTTAACCCTTCAGAAAAACGGCTGCAAAAAGTACGAAACTGAGTTTCTTTGGCATGTGGAGAGAAAATTGTACATGCAAGTACGTGTCATGAGTGGTTTGACTAGCAGTAGAGGACAAGCAGCGCGGACGACCGAAGGAGATGCAGAGCGCAGTTCGCAAGCTTTTCTGGACGAAGATGCAGCCCAGTCAACCACAGAACTAACAATACAGTTAGGTGTGAATTAGTCGACCACGGTTTGACGGCTGCACACCGTTTGAGAGTTTCAAAAAGATTCAAAACATCTATTTAACCATAAAACACTGGCAACTTATACATAGACATAACAGTTTAAAATTACATGCTCAAGGAAGAATTTTCAACTTGATACCTGGCACCAACACAAGAAGAAGTATGCTACACGTTCGGTCACCATGTAAGCCTAAGCGAAAACAGCTGAGTAAGTAGGTACACTGCCAAATGCGTATGTTATAATTCCACTGGTAAGCAAATTTAAATTTTGTTTCGATAACATGAAAGAAATAGGCTGCTTTTTTACTAGTTCCGGTACAATGATCAAGAAAATGACCGTAAAACACTTGCAACATGCACAGTGTTTTCTTTCGTTATCACTTACTTCGCATTTATGAAATAATAATAATTTATACATATCACCGTTATTAGGCTTGAACGTTAATCATGAAAATATACTTGGAAACACTATGAATGCATCATAGGCATATACACTGACGGAAAAAAATCCCAACACCACAAAAAAATAGTTGTAGAGGAATGAAATGGTGGCAATACATTTGTATAGGTAACATATTTAATCGATTAAGGTTTCAAGATAACAGCTTAATGTAAGCGCGAGAAGAGCCATTTTAAATGTGAAATGCTGGTACATTAATAACCGGTGTAACCGCCAGAATGTTGAATGCAAGCATGCAAACGTTCATGCATTGTGTCGTACAGGTGCTGGATGTCAGTTTGTGGGATGGAGTTCTATACCTGTTGCACTTGGTCGGTCAATACAGGGACGGTTAATGCTGGTTGGGGGTGACGCTGGAGTTCTCGTCCAATGATGTCCCATACGTGTTCGATTGGAGAAAGATCTGGTGATCTAGCAGGCCACGGCAACATGTCGACACTCTGTAGAGCATGTTGGGTTACAACAGCGGTATGCGGGCGAGCGTTATCCTGTTGGAAAACACCCCTGGAATGCTGTTCATGAATGGCAGCACAACAGGTTGAATCACCAGACCGACGTACAACTGTGCCGTCAGTGTGCGTGGGATAACCACGAGAGTGCTCCTGCTGTCATAGGAAATTGCTCCCCAGACCATAACTCCTGTTGTAGGTCCAGTGTGTCTCGGCCGCAGACAGGTTGGTTGCAGGCGCTCACCTGGCCGCCTTCTAACCAACACACGGCCATCACTGGCACCCAGGCAGAGCCGGCTTTAATCAGAAAACACAACAGGTCTCCACTCCGTCCTCCAATGAGCTCTAGCTTGACACCACTGACGTCGCAAACAGCAGTGGTTTGGAATAAGTAGAATGCACGCTACAGGGAGTCTGGCTCGGAGCTGTCCTTCAAGTATCCGATTTGTAACAGTTCGTTGTGTCACTGTGGTGGCAACTGCAGCTCGAATTGCTGCCGCAGACGTGGTACTATGCGCCACGGCCATACGCTGTACACGGCGGTCTTCCCTCTCAGTAGTGCCACGTGGCAGGCCGGAACCCGGTCTTCTTGAGGCAGTACCTTTCCTTGACCACCGCTGCCAACAATCATGCACAGTGGCTACATTCCTGCCAAGTCGCTCTGCAATATTGCGGAACGAAAATCCACCTTATCGTAGCCCTATTACACGACCTCGTTCGAACTCCGTGAGCTGTTGATAATGGCTTCTTCGTCTTCTTAAAGGCATTCTTGACGAACATCAACACACTACGTCGAATCTCAACGATAACTAACGCTCTTGAACGTTACAGCGCGTATTTACAGCAAACCTGCTTTGCATGTTCCGAGGGCGTGTGCCGAGCGCGAAATTTGCATAGACGTCATCTTACAGATGTATTCTCCCTGCCTACCAACTTTCGTTTATCTACCACAACCCCTTCTTGGTGTTGGGTTTTTTTTCCGTCAGTGTATTACGTTATTATGCTTGGCATTATAACAAAAACTCTGTGGCTCTAAATTCGTAGACGGACAGTAATTTTATTCTCTTGCGAGCAGTATCTTTCCTTTCAAAACACCAAAAGTAGTCACTCAACATCGAAAGATTCAGCCTTCCTTCGTAGCATTGCTCTATTGTACTTATGCCTTGGTTGAATCTTTCACCCTTTTCATCGTTAACACCATCCATGTTTTCTAGTAAGAAGTCTAGATGAGAATGTATAAAGTGTATTTTGAGTGACATCGGTATCTTGAAACTTGATAGTTACATGTAACTGCGCTTCTGTCAATCGTTGATAGTTCTTTTTAATTCCCTAGAAATCCTTGAACTACTGATTTTAAGGACTTTTCACACTGCTAAGTCGTTGAGGTTAAGTTTGTTCTCGACATTGTCATCATGCAAACGTTTTCTAATTTGCGGATCAACAAAGATACCTTCTTTAAGCTTTGGGCCATCAGTTTTAGAAATTGTCCTATAAGTAAAGCAAAACGATCACCATTCTTGTCTAAAGCTTATACAAAGTTCTTCACAATGCCCAGTCGTATATGTAGCAGAGGAAAAAGCATCGACACAAATTCACTAATGGTCTGTACTTAACATTGTGTATTCCAGGAACACAGTTTCCTCCCGCTGACTGTCGCTTTGCAACATAGTATTGCTGTGTCGTTCGAGTATTCCACAAACAAATGAAACATCAGTACTCCTTTAATTTTCACCTTGCAATCCAGGTAACAGTTCGATTACCTTCAAATCACCACACAACTGAAAACAAATTTCTTCGTAACTTATTGCATTCACTATGGTCAGTATGCTCTTGCAGGTTTCCTTCATATCAAGCAGATTAGCCGCAGAGATTGCGGGCTTTTATCCCATTGTATAAGAGAACAGTTTTTAAGCTTACTTTAGAACGATTTATTAAATAGCCAACATTCTTCAGATTTGTGCTCTGAAATCCTAATTCTTCCATCAGTCCATTTATGTCTAGGCACATACACAGGGAACCTTGCATGCTATAAAAATGTGAAAGTTTCTCATTTCTCTTTCTAAATACAGAAATCCTCGTACCGGTAGAAAATTCCATTCTTGCAGCCTAGATCCCAAAGGTTCAGCTTGTTTATTTTGACAGGTTTAGGACACGTACTAGATCATTAAAGTCACTTTGCTGAACTAGATAAGGTTCTTAACTAAGTTGCGGAGTGTAACTTGGATCAGAAGAAATAGGTGGATATCCCAAGCAACATTTCTTTTCTTCGCCAGGAGTAATGAGATCTTTCCATTTCTGTATTGGAACAGGAATATTTCCATGTGGCACTGGTTTCATTGCAGATGAATTGTCTGGATACTGTATTTTTTTTACTTTCGTGAATACTCTCAATTTTTGTAAGACAGAAATAGCAGTCCTCAAAAGTACTGGTTGGTTCTTTACTGTCTTCATTTTACGGATGGGGGAAGCACAATAACCACCCCGAGCAATTCAATGAACTATAAGTAGTCACCCGTCCCTAATTTAGGTGCCACTAGTTCCAGGGAAGGGAGATCCATGCTTCATACAGGATTCGAACCCATCTGGGACGAATGATCATAAGCCAGCGCTTCGTACCACTCGGGCACCGGTGCAGCGGACTGGTTGGTTCACAACAAATCATGGAATCGGCAAACGGTTATATCCTTTCTTTTCATCCGTCCCATTAAATTTACATGGCATGTTATGCAGCATACATGAATTTCCCAAATTTTGCCCTAATCTTCCATATGACAAACAAAATACAACTGATATGTTTCTTTTACAGTGTTTGCCATAAATGTGCCTTGAGATTTTACTGACTGTGGACGGTTAACAAACGTTACAGAAATGATCTGATGATTTCATACAGCTACGATTCTTCCCATTTTCCATCTTTAGTCACCTAATTCACAGGAAAACAAACACACTTTGATAAACAATCAGTCCCGAATGCATAAAGATGGCAACTCATGGTTAAGAAAGCTATGAACCAGATAGACGGAGAAAGGCGACGCCGAACAGGTAGCTCGTAGGTGAAAAACATGCCTGGAAAACAGGGTTCGCTATGCTTTGTCAGCACGTCAAACAAATAGACAGCCCGTGATCCCTTAGATTCTTTGTACAAGCCTATCTAACAAATGCGGCCAACAGTATATTATAAATTGTTTCTATTTCTCTGCCAATAAGGTTTATTTTACAAGTATTATGACAAACGATTGTTGCTTTTCCAACGATGCAAAATGTTTAATTCCAAATGTGGAATCAGCTTGTTAGCATTAGTGCAAAAGATGGTTTTTATTCTCCTCGGAAACCTTCTTGACTAGTGTTCTCAGAGGGTGGGAAAATATTGTTTCACGCAATTGAAACTATTTTAATGGAAATAATGACACTGAGAAGTATGCTTCCAAAGAGGTTCCGATATGAACACTCTGCTCTGCGATTGTAGATGAGTGGCATCTCTTTTTCCTCAAGGTTGGAAAGCAACATTTTACTAAACGCTCTTTACAAATGGCAGGCAGCTCATGTACGTGATGCTATTATAATTTTTATATTACCACTTAAAAATAGAAAAGTAACAGACAAAATGGCCTCAGATTACTTTAATTTCTCAAAACGAAGTTCTGAACGGTAAAAGATGGGTCGTCAATTGACTAGAGGGTTGTGCTCCTGATTCGTCTGCGCTTGACGCTCTGTGGCAGAACCTGATCCTTATGTTATAAAACATAAATCCATTAACCAATTTTTCCCGACCGTATTTTCTAGGCATAGAAATATCACCGAATTTGAAGATTGAGTAGGGGAGTAACTTTACTAGTGGTAAGATTCATGAATAAGTTTAAATACCTCAGTTAATTGAAAATGGATTGTTCTTATTGGTGAAATGACTAGCATACTCACACCGGAATCGGACTATTCGAGTTTGATCCTTGCCTGATTCAAGAAGAAGCAATTTTCAAGCTTTGTGGGTACTCTCGATATGGATGAGTTACCGAAGCCATTTCAGTTTGCTTAAGAATAGTGATTCTTCTGATTACGATGTGTTTTGTAAGTTTAATATCAATTTATATGATATTCCCTTAAAGATAGCATCTGCATGTGGATCAGAACTATTAGAAATGAAGAAACTATTTTTCATCAGAACAATACAAGTAAGTCCTCATACAAATACGCTGACCATACTTCACTCGTTCCTACCAAAACACAACATGGATTGTTTTGTTCGCTTGATAGCTGTCAATAAAATATATTTCTGTCCGTATAGGTCGAATAATTGGTAGACGTTTCACAGGTCTCTTCAGGATATACTGTATATTCGTAGACGTTTCACAGGTCTCTTCAGGATATACTGTATATTCGTAGACGTTTCACAGGTGTCTTTAAGTTTGATCGAAAATGAACGCAACAGCTGGATGAACACCAAGGAAAACTGTATGGAATGCCATAGGTAAAAAATTTATGCCTCTTTAAGTTCTCCACCTCATTTAGAGTCGTGCACCAAAATTCAATGATGCTCAACACTGTACACACTTTGATCGAAAATGAATTCCTAACTTCAAACTTCGAATCAACGGTCCTCATACCGTCCATACGTACCGCTTACTTTCAGCCTGTGCACTTCCTTCCTTTCTTTCCAGGTAGTACACTGTAAAAGTTTTGCTGTTTCGGTAGTAAAATGAAATGCTCCGATAGGAAGAAGCAAGGCATTACTACTTATCAGTTTCATCACACGATCTGGAAAAGTTACAAGAGGGAAATTTTCAAAGATGAGAAGAGTAACTTCAAATGGAAGCGTCCATAACGACTATCAAGGATGAAATGATGAACTCCTAAACAAGGTTCAGCGTCCACTCAGTCTGCAACGCCCTGTGTCTCTTGGAAGGACTGAAAACATAGAAAAATAGGAGTGGGAGCAGGGTGCCTTGATTGGAAAGATCATGAAGAAAAAGTTAGGAAAAAATTAGAGTTTTAGTAGTATACGGGTTCCCATTAAGAATAGAAGTTGTAAGCTGCACGGCTATCGAGGTGCATGTTGTTGTCCTTATAAGAGTATTAGGGGTGCACTTTTAAGTTCCGCAAGCGCTGTAAGAACGTTAAAATCTCTCCTTTCTTATGTGCTTGTTCAAAATCATTTCGAGCACTTCATTTGTGGATATAAACATTTTGAGGGTATAGAAAAAAGCTGATAATATTATCTCATTGCTCTATAAATTTTATGTACATTATTATTCATCAAAGATATGAGATTATCTGAACAAATGGATACTCCTTTGGGGATGCCACAGTTTACCCTTTGTACTCACAATCACTCGCAAACGTTTTCGTATACTCAGAAAAAAGCACGTTCATGTTAGAAAATTATTGTTTTATTAACTCAAACTTAAGCGTTTGTTTTTTAGAAAATTTATTTGTGCCAAAACTTTGCTCGCAAATTACTGAAATTCTTTAAGTAACATGATTATTTAATACTTATTTTCAGAAAACAACAAAATTACCTATGCAACTTTATAGCAACAGGAGACCAGAATCAAAAGGATCGATGCCACTAAAGTCATCGTTCAGGACGTATTAATCAAGAATTTAAATATACATGCGGACAATTAGCAACACGTTGTTCCTTCATTTGCCTCAGGTACTTCTCTGAATTTGATTACGCATCGAGTACTAGTACTTTTCGTAACATCTGTTGTAGTTTTTTCGCTGTTCTTGTAAAATGTCCTGTTCTAACGAATTTCACTTTCAGTTACATCGTATAACTAGGTGGCGAATGAATAATTTTGCTATGAAATATTATATATAACAGCAACTCTTTTACAGTCAACAATGCCGCATTGGTGGCGCAGTGGTCTAAGCGCTGGCTTCCGATCATTTGTCCGCGATGGTCTGGATACGATCGAATTCTGGTGAGGCATAGATGTTGTATTTGTCTTACGTCACTGGTTCTCTCCCTTTCCTGGAACCAATGGCCCTAAATTAGGGACGGGTGACTGATTATATCTCATTGAGTTCTTCACGTTGGTAGTTAAACCCCCAAACGAAAAAAACAACAACAAGCAGTGAATGCTGTATGATTTGGATCATTTTCTTTTTTGGAGGACTTCTGATACTCCAAGATGCGAATTTTCATCAGTACCTGCTAAATTTTCTTTTCACATGTTCTAGTATCCGAAACGATCCACTATCATTTCCATGAAAACTTTCCTGCTCGGCCGTGTTCTCGCACATTCGAAACCACTACAGACGGCCACCTATGTTTTACGGAAGGAATGAAGTTTCTGAACTAGGCTTGCTCCATACTCCCCTTCCTCCATCAGAGCCAAATACATCTAATGTTTTCGTGCAGCTACAAAAACCTTTATTCTAAAATTATTGGCGACTTATCTTGTGTGTTTCAGCAAAAGTCATTTCTTCTCTAATCGCTCACTTAAGTAATGTTACCCTTCTCACGGAAATCCTTCGCCTTAAAATTCTTTGTATATGCGCACATTCAGTACGGATTGTGGTTTCCGTATCTATGTCCATTTGTGCCGTGCTTAGTTTTGAATTCTGAGTCAGACTTTTTACGCATGACTTTTTCTCACGAACACACAAAACAAGTAGTCTTCCAGTTCTCTTTTTGTTCGAAACTAAATCATTTGAATAAAATCTTTTCACCTTTTATTGGGCAGTAGAATGCGCTCTTCTTATTGCTTTTGAAGTTTTAATTTTACCTTTTATTTTCTCAATAACATTCATAATTCCTTGTCTTCTTAGCGATTGCTACTTTCTAAAACCAGTTTTGTTTCTATGTTTACGAAGAAGGAACTTCATGCGTTAAGCAAATCATATGCATATCAGTACATAACATTTCCTTATATAAAACAAAAACCAAACTTCTAAAAAGTTCGTTGTACGATGATTTTCGTACATCGACTGTTCTTTATTTCCGTTGTCGGTTACACAGTGTGTAAAGAATTCTATTGTGTTTACCATGCAACTTTTAACTACGGAATTGCAATAGTTTCCGCAAGAATGAGTATTTCATTTTTTAATAAAACGCAAATTTGCATGAAAACTCATGAGTGAGTGCACATGAAAACTTTGTACTCTTGTACTCTTTTAATGTATGATAAAGGTGGAAAATCAGCTACTACGCGCAGAACCGTGATTTTTTAGTGTTTCTAAAGACCAGGGATCTTTTTCACCTCTACCATGCAAGATGAATATTAATCTGGAAAATTCGCCCTCTTCTGAGAATAAATTGTACCTTAAAGAAATTCCGAAGCACTATTAAGTACAGTAAAGTTATATACTACTCTTTTGGGCTACTGTTTTCCCATCTTACTTTAAGCCTGTATGACTATTTAAACGCTTTGGTGACCAGCGAAGAGACAATTAATTAACCGAAAGGGATTAAATTGGCCCACTTTTGAACTATACTTCTTCCATTCCTATGAACGAAATGCAATTTTTTTCCTTTTTTCTTATTCTGTGAAACGTGTTTAAAGAATCCAAATGCAGCTACTATAATTATCCAAGGAGACATTTACAGCATACTGTTTAAGTTGATATATCCAACTATCAAGCCAATATTCTTCATGATCGTAAAAAACATTAAAATTGTCAAAATATCTTGCGAATTGCTTGCTCAGCTAATACATGTTTTACATGTTATTGTTTTACACTTGATTATGATCACAATGTGATTAAGCCAATGGAGCGGAACACTCATTGTCACAGTAATATTTTGAACAAAAATATAATGTAACGGAACACTTATTGTCACAGTAATATTTTGAACAAAAATATAATGTTTTAACTGAAGAGAAAGGTTTTCTGTAGGGGCGAGTGGTCAAGGACGCTGGCTTCCTGGCCATTTGCCGGAGTTGGACCCGAGTCCGATTCTCGAATGTGACATGGATGGTGTGCTTGTCCGATGGCACTAGCTCTGTCCCTTCCCTTGAACCAGTGGCAACAAATTAGGGACGGGTGACTGCTTATAGCCCTATGAGTTATCATGGTGATCGTTCAACAAAAAATAACTTAAGAGAATTGGAACATGATGCAACCTACCTAAATATGTCATCCACTATTTATTAAACGGCAAGCATGTGGAAGCTCGAGCTTTAGGATAGGTAACTTTTTTTTCCTGTTTTTCGGCGAAACTTTGAACACATGTCCACTCAAGCTTATAATGTGTTTTAAATTCATGTTGACAAAGACTTCTTTTTTTCTTTTTCCTGTTTTAATTAAACTGGGAAATGGAATCTTTGCGACGGGGAACTGATTTATTCTATTCCCTTTCGCTGTTTCTTGAAATGTAGTAAATAACAATCAACGGGCTATAGGCAGAAAATCTTCCGTAATTTGGAATCGTTCGTCCAGCCAATGGGGTACCGTCTATTGGCGTAAGGAAGACGTACGGCGCCATGGCTCACCCGGAATCGGAGTTCAGACCCATATAGGGCAAAGGATTTGAAACGGCCACCGAGAGGACATTTTGTCCAAGGAGATTAGAATAAAACTTCTGGAGATGGTATGTGTCTCTTACCCGTGAAACCAGAACCGTCATTAAAGTGTGGGAATTTTGATGTCGTTTGCATGATAACTTACAGAGTTTCATTCAGTTTTAACTAAGCGATATTTTTATAGTAGTGCAGCTGTGGTTTTAAATTGCGTTTGTTCGGTTGCAGAAATAGTGTTAATATTAAACCAGAGAGAGTTACACATCACAGACGAGTAAAGCTTTTAATTTTAATGTTTTGTTTTGGACTTCCACTAACGTTTTATATATTTCAGTTTAAAATTGAAATGGAATGTGCCTCAAAATAATTAAGAATTTTAAAAATCCAGCATTTTCTCACATATTGGAAAACCGTTACGATGCAGAAATACGTAGAAACATTTACGACGGAAGAATGCTATTCCGCCAACACAAAATGTATTGCAACAGCCTTGAAAACCACCAGCTTTCCCAGGCTTTAATAGCCGCCGCTTGCGGTTACAGGATTAACGAAAATGGTACAGTTCCACTGACGGGGGCATCTCCAGATATATTATTCTTGCCTTCTTGATTTAGTCCAGTTCAACATTCCTTCGGTGCAGCTGTTATCTGCTGCTGCAATTTTGAGAGTTGCACTACCTCTTAGTATTCCTTCCTTTAGACATAATACAGGGGTATTCCATACAAAGTGGCGAAGATTGACAGTCAGGTCAGTACCGTAAAATTACCGAATTTACCCATTTTCGCTACCCATCCCCTTATAATATATTGACACCTGTAATGATAGTTTGAAATTCCATGCTTGATTGCCGATGCAAACTGGATGCTAAAAATTGTAAGCAACGGTCTAGTGATATTTCGGCAGTTATGAGGATTTCAGCTTTTTACAGGCATCTAAGAATGTTCAATTTCCTACCATATATAACTTATATATGCTTACAGAAATCGATCAAAAAACATTTTTCGGTAGGAACATTTTGGTCGTTGTGACTGCAGAATTCCAGAAAGGATACTTTTGTGCTAGAGTTAACGGAGTCGAAATATATGCATTGATGAAAAGTAGCTTGCCATATTTTATATGCTGTGATACTAAACATTACGATAAGATGCTACTGTACGAGAATTGCAGTATATTATTCAGACAGATAATCGTGCGAAAATCGGTTGGAGAAATCGGATTAGAACTTTTTATTTGAATTGTGATTATTCTACGTTGTGTGAGTGTGAGTGACTGACTGTTTCATAACTCTTCTAATGATGTACTATGCAAGGATTCGGTTAAATATCATGCCTTTTTCCCTACACAATTAAAATAACATGGAAAGTTATATTTATCAGCAGCAGCAAGCACAACAGGTGAGAACATAAAGACATGCAAAGGCTACCTTTTATATTCCATTATGGATGTATGAAGAAGGGCCATTTTCCCTGGAAGTTTTGCTGACCGTATACTACCTCGATAGCTTGCACATCACAAAGTTTACCTAAAAGGAATATACTTATTTTAGGCTAGTCTGATGTAAGTAACACAAAGATATATTTTAGAATATAGTACACCTAATTAATTCAGCTTTTAACAAATTTAAAGTTGTGCATCACTACTGCACCGCAGATATTTTTTTTATTACAATTATGAACTGTTCTAAACAACAAATTTTGTTATTTTGCCGCAATTGTTTGCTCCTGGAGAAACGTTTCAGATGTTTGCCTACTTTAATGACTCACACTTGGGCCCGCAATGCGATGTAAACAATGATTAATGTGTACGAAACTTAGAAAAAAAGCTACTTATTTGGCTTAAGTTCTTATAATGATATAGGACGATGGAAATAAGTTATATAATGATTTGATTTATTTTAGCAAAGCAAAATATTATTTTTATTTTCTCTAGATTCATTTTCTCAAAGGAAAAAAAAAAGAAGAAAAAAAATTAAAAAAATAAATGGCAGACTAGCAGTACTTTTTGATCTTGTTTAGATTAATTTGTCCAGTCAAAATTATTTAGAAGGTTAAACAAGAAAGATGACACCGATTTTTCGGGTGTAATAAGCACGTCTTTTGAATCCGTTCTGACGCAAATTAAATTTATCAAAGCTATTCAAAGTCAATGGAACCTGTACGGAAAACAATAGTATCTGACGGAAGAAAGAAATCTTTCAATCGAGAAATCTTTCAATCCCTCAGATATTGCTGTAAACGGAATCGTGAGCTTACGAACTCTTAGAAACAGAGTTATCGACAAAAATAGGAAAATCATGCATTATATTACGAAGAAAGTATTCACAAAAGGTTTATCCATATGAGCGGTATCGGTCCAAGAAAAAAATTTAGTCGAGTTTTCAGGAGCCCAGATTTTGCTAAAAATACACCAGAAATAGAAATTAACACTTATGACCCCTGGTGGCCAAACCATTCTTTACCAAACATTAGAAATTACGTGAAAAATATTTTCCGTCAGGTCTTGTATGCGATACAGGAAGAATATTTCAAATCGGAGTTTTAGGAGCAGAAAACACAATTTACCATTGTGCGCCCTAGCGGAAACTCTATGATTATCTTGAAAACTTTTAATTTATAGGAAAACATTTCGCATCGGAAACACTATTCAACAAAGAAGGAATTTTTCAAATCGGACTTTTAGAAGTAGAGATATTGACAGAAATAATACATACATCTACTCCTCTGGCGTAGAAACCATGCATTATTTCAAAAAGAAAATGTTCCTAAAATGTTTGTCGACATGAGTAGTATCGGTCCACAAAAGACTTTTTTTCAATCGAGATTTTAGAAGCTCATATTTTGCTGCAAATACATCAGAAGCGGAAATTAAGACTTACGCCACCTGGTGGCCAAACAATTTTTTACAAAAATTTGAAATTATGTGCTAACGATTTCCCATCAGGAGCTATATCCGGTGCAGAAAGAATTTTTCAGATCGGAGATTTAGAAGCAGAGATATAGGGGGAAACACAGTTTACCTTTACGCTCCCTAGCGGAAAGTCTCTGAATTACTTGAAAATTTTGAATTTATAGGAAAAACATGTCACACTAGAAACACTATCCAACAAAGAAGGAATTTTTTAAATCGGACACTTAGAAGTCGAGATATTGACAAAAATAAGATATACATCTACCTCCTCTGGCGTAGAAACCGTGCACTATTTTAAGAAGAAAATGTTTCTAAAAGGTTTGTCGACATGAGTAGTATCGGTCTACAAACGATGTTATTTTCAATCGAGAATTTAGAAGCTCATATTTTGCTGCAAATACATTAGAAGCGGAAATTAAGGTTTACGCCCCCTGGTGGCCAAACCATTTTTTAACAAAAATTAGAAATTATGTGCAAACGATTTCCCATCAGGAGCTGTATCCGGTACAGAAATAATTTTTCAGATCGGAGACCAAGAAGCAGAGATATAGGGGAAAACGCAATTTACCTTTACGCTCCCTAGCGGAAAGTTTATGAATTACTTGAAAATTTTGAAATTATATGAAAAACATGTCACACGGAAAACACTATCCAACAAAGAAGGAATTTTTCAAATCGGACTCCTAGAAGTCGAGATATTGACAAAAATAAGATATACATCTACGCCCCCTGGCGGAGAAACTGTGGAATATTTTAGGAAGAAAATATTCCGAAAAGGTTTATCGATGTGAGTGGCATCAGTCCACAAAAGAATTTTTTCAATCGATATTTTAGAAGCTCAGATTTTATGGCAAATACATCAGAAGCGAAAATTAGCACTTATGCCACCCTGGTGGCCAAAGTATTCTTTACCAAAAATTCGAAATTATATGCAAAAGATTGTGCATCAGGAGATGTATCCGCTGAAAAATAAAATTTTCAAATCGGAGTTTTAGAAGAAGAGTTATCGGAAAAAATGCAATTTACTTTTACGCCCCCTAGCGAAAAATCTATGCCTAATTTGAAAAAGAAATTATATCCAAAACACTCTTCGAGATAAATGGAATCGAAAGATAAAAGATTTTTTTCAATCGGATGTTCAGAAGTAAATATGTGGAATAAAACGTATTTTTGAATTCGACATCATCTGCATTTACGCCTTCTAGCGGCGAAATTGTACATCGTAAAATAAAAGTTGTACATCATTCGCATGTTTCAGGCTTTCGAATGCAAAAAGAATTTTTCAAATCGGACTAATAATTGCAGAGATACCGTGGGTACAGACGGACAGACGGACAAACCGATAACATAAGCACGATCTTTTTTTACAAAAGACGTGCTAAAAATTATGTAATGTATTTTCCGTTTCTTAGAAAAGTAAAAAAAAAATCATTGTATACTACATAAAAGCGCTCTCTGTTAGAAAATTTACACTCTATTTGTTTGCACACTGAAAGCCTTTATTTCTCTTATTTTATGACATTAAATACAAAACAAAAGGGGAAAAGACAGTCTGAAGCATCTTTCGTAGGGCAAACATAAAAAGAAATCCAATTTTTTGACACTTTCGTGTTGAATAAATAAAAATCGAAAGTAAAACTTAAGCCTAGTTGTGAACTTGAACAGTTTATTAATCAGGTCTGTTTAAAATATTTCTTCTAAAAACTAAGTGCTTTAAAAATTAATCTATTGGTGTTTTACTACAATCAATTAAAATTGCATTTCAGGGAATTCTATTTTTCAAAAATGTGATTACAAAATATTAAAAAAACATTAAAATAAAGCAAGACATTTTCTACAATAACCTACAGAAATCTCTATATTGTTGGATGCTGCAGTTGCAAATTCATTACAAAAATTGTGTGGACAGTCAATTCATATCGTTTTTGTTTTTGCGATTTCTGTTTTCCTAACCGAAATCGAATTTTAACCATTTTACTATCGTTATAGACCTGTACTTTCTTAAAGCTAGATTGAGCAACACTAAGGGTTTGTTTTAATTTAGCTATATTTAATTTCGTTCGAGAGAAAAATATTTTGAGGACCAGATTAATAAACGTTGTGTGATAAACTAATTTTAATTTCGCTGCAGGCCGAGACATTGAGAACCAGCCTGAAAAAGTTAAGAGCAGAGGTAAATTTCTTTGGAACTCTATATCCTCCTCTTCATATCATAATTTGCAAAAATCCTGGGGAAACGCATACTAAATTATTACCCCCAAATTACACCACAGTTTACGCTATCCAATTCGAAACATTATTAGTCTCATATGAAAACGCTCCATTAGAAAGCTAATTCTTCCTACCAAAAGCTCAGGATAAACTTTTCTGCTGAGATATTGCGGTTGTCTCTAAATTATGATTATTCATCTCCATTTTACCTGTAGTCTGAGAGTACAAATTAGAGATGAAAGATTTCTCCTAGCTTTAAAGTCATAGAAAAGAAGAAACACTATGATTAACCCGCTATGCTAGGTTTCTGGGTTCAAAACACTGGCAAAATAGGGATGTTATGTTGCTGGTTGGTTATTGTACTTTTAACGGGGCGAGAGTCTCAGAAGGAAAAAAAGCGCCGAACACAAGGTTTGTCAGCAAAAATAAAAATATAACATCAAAACACACTAGAATAGGCACAATGATTTACGACACACACACATACAAACAATGAAAGAGCCAAAATAAAAAAAAAAAAAGAAACGGGCCTACACAGACTGAAATAGACTAATATTAGAATACAATGGGGAAAAGATATCAAAGTCGACACATTACACCAGTCCTTTGAAAGCCAACCCCCATGCGATGTTGCCCCGTTCCTTATCTTCGACAACATTTCAGCTTCTTGTTTGATCTTAGCACTGAAAAATATTTATTGGGCCTCAGTACGTACATCTTGACGACTTCAGACAGAAGCAGTTGTAACGGAAGGTGCACGGATGTATTGTGGAAACACAAGTTCGCCCGTGTCCCCTACCTCCGGAGTAATTCGCTCTCCCAACTGAGCTACGCGGAGAGAATGTTTCGCTACACATTTGCCGTCTTGACACATATTTTCACCTCTGTAGTACGTCACATCATCTCCCTCTTAATTTCTTTTGTTTGAAGCGAAGTAGGAATTTTTCATTAATTCCAAACAATGTGTGGAACAAACATCACACATTTTTCAAAGAACACAACGGCCAGAGGATCTATTTTCCACATTTGGGCGCCAATGTGAAAATACACGTTGGTCCGCGACGGGCATCGAACCCGTGTACCCTCACTGCAAAGTAAGTCGCTCTTCCAACTGAGCTACGCGGACAGGATGTCTCGCTGCAGATTTGTCGTCTTGACCCATGTTTTCACTTCTGTAGTACGTCAGATTATATTATTTTATTACACTACAAGCACTTTAGCTTCTTGTTTGATCTTAGTTCCATAAATCCAAAACAATTAACCATGCAAGATAACAAATTATTGGAAAATGTAGTGAAAAATGTAATTCAAACTTAAACCAAATTAGATCTCAACTCTCATGAGGCTAAGGAAAGCCAATATCCCCCGGAAATGGTTGAAATAATCTTATTACACTACAAACATTTCAGCTTCTTGTTTGATCTTAGTTCCATAAATCCAAAACAATTAACCATGCAAGATAAAAAAGTTCTTAGAAAATGTGGTGAAAAATGTGATTCAAAGTACTTAAACCAAATTAGACCTCCCATGAAGCTTAGGAAGCCAGTATTACCCGAAAAAGGTCTGAAATATCTTTTCCTTCTGCGTCTTGAAACAGGCATTATTTAAACTCCGTTTTAATCATTCTTCTCCAAATGTACAGTAAGGTGACGGTTTTGAACTGAATGAAAAATAATATTTTTTTTTTTTGTATTATATTTTGGCGGAAAAACATTCCAGTAAGCATACGTGCTGAGGAAAGGTGTATGTACAAAGAAGGTCGCTCATAAATGCAGTGCGCTGTTGAAGAAATGTTTTGTACAGGGGACAATTAATTTGTGTAACTTCCTGCGAGTCTTCTTTTTTTTTTTTTGGATTTTGTTGAGTTCCCTTGTTTTGCTAAATGTCTTCATGGAAATAAAGAGGGATTAGGATATCCATTAACAACTGTAACTAGTACGATTTGTCTTACATACCTATACCAGTCATTCTACATGCGAATTACTAATATAAGCTTCGTAAAAAATTAACTTTTAGTGCTTTCTTCAGCCAACTTCTGTCAATTTTACGAAATTTTCATATATTGATTCCTGGAAAGCACGTTTCGAATTCTGACACCAAGGCAGTATTAATATATTGTTTTGTTTTAGATATGGACGTGAGGGAAGATCAATTCTAGAGGTCGGGAACATAGAAAAGTTTGGCAACTTGAGAATAGGAGCATCATGAAAAACTTAGGTGAGACTCCCGTTGAATTACAGCAAGTAAGACTGTTATTGCAAGCATTCACTGAACTACCACGCAGCCAGTACAATACGCATAAAAGTACTGGCTTCAAAAACTATCGAATAATGAAAAGCACTTGTGCTGTGCCACACCTCATAAGCAGACTCTACCGAAATCGCAGCTCCTGAACAACTTTACTACAGAATCCTTTCATTGTAGCAATCGAATTTTAATTTTGCCGTGTGCTAGCGATTCGGTATCTTTTCCAGAGTGATACGATGAGTTTCGAAGATACTGGCCGTCATGGGTGCAGACCACTCCAATACATCCGATTATTGTCAGGTCACAAAAACCGATAGTGTGTGTTGCTGACATTTAAAAGACACGAACTGAATGAATGGTGATTAAATCCTAATGTTGATTTGGCAGAAGGAATGGCAGAAAACACTCGGGAAGATAGCACATGAGAAATATTCAGAATCATGCACCAATTTAGAGAGACATGAAGAACACTCTTCTGGTGTA
Source organism: Macrothele yani (assembly GCA_039090855.1). Taxonomy (NCBI): domain Eukaryota; kingdom Metazoa; phylum Arthropoda; class Arachnida; order Araneae; family Macrothelidae; genus Macrothele; species Macrothele yani. The sequence goes on from CM077012.1 coordinate 76,219,912, forward strand.
AATATCTCAGTAGACATACTGCATGATAGGTTCGTTCTCTTGAGCATTTAAACAGTCCCTTGGTATGTTGATCTCGTTCTACAAAGAGTGGTACAACCATCTCTCATTGAAGTTCCCGGCTGCAACTTAACTCCTTAAAACGACACAGTGGCGTGAACGTATGCATCACCCACCAACTGGACGTATGTAGAACTTTGTAAGACAATTCCGTAGTCTGCTCCTACCTATTCGTACCATACAAGAACTTCAAGAAGAGTGCACCATGAACCTAATTTACGTAGAATGCGTCGATGGTCTTACAGAGGGTTGAGTCGAAAGTTTTGTAATATTTGCATAAACGCATGTGCTGCGGCGGGTTTTTCACATGTTTTCAAGTCGCGCACTGCAGTCAGTAGAAAGGAATATAACGTGGTAGTCGTTGCTGAGAACAGCGTTGCATGTCGTCGTTCTGTCTGTGGTTGGGACGCCTAAAAGATAAACAGCCACAACCGGCTAATTAGGTAACTTTTGCTTTACGAGTTTGAACTCGGCCATAACGCTGCTCAAGCAACAAGAAACATTTGTCATACGAAAGCGAAAAGTTCCGTAGACTACAGCACCACAGCCAGATGGTTCAAGAAATTTCGCTCAGGTGACAGAAATCTCGACGATTAGCCAAGGTCAGGTAGGCCGGGAACCGTGGATTCGGAGGCCGTGCACTAGGCCGTAGAGGCAAATCCGACAACCAGCACTCGGAGATCATCAGGCCAGCTCAGCATATCACAGACCACCGTGGTTCGTCACCTTCAGGATCTCGGCAAATTCTACAGGAGCTGCCGCATTGTACCTCACGAAATGACGCCAGCTGATACAAACAGCCGACTGGAAATGTGCACGAAACACCTCCCGCGACGTACGTTTCATCAAGAGAATTGTTACATGCGATGAAAAGTGGGCCTATTTCCGTAATCCTAACACACAACGGCAGTGGTTTTTGCCCAAGCCAGCTTCCAGAACCTGTTGCCAAACATGGGCGTTTCGAGCACAAGGTCTGGCGGAATTTCGAGGAGATACTCCATTATGAATTTGTTCCAGACGGTTGGACCATCAACGCCAACCTCTACTCTGAACAGCTGGAGAGGATGTATGCCGTTTTGGAGGAGAAGTACCCGACACTGGTGAACAGAAAGCGCGCTGTCCTACAGCAGGGCAACGTTCGACCTCACACCGCGCGAACGACCCGGGCAAAACTCCAGGAACTTGAGGGCATCGAACTGATGTCCCACCCAGTATATGGCCTACATCTTGCCCTGTCGGATTATTACTTGTTCCGGTCCATGGTCCACTTCCTTCGCGGGCGACACTTCAACAACCAGGAGAAGATGGCAGCTGAGGTGAAGGAGTTCTTCGCCTCGAAGGACAAGAATTGGTACCGCCGCGGAATGGAAGAACTGGCAGACAGATGGCTAAAGACAGTGCAATACGATGGCCTACACTTTAAATGCCAGCCAGCTTTCGTCTTAAAGGTACTTAGGAAGTCATAAAGTGGTCCACATATTGCAAAATTTTCGACTCACCCTCTGTATTTACATTTATCTACCGTATAAATAACAGCATCTCTTCCAGAGGTGAGATATAACACCTTACTGTATAAAGGTTCGTGAGACGATATGTTGCTTGTTTCTTTTGATGTTTCTCACGCGGGTGCGAGATTCATTTTTCTCCCACACTGTCATCATTCTGTAGTAACAGTATTTTTTTATATGACAGTTTCTAGATCTGATTTCCGAGAAATCCACGGTTGCTCTGTTTTATCCCTTCTTTAGGTAACAAAAAGTGTCAGTTGAAGAAACAGTGTTTTTTTTATAACTGGATATTCCTAATGACGATAGAAAGCTCATGGGAGTTTGTAAAACAATACAGACAAGCGAACCGTTCTAGTGTTACACTTTCTACGAAGCGCAATGTTTGTGACGTACTACAGAGGTGAAACACCTGTCAAAACGACAAATCTGTAGTGATACACTTCATCGGTGTAGTTTAGACGGTTAGAACAACTGGCTCCGGAGCGAGGAGCCGCTAGTTCGAGATCGTCACCGACAAATTTGTGTTTTCGCTTGTTTGAATACGTGGGATGTTTACTACGCACTTGTGCCCTTAAATGATGGACGTAATTTGGAAGCAGCATGGGAAAGTGTAAATAACTTAGTATCATTGTTTTCATTTATTTTTTATTTCCAACTTTAGTTCATGTAACTGAAGGGAACTATTTACAGTTTTCGAGGAAAAGGGTTTTCTGTGTTGCATGGGCAGCAAAGCTGAAGAGGATGAAACGTGCGAGAAGAAAATGAACTACTCATTACATGAAAACTGTGCTCCGTGGAAACTCCTGCTCTGACTGGATGAAGCATTCACAGACAGACAGGGAAAAAAAGCTTCATTCTTGGAAGAAACATTTTAAAAGAACCTACTATCTTTTGTTCGTAGTGGAAATTTACAATTTGCATGGTTGTGCTTGGCATTCCTTCAGTTATTTGAAACTTCCTGACACGATTTGTGACGTATAGTTTAATTTAAATTTCTTTTTTAGTTTCTTTCTCTATGTAAATTTGAGTTCGTTCTCCTCAGCATTTCTCAAACTTAACGTGATATCTTCTTTCTCGCTAGAGTATGGTTGGCAACACCCTGAGGGCAGAACGAATGACGTGTGGATGTCCGAGATGAGAATTAACGTTATATAATGTTTGAACAGCGGTAGTGTGTGGAGATGGTGGAAGTTATAATATTAAATGTGGGAACGATATTGTTAAATTGAAGTTAATGAAAATCCTTCAAAAAATTCGTGGCGTCAGTGAATAAACAAAGACATCGCTCTTTCGACGTTTTACCAACACATAGCAACCGAAAATTTGTTATTCGACCCCTGCTGAGGAATCGACCCCAGATCTCTCGATATCTAGCCGAGCGCGTTAGCCTTACACTACGGTGGCCAACAATCCACGGCGCTATGTGTGTTTTTTCTGTCAGCTTCTGACATCATAAATCCGTAAGATGGGTTCAGCTACTGATACGTCTTCATCTAGTGGTCATTAACGGTACTGGGATAAAACGTGGAAAGAGCGATGTATTTGTTTATTCACTAACGCCACGTATTTTTGGAGGATTTTCACTTTGGATCTCGCCCTTTGGATTTAACTGTTATATTTAATATATAGCCAGTGCCGTTAATACCAACCAGATGGAGACGTCTCAGTAGCTGAGCCCATCTTACGGATTTATGATGTCGGAAGCTGACAGAAAATAACACACATAGCGCCGTGGATTGTTGGCCACCGTGGTGTAAGGCTAGCGCGCTCGGCTAGATATCGAGAGATCTGGGATTCGATTCCCCAGCAGTGGCCGAATAACAATTTTTCGGTTGCTGTGTGTTGGTAAAACGTGGAGAGAGCGATGCCTTTGTTTAAATTGAAGTTATTTAAAGGCTGCGTGTTCTACTTTAATGTCAGTGTTGCTTTTCTTAGTCAAGTGTTATTGTTGATATTAACTCACGTTCGTTTGATCTCACCTTGTTGAAGTGCCAAAGGCTTAGTGGCAGAACGAAGACGAATAGTAAGTAACCTTTCCTGAAGTTATTTGAGTGACTCCTGATTCGTTTAAAAGCGAAGTTATTAAGAACTGATTTGTGTAGTGTTCCGGCAGCGCTATACTGCTACGAACATTGCAGATTCAGGTAGCACAGATACACTGACGGAAAAAAATCCCAACACCATGAAAAAATAGTTGTAAAGGAATGAAATGGCGGCAATACATTTGTATAGGTAACATATTTAATCGATTAAGGTTTCAAGATCACAGCTTATTGTAAGCGCAAGAAGAGCCATTTTAAATGTGAAATGCTGGTACATTAATAACCGGTGTAACCGCCAGAATGTTGAATGCAAGCACGCAAACGTTCATGTATTGTGTCGTACAGGTGCTGGATGTCAGTTTGTGGGATGGAGTTCCATGCCTGTTTCACTTGGTCGGTCAATGCAGGAACGGTTAATGCTGGTTGGGGGTGACGCTGGAGTTCTCGTCCAATGATGTCCCATACGTGCTCGATTGGTGAAAGATCTGTTGATCTAGCAGGCCACGGCAACATGTCGACACTCTGTAGAGCATGTTGGGTTACAACAGCGGTATGCGGGCGAGCGTTATCCTGTTGGAAAACACCCCCTGAAATGCTGTTCATGAATGGCAGCACAACAGGTTGAATCACCAGATCGACGTACAACTGTGCCGTCAGGGTGCGTGGGATAACCACGAGAGTGCTCCTGCTGTCATAGGAAATTGCTCCCCAGATCATAACTCCAGGTGTAGGTCCAGTGTGTCTCGGCCGCAGACAGGTTGGTTGCAGGCGATCACCTGGCCTCCTTCTAACCAAGACACGGCCATCACTGGCACCCAGGCAGAACCGGCTTTCATCAGAAAACACAACAGATCTCCACTCCGTCCTCCAATGAGCTCTAGCTTGACACCACTGACGTCGCAAACGGCAGTGGTTTGGAGTAAGTGGAATGCACGCTACAGGGCGTCTGGCTCGGGAGCTGTCCTTCAAGTAACCGATTTGTAACAGTTCGTTGTGTCACAGTGGTGGCAACAGCAGCTCGAATTGCTGCCGCAGACGGGGTACGATGCGCCACGGCCATACACCGTACACGGCTGTCTTCCCTCTCAGTAGTGCCACGTGGCCGGCCGGAACCCGGTCTTCTTGAGGCAGTACCTTTCCTTGACCACCGCTGCCAACAATCATGCACAGTGGCTACATTCCTGCCAAGTCGCTCTGCAATATTGCGGAACGAAAATCCACCTTATCGTAGCCCTATTACACGACCTCGTTCAAACTCCGTGAGCTGTTGATAATGGCTTCTTCGTCTTCTTAAAGGCATTCTTGACTAACATCAACACACTGCGTCGAATCTCAACGATAACTAACTCTCACGAACGTTACAGCGCGTATTTACAGCAAACCTGCTTTTCATGTTCCGAGGGGCGCTACTAGAGCCACACGTATGCGCCGAGCGCGAAATTTTCATAGACGTCATCTTACAGATGTACTCTAACCGCCTACCAACTGTCGTTTATCTAACACAACCCCTTCTTGGTGTTGGGATTTTTTTTCCGTCAGTGTATTATAGGAAAAATACTATATTATCAGAAGCTAGATTTCTGTTATGATTCCATACCAAAGGTGCTGAATCATTCTCTAGATTTGCAATTTTCTAAGAATCACTCTGATGGCATAATTGTAGACTAGGAAAACAGATTCTTCACAAAAGCTGAAATCAAGATATCTTTTTCTTTCTAGCAATTGTAATAATAAAATGGTGCTTCATGAATCCGTGCTTTAAATGGACATCATTTCCTAAATAATATCCTCCTGGATTGTCTATCGGTATGGAAAGATCAGTTTCTTGGGAAACTAAATCACATGTACTGTGCCCATTGTGCTGTTTTTCTTCGGAGGATTGTATCGAAGGGGCAATTTATTCATCAAAGCTACACTCATTCGATGAACTAAGAATTGGGATCAAAAATTCAGTGCATGAAGTCACCCAGCAGCAACTGGAGAATAATTTCACAAGTCCGGAAATTGAATTTAAAAATAAATCATGAAAAATCATTTTTGAATCGAGATTTGAAAATGTTCCCTATTGCTAAACTTAAATTTTGTTTTTTATGGTTTCGTATGACATTCACCGATTTCTTCCACCGCTTGTGGTACCAAAGTAATTGCATACATTCACTCAATGACCACTGAACTACGCACTTAAGCCACCTGCAGCCCGAAAATTTGGCTGGATTAGCAGTGGAGTGGAATTTAAGTTTTCAAGAGGCCGAAGACGATACGGTATGTTCAGTAATGTGGACCGCATAGCGCTAATAACTGATCATTGTCGGACACCGATTAGTTGATTAGTGGAAAAATCTGACAGCGAGTTAAAACTCGCCCCCACAGTTACTCTCAGGTCGAGGATATTTGCAAGCGAAAAAAGTGCAGCGAAATGTTTCGGTGATTGTTAATTGAGCCACGTCAATACACCGCAGACACAGTAGTGCGATACATTATTCTGATAAATCACACCACTGCAATTAAGAAGCTGCAGGTTTATGGGTGGATTTACATTGATACAAAAATGCTAATAGGTTGCAGCAATCATCCCACTTTCTACAAAACCAAAAGCATCACAACAAAAGACTTCCCTAAACATGAGACTACCAACAGTAGCCTTAAATGAGTGATTCCATGGTCTTTGGTAACACCTCCCAGGTACTATGTCTAGCGTGTGCGTGATACACCTGAAAACTGCACTTGTCAGATCAAAAGATCCTCTTCCAGTATTGGAATACTGTCTTTCAGTGCTGATCACACACGCAGGATGTCAAATGGATAGGCGAGTGTTATACCCTGTCTTTGTGGTTCTATCATGTTCTCGTGGAAGAAATGTGTTCCGATGTCCCCACATTATATTGCAAAGTTATACAGTATATGCTACTGTCTTTGGTCTCTTGTCTTTTGTTCATGCGGCTATAGTCCGAATGATGCCAGGTTGTTTAACCTGTACGATGCCAGATGTGTAGTTCGTTAACATTGCGGCCGAACAAAAGACTGCAGCACTTGCTCCAACCAATATAGAGGTCCCTGCTCCCCAAGACGGATGGTTACTCCTCTTTTACAAAATTTATTGACATACGTGTGATATATCACTATCCAAACTTTCACAATACTTAAATTCCTATTACTTTACTCTTCATTCCTAATGGGAAAATCCTGATATCGCATGCAGATTCTTACATTCATGGTTCTTCTTTCTTGTATTTTCGACGTCCATATTTTCGTTTACTTTATTGCAATTTTTTCCAGTACTTGTACATGAAGACAGAGACGTCAGCTCTTTAATTAAGCTTCAGGCTTCCCAAATTAAATAGCTCTCAAAGTTAATCCAAGATATCACACCAACACTTTTTATCCAGGTTTTATTTACTGAACTCACAGCTTTATGAATTTTAGTTAAGATCTTTCACGTGTATGTGTGTGTCCACATGCAAATAGCTGTCTATTAAAACCTCATAGTTCGATTTATATGATGTAAGAGAGTTTGGAAAGGTTGAAAGTCGCACTTTAAAACTGATGAATATTTCGTTATACACGGGTTTCAAACTACTAATAACCGCCCCTGTGGCGCAGTGGTCTAAGCGCTGGGTTATGACCATTCGTCCGTGGAGTGTCCTGGTTCGAATCCTGGTGAGGCATGGATGTTGTGCGTGTCTTAGGACACTGGCTCTCTACTTTCCCTGGAACCAGTGGCCCTAAATTAGAGACGGGCGACTGCTCATAGCCTACTGAGTTGCTCACTGTGGTCGTTAAACCTTCACTCAAAAAAAAATACTAATCGATATACTGGCAAAAATCAAATCATTGAGGCCGGTATTAAACATTAGGTAATTGTGTACATGATTGGACAAGATCATTTGGAGTACACATGAAATTGGGACGTATGTATATACCCAGTGTTCTAGTAAATGTTGCAAATTCGTGGGTCCAGGTTTGAATGCCGGTGATGCATGGATGTCGTGTTTGTCTTACTGCGCTGGCTCTCTCCCCTTCCTGGAAGCAGTTGCCCTAAATTGGGGATGGACAACTGAGTTGCGCACGGTGGTCGATAAACCTCCAATCAAAAAAACAAAAATTCGTGGAGGAAACAAACGCAAACTCTCTTTGTTATGACAGGACGTATTTCTTATTTATACTGTATTTTCTAAAACGGTATCAATAAAATCAAATATTTAATTAAACCGAAAGCCTAGGCCCACCTCTGGAACCAAAACATTTTTAATGACGGACGGACGGAAAAATAGACACGCCCAGTATCACATAACCAATGCTACTATTGAACATTTCTTTTAATGCTGCGTGTGACACAATGTTCATTGGATATAAGAAAGAAAACTGCAAAATCGATCTTACACTTTGACATTATCTCCATTTCGCATAATAATGATATATGCTGGATTTCACTTCTTCTCGTAAAGCAGCAATAATATTATATAAGTATATATTATGCAATATACACTGCCTAACAAAGAAAATGCCACACCACGAAGACGCAAACCCAGCGCCATGCAAATTGCAGCGTGGGTGCACACGTACAAGTTATGCAAATGACTGCAGTTGCAGGCCAATCGCACGAACGGCGCGCGGGATATAAGCAGACAACCAGCCAGTGAAGCCATCAGTCGAGACGTCGTCACGGGCGCGAGAAGTGAGTGGTTCTGCTGTAACCGTATCTAGAGAACGAACAAGGGGTGCCAATGCCGTTAAGATGCCGTCGTACGCGATTTCGTCAAACAGATGAGTTCACGAGTGGTGTCATCGTAGGCCTTCGTACCGCCGGATGGTCCTTGCGTCATATTGGGGAAGAAACGCAACGTGATGCCCCAACCGTCGGTCGCATTTGGAGACAGTGTCCCAGGAAGGATCTGTGCAACGTCGTAGGAGGACCGGAGCACAGAGATGGACGTCCGAGCGCACTGATCGTCGCATCAAACATCATGCCGTAGATGACCCACAGGCCACAACGGGTGACATTTTGCGGAGTGCACGGGGAGGCTTGGATGCTCCGATATCAACGCGGACAGTGTCGCGCCGATTGGCTCCGTCTAGTTTGTTGCCCAGTCGTCCGTTGTTAAGGCTACCCTTAACAGCAAGTCATAGCGATCCCCGCTTGGCATGGTTCGCCCCAGAGCTGCGTGGGGTGCCTAATGGAACAGTGTGGTGTTCAGCGACGAATCGCGGTTCGCCGCCCCGGTGGCGCAGTGGTCTAAGGCGCTGGCCTCTGATCATTCGTCCGTAAGGGGTCCGGGTTCGAATCCCGGTCAGGCATGGATGTTGTGTTTGTCTTACGGCACTGGCTCTCTCCCTTCCCTGGAACCAGTGACCCTAAATTAGGGACGGGCGACTGCTTATAGCCCATTGAGTTGCTCACGGTGGTCGTTAAACCTCCAATCAAAAAAAAAAAAAAAAAAAAAAAGAATCGCGGTTCTGTCTCACCACGGATGATCGCCGTGTGAAAGTCTGGAGGCGACGTGGCCAACTGGCGGATTCCTCTGCCATTGTGAAGCGCCACACGGTCCGACAACGTGTAATCAGTGTGTGAGGCGCTATCAGGGCCAACAGCAGCTCACCGCTGGTACGCATTACGGGCACATTGACGGCACGCCGCTATGTTGACGAGGCAGTGCGGCCCGTGGCACTACCGTAATGCAGGGCATCCCAAACACAGTTTTTCAACAGCATAACGCCCGGACCGCGTATCGCTTGGATCAGCTGGAGTACTTTACACGGTGTGCGTGGCTAGCACGATCCCCCGACCTCTCGCCCACCGAGCATCTGTGAGACACGGTTGGACGTCGGTTGGGTACCCTCCCACACCCGCAAAATGAAGATGAACTGTGGACTCGGATCAACACCACATGGTTCACTATAATCCCGGACTCTATTCGGACTCTCATTGCGTCGATGCCACGTCGGATTCAACGCTGTATCGCCCAAAATGGGGGTCACACTCCTTATTGATCATCTTGTTTATTCAGCCACTAGAGCCTAGTCTGTATGTGACAATTAAATCATTTGTTCAGGACCTGTTTGGCTATCTGTGTGTGCAGTTTGGTCTGTTTCCGAGCATTCCTTCATGGTGTGGCATTTTCTCTGTCGGGTAGTGTATATCAAGAAGTATATAATATAAGTTAGAAGATGCAGAATTGCCCCCACAAAAGGCCCAGTAAACCCTTTTTAGCCGGTCCACTGCCCAAGTAGCCTGAGGTGCTCGCTGACAAGTAGCCTGAGGTGCTCGCTTATTCGTTCGAGATGGTCCCACGTTTGAGTACCGGATGAGGCATGGGTGGTGCGCTAGTCTTATGCAGCGGGAAATTTTCGTTTTCCTGGAACTAGTGACCCTAAATTAGGGAGGGAAGACTACTTATAGTCCTAGTAGTTGCTTAGGGTGGACGTTAAAACCCGGAACAAAAAGAAAAAACCGAACATTTTCATGTTTTGCATTAACAAAATGAGGCTATTTTATTTTTCTAAAACCATTCAGAATTCCATGTGTCCACTATAAATTTGAAGCATTTTCCTGAAAGGTAAGTTTGTTATGTTATATTCTTGCTTGCCTATAGATAAGCAAGTAACAGGAAAAAAACAGTTGACAACCCGTCTACATGAAGTTCAGGAGCTTCATCATATACAATTGTGAGGGTAAGTCATAAAACTATACATACACACGGTTCATTCTTTCCCCAGTGGATTATGAGCGATCGCCTTGACCGTTCATTTGTTTTTTACCGCTAGTGGGATCAACATGGTAACTCCGCTTACCACATGCCCCAAAAAATCACCGATTTGATTTGTATGGGCTGAATGCGCAAAAAAGTACAAAAATTAATTGAATAGTTCCAGGACCGTACGGCTACAATATTTTGCCATAGTAAATCGTGTGCGAATGTAATGAAATACACTGCTGTTTGTTGAAATAGAACACCACCAAAAACACGTGCGATCAGACTGAAATTCGCAGGATTGGGTACGTCACATGAGGAGATGCAAATAATTACAACCGCGCACATGCAAATGATTTGTGCCGGCCACGCTCTGGTAGCTGTCCCACAGGAGGTATAAGAGCAGGACGCACACGGCAAGTTGCCATAGTAGATTCTCGAGAATTGTGGTAGTAAGGTAGTAACTAGGTATGCCCAACCGTAGCAGACGTCACCCGACCCATACGTACAGCTAACGGACTTTGAGAGAAGCCGATGTATTGGACTGCTGGAAGACGGACTTTCCTTCAAACATATCGCCGCTCGTGTTGGGCGAAAGGCGAGAACAATGATGCGAATATTGCGTCAGTGGGAAGAGGAAGCCCAGATGCACCGACGTGAGGAGTCTGGAGCCCAGTGACGGAAGAAAGAACGGTAAGACCGTAATCTCCACCGTATGGCGTTGGCGGACCGAACAGCCCCGTCCCAAGGGTTAGCACAGTAGAGGAGGTGAGCATCACATCAAGGTTTGTCTGCAAGCTCTTCAGACAGGACTCGTCTCTCGTCGTCCGTTGCTTCGACTTCCCTTGACCTTAAACCACAGACGAGAGCTGCTGCAATGGAGCCAAGAATGCAGACATTAGATGGCAGTGCATTGTGCTTTCCGACGAGTCTTGGTTCAACCAAACGACCCAGGATTGGCGTACCCATGTACGGTGACACCTTTATGAACGGCTACTGGAGACATGGATTACAAAGCTTCATTCGGACCAGACACCGAGCGTTTTGGTGAGGGGTGCTGTTGTGTTCCATTCACGTTTTCTCCTCCTACGCATTACAGGAACCATGACCAGCCAGTGGTACATCGCGGAAATTGTGAAGGCTGAAGTGCTGCCATTATCTGCATACTGTCCCCTGTGCCATCTTTCAATAAGACAATGCCCGGACCACATGTGGCGCGGAATGTCTTACATCTCCGGGATGCCCAACATGTGCCACATCTTCCTTGGCCTTGTTTGCATGATTTGTTACCCAGTGAACAAGTGTGGGATGTGGTAGCTCGTCGCCTGTACCATCAGGCTCCGCTGCCAATTACCTAAGATGAACTTTGGGTACGAATCAAGAAAGCATGAAATGACCTTCCGTAGTGCGACATTCAGAGCCTCTTCCAGCCGATGCCATGCGGTGTACGAGCTGTTATCGTCCTTGTGATGGGTTCACAAGATACTGAGTATTGTATGGTCTCCATTACCTAGAGGTCCGTACTTATGATCACTTGCGTCTTGTGTCATAGTAATGCACCATATAAATTTCACTTCAATATTTCAGGTCCTTCTTGTTGAGGCATTTTCAACAGACAGTAGTGTATTAAAAATGGCCAAGCCACTGAACTAATCTAAGCGCTGTTGCTCTACAGCAGCACGGTGGCGGTCGATCAAATGAAAAACCAAATCTAGATTAGTGACAACTATTGTTGTGAAATTATTTATCGCAAATTGGCCCAAGTTCGAGTTGCAACGTCAGATTCGAAATAACTCACTGAACAGCAGGAATGTAAATTTTTGTCCATCTTTTGAACATCCACCACATAGACTGAACCATGATCCATCGGATTATCACCGATTTGGATTCCTCAAAAATACTTTAAGAGGCACTGTTTTTCTGAGGCTAAGAAAGGTGATGTGTGCTCTGCTCTGGAGTCCAGTAAAAAGGATTTATTTCTGAAGACTTTCAAAACATTTTGGCGTGTGTTAAAAAGCAACGAACTAGGCAGACGAAGTGTGGAAAAGCAAAGGAACGACATAACCCAAGTGTGCTGAAGAGTACTGATACTCTGGTGACTTCTTTAATGCTATCATGCTAATTTTCATAAATGCACTATGGATAACGTTTGACAGAACGGAACTACAACTGAGTCCAAATATTTAGTCGCCAACAGAGAATACACTGATGTTCAAAACTAAGAGAATTTGCACATTTTGTCGAATTTCTAAAAACCTAAAGGACACATTTTAATGAAATTTGGTATGGATACACAGTTATATAAGAGAAAAAATTATACCATACAATAGTCATTGTACGCACTCATGATCATCAGTAAGGCTCATCAGCGCAGGAATGTCCAAAATCCACGTTGCAAGATCGAACATAAAATGACTCTAATATGAGGTATGGTCCCCTCTCACAGTTATACAGGCTCTCACAGCGTGACGTCATACTGGAAATGAGGCAGTTGATGAGTCCCTGGGGCATTCGGTCCCACTCCTGCAGCAACGCAGTTTTCAGCTCCTGGATGGTTCTCTGAGGGGGTAGCGAGCTGCAATTGCCCTCCCAAGAGCGTCTCAGACATGTTCGATAGAGTTTAGGTCTGGCGATCTGGCTGGCCAATTCATCCGGCGAATATCCTCACTTTCAAGATAATCGTCGACCAGATGAGCCCTATGTGGACGAGAGCGTTGTCGTCCATAAAAGGGAACTGAAGGCCAAATGCGCCCCTGAAAAGTCAAACATAGGGCTATAAGATCTCATCCCTATACCCCTAAGCAGTCAGGGAGCCTCTGTCAAACACATGGAGAGGTGTGTTTTGTGATGCCTGCCCAGACCATGACACCTCCACTGCCATAGCGGTCCCTTTCTCGGATATTGGAGGAAAGGTATCAGATCCCAGGTTCTCCCCAGATGAAGGTACGTCGAGAATCAGTGTCCAGGCTGAATCGCGACTCGTCTGTGAAGAGAACGTTACCCCACTGAAGTCTGGTCCAAGGCTGATGTCATCTGCACCATTCTACACGCGCTCTCTTGTGTGCTGAAGTGAGCGGGACGCAAACAGCGAGTCTTCTGACAAAAAGCCCTCTCTCGTGAAGCCTTCGGGAAACAGTAACCCTTGAAACTCGGATTCCAGTGGCGGCATGCAGCTCATGAGATAGCTGCGCAGCTGTAGCAGTTTTGTGGCGCTTCGCTGAAAGTGCCAAATAACGATCTTTATTGGCCGTCGTGGCTCTTAGACGACCTTGCCCAGGCCTTCTCGATATGGATCCGGTGTCTTTAAACTGTTTCCACAAATTTCAGACGACACTGGGCTTTGCATTGAGCTCTGTAGCAACCTGCACTTGCGATTGCCCTGCTTCCAATCTACCGACGATTCTCCACCTTATTCCGTCATCAATACGTTCGTGGCAAATCATTTTACCTGATTGCTTATGAATATGAACCAACGCCTGCAAGAAATGCAACGAATGTCGCCGAGGAGTACGAGCGAACTAATCGCGGCAAAAAAGCCACGTGTGCTTTTTATGCCCTCCGCTGTCACAGTTCCGCCTACACGCACGTGTACGCTTACGTATTCCACACTGCAAATTTGCATTCTTATTCGGTGGCATAATTTGTACCTTTGGTTCCGTACGTTTTGTGAAAATCGACAAAATGTGCAAATTCTCTTAATTTTGAACACCAGTGTATATGGGATATAAATTACAGATGTCTAACGTAAAATAATTAATAGATTTTAGAGGGTCTTATCAAAACTGAGGAGAAAATAGAAACTTAATGTGCACATTCAGTGCAATTTCCCCTTTCTCACAGATATGATTTCAAAGGATATTTGACGTTAAGTAGAAATGTTGAGAAGCGACATGCAATAAATGTAACGATGTTCTCTCTAAGCAACTAAATTGTTGTACCTGAAGAGCATTGTTTGAGAAAGTGTTACATACAAATGGTAGCTTGGAAAGGCCTGAAATCCTCAGTTGTATTAAATGAGAAATATTAAGAACCAACACTACACAATCACCAAATGCAACACTTGGCATGTTAATTTCCCCGAGTAATTACACTGTAAAATATTAAGTAAATTTGGAAAGGTTCTTCATCTTCTTGGAACGGGAAGAAAAAATTCGTTTTCAGGTTTACTGATAAATTGACAAGTGTTACAATTAAAGAAATCCTATGTCGTATACAGAACCTGACGATATTAAGTAAATTCCTTTTTTACGCTTTCCAACCGTAGGTTGAAGAAGCGTATAGCCGATATAGTCACGTTCCTTTCGAGCTCTGTGTTTGTGCCCAGTTTTTTGAAAGTATATAGTGAGTGTTTGTTCCTATTTTTGTGTTCCCCTTCAAGAAGAAGATCTGTACATTCTTTTAGCTCAGCTCCCAAGTCGGTGAGTTGCATATTTTGTTTGTATTCAGCGTTTTACTATTTTCGATCAAGCTGATCGATCCTTAAGTTAATCCTCGCCATTTACAATGGCAGGCACTGATAAGGGTGATGTCCACGCCCACATCAGTGATGCTCATTCAACCTCCTCCTCCTCCTCACTCTCAGGAGACCAATCAGCATTTATGCACGTCAGAGACGTCATACGCATACAAGATGTGACGCGAGACTCCTCTGCAAAGGCTCAAGCTGATATCCCTGCCCAAGAGAGTGACGTCACCTTGACGCACGGCCCTGGTTTATTTGCCGAAGCTATGGATGTGACCGATTGCACGGTTGCGTTGCCTTCAACTGGCTCAACTCAGTTTACCAAGCCGCTACCAGCAATGAGCACTGTATCGCATCCTTCCGCTGCCAACTCTACGTCTCTCACTTACTCCACAGTGACCTCCGGAGCGAGAGTTCTTTCCAAGTTTATTGCTCCCGTTTTTTCCTGACTCTTACGTCAGTGTTGAGGGTAGTTCTGCCACCATCGATATCCCAGAGGATTCCCCAGCCGGGAAACAATTTTTCTCCACAATGGATTTCGGTGTCTGTTTTGATGCATTACCAGACACGAAACTCAAGGAATATTATAGTATTGCCCTAAAGAAGATGCTTCCTACAGGAGCTTATATCACTCATATGGCTCGAAAGCCACGGGCCGTATTAGTGTATTTTGCCCGTAAAGAACATGCGGACCTTGTGATGACTGCTGGCTTATCCATCAAAGATGTGCATCTTCTGGCTGAACCTGTGGCACAGCGACCTATCCAGGTCACTTTCCACCCAGTCCCACCTGAAGTCTCAGATGTCGCTCTATGCACTTTACTCAGCAAATTTGGCCGAGTGGTTGGACAAATAACGACCCTTTCGGCGGCGCCCAGAGATCCCGATGACAAATCCATTGCAGGGTTTCGTCGAAGTGCCCGTGTCATATTTCCGTCGGACGATCATCTGCTTGCGTGCCCGAAGATCCTAACCGTACGGTGTGGCCAGCAACGTCGGAGAATCGACGTCATTACCTCCTTGCACTGCACGATTTGCCATGGCGAAAACCATCTTCGCGTGCACTGCCCACATCAAGTTCCACCGACTCCGACTGGCGTTCCTACAGGTACTGTTCCTACCTCGAAGCGTACTACACCATCTACTTCAGCACAGCAGGCCTCGGAGCCAAGATATGATGAAAAAAGTCCGCTTACAGACGTTGGTCAACGCAACGCTCCCACAGCCGCTTCCTCTTTTTCACTAGAGGACTTTCCTACAATTGCCTCCTCACTCCCGCGACGTCGTCGCTCCAACACCGAGTCCCTTTCAGAGGGTTTACAACCAGCTATTACCACTGGAACCTTCGAAACAGCTGATGTGGAGTCCGTTGGTCCAGAGACGCAGGGTGTGGATGAGACGACCGAGCCTCCACTGAAGCGCCGCGGCTCTGGCCGCAGCAGGCGAGTAGCGAAGAAGCAAAACTCTACTTCACCTCGTTCAACCTCCCTCTCCAGCAGTTCTCCTCGACACACCTCGCCAGCCGAAGTCTCCTTTCCCACGGTCGAAGAGTTCTCTGCATTTCTCCAGACAGCCAATATACCTCCCGTACCACTCTCATACATTGATCTCCATACATACTTAACGAATCCGACAAGCTACGCAATAGCGCGTGCCTTAGCAGTCAAGAATCCATCGCTTCGCCAACTTGTGCTGGAGCAGATCTTCAATGTGTCGCATTTCTGCCGCCAGAATGTTCCCACCCATCCGTGGGCACAAATTTTCTATAATCGTCTCAAGTCTTTTCCTCCAGCTCTGAAAGATCTTCAGCTAGAGGCAAGGAACCCCACAATTCAAGATCGTGTCACTTAATTGCAGGTCCGCATTTCCCCCTCAGCAACTCTCTAGCATATGAAGACCTCAACCCGTTGGGGGCTGATATTCTCCTCCTTCAAGAGACAAATTGCAAACCATCTACCTTCTATTCTCGATGGCGCCAGCGAAACTTTGTGTTTCATCACGCCTATGGACTAACATCTCATAGCGGTCTTGCCATCGGCATTAGTGATACTCTCAATTCTATTATCACATCCCTCTCTGTGCGAAATATTTGTCGAGATCTCTTACAGCATGCATCCTTTACCATCGCGTCTTCCAGATATCATTTATTCAATATCTATATTCCAAGCACTACAACACATTTATCAGTTCTCTTCACGCGTCTTCGCAGAGCACTCGACCGTATCCCACCGTCAGACCATGTTCTCGTTGGTGGGGATTTTAACTGTACCCTGGATCCTCTTCTGGATAGGTCTTCTACAAATAGAGAGCGCCGCCATGCCTTGGCGAACCTGCTCCAGACAGATGTCACGAACAACGCTCTTCATGATGTACATCGGCATATTCATCCATGGTCGACTAATTACATTTGGCGCTCCTCTCATGCGCAAAATCCTTTCTTAGCCCGCCTTGACAGGTTTTATGCCTCCAGTACTCTACTTCCTGCCGTGACAGAATCGAGTGTGCATCCCACGGCCTCATCTGACCACTGCGCCATTGCCATCATAGTCCATACTGCACCATTCAAACCCAGGATAATTCGCCCGTGGACATTTGATGATGCACTTCTCTCCGACCCGGCATTCTGCTCTTCGGTCCGGTCATTCCTGATTGACAGACGACCGCAGCTTCAATCTGCACTCTGCGGATTAAATTCTTGGTTGGAGATCAAGCAACAGCTCGTTCTGCATGTCCGAAACTACTCTTTCCAACTAAAGACACTCCAGAACATGCGCCTAGACTATGTTCGTTCAATGCTATCCATGCTCAGTCTCAGTGATCCTCTCTTCTCCTCCTTTCAAGAAGAGCTTCGATCTCTTCTCACTCCTCTGGCGCAACAAGTTCTCCGCCGACTTCGTTTGCAACACCTGACGCCGGATGCTCACAACTATGAGTTCCTGACGTCGGTGGAAAACACCCGACGAGCTTCGTCCATACTTCATCATCTACGCCTTTCTTCTGGAGAGGTATCAGATGAGCCGATTGCACTTTGTTCCCATGTCCGTCAGTACTTCTCCATGAAGTTCAGTGAACCTCCTCAACCATCCTCTGCAGCAATGGATTCTCTCCTTTCTAATCTACCTCAGGTTCCACCCCATCTCGCTTCTTCTCTACTCCTTTCCCCCACGCCCTCTGAACTAAACACTACATTCTTTTCTCTGAATTCTAGTGTCGCTCCGGGTCCGGACGGCCTAACCTTTAGCTTTTATAAAACTTTTCTGCCTCTTCTTCTTCCGTTTCTCCTATCCGCTTTCTCTGCTGCCTTTACTTACTCTCCTCTCCCGAGGGGATTCACAAATGCATACGTTGTTCTTTTCCCCAAAAAAGGTGATCTCCTTGACTTGGTGAACTGGCGCCCAATTTCCCTACTGAATCTCGACTACAAACTTTATACCAAGCTTCTTTCACAACGACTAAATCCCATCCTCACTTACATCCTCTCCCCTAACCAGACTTACACAGTTCCAGGCCGTTCCCTATCTCACAACATCCATCTCCTGACTGATCTAATTCACCTTGCGCGCTCCCGCTCTGAACCCCTCGCCCTCCTCTCTTTAGACCAACAGTCCGCCTTTGATAATATCTCCCACACTTATCTCTCCGCCACACTTCTCCGATTTGGATTTCCATCTCCGTTTATTTCTCTCCTCACCTCCCTCTACCAGGACGCCAGTTTCCAGGTCAAGTTGCCCACCTTTCTTACAGCACCAATCCTCTTCCGCCGTGGAGTGAGGCAAGACTGCCCACTCTCCGGTCAACTTTTCGCTATAGCCTTAGAACCTTTTCTCCGCTCCGTTCAACGCTCCTTTCAAGCCACCCTGCCGCCACTCATCGCCCGCACGAGACACCATGTCACCACTTCCGTGGCGTATGCAGACGACGTTACCTTCTGTATACGCCTGGATTCACAGTTCTCTTTGCTCCAAAGTCTTTTCGCCGATTACGCCTCCTGCTCCGGAGCTGCGATTAATACAACCAAAAGCACAGGCCTGTGGTGCGGCTCATGGGTTGACCGTTTGGATTCCCCATGGGGAGCGCACTGGTCTTCAGCCTCTCAACGTTTCCTTGGCGTACATCTTGGCGTCCCAGGTGAAGCCTCCAGCACAATGTGGAATACCATCCAGCCACGTATTCATCGGTCAACTGCGTTTTGGCGAAAAGCGCAGTTCTGCACCTCATATTTTCAACGTGCACGTCTTGCGCAAACCTATCTTCTCTCCACGTGCACACATTCCTGGCTTGCTACTAAATCCCCACTTCTTCGTCTCAATGATATCACTCGCTGCTTCACCTCAGTTATCTGGACCGGACACCACTGGCTCAGTGCCCCCAAGCTCAGCCTTCCTCCTGACCAAGGTGGCATTGGCCTAATTGATACACGACTGTACTATCAAGCTCTCCGGATTACTTCGTTCCTCCGTCTTCATACCTCACCTGTTGCCGACGCCGTTACCGCAATGAATGTCATCACCTCTTCGAGCAACACTAATTTCACTTTCACTTCTTTCATTCTAATGGACCTCCGTACTACCACTCACTCTCGTCTTCCTCCTGCCTTACGGGAGACTCTTACCTTTCTCCGCTCTCTCCCGCTCACTCGATCCCCACCCGATTCCACCACTGAACTCCTTGCCGAACCCCTGTTCTTCTCCTCTCTTCTTCACCCCCTCATCTTTCATGCTTCGCCTATCCTTCTTGGCTCCGAGTCGGAGTTGTAACCGTCAAAGACCTTGTAACCTCAGATCTGTCCTGGCGACCCTACGCCAGCCTCCCACCCACCGTTCTACTTTCACCCTCCTCTCGCTCTGTCTATGACTCCCTACTCTCTACCATCATTGCTAAGTTTCCTCATCTCGCAACCACCACCGGCCTGATCTTTGTTCCTTCCGCCTCCCTCCCCTTCCTTTCTTTCTTTCAGTCGGCAGATCTACACTTCCACTATCCTCTCTTTCAACCTCAGTTCTCTATCGGTTACTTTTAAAAGCCCACTCTCCTTCTCCCCTTCACATCCCTGATGCCTCCCAATCCTCTCTCACCGCTGTCTGGTCTGCCACCCTTTCTAGTCTTTCAGCTCCTCTTGAAATAAACACTCACTGGCTTTTTCTCCACCGCCGTCTTCCCGTTCCATCCATCCTCCACCGCATGACCATTCTTGACTCACCTCTTTGCCCCTTCTGTGCTCAAGAAGCTGATGTCTCTCACGTTTATCTACATTGTGTCATCCTCCTTCCACTACTCCATCTTGCATTTTCCATTGCTCAACGTTCAGCCACAACTGATCTTCCTTTCGATGCCTATAAGACACTCCTCCTGCAGGTCTCTCCGCCAGTCAAGCTTCCACCCATCTGCTCATATATTTTCATCCTGGTGAAACACGTCATTTACGTATTTCATCAGCGCTGCCGAGATATCTCATCTCCTTATACCATCCACCAAGCTTCTGTGGAACTACTGTGCCACTTTCGGGAGCGTCTCCTCTCAAGACTTCGTCTAGAGAACCTTGTGGCCGTCGCCCAACAGAGAGAACAACATTTCCGTTCCACCTGGTCTCCGGCCGCTTCCTGGTTCGCCGGCATGCCAGCGACGTTGCAACTGACTGTCGGTTGTTTATAACCTCGTTGCTCCTAGCTCTGTTGAACTTCAGTTCAACGTGCATGCTCACCATTGGTTTTCGGAATCAAACTTCAACATAAAGCTTATATCTTCTAACACATGTGAATATATATGCACCATACTGTACAAATGTATATAGTCTTACTTGTTTTCTCTTTGATTATCATTTTTTCTACCAGTACTAAGACATCGTAATTCCGTTTGCCTTAGGTTTCACATTGTCTACTTTGTCATCTACAGTTCTCCTTTTGTACAGTGCTTCATTATAATATTCTCGTTCTGTTATTTGTCAGCACTATAATATACTTATGCTTTGAGACGAAATGTTTCGACAATCTCTCTTATTGTTCTTGTGCAAAATGCCTGTACCTCTTACCACGAGGCTCCTTTGTGAATCACTACATCGTGCTGTATATAATGTACATAGAATTTTAGAGTTTGTATATTTTACCGTACAATATATGTACCAGGACGCCCATGTTCGCCTCCTGAACCCAACCTTGTTAATAAAGTTGTGTTGAACTGAAGAAGCGTATATGCTCCAGCTTTGTCCGTCCGCACGATAACTCACGTGAAAATGGTTCGATTTCGATGGAATTTTAGTATGTGGTAAGGAACCACTTGGGAACGAACCCTGTTGAAAATGTGCGGAATGGGGTCAAAGGTCAGGACATAAAAGTGGGATCCATTTCATTGCTTTTATGCATCATAACATGCGTAAATATGGTTCGATTTCGATGAAATTTTAGTATGTGGTAGGGAACCACCTGGGCACAAACCGTATTGAAAATTGGCGAAATGGGGTCAAAGTTCAGGCAGTGCATAAGAGCGGGATTTATTCCATTGCCCTTATGTGTCATAACTTGCGTAACAATGGTTCGATTTCGATGAAACTTTGGTATGTGGTAAGGAACCACCTGGGAACGAAACCTATTGAAAATGGGCGGAATAGAGTCAAAAGTCAGGACATAAAATCGGGATCCATTTCATTGCCTTTATGCGTCATAACATGCATAAATATGGTTCGATTTCGATGAAATTTTAGTATGTGGTAGGGAACCACCTGGGCACGAACCCTATTGAAAATGGGCGAAATGGGGTCAAAGGTCAGGTAGGACATAAGAGCGGGATTTTTTCCGTTGCCCTTATGCGTCATAACTTGCGTAAAAATGGTTCGATTTCGATGAAATTTTAGTATTTGGTAAGGAACCACCTGGGGACGAACCCTGTTGAAAATGGGCGAAATAGGGTCAAAGGTCAGGGCATAAAAGCGGGATCTATTCCATTGCCTTTAGGCGTCATAACATGCGTAAATATGCCGTCCTGGTGGCGCAGTGGTCTAAGCGATGGCCTCTGATCATTCGTCTGAACGAGGTCCCGGGTTCGAATCCCGGTGAGGCATGGATGTTGTGCTTGTCTTACGGCACTGGCTCTCTCCTTCCCTGGAAATGACCCTAAATTAGGGACGGGCGACTGCTTATAGCCCATTGAGTTGCTCACGGTGGTCGTTAAACCTCCAATCAATCAAAAAAATCATGCGTAAATACGGTTCGATTTCGATGAAATTTTAGTATGTGGTAGGGAACCACCTGGGCACGAACCCTATTGAAAATGGGCGAAAAGGTGTCAAAGGTCAGGCAGAACATAACAGCGGGATTTGTTCCATTGCCCTTATGCGTCATAACTTGCGTAAAAATGGTTCGATTTCCATGAAATATTAGTATGTGGTAGGGAGCCACTGGGGACGAACCCTATTGAAAATGGGAGAAATGGGGTCAAAGGTCAGGACACTGGAGTGGGAACCATTCCGTTGCCCTTGTGCATCATAACTTACCTAAAAATGTTTCGATTGCGACAAAACGTTATCATGTTGTTCCTAAGGTATAGTGAACCGGTTCTGTTGAATATCAACGAAATGGGGTCAAAGGTCATTGCACAAAAGCAAGATTTATTCCACAGCCATTATTCTCATAACTTGCGTAAAACTGCTTCTATTGCGGCAAAACTTTAGTATGTTATTCTTGAGGTATACTGAACCAGTTCTGTTGAATATCATCGAAATGGGGTCAAAGGTCAGGACACAGGAGCGAGATTTATTCCACAGCCATTATCCTCATAACTTGAGTAATAATTTCTGGTATGTTGGAAAGCGTATCATAATCAATGCATTGCATGATTTTACTAACTTGTTTAAAAAAGAAATTGGTTGTAGTATTAATTTGTACACGATAATTTTTTCTCACTGAGGAATCGTCTTGGATGGTGGATGGTATGTAGCACATGAATTTTAAAGAGTACATGAAACATACTATTTTGTCTGAAAATAAGAGGATAATCTGCGAGCAAATCTTCAGAAGTAGTGGCCTCGTTTTCCAGATAGTTCTGTGCCAGTGTAGACGGTGAGTGTGTGGTCACTATGAGGACAATCATTTTCAGCCCCAATGCAAATATAGGCTAACTTCAGCGCCAGAAATCCAAAAGTAAGGTTGAAGAACCTCGTTACCATACTTGTTCTTGTCATGACTTCATTTCCAAACATGGTCTTTACTGCCGTTGCTTGGAAAATCTGCTTAACTCAGATCTGTGTTATTCCTGAAAATCTAATAGAGGCCATGAAGTGGAAGGTACGCTTTGAATAAAGGCTCTTTTAAAAATTCTTCTGAAAATTGAATCGTAACACACGAATAAACTAGCTAATCAATTATTCTGGAAGAGATTCTTACGAACAAAAACGACGCATATTGCAAACTGAGTTTATTATCTACGTCGTTTTTTTGGGTTGGGAATTGGAGCCCCAAAATTCACTAACCCCTTCACGCGAATTTTCACCTGGGAGTAAAACAAAAACCCTACCTTTTTGTTATAAATGCAGTTCAAAGTTTACTTCCGTACTGCTATAAGAGCAACACAGTTATAACGAAGTAAACTTCCCCGTCAGTTTTGTCCACGCCGGGCATCAAACCCGGTCCCCTCATTCCGGAATATGTCGCTCTCCCATCTGAGCTACGCGGACGTATGCTCACGCTGCTATCTGCCTTTATCTCATGTGCGTCCTGCAGTGCAGGCACGTCACACATTCATTAATAGCCACTGATTATTCAAAATAATTAGAGGGTTAGAAGGGTGCTAGAACAAAGATTTTAAGTGGATACCACTACCTACATCTAGAGCAGCCTCCGGATTTCAAATATTCTTTCTTTTTAATATAATCGTCTCAAATCTGTCCATATGTCCTACAGCCAAATACGATCTTATGAGTAATTACTTTTGCTGCCTATTTTTCTTCTGATCACACTTGTGTGTGGCGTTTGTGAATCATGTTTGACTTTTGCGCCATCAAAAAACATTAAGCGACCCGCCTGGGTAAATTACTCTGACATCCCTGAACGTAGCGTAAGTATAGCGAGGGTCAAACATAACTTGTCTGAATTTCTAAGTTCTTCCACGTTTAACACCAAACGCGGAATTTCTTCAAAGCTCTTTAGGAACAGAATTTTAAGCTTAGGCGAGCCAAATTTATGTTCGGTGCATCAGCAGAAAGTCCAGACACTGAATATTGTAAGAAATGCAGAAATAGTTTTCGCAATATGTCGATGACTAGAAGAATTCTATCGTGCTATTGAGATTTACTAGTGTACGGTCGTTTTTGCTGTCTTAAGCACGAAAAACAAGACGTAACCAATTTCAACACTAAGTAACCAAGCCAAATTATCGCAAGCTGTGAATCATCTTTACTTACGAAAATAAAACTTGTTTAAAAGGTTAAAAAATGATTTAAACCAATGTGCGAGATCTTTCGGGTCCGTCTACCACAGACGCATCCTCAGGCACAACGAGAACTCAGATCAGATCAGATCAGATCATATGTAGAGGATTTTTGGAAGGGAGTGTCTGACCCCAGGTCTTAAATAACCCTTAGAAATAGGAAGCTAGGAGATTTGGGCTAACGAAAACTCATACACACCTATATGCATCGACGAGAAACAGCGCCACACTAAAAGGTTAAGGATACTTTACCCAGAAAGTAACAATAAAATGAAAATATGTACAAATGCATAAAAACGAATAATCCAAAGTACAGTAAGTAAACAGTCAAAACATCTTTGCAGTGGAAGAAGGATTCTCCAGCAGGAACCTCCAAGGAGCAGGTATGGATTTCGGGGTTTCTTCATTACAGCACTGTTCGGCAAAGTTCAGAATGTACAGTACAAGCTCTCCAAAAAGAGCACTGCAGTTTTAGTTCTCGCCGAGCCCAATAATTTAACTTCATTCCAAAGTGGTAAATAATCACCCTTGTTGACTGTTCGCTCTAGGGCCGTTGCGGATGAATGGTTGCGAACATTGTATATATGTTCGGAGATTCTCACCTCGAGCGATCGATAGGTTGATCCGATGTAGGCTGTCAAAGGGAGAGAGTCATCGATCGGTTGTAGTGGCAAAGAATATACACCATATTTTTCCCTAATCGTAACGTGGTCACGATCAGACTTGACCAGGTTGAAAAGGCTTTTGGAGGAAATACCGACGTTATAGTTGAACTTACACGTCTTGTAGAGTAAGGATACTATGGTGGGGTGGTAAGAAATGGAGCCAACAAACCGGGAAACAGGCAGTTCACGTTGGGGTTGAAGTGTGATGAAATAATAGAGCTGAGACTTGTGAAGAATTTTAGTGAAATATTGACGGGGGTATCCGAAACACTCGGCCATAGTGGAAATGCATTGAAGTTCCAGCGAAAGATCAGAGTTTGGTGAAGAATGTGTATAGGCTCTGCGAATCAAAGAATGAAGTGTACCCGATTTGTAACTATTGGGAGTGAACGAGTTATATGGGATCATAACTGGAACAAACGTTGGCTTACGGTAAAGTGAGGTATGAATGCGCCCACCTGGGCTGCGTTTCAACAATATATCCAAATAAGGTGAGGAGTCTGAAGATTTAATTTCTGAGGTAAAAGTAATAGAAGTGAGAACGGAAGAAAGGGATTCTGTAAAGACGCTTAAATCGGAAAGGGGGTACTGCCAAAACACCAAGACATCATCAACGTATCGGGTGTAAAGCAGGGGTTCGAAGGGTCCATTAGTGAGTAAAGTATTTTCAACATATTGTAAAACAATCTCTGCCAATACGGGAGAGAGGGGTGATCCCATTAGTGTACCGTAGTCTTGGCCGTAGATGATGTTATTAAACTTAAAATAAGTTTGGATTTTAATAAGAGTGAGAGCTGATACAATGGCAGTGCATTCAGAAGGTTGTAAACCCAAGCTGTGGGAAATTGCTTACGTCTTGTTTTTCGTGCTTAAGACAGCAAACACGATCGTGCATTCTCAATATGTATTCATGATTGAAATCATTAGCTAATTTTACCCAACATGATTCGAAATGTGTCTGGATATACAGTATGCACTCATAATGATTTATCATTGCTGAAGAAAGTCAAATAAAGAAGTATAAAATACATGAATCTTTCAAACGCATTTTGTGTCATTGTTTCCCAACCATCGTCTTTCAGACACGTAAAAACACGCGTTTTGTTTCCTTACACCACACCAAGCTTTCTATACTACTTTACTCAAAGTGCGCAATCGTTGCAGTTGTGACTGTGAAATATGCAACTGCAAATGCAAGATGGTTTCCATTTGCACGCATACCACGTGTTCTTAAAATGTATGTATATGTACTGCTCACGCTGTATAGATGCATTTCAAAATATTGATGTTAAAACAAAAACCAATCAACGGTGTCATGCCGTGCATAAATTTTAAGAATAAGTGCTATTCATTAGTCCTGACTTAGTTACTTTAAGCTGTGTTCCGTGCTGACGTGGCTTCGCGAAAAGTTATTTAAAAACTTGAGAAAAGCAAAGCTCTTTCGTTTATACCTTTAGAGAATCTTATTTAATAAACTTTTCTATATTCGTCGTCTTACAGACTCAGTTGATCTAGCAGTTCGCATATGATTTATTTAACAAACTGGAAGACTATACTGCTTCTGCATGACGAAACGGTCCAGTGAATAATAATTTGTACAGAAAATCAAAACTTTCTTCTCCACTTGAAAACACTGGAAACGGTGTGGAAATTAGGGTTAGATTTAAGGTCTCTCCTAATGAATCGGAACTAGGTTCCTAATAAAAAACACTCCAGTGTCAGAAACAATTTGTGTCACTGTACAGTAAAACACGTTTATGGTACAAAAATGCATAGAGACACGTATTGTAAATGTCCAAGTGACCAAGTAAATAATTGGAATCATTATGGAAGTACGTAAAGTTGTGGCGATGAGATGTGTTTATAACTTGTTCGAACATCAGTCAGAGTTTATAGGAAAGTGAAAATAATTGTGTTATTATGGTGAAAATTACATACATACCAAAAACAACATAAATTTTAAAGAAACCATACGGTAGGGCTATGTTAAACCCGAGGTGTCGTATAATTAGTTGGGAGGAGATAATAAAATTAACTTCGATTATGACTGGCATCAGAAAGGAATAAAGACGCCAAAACAGTTTTTTTATTGGAGGTTTAACGACCACCGTGAGCAACTCAATGAGCTATAAGCAGCCGCCGGTCCCTAATTTAGGGTCACTGGTTCCATGCTCACCGGGATTCGCACCCGGACCCCTTTCGGACGAATGGTCAGAGGCCATCGCTTAGATCACTGCGCCACCGGGTCTACCCAAAACGGTTTAAGCAGATACAGGGCAACAGATGGCCCGTTACGAAGTGTCATGAGCAACGCAATGAGTCGCATATCCTGTTTTTGACTTTTAATTTTATGATATCCTTTTCAACAGTCCGATCATACATTGTAGATGTTTAGATGTTGTAGCAGTACTTTTCTTCCAGGAGTAAAAAATCGTGTTTCAATACAATTCTCCTCATATAATATCTATCGTGATACATCGTTAAATCCGAAGTAGAAAGCAAAGATCCTACCTTTGCCTTCTCGTCCGCTCGACCTTTCACTAATAAATCAAGCATGACAAAAAAGTTACTTTACGACCATCTACGATCTGGTCACGCGTGAGAAGAATCGAGCTTTTATAGTAAAATCTCCAGAAAGCAAAGCGGTAACTAATTTAAAGAATCATTTTCTTCTAACCGAGAACGCATGAAGAAGTTTCAACCTGCGTTACAATTCTGAATTTTCCTTATTAGACGCATCTATATCTCTTCCAGTATTACCTCTGAAACGGATTTACTGATATCGAAGAGTAAAATATTACGGCGTTGGGGAAAATAAAAATTAAACACGAACGTAAGCACAGGAAATTGAAGAATACACTGAAGTGCCAGAAAAACTGGTACTGACGAACTTATGCAAAATACATAGCAACGTCACCTATGCGCGTACTCGGTTGCGTCCGCCAGTGCGTATATAAAGCGATCGACATCCTTGCCAGCTGCCAGAGCTGTTTTCGGCTGTAGGTAAACACCGCATCCGTGCCTCATCCGGGACTCGAACCCAGGCCCATCTCTGAAGAATGGCCGGAAGACTGGGCTTCAGACCACTCAGCCACCGGGACAGCCTATGCGGTGTTACTAGCCATAACACAAAGAAGAGGTGAGATTTTCTTGCAGCATTCAAACTGTGCCAAGAATAAAACAATACTAAAAATATTCCGATCATGGAAGAAGGTGTCCATGGCGTTTATGCCTTACGATATGTTATCATCGGAATGGATTACAGATGCACGCAACACCACTCATTTTTAAGGAACCATCTGGTTTTAGCGCTTAAATAAAAAATTTGAATCATCTATTCATACACTGACGGAAAAAAATATCCCAACACCACGAAAAAATAGTTGTAGAGGAATGAAATGGCGGCAATACATTTGTATAGGTAACACATTTAATCGATTAAGGTTTCAAGATCACAGCTTAATGTAAGCGCGAGAAGAGCCATTTTAAATGTGTAAATGCTGGTACATTAATAACCGGTGTAACCGCCAGAATGTTGAATGCAAGCACGCAAACGTTCATGCATTGTGTCGTACAGGTGCTGGATGTCAGTTTGTGGGATGGAGTTCCATGCCTGTTTCACTTGGTCGGTCAATACAGGGACGGTTAATGCTGGTTAGGGGTGACGCTGGAGTTGTCGTCCAATGATGTCCCATACGTGCTCGATTGGTGAAAGATCTGGTGATCTAGCAGGCCACGGCAACATTTCGACACTCTGTAGAGCATGTTGGGTTACAACAGCGGTATGCGGGCGAGCGTTATTCTGTTGGAAAACACCCCCTGGAATGCTGTTCATGAATGGTAGCACAACAGGTTGAATTACCAGACCGACGTACAACTGTGCCGTCAGGGTGCGTGGGATAACCACGAGAGTGCTCCTGTTGTCATAGGAAATTGCTCCCCAGACCATAACTCCAGGTGTAGGTCCAGTGTGTCTCGGCCGCAGATAGGCTGGTTGCAGGCGCTCACCTGGCCTCCTTCTAACCAACACACGGCCATCACTGGCACCCAGGCAGAACCGGCTTTCATCAGAAAACACAACAGATCTCCACTCCGTCCTCCAATGAGCTCTAGCTTGACACCACTGACGTTGCAAACGGCAGTGGTTTTTAGTAAGTGGAATGCACGCTACAGGGCGTGTGGCTTGGAGCTGTCCTTCAAGTAACCGATTTGTAACAGTTCGTTGTGTCACTGTGGTGGCAACTGCAGCTCGAATTGCTGCCGCAGACACGGTACGATGCGCCACGGCCATACGCCGTACACGGCGGTCTTCCCTTTCAGTAGTGCCACGTGGCCGGCCGGAACCCGGTCTTCTTGAGGCAGTACCTTCCCTTGACCACCGCTGCCAACAATCATGCACACTGGCTACATTCCTCCCAAGTCGTTCTGCAATATTGCGGAAAGAAAGTCCACCTTATCGTAGCCCTATTACACGACCTCGTTCAAACTCCGTGAGCTGTTGATAATGGCTTCTTCGCCTTCTTAAAGGCATTCTTGACTAACATCAACACACTACGTCGAATCTCAACGATAACTAACGCTCACGAACGTTACAGCGCGTATTTACAGCAAACCTGCTTTGCATGTTCCGAGGGGCGTTACTAGCGCCACACGTATGCGCCGAGCGCGAAATTTGCATAGACGTCATCTTACAGATGTACTCTCACCGCCTACCAACTGTCGTTTATCTAAAACAACCCCTTCTTGGTGTTGGGATTTTTTTCCGTCAGTGTATATTATTTGATGATGTAAGTAGCTATATGAACACAACCTGAAGATGTTTTTGTTTTCTTCCATTTTGTCCACTGTTCTCAACTTCAGTGGTTTCTAGTATGGCTACGAACTACGTACATTGAACAAACATGTTTTATACGTTACGTAATAATTTAAATTTGTAGCAGTATAATTTCTCTATTCCGTTAAATAGAAAACTATTATTACGTATATAAAAATATAATCTTTTGTCAAGTACCATTGCTCTGAAGCCACTTCTCTTTCTGGCCCTACTTCTCAATCACGGTGTATATCCGAACAGAAAATTGTTTTCCAAGTAACGATAATCTCAGCTAAAAATATTCAATAGGGCATGTGTTTGTGGATCAATACTTTCTAGACTAACATCGATAGTGAATTTAAATATGCACTCATCGTCAAAAATACAGTTGCTCCCAGAAGGAAGCAACCGACAGGAATGAAACTTGGTGGGTAGGTTTAGCATCGTGCGACATGCAAATGATTCAAGTATCGCGCTCAGCCGCGTATATAACGCCAGCAAGGAAGGGACTTAGCGCTGTGCCTGACCGGCTATATAAGGTCGTCTCGTTGCGCGTGCTTGCCATTCTGGCTCGTGCTGTTGTGTTGTGTTACATCCTTTGCAAGTGAAGTATGCCTCGGAGAAAAGTTCGGAAGCAATTCGAGCAGTTAGAAAAATTCAAGAGGGGCCGCATTGTCGAGCTCCGGGAAGCGGGATGATCTTATCGCCGTGTTGCGTGCCTTACTGGTCGTGTGGATATCACCATAGCAGGCTGTTAGCGGCAGTGGATAGAACAAGCTACGCAGCAGCGACAGGAAAGGTCGGGAAGACCTAGACGAACTACAGAGAGAGAGGACCGACGCCACGATTGCGGATATTCAGAGAGCGGTGGGGCCCTCCGTGAATCGTCCGATTAGTACCAGCACCATTGGCAGAGGGCTGCACGACGTAGGACTACACGCACGCAGATCGTTACGACGACTGCTCTTAACACCATTGCATCGTCGCCAAAGACTGCAATGGTGTCGTGCCAGACTGTCATGGAGCCACTCAGAATGGCAGCGGGTAATCTTCGGTGACGAGTCCCGCTTTTGTCTTGGAGGAGACGACCAACGAATCCGTGTGTAGAGGCACCGTGGTCAGCGCCAAGATGAACGGTTTGTTGTCGAGCGTCACATATCCAGAAAGCCTGGTGTCATGGTGTGAGGTGCAATTGCCTACGATGCCAGATCACCTTTGGTGTTCATTACAGGCACTTTTACAGACCAACGTTACGTTAATGAGGTCCTGCAACCATGGCCCTACCTTTTATGAACGCTCACTACAGTACGATTTTCCAACAGGACAACGCTCGTCCGCATACTGCTGCTGTCTCGATAGCTTGCCTTCAAGGCACTGACACTCTTCCATGGCCAGCCGCATCGCCAGACCAATCTCCAGACCAATCGCAGACTGAAAATGTGTGGGATGCTATAGGATAGGACGCGCTATCCACACTCCACCCCTACCGCACAACCTGTAGGAACTGCGTGAGAAGATTCAAACTGAATGGGATGGCTTATCGCAGGACACCATTGGGAACCAGTACAACCCCATGCCGAGACGTCTGGCATGCTGTGTGAGCAAACATGGTAGCCTGACGCCATACAGAGAGGCACTACTTATTGGCGTGTAGCTCAATTAGTATTGCCCATATGAGTCTCAATGTTTAATCATTTATTGTTCCTGGTAACCTTAACCTTCCTCCCGAATAACATTGCAATCCGACACGTCCTCCTTGGTGCAACTATTTTATTTACGATGAGTGTATTACCATTACTGGATTTGTAAAAAACACAAACGTTTTCACGATCTAAAGACTTTTGTAAACGATTTTACAGTGTAAGTTGAAACTTCCTACGAAATGCGAAGGTAATGTTGAAAGGACACATAAATTTATCATTTACAACTGAAGATACGATACCTAATAAACTCATGACATTTTAATTTAATAATCTAACATCTGCTCCCAGTTGTCGAGTGTGTTGAAGGGGTTCACTTGATCGAAAGATCATTTGACCGAAAATCAGTTCGCCGAAAATCATTTGATCGAAAGGTACATTTCGCCGAAGGGTCGCTTGACCGAAAACTTTATTTCACCGAAAGGTCACTTCATCTAAAAGTTCATCTCATCGAAAAGTCATTTGATCGAAAAGCTCATTTCACCAAATAATTACTGCACCTAAAAAAATTCATTGTATCGAAAGATAATTTCACCGAATGGTCAGTTCATCGAAAACTTAGAATTTTGTTGTTATAGATCTTGCTGGAGTGTGGTGCGGGTTTTTGAAAAACTGGCCACCTAAATGTTATGGGAGTATATAAAATAATGCACTTTTAATTTCTATGAAACACCTCTCCATAAGAAGGGTTTTCGAAATATAACATTAATTATAAGGCCTAGATCTGGGCCTTTTTATCAAATTTTAATCCTCCGAGCTCATGTTCATAAGAGTTACATATAGCAAGTCAAGTAAAAAATCTTCTATCTTTTATTCAATTACAAAACATTAATTTTTTGACCGTAGGCCTAGATACAGGCCATTTTAACAGACTTTAACCCTACTCATATTCAAAAGCGTTACATAATATTTAAAGTAAAACATGTTGCACTCTTGCTTAAACCTAAAACATTAATTTTAAGGACTTAGACCTAGATCTGGGAATTTTTAATGTTCATAAGGTTTTTATGTAAACCTTATGAACATGAGCACGCACGATTAAAATTTGCCAAAAAGGACTAAGCTGAGGTATAGGGACTTAAAATTAATTATTTTTGTCTGAAAACTAAATCTTTGCGCTCTTTGTTCTTCTTCTTGGTTACTCAGTCCAAGGACTGGTTGTTCAGTAGTTGTACTCTGTATCTCCATTCCTGTCTGTTTTCCGCCGTTCTCTTCAAGTCATAGTATGTCCTAGTATTAGTGTCTTGGAGTACCTGTGCCACAAAACTATTCCTTGGGCGTCCTCTTCCTCTCTTGCCTTGAATTTTCCCTTCCAAAACTTTTAGAATCGGGCTTCCATGGCGCAATGTGACACGGAGAAATCAAAACTGCAACTTGAGTATGATCCCCTAACGTTTCGGTGGTCTGTCTTCCGAACTGGCACCATGCTTCTACAGATCCTGTAATGAAATCCAAAGTTTTCGATAAACTCACCCTTCGATGAAATGTACTTTTAGGTAAAGACACCATTCGGTGAAATGTATACCTTTAGATCAAGTGACCATTCGGTGAAATGTACCTTTACATCAAGTGACCCTTCGGTGAAATGAGCGTTTCGATCAAGTGATCTTTCGGTGAAGTGATTTTCGGTCAAGTGACCTTTCGGTGAAGTAAACGTCGGGCAAATGAACCAGACCCGGTTTGAAGCGTTGGCTTCTAACTATTCGTCCGAGATAGGCACTGATTCGAGTCTCGGATGATTCAAGGGTGGTGTACTTCTCTGATGGCGCTCGCTCGGTCCCTTCCCTAGCACCAGTGGCTCCAAATTAAGGACGCGCGAATGCTTATAATCCTGAGAATTGCTTATGGAGGTAGTTAAACCCCAACACAAGAAAACAAAATAGCAAACATGTAAATTTAATGAGTCCAACGATCTTTCAAATTGAAGTTGTGTATACCTAGTATTACATGAGCATAAAATTTTAATCAGTGCCAGTTAATATTTCTATGTGATTTTCATACGACGAAACTCAAGTTCTTAGCAAAGGATTTCATATCTGTCTGTTCCGCCCTCCATAAGATAAAAAAGCGGCTCTTATCGGGCATCTGTCTGTTTAAGCAACAGCATTTCTGTTTATTGATCATTACATCCAAAACCATTTTCATATCTTTTAGCTTAAACTTTTGCCAGTATTATTTTTATTATTTTGGTATAACCTTTAGGATAAACTTCTTGAATCGCGCCCAGCATCTAACTTAGTAAGCGAATGAAATGAACAGTACACGGCAAATGAAAGATGTATTGTTTTCATTTGTACTATCAAAATAAAATGTCTAATACAAACCTAATTTCTGAAGAATAAATAAGGTGCATCCAATACTACTGCTTTTTCTAAACATAACTTTCTCTCGCAATGTTTTTCGTGAAAGTTAATTGTAACAATGTAAATTTCGTTTTCTTGTCCTTATGTCATAAATTACAAGATCTAATGCGCTTAATCAAGCAAATGTCATTAGAAATTTACATATGGTGAACATTGTGGCCACTTTTGGGACGGAGTTCATTAATGCAATGAGGAACATCTCACTGTCTCGGCCATGTTTTTATCCAATGATATCCCTTTAGAACGATAAAATGCATTTGTGAGTAGTAACTCTCCGAAGAATCAGGCTTTTATTTACTATGGAGGAGTGATTCAATTGGTCGCGAATCCATACCCGCCTCCTACATCATAAGACTTCGTTCGGGAGTCTTATGATAATGATTTAAACCAGTCGGGGGTCTTCTAACGATGATTTAAACCAGTCGGGGGAAAAACCGGGCATAATCCATCAGTCAAGAAAAACATTTGAACTCTAGCTGTGACTAAAATATGCCTAACGTTTTAAAGAATTAGGTTGTATTCTGCGAAAATAGTATTTCGCTGTGTTTTTAAGCTATATAAATATGATTTCATGCTAATTATATCGTTTCCAATGAATTACATGTTTTTTTATAAGTTCCCTTTACTTTCTGTTTTCGGAAAACTCGTTCAGAGAAATTTCTGGGGTGAACAGTGCTTATCTGATGTTACCATATATGGCTCACTTAACACATAACAAAAATATCATCTGTATATTTACATAAAAATATGCAACTAATATCTTTGTTATGCGTTATAAAGAAACATCCAGACAAATTTTAAATTCGATGAAGATTAAAAATGGAAAAACAGAACCTGAAAGAAACATTTTAAAAATAGAAATAATTTTACTCAAACACAAAAAGTACAGTGAAACATTGGTTATAGAGTAAACATTGGTATTTTCATGGGATTGGTAAATTCCTGATAGAGCGTAAGTTGCTATTCGTAGAGTAATTACTGTCTTAATTAGTTCCAACTTTTTATCATAAATGGCAAATGTCCAATCTAAAATCGGAAGGAGATCGTAAGTAAGTTGTTTCGTTCGTATCATAAAGAAAATTATTCAACGTGTGGCGGGAATCGAATAGTCTTTTGTGATGGTGTTTAGAATGCAAGGTAGAAGAGTGGATTTCAAGGAGGAAAACACAGGTTAACAAATAATATTTAACCCAGTTATTCATTAGATTCCTGTCTAATTTTAAAATGAGCTTACAAGTTACTTATCAGCATTATATAGGGTGTAGCGGCTGAGCCACGGACGCATGGTCCTTAGCTTTGGGGAGTTAATGTTTTCAGGCATTCATGTTGATTTGAAAAAAATATGTTTTTCCCATAATTTAAAATACAATATCTGATTTCTGAATCGTAATCATGATAGTTCGGGTTAAAATAGACACTTCAGCTCCGGTTTTTAATTAATTTTAGCCTGTCACGAAGTAGCCAAGGTATCACGAATTTATCATCTACAGGTGGTAACTACGTATGTGATACGTAATATTTGATGTAACTGAAATGTAACAAGATATAGCTCCTATGTACGGTTTGTATGGGATGGAGAATTTTGGGGGAACAATTACACTATCTACCAAGGAGTAATTGGACACCTGTGATAGCAAAGGAAAACGAAGTTTATTCACCTTCAATAGTTGGTGGAGCCTCCACGAGCGGCGATTACAGCTGCGACGATCCGGGGCATACTCTCAACCAGGCGTTGTACGACGGCTAGCGGTATTTTCTTCCACTCGGCTTGGAGAAGACAGGTCAGTTCCTTCACGGATTTCGGACGGTGGGGGCACCCCTTAAGTCGACGCTCCAACTCGTCCCAGAGGTGCTCGATAGGGTTAAGGTCCGGCCGAGATGGGTCCGGGTTTGAATCCCGGTGAGGCATGGATGTCGTGTTTGTCTTACATCACTGGTTCTGTCCCTCCCCTGGAGCCAGTGACCCTAAATTAGGGACGGGCGAGTGCTTATAGTATATCCAGTTGCTCGTGGTGGTCGTTAAACCTTCAATCCTAAAACAAAAACCAAAAAAACAACATTTTTTTTCTGCCGATCCTTGCATCCATTTTAAACCAGAATACTGAATATTGATCAATTTAGGATTCTATTCTACCACACCCAAAAATAGTGGGGCCACAAAGTTACACCCCAGAAATTTCTCAATGTTTGAATAGTGCATATGTGTGTGAGTCATGAAATGCGAAACCAATGTTTCATCGAAACCGAAAGTAAATGACATACTCTTCTCTGACAGGATCAACGTACAGCTTTGGCTGCACCAAGAAGGAACACAACAACGGTGTCTCAGTTCCCTCAGATTTGAAACATACCGGGTTACGTTTAAAAGAATAAAAGAATCGTGTATTTTTGATGATCTGCAATTCAAATTTTAACTCGTAAGCGTAAAAAGGGTATAAATGAAGCGATAGAACTTACAGTTAAATATCGGGACTAACGCAGAATTGCGTATAACCGAGGTTTCATTGTATCACTTTAAATTTCTATTTCTCTTCCGCCTATTTTTATCATTCATAGGAACGGAGTGAATCTAAATGAAACGCTACAAACATATTATTTCCTACATGCCTTTTCAGACAAATTTACATGCATTATAACGTACAAGTTTTTCCGTGCCGGGCATCTGAACCGGGTCCCCTCACTCCGGAGTAAGTCGCTCTCCCAACTGAGCTACGCGGACGTATGCTCTCACTGCTATCTGCCTGTATCTCATATGCGTCCTGCCGTGCAGGCACGTCACATCTCCCCCCTCCCGAAAGAGGACCGTGGGTATGGCCCACGGGTTAGCCGGGACCATGTGTGGCTGTAGGCAGTCATCCCATGAAGAACGTACATTTGAGAAATCCCAGACAATTTGGTGTGTGGAACGTAACATCACACATTTATTTTTTCGAAGCACTGAAGAAGGGATTCTCATTTTTCCTGTCTCGCCGTCTGGAAAGAACATCACATCATTACGAGAAACTTAACAGCCGGGTCATCCTGGAAGTTCAGGCGCCAAAATAACGTACAAGTTTGTCCGTGTTTTGGGCATCGAAGTCGGGTCCCTTCACTCCGGAGTAAGCCGCTCTCCCAATTGAGCTATGCGAACATGTGCTCTAACTGCTATCTGCCTTTATCTCATGTGCGTCCTGCAGTGCAGGCACGTCACAGCATCTGGAAAAATGAAAATAACTATTGTTTCTTACATCCAATTTAATTACCGTTTTCAAACAGACGTGTTTTTTCAAAACAGGGCCAATTTATTTCTAATTTCAAATTAATTGCACTGAACTTGCATTAAATCAGCATTCTTGAAGCAAATTGTTTCGTTCAAACATTCCATTCTAACATTAAAAATATCACCAATATTCACAAAGCAGAATTCAGTAACATTTGCTTAAGAGATATGATTTTATCAAAAATGTTCTGCATCTAAAATTGATCAAGAAATATTTTATCATCCTAAGCTATTTACTTGAAGAACTTACCTAGTTTTGAATGTGATGGCCCAGATCCTAAAAAACTAATTCTGTTTACCTACCTTTTAGTCTACGATGAGCGGCAACTGTCAGAAGACTTTTACCATTTTGATTAATTTCTTTCCAGAAATATTTCAGTTTTTCTTTTTTTGTAAAAGAAAGCGTTGTTGCATTATGTGGCATGACTCATTACTTAAAAATATAAGTTTTACTGTGTTATTTATAAAATTTATCTAAATATGTTTTCTTAAGGACGCTTGAACATCAAGAAACACAGTTGTTTCATTGGTGATTTCGTGTCTTATGGAAAACATTCGATTTAGTGGTCAAATGTGCCATTCAATCTTACGTAAAAATCTTTCAGCTACTCAAGCTACATATATTATAGTGCCAGTATCTGAAAGAGTTTTTATGAAATATTTAGGTGAAAAGTGAGCCAATATGAAACAGATATTAAATATTACAATAAATGAAACGTAACTATTAAACAAGTGCCAAAATTTGTCCAGAAATCGATACTCACTAGAAAAAGATTCAAATACTCGCTGTTCGAAGAATCCATTCACTATGTGATTCAAATTGTTGTGCCTTGGTCAGTTTTTATTGTTTTATAGAAATCTTCAAAAATTATAAGTAAATAGTTAGTGAAATAATCCGGAGATATATACAGAGCGATGTACTACCCACCACTGAGAGGGGTTCAAGATTTACATCTCCAGAAGTCAGTATGGAACTAACATTGCCAGGCAAGCGGAAAACATTCTCAGTTGGAGAGAACGAACGGTTTGAAGCTCTTCCCCTGAAATACAGACGTAAATGTACCTGTTAGTTGTTGCATATCGCAACTTTGATTAACCGGAACTACGTAGAAAGAAATTACCACTGGCGTGAGAGGGTACTCACAGATACACGCGCACACAGGCATATACACACTATATTGACAAAAGTCACCGGACACCTAGAAGAAAAACACAACATAGCATTTATTGACATACATTACTACGCTGTCAGTCCACCTTTGGCCTTAATGCATGCACTGACCTTTTGAGACATGCTTTCCACAAGGTTTTGGGACACAGCGATAGGTATGCGCTTCCATTCAGTACATAATGCTGCAGCTAACTGTTGCTTAGTAGTAGGCCTTGGTTCCAAACTTCTTATATAGGGCTCTAATTCATCCCATAGGTGTTCTATGGGATGAAGATCAGGGCTCTGTGCTCTGCAGTTCACACACGATACGGAATTATCGTCAAACCACACCGTAACAGGCTCGGTGCATTATCCTGCTGGTAACAACAAGGCTCGGTTCCATAGTATTGCCACTGAGTTGGTAGGGCATAATT
Organism: Macrothele yani; assembly: GCA_039090855.1. Classification (NCBI taxonomy): domain Eukaryota; kingdom Metazoa; phylum Arthropoda; class Arachnida; order Araneae; family Macrothelidae; genus Macrothele; species Macrothele yani. Next base: position 76,258,471 of record CM077012.1, read on the forward strand.
GTCCAGAATATCAAGGTAGACGTGCTGGTTAACAGGTTTGTCCACGATAACCAATGGGCCTGGACCATACCACGAAAGTCACCCCCACACGAGTACACTGCCAGCTCCAAACTTGACCGTAGTAACAGTAAATTGTGGTAAATGGCGTTCTCCCGGCTGCCGCCATACCCACACACGGCCATCAGACTGATGGATCGTGTATCTGGATTCATGTCCATAGGACCCGTTTTCATTAATCTACGGTCCACGATAAATGTTCTTTTCACCATGCTAAACGACGAGTAGCATTCTGAGTGAAAATGAAAGGACCACTGAAACCATGGAATGAAGTTTTCTGCAAATGGTACGTGTACATACCGAGGTTCCAGCATTATTACTCACCTGTACACTGAGGTCTTTTGCAGTACTCCGTTGATTAGCTGTAACGACTCTCTTGAGGATTCGACGTCCTCTATTGCTGATTTTCTTTGGTCTGCCGGTACGTTTTGCTGCTTCAGGCACGCCATGTGTCTTCCACTTATTCAGTACATCCAAAACAGTTCACTTTGGTATGTTTAAACGCCTCTCAGTTTCTCTTATGGACAACCCACTAATATAACACCCAACAATCTTTCCTTTCTCAAAGTCAGTTCTCTCCCGCCGCGACATTTTCACTCAACCTCACAGTGCGATATGATCGCGGTCAGCTGTAGACTTGTTTTTATACCGTTTGTAGTTGTACCGCGCATCTTAACAACGCAGCCGATCCGTTCATTTGCTTTTGAAAGGGTGTCCACTGACTTTTGTCATTATATTGTACATGCAAAAACACAATCTCACACACACGCTCAAAACACACTCCTATGCACACGCACATTTTTATTTGCCTACACTTAGAATGAAAAAGGATTAGTCTCTCCTTTCACAGTAAGGAGGTAAAATGCTCCTCTGTATAGCGAAACGAAGAACACAGGTACGTACCTATTTGTTTCTAGATTATAGTGATGATATCATGATTTGTCTCATGAAAATACGACTTAAAAATGCATTATTTTGTTAATGGTGACCAAGATGTTGCAGAGATACAACAGTGAAAATGCCTTTTGAGAGTGTCATCCTGCGAGCAACCAACGGAGCACACGTGGGGACCTACTGACATTTAAAAAAAAGCTTTCACAGTTGCCATGTGTTTTGACATTAAAAGTAACTTGTAATTTATTGTAGTTTTTTTTTTCAATAGCATACTGAAGTTCTATACTTTATTTACGGACACCCTGTATTAAGACTATCATAAGGGAAGTCATCCATTGTTTAATATAATATACCCTCTGTATTGTGTGCTGAATCGTAAGATGGCTCGATGATCGTTTGGTATGCACTATGAATTTAGACATCATAATATTTCATTTCAATTCCGCATCCAAATGCTTTTCCATGATGCACCGTTTTTATGAATATTAACTAATTTGGGAAGTTTTACATACGTACATGGTCTATTCAGTGTGTTGCTTCAGGGGGAAACTTTACGCAAGTTAATTTTCACATTTTCACATCACTGCATCATTTTGCAGAACTTCATGCTAATGACAGAATCAGGAGGTGTGGCATGTATTGATCCAGACCACGATTAAGTGACTAACAATACCATTATGCACATGACATCTGATTACAGAAAAGCTCTTGAAAATTTATAGCATCAAATGTGCGACTTCACAAGTTAATACATGCAACTACATTGCCCTACCATTAATATCCGGACATCTACATGTCTACAAATAATCTTTATTCGCAGAAATTTAATATTGTGTGCTGAAATTTTTGCCCCTTCTGACGGCCTCTAGTTTTCGTGAAAATGCTCTCCGCAAGGTAAATGCCCGTTGATATATTTGGCAATTCGGCCTTCAAAGCAGTGACCAGTTCAGCTTTGTATGTTGGGCTATCTCTGTTTTCACGCATCCGACGATCCAATTCTTTTCAGAGATTTTCTGTAAGGTTCAGGTCAGGACTCCAGGCTGAACAGTTCAATTTTACGATGCCCATATCCTCAAAGCCGTAACAAAGCGAAGGTATGACATAATGCGTTGTCCTGCTGATACTTCCCCAAAGTATTACCACAACGTTGGTAATGCGTAATTATCCAGGACGTCTAGGTGGAGCTCAGCTTTAGCTTTCACGGTTTTATCCAAACCGACTAATAGGCTGAAGCCGAACCGCGGAAACTAATTCCATACATTGCCTCCACAAAATTTCATTGTCGGGACGATACTGTCCAGAAAATACCTTTCTCCTGGTATCCACCGCACCCAAGAACGACCTTCAGAGTGGAAGACTTTGCATCGTGACTCGTCAGTCCAAAGCACAATTTCCATTGGCCTACAGGCCAATGGAAAATTGTGATACGATCTAAGATCGACGTTCCTTTCACCATGTTAATCTGCGTGTGGCATTAGTCGAAGTTACTAGAGGCTTGTGGATTGCCGCTTGACCATGACAACCTATGTGCGCTGTACTGGTGCTACTATCAGTCCCAATAGTATCTCATGGGGTTTGTGTAATTTGAGACAATGGAGATTTTTGTTCTGAGCGGACTGTCCTTTGCAGAGCTCTGCTGTCACCTTATGTTAGATTCGGAAGTTTACTGGGTCGTTTCTCTGCAGCTTCAGTTCCAGTCCAATTTCATTTCCGTATCACATCACCAACCGTTAACCTAGGGATTTCCAGCGCTTCAGAAAATCACGTACGGAGTGATTGCTTATGTGGCACAATATTATCCGTCCACACTAGAAACAGTTAATTTTATTTTCAAGGCATTTTGTATTCACAGTCGTACTATTCTCTTATGATAGCCCTACAAGGACATTTATAGTTGTGTCTATGACGTGGTTCTTGCGTAGGACCTAGCTCATGATCAACAGCGGAGTGTCCAGACATTAGTGGTAGGTCATTGTATATCTGAACTTTAAGACTCCTTAGTTGAAGCCGTAAAGTCAATGAGAAGTAAAGGCATTCTCCACCTTTGCTATTTTATGAAAAGTAAAGGTAGCATGTCTACTGAAATACACTGAAAAGCAATTGAATTAGAGATAGCCGCCCCGGTGGCGCAGTGGTCTAAGGCGCTGGCCTTTGATCATTCGTCTGTAAGGGGTCCGGGTTCGAATCCCGGTCAGGCATGGATGTTGTGTTTGTCTTACGGCACTGGCTCTCTCCCTTCCCTGGAACCAGTGACCCTAAATTAGGGACGGGCGACTGCTTATAGCCCATTGAGTTGCTCACGATGGTCGTTAAACCTCCAATCAAAAAAAAAAAAAAAGAATTAGAGATACCTGTCTAGTAACGTGTAGCACGACCTTTCGCCCTGATGACGACGGCCATTCGTCTCGGCATGGACTCTACAAGACACCGGAAGCATTGGGAAGCCATACGGATCCACGACCCCTCGACCCCTGAACAAGCTCCCACAGTTCACGAAGATTTGATGGAGGGGGTCAGAGCCTCGAACATCTCTCTCGATGGCATCCCATATGTGCTCGATGGGATTGGGGTCAGGTGACCTAGCTGGCCAAGGAAGCTAGGTCGCGTCGGTGGAGTGTTCATCTAACCATTCGGATACAATTCGGGAGCGATGGCACGGCCCATTGTCTTGTTGCAGGATGAGGTCTCCAGTGGGATGTTGAAGACGCACAAACGGGAGCAAATGGTCGTCCAGGATATCCCGGTAAAGTTGACCTGTGAGAGACGATGTCACACGTACCAGGGGTCCAATTTCAGTCCACGTAAACAGTCCCCAGACGAGAATGTCACCCCCACCAGCTTGAAGAGCACCCTGCTGGCAAGAAGGATCCATCGCTTCATGTGGTTTGCGCCGTACTCGAATCCTGCCATCCGCATGTACCAACGTGAATATCGACTCATCGGTCTAGGCAACATTTTCCACATGTCTAGGGTCCAGTGGCGATGTTCCGGTGCCCATGCTAATCTTTACACCCTGTGATGTGCGGTCAGCAGCGTTACGCTGGTGAGACGATGGCTTCTGTACCCCATAGCGAGGAGATGGTTCTGGATGGTGTGGCTGCTTACACGTTTTTGTGCACCAGCTTTAAACTGCCGAGTGATTTCTTGCACTGTGGCCCGTCTATCCGCTGTTACAATGCGAACTAGCCGACGATGACCCCGCTCATCCGCACGCTGTTATCCACGGTAGTTGGCCCTTGCAGGGATGGTTTTATCGGATTCGATGTACTCACGGTGCACCCGTGACACAGTGGCTCGTGAAAATCCCAGTGCCTGCACGACTTCGGAGATGGAGTGACCCATTCGTCGGGCGCCGACAGTTTGCCCACGATCAAATGCTGTTAGATTCTTCGTCTTACCCATACTGCGTCCGACTCTTACTGATTCCCGTTGCATAACTCCTTATATTGTCGGATCGCTGCATACGTCATGTCGTTTCCTTTTACAGGGCCGCCCACAGCGCCACATTTGCATAACGCCAGCTGTCTCTAATTCAATTGCTCTTCAGTGTAGTACAACGGCTCGATCCTCAGAAAAAAGGTAAGACATTATTCTAAGACAAAAAACTCTCGTTGACAGATATTCTGTGTTTCCTAGCCAGAATTGATGTGAGCACAACACGTTGCGTGATGTTACACTATGAATCTGGGTAGAGAGGTATAACACAGGAGCAGTGCACACCAATTCCGTTAACCTTTTCCACGAATGCCACTACTGTCTGAGTGGACAAGCAAATATACAAATATCCCATCCCATCTGTTTTAAGATTTGAAGCTAGATGTTCCAATGATTATTACTGTTGATCCCAGAATTTTATATCAAAAAAAGATTTGTGTTTCACGAAGTGTGGGGGGAATCTCAATGATTGTTGAGGACTACGTGACGCATTCATGTGCAGAACCTAAGGAAGTTTGGTATGTTCTCGAATATTTCAAGCTATACTTTATAGCTTTAAACAAACTTTTCCATCTATGCACAATAAATCGTCGAAATGGAAGAAAAATTGAATTTATTGCGCATGACATTATTGAGGAATCACAAAATCATGAATTTTCGATAGTATGAGATGTGATCTACCATCATGACTGTACAACTGTCGCGAACATGCCCTCATGATACTCACAATGTTAGCATAATCGCATGCCTCTGTGAGGGAAGTTTTCAGTTTAAGAAGAGTCCTTAAAGGAGGCTTCACGCTCTAAAGTACAGGCTAAGGTCAGAGGACCTCATTCGTCATAGAATTCTATCGATAGCTTTGTTTTCAAGAGAACCGCCAATACCTTAGTCCTACAGGGATGTTCATTGCTATACGTAAAAATGAAAGAGAAACTGGGTAAACTCTAATAATCCCCATATAGGTTTTTAAGATCTCATCTTTGTATCGTTCCACCATTCGCAGACTCACACGGGAAGCCACTAAGAGGTATGCATTCGTTTCATCATGTTGGTATCCAAAAGCAGAATTATAGCAGCACTAAAGTGGCCTTTGCTAATTTGTTAAAGAGAAAATACCATGGTCCACTTTATCTCCAGGTGCAACTCTAGTGTAAAATCTATTCCTAAGTTTCTGACTAGCTAAACACTACATGTGCTAAATGCCAAGTTCACCAAAAATGAAATAGGCGTTCACTCGAAATAACGTTAAAGTTTGGTACTTACAAATCTTTTAAATGTATCCAACTTCAATATCCCATCGTGGTATATTCCAACTTAGTTATTCCACAACCGGTAATCAATCAGTAGTATAACACTCACAAACTTCTCAACGTAGTTATGCAGACGGCAATAAAAACATAACTTCCCATATATTATATTGACAAAAGTCACCGGACACCCCATTCAAAAGCAAATGAACGGATTCACTGCGTTGTTAAGATGCGCGGTACATCTTCAAACGGTATAAAAGCAAGCCTGCAGCTGACCGCAATCATACCACACTGTGAGGTTGAGTAAAAATGTCGCGGCACGAGACAGCAGACTTTGAGAAAAGAAAGATTGTTGGGTGTTGCATTAGTGGGTTGTCCATAAGAGAAACCGAGAGGCGTTTAAATATACCCAAGTCAGCTGTTTTGGATGTACTGAATAAGTGGAAGACACATGGCGTGCCTGAAGCAGCAAAACGTACCGACAGACCAAAGAAAATCAGTGATAGAGGGCGTCGAAGCCTCAGGAAAGTCGTTACAGCTAATCGACGGAGTACTGCACAAGACCTCAGTGTACAGGTGAGTAACAATGCTGGAACCTCGGTATGTACATGTACCATTCGCAGAGAACTTCATTCCACGGGTTACCGTGGTCGTGCGGCTGCTCATAAGCCTTTCATCTCCACTCGGTACGCTACTCGTCGTTTAGCATGGTGTACAGAACATTTATCGTGGGCCGTAGATCAATGGAAACGGGTCCTATGGACTGATGAATCCAGATACACGATCCATCAGTCTGATGGCCGTGTGTGGATATGGCGGCAACCGAGGGAATGCTATTTACCACAGTGTACTGTTCCTACGGTCAAGATTGGAGCTGACAGTGTACTCGTGTGGGGAAGTTTTTCGTGGTGTGGTCCCTGCCCATTGGTTATCGTGCACAAACCTGTTAACCAGCTCGTCTACCTCGATATTCTGGACAATTATGCCCTACCAACTCTGTAGCAATACTATGGAACCGAGCCTTGTTGGTACCAGCAGGATAATGCACATTGCCATAAAGCAAAGGCAGTTACGGCGTGGTTCGACGATAATTCCGTATTGTGTGTGGATTGGCCAGCACAAAACTCTGATCTGAATCCCATTGAGCACCTATGGGATGAATTAGAGCGCCTCATAAGAAGTTTGGAACGAAAACCTACTACTAAGCAACAGTTAGCGGCAGCATTATGTACTGAATGGGAGCTCATACCTATTGCTGTGTTCCAAAACTTTGTCGAAAGCATGTCTCGAAGGGTCAGTGCATGCATTAAGGCCAAAGGTGGACCGACACCATACTAATGTATGTAAATAAATGCTATGTTGTGTTTCGCTTCTATGTGTCCGGTGACTTTTGTCAATATAGTGTACGTCAGTAGCTCTCGTACAATCAACAAGCTCAGCGAAGATTTAACATCTCCACACCAAACAACTGCGTCGCAAAATATATGTATCCCTTCTCGTTCTTATCAACATGCATACTTCACTTACGTACTGACCTCAGGGGTGTTGCCAAACCTCCATTCGTGTGAGAAAGAAGATATCACGTTAAGTTTGGAAGTGCAAAAGATAAAAAACTCAAATTTACATAGGAAAAGGAACTAAAAATGAAAGTAGAATATACGTCACACAACAACATCAAGAATCACTATTCAGTTTGTTTACCTCAGAACAGAACTTGACCCCAGTTATCTGTGCTCCTTGTCAAACTCTTTTCATAACGGGTTACTTAAATATAAATGTAAAGTTTCCTGGCACGGTATCCTTTTTGTTTAAGTTTTCGTCAGACAGTATAATTTGACGCCGTTCTTCATGTGGCTATTTGAAAACTGTGAAGAGAGTTGAAGTTTTGATATTTTTCTATTACGCTTTGCTTGATAGTATTCAGATTTCAGAATTTGATGAAAAAAGTAACGCAAATTAATCATCGCAAATATTATGAAACGGTTTCTAACTCAGGAAGAAATATAGAATTATTGAACACTGTGATACGTTGTTCTTAGGGCAGTAGGTGGTATAGCCGTTAGGGAGCTCAACCAAGGGACGGAGCCTTCTATGCCCTTGCTCTCATCAGCAAACACAAAAAAGTAGAATATACGTCACACAACAACATCGAATTTTTCTGCCCAGAAGCCACTTCAAGCGGCAGTCACGGGATTCTAAACGAGCCAACTAGTTCTGGGAAATGCTAGGCCACAAAATTAAAATAGCATATAATAAATGTGTCATAATTCACCATCTGAGCATCTTCGCGTTAACAGGTGAACACAGCAGTGAAAGAACATTTTCTTAAAACATGCGGTATTTCTAACTCAGAAAGGAAAAAAAAAAGAGAAGTAAACAATAATTTCGTTATACATTTCTTAAAAATAATGTATTTTCATGAAATTAATCTGTTCTTCACGTACATTTTAGTCATTAAAAAGCTTGACAGTCCAGGTTAGAGCGTCTCTGATAATATTTTGTAACAATACGGTTTAGTACAAGAATTTAGAAGATATTCTTCTTACCAGCGCTTCAGCTTCAGGGTCGGCTGTCTAATGAATTCTTCCGCAGTTGTTTTCTTTCCATAGATGTTAGGTCAAAACCAGATTAGTAACTAAAACACGTTTGGGTATCTCCATTATAATCGGAATACTTCGTCCGTTTCTGTCCCTTCAAATTCGTTAAATGCTCCTTTCCAAAATCATTTTATGCTCCTTTCCAAAATCGTTAAACTTGAAGTGTCACCGTTTACATTTCTTTTGGGCCAGACCAGGTTTCATCAGCGGGACTTTTTGCTAAAGTGATGTGAAAATCCCCTTAGTATCAGTCATATACGTCCACTTGGCGCAGTTCATCTCGTGTTATATTTCCACTGGGTGTTTATGTACCTTATCTCATTAGGTGTCTGGATATTACGTAATTTTATAATTATCTCGATTTGGCGTTAGGTCCCGAAACGTTTCTTGATTAAACTAGGGTTCACTGCTGAGTATTTTTTTATTTATTTTTTATTTTTGTGATCAATGCGTTTTTCTTTTTCTTCCTTTATTAGGTTGCAGCAGGTTTATGAGAGGTTTATAGGAGTATGATTGTTACAGTTCTCGTCAGAGGTGCTTTCGATAGAGATTAATTCTGTAATGAGGATTTCGTGCTTCCTCTTGTGTTCAGAAATGAGATTTGTTTCTTACCAAATAGGTTCAAAATCCCTTTCTATACAGGTGGTGAGAAGAATACCTTCTAAATTCTTGTACGGGATTGTAGCTATTTTAAAATATTATCTCAGACGCTCTAATCCGGAACCGTCGAGCTTTTTTTAATGCCTAAAAAATACGTGAACAGATTAACTTCATGAAATTACATTACTATTTTCAATATATTTGTACTATTAGCTGATCGTACAATCTCTAATAATAAATATTTTCAAGATTCGTACAAAACGTAATAATTATTTCATTGCTATATGGTTTTCTCTTTATACGGCAAGTTATTATCATTGCGAGAAAAAATGCGAATAAAATGTGGCCTGCTTTGAAACCAGACTTTATTGGAATTTATTTCCTATTATCTTTATAAACAAATGACATTTTGAAATATCTCAAGTTTATTTAATCTGAATTCTTTGTTTCTTTACATACACACAGTCCAGTTAAAAAATTACGACCACCTGTTAGTATAAGTCTTCGTGCAGCCAATACCGCAGATGTACGGCGTTGCATTGATTCAATGAGGCCTTTGAATGTTTCTGTAGGGATGCTATATCATGCAGGCACCAAAGCTTCTCGTAGGTCATCAAGAGTCATCGGTGATGAATCCATACATCGAACCTGTTGGTCAAGATAGTCCCAGAGATCTTCAATGAGACTGATCACTGGCGAGTGCGGTGGCCACGATAATGAGTTAAAATCACTGGAATCCCCCTCAAACCATTCTCGCACACGTATACCAACATGGCAAGGGGCAATATCTTGCTAGAAGCAGCCCGTGCCATTGGGGTAAACAGTAGTCATGAATAGAAGTATCTGATCCGCCAAAATGGATAAGTAGCCTGAAGCATTCATCGTGCGATCGAGGAGGATGATTGCTCCCAATTATTCCCAGAACACATGCTCCACACAAGCACACTGCCTGACTGTTTCTTGTCGAGCATCGTGGCGGGATGATTTCCGTCAGCAGTGCTTCGCCGTTTTCTCCATCGGTCATCCACACGATAAAGCAGAAAACGTGGTTTGTCTAAAAAGGCGACTTTCTTTCACTGTTCTATGGTCCAACGCCTCCTCTCAGATGCCAATTCACGCCGTAATCATCGATGTCTGGCTGTCAGCATGGATACTTCGAGTGGACAGCGACTCCGGAGACCCATAGTGAGCAGAGTTCGTTGGACCGTGGTCTGCGATACGCTCCTCGATGTGCCTGCATCAAATGCTCCTGGCAATTGTTTCACTGTGGCCCGTCTGTTGGATCTTACTAGTCTCGATAGCAGTTGATGCCCACGATCGTTCACTATTACCCCTATTACTGCAGGTCTTGCCTCTTTCTTTCCATTACTTGAATACTTTAACAATTTTACCACGTGAACAGCCCAAAATATCGGCCGTTTATGTAATCCAACCACCCTTCAGTTGGTAGCCAGCAATCATTCCTTTTTCAAACTCTATAAGGTCACGTCCGTTTTCCATTTTCACGCAAAACTGCATACCTTCCGCGAGTTCTTGTCCTTTTAAATGACTTGCATGATTTGCATATGTTGCTACGCACGCCATCTGGCTGCTGGTTATGGTTCCTTCTTACATCATCGGTGGTCATAATTTTTTGACTGGGCTATGCAGGGTGATTCAGCTAAGCGTGTACAAACTTCTGGGAGGGGTAGGTTGCACAAAGACAAATCGGAATCACATAGCAATGCAGGGTCGGAAACGCCGTCTTCATGAGTTACATGGCGTTCTTTAGCCGCGAGACTGCTCATGCGTTCTTTCAGGATACCGTAATTTGTAAACCGCCCGCAGAGGTAGTAGGATGGCTGAGTTCACGAACGCGGAAATGGCTGATATGCACCTCGCATACGTAATATCGGACTGTAACGGACGAGCCCCTGTGCGACTGTACCAGGAACGGTACACAATGAGACGAGTGCCAAACCACCAAGTGTTCGCACGGCTGCATCAGAGCTTTTGAACGAACAACAGGTCCCCCAGTAGCTGCGCCGTGCAATGTGGTTTCAGTACGATGGGGCACCCGCCCATTTCAGCAATGACGTTCGTCATCACTTAAACATGACATTTGGACATCAGTGGATAGGGAGTGGTGGCTCCGTTCATTGGCCTGCAAGATCGCCGGACTTAACATGCTTTGATTACTTCTTCTGGGGTTACATCAAAGGACTGGTGTACGACACCCCCGTTGAAAGTGATGAGGACCTTGTAGCATGCATCTCTGTAGCTGCTTCGGAAGTCCGAGACACGCCAGGAATTTTCAAAAATGTACGTGATTCCATGCGCCGACGATATCAAGCGTTCGTTACAGCTCATGGTCGCAACTTTGAACACCTTCTGTAACCTCAATGCATTTCGCAAATGTCTTGTGAGTAATAAAAAGCATTTTGTTCTCTTACGTGCTGTTCTTTCATTCTTTCATTTCTCGTCCTCTCTGTACACTAGCACATAAAGATGGGATTTCCGGCCCTGCATTGCTATGTGATTCCGATTTGTCTTTGTGCCCTCCCAGAAGTTTGTACACGCTTAGCTGAATCACCCTGTATATTTGTCTCCTAAATTTTCAAAGATGAGATAAAGTATTATTTATATTACCATCCGCTGAAGCACACAGAAGCATTTCAGTCAGCAGAAGACACAGTCATATAAACTTAGCTTAATACAAATGAACTTCGCTACTTCATACTTAGAATTAAACATATTTGAATAAAATAATGGAACACAGAAATTGAATATGATCTGCCGCCCAGGTGGCGCAGTGGTCTAAGCGATGGCCGCTGATCATTCGTCCGAAAGGGGTCCGGGTTCGAATCCCGGCGAGGCATGGATGTTGTGTTTGTCTTACGGCACTGGCTCTCTCTCCCTTCCCTGGAACACGTGGCTCTAAATTAGGGACGGGCGACTGCTTTTACTCACGGTGGTCGTTAAATCTCCAATAAATGAAAAAAAGATTATGATCTACGATTGTATATGCAGACTGTTCTCATACGTGAAAAACGTACAGACGATGCTTCACCCGAAGTTATTGGACATCACGAAGCGAAATTTCTACGAACTGTGTATTCAATTCATACCATTTTCCACACTACAAGTTCTCTGGAACACCACAAGTACATGGTTAAATAATCATACGAAGTTACTTATGCAGACGAATAGACGAAGCCACAATACGAGCACAAGTTCAACCTGTGGCTAAAAAGAATTAGTGAAAAAAATCATGCAATAAAATGAAGGAGAAATAGTTTTTCGAGTCATCTGATTACTAGTTCTATAGTGACTGTGCTGAGTTTATTCATGGAGAAATGCAGATTACTAAGGAAACTGGCAAGACGGATGTAGATTACAGTACTGATATTAACACTTTAGCTGTCTTAAGGTATCGCACTACGTTGGGGGTACTTTAAAAAAAATGCAAGAATGGGTAATTTTGTTTTAGGAAGGCTAACACACAAAAACACATAAATATTGAAAAAAAAATGATATCAATATAAATTTTCAAGAAATTGGGAAATTTGTGAAGGAATTTAAGGAAATATGTCGTTTACGGTAATCGCTCTAAATAAAAAACGTTACAGATACATGATGGGATTTTTTGCATCAGTATATACGCATGACTATTATCTATGCAGTGAACTAAAAGGTAAGTGATGTACCTAAACACTGCTGAGGTACACTCATTCCTACGTGCATTAATGTGAATTTTCAACAAATTTCTTCACTATGTTGAATGTAAATAGCTATAACCTAACTCTGAACTGACAAACAGCAAAAAGTTTAGTTCACTGCATGCACAACATTGTAAAAAAGATGTATACCAAGTTTCATCAATTTATTTACATCCCTTTTGCAGTTATCAGGTTTTCCGTAAAGAGTTCGGGACGAAAATCCCATCCTGCAAAAAACGCTCTTCAGGTGTCACTTCCCATTCGTTTGACACCTGGGTTTAGATATTCCGATTGCTATAAGTCTGTATCTATTTATTGTAGACAAGAAACAAAGGCAGTTTTGGAATCCTAAAGAATGGGGCTTTAAAATAAACGCTATTTTACAAAATGCGAAATTGGGCCCAAAACGACCTTTTCAAATCGGTTTCTTTGTTCCGCCGTCTGGAATCCACGTAATTACATAGAATTGGTCAAAAATTCTGAAACACAAGACAATGTTTTATTTGAAGCCAGCGTAAACTTGTAGCTTCTGTAAATTAGAGTCAACGATTTTGTCGTGCCAGTACAGATTAACGATGAGTTTCATCAAATAGTTTCTTTCGTTCATACTAACAAACATTTTGTAACTTCCAATGTTAACGAACTACTTCCAAGTTTCTAATTTAGCGAGTCAAATTCAGCAGAACTGTACTTCAAAAGAGATAGTTGATAAACTTGTTAATTTACCAGTGAAGTTCGATAAATTCCAACACTAGCATATCTATCCTTGTGTTCTGGATTTGTTACACTCTAAATTTTTGACGCAGTGTACGATAAATTCAATGAACTTAATACATCTTTGTTCCAGAGGAATTAATTTTAAGTGGTAAAAGTATCCATCATGTCCTGCAAATCACGCAGAGCCGTGTGGTTTCCTGGAGCGCTTCACTACAATTAACACGTGCTCCAGTTTCCGAGATCACAATTTAGAGCTCCACGATATTATAGGACGGTGTAGAATCTCCATATGTTCCTAAACACCGGACAGCGCAGTTCCCTCTTTTGTTAAAAATTCGATCACTTCTAGTTGCTTCACATATGCAAATGTTATTACCGACAGACACAACAAATCAATTTGCTTAAATCATGTCAAATCGCTGTCTCCACATGTTTATCCTGCCAAAGGATGATTCAATGCTGACAAGCAGTGCGGTAATTGGGCAGGTGCACAGGTACAGGTCCCAGGACGAACGGCGCGCTAAATTCAATTCAATTCAATTCAATTCAGTTTATTTAGCTGTTACATAAAAACAAAATTCAATGTAACACAACAACAGTGTAAGTAATTGTAACAGCAAGGGAGATCTGGGAAAAGGCTACAAGAGTCCTGACAAGGCCCTGATCTCCCTATACAAATGTAGGCAAGTCAGAGTTACACCTGAAAGCATGGCGGGTAACATTCAAAGGTATTAATAGAAATAAGTATTAGTAAAATTGTTTCCCATCCCCCTTTTACCCACCCTCCTCCCAACTTTCCCTATGCCATCCTGTTCCTTTTTCTAATGTATCCCTTCGACCTTTTAGTCGCTTCTCCCCCACCCCCCTCCCATTTTAGCACGTCTTTTGTAAAAAAGATCGTGTTTATGTTATCGGTATGTCCGTCCGTCCGTCCGTCTGTAGACACGATATCTCTGCAACTATTAGTCCGATTTGAAAAATTATTTTTGCATTGGAAAGCTTGAAATATGCGAATGATGGCCATTTATTTTGGTGTTTTTTTTTACGATGTATAATTTCGCCGCAAGAGGGCATAAATGCAGATGATGTCGAATTCAAAAATACGTTTTGTTCCCCATATTTGCTTCTGAACATGCGATTGAAAAAATTATCTTATCTTTCGATTCCATTTATGTCGAAGAGTATTTTAGATATAGTTACTTTTTCAAATTACTCGTAGATTTTCCGCAAGGGGGCGTAAAAGTAAATTACGTTTTCCCCGATAACTCTTCTTCTAAAACTCCGATTTGAAAAATTTTTTTCTTCAGCGGATACACTTCTTGATAGAAAATCTTTTACATATAATTTCTAATTTTTGGTAAAGAATGCTTTGGCCACCAGGGGCCGTAAGTGTTAATTTTTGCTTCTGATGTATTTGCCATAAAATCTGAGCTTCTAAAATCTCGATTGAAAAAATTCTTTCGTGGACCGATGCCCCTCACGTAGATAAACATTTTCGGAATATTTTCTTTTTAAAATATTCCATGATTTCTCCGCTAAGGGGCGTAGATGTATATCTTATTTTTGTCAATATCTCTACTTCTAAGAGTCCGATTTGAAAAATTCCTTCTTTGTTGGATAGTGTTTTCAGTGTTTTCATATAATTTCAAAATTTTCAAGTGATTCATAGACTTTCCGCTAGAGGCCTCAAGATAAATTGTTTTCCCCTCTATATCTCCGCTTCTAAATCTCAGATTTGAAATATTCTTTCTGCACCGGATACAGCTCCTGATGGGACATCCTTTGCACATAATTTCTAATTTTTGTAAAAAAATTGGTTTGGCCACCGGGGGGCGTGATTCTTAATTTTCGCTTCTGATGTATTTTCAGCAAAATAAGAGCTTCTAAATTTTCGATTGAAAAAAAAAGTCGTTTGTAGAACGACGTTTTTTAATCGATGTATAAGATATACATCGACAAACCTTTTAGGAAGATTTTCTTCTTAAAATAATGCATGGTTTCTACCCCAGGGGGCGTAGATATATATCTTATTTTTGTCAATATCTCTACTTCTAGGAGTCCGATTTGAAAAAATTTCTTCTTTGTTGGATAGTGTTTCCGATTCGAAATGTTTTTCGTATAAATTCAAAATTTTCAAGTAAATCATAGACTTTCCGCTGGGGACCGCAAAGGTAAATTGCGTTCTCTGCGTTATTTCTGCTTCTAAAACTCCGATTTCAAACATTCTTCCTGTATCGCATACAACACCTGATGGAAATATTTTTCATATAATTTCTAATGTTTGGAAAAGAATGGTTTGGCCACCAGGGGGCATAAGTGTTAATTTCTGCTTCTGATGTATTTGTAGCAAAATATGTGCTCCTGAAAACTCGACTAAAATTTTTTTTTCTTTGACCGATACCGCTCATATTGAAAAACCTCTTGAGAATACTTTCTTCCTAAAATAATGCCTAGTTTTCCCACCAGGGGACGTAAAGTCACATCTTATTTTTGTCGATATCCCTGTTTCTAAGAGTCCGATTTGAAAAATTCTTTCTTTGTTGGAGAGCGTTTCCGGTGCGAAATGTTTCTCATATAAATTCATATTTTTCTTAACCGAAAAGTCTTCAACCAGAGGGCGTAAGCTCACGATTCCGTTTACAGCAATATCTGAGGGATTAAAAACCCGATTACAAAACTTCTTTCTTCGGTCAGATACTTATGTTTTCCATACCGGTTCCATTGACTTTGAATAGCTTTGATAAATTTCATTTGCGTCAGAACGGATTCAAAAGACGTGCTTATTACACCCGAAAATTTGGTGTCATCTTTCTTGGTTGTTTTGTTTTACAATTATCATTTCAATTTACCCTATTCCTTTATTTCTCTTTTTTTATATTCTTGGTAGTCCCAGAATGTAAAGTTTTAAGTTTTTTAATAGATTGAAATTATTTATTATTGTAAGATCATGAGGTAGAGAATTCCAAAATTGAGGCCCAGTATAACCTAGAGACTGTTTAACATACAGAGTCCTGTGAAAAATTGGTCTCAGTTAAGATCCACCTCTAGTATTATAGTCATGGGTAGGTAATGAAATTTTAATTAATATATGATCTATATGAATTTTTATTCACCTGTACATGGCTTTTCCCAAATTGTATTTATACAATTGTTTTAATGTTAATATCTTATATTTATTTGGGTCAAGACGTACGTATGTAGGTGAATTCATTAGTGAAAAGTGATTCATATCAGAATTATGTTTTAGTTCTAAGAGTCTAATATATTTATTTTGTAATGTCTGAAGATTCCTTAGAACTTCAGACATTACTTTTCACTAATGAACGTTGTTTGTCCCCAATAATTTAAATGTGATTGTACCAGAGAATAATATATAAGCTTTAGTGTTGAAATTTTTTTAGTGTTGCTTTAGTGGAACTGACAAAAAAAAATTACATTGTGAAAATACGTAAGTGACGAGATAAATAAAATTTCATGAGAGTGTTGATGAAATAAAACGCTTTTTTCATTGGTCCAGTTAAAAATGTTTGCTATTAAGTACTCTTGTAGTCATGATTAGAAGAGCATGTTTTTAAAATGATGTTTAAGGATTCTTTTTAAAGTTGTGCATAAGGTAACATGAAGACGGGCTCATCCAAAGATCAATCTAATGACTTTCTCACGTGATCAGAACTCCCTTCAAGGTTAGTAAAGAAGTGTTCTTCGTGAGCGCACGCACTTCTTGGCTTTGTCGGCAGTTTTATGTGGGTTTATGGTTCAGCATTCGTACCTGTGACGTCACTGAGCAGGGGAGGCACAAAGATTACGCCGGTGAACTAACTCTGCATAATGTCGATTGAATATAGTATCATTAAAGATATTAGTTATGATGACGTAATAAATGAATTTGCTGAAATAAAAGCCAGAAAAGTTCAATTAAAATAATTACTTTCATTTATAAATACATTCAAATGATCTCATATTTCCTGTGTACACGAAAATTATTTATAAGCAATTGTAATATCGTATTTTTTTTACTATTTCCTTCCCCCATAAAAAAAATTGAGAGGCCCAAAAACAAAACTTTGCACAGGGCATATGAAAAGCTAGTTATGATACTACTGACAAGCACTCTCAATATCCATGCATTTTCACATTATCCTAGATATAGTAACTTATCAAACTCCCACCTATTAATCTGCGCAAAATTTTGTCTTGCCTCGTGGCGTCTCAATAACGAAATCGGTTACCTAAGTAGGTTCATGCTTGGAAACGATTTTGACGCTTTCAAGAGAAGCTAGAAAGCGTCAAAATCGTTTCCAAGTGTGTTTCCAGAAAGGACAACAACTGTTTTGCTATTTGTTTCAAGCTCATAGAATCACCAGACATGGCTTAAAAAAATTATATTCAGTTCCGAGAACTACTATGGATTTAAGAATTTTAAACGCCGAATATCGCATTTTTTTCTTTTGCATTTGTTTTTTTGCACATTTGTAACGCTGAAGTGTCCTTCATAAAGCTGACATCCAACCAACCGTAAATCACTGCTTTCACAAGACTCATAAAATGGTGCCCAAATTTATATTAGCTTGCGTGCTCTGACAGCGTAATTCATTCGCGTGAGCAACAGTTGTTTGCCCGCAGCCACAGTAGTGTCGTGACTGTTATAGTAATATGCTAAGTGCTTGCCATCTACGACAAATTAGCTTGACAGAGTGATTTGAAATTCCGAGATTTGACATATATGTAAGAAAAGAGAGAAGCAAATAAGAGCAGGAGTAATACGACCTTTGTGGTTCGTACATCCGTATGGCCAGGGACGTTTTATTCATGACAGGAAGCACGAAAATTTATGAGTTAATTCATGAATTAAACAGAACACTGGACATATGCACGACAATCGTAACCGTTACAAATTCAATACATAACTCTTTCTAATAGTTTCTGAGAATGATGTTTAGTGGTGTTCAATCCTTTACACTTAACAGATAGACAAACGGCAGGCTTTTCGTTATAA
The DNA here is from genome assembly GCA_039090855.1 of Macrothele yani. Lineage (NCBI taxonomy): Eukaryota > Metazoa > Arthropoda > Arachnida > Araneae > Macrothelidae > Macrothele > Macrothele yani. The sequence continues at coordinate 76,276,715 of CM077012.1, forward strand.
ATTTCTAGTGTTAAATTGCTATTAGAACGATGGATGGGTATTCTCCCACGAGTAGTGGCCGATTGTTTTTTGCAATTCAAAAACGTGTAAGACATGAATGCATGATTTCTCCTTTTCTGTTTTTCCTCGACACAGACGAAACCCTTGAACACGTCGAGGAAATAGACAGAATGTGAATAGGAAGAAGAAATATAAACAAGAGACATAATACGTATACTCGCAAAGCATTAAGACTAAAAAGTTTACCCAACTAGAGAAAAATTTTAATACACTCTTTCAACTCAGAAAATAACATCAAGTTGTATGTTCTTACATGTATGAGGGACATTTTGACGTACATACACTATATTGACAAAAGTCACCAGACACCCCTTCAAAAAAGAAAATGAACGGATCCGCTGCGTTGCGCGGTACATCTGCAAACGGGAAAAAAAAACAAGCCTTCAGCTGACCGCGATCATATCGCACTGTAGATTGAGTGAAAATGTCGCGGCGGAACAGAACTGACTATGAGAAAGGAAAGATTCTTGGGTGTTATATTAGTGGGTTGCTCATAAGAGAAACAGAGAGGTGCTTAAACATACCCACGTCAACTGTTTTGGATGTACTGAATAAGTGGAAGACACATGGAGTGCCTGAAGCAGTAAAACGTACCGACAGACCAAAGAAAATCAGTGATAGGGGACGTCAAAGCCTCAGGAGAGTCGTTACAGCTAATCGACGGAGTACTGCACAAGACCTCAGTGTAAAGGTGAGTAAAAATGCTGGAACCTCGGTATGTACACGTACCATTCGTAGAGAACATCACTTCATGGGTTACCGTGGTTGTGCGGCTGCTCAGAAGCCTTTCATCTCCACTCGGAATGCTACTCGTCGTTTAGCATGGTGTAAAGAACATTTATCGTGGACAGTAGATCAATGGGAACGGGTCCTATGGACTTATGAAACCATATACACGATCCTGGATCATACTCTGCAGCTCTGATGGGGTAGTTGCAAAAATGACTATGTCATCAGCAAAACGAAGGTGGGTTAGATAATCTCCATTAATCTTTATCCCTTTGTTTTCCCAGTTCAGTGATTGAAAGACATTTTCCAATGTGGCATTAAAGAGCTTCGGAGATATGGTGTCACCTTGTCTCACTCCCTTTCCAATTTTTATGTGTGTTGTATTTTCAAACAGCCGAATCTTTGCACTTGCATTTTCATATATGTTATTAATAATATTAATGTATGCATCTTCAATACCGCAGGATTTCAGAGCCGTGGTAACTGCTGATGGTTTCACCGAATCAAAGGCTTTTTCATAATCGATAAAAGCCATGCACAATGGAAGTTCATATTCCCTCGCTCTTTCAATTAGTTCTCTCAGTACGTGGATATGATCTATTGTACTGTAGCCACTCCTGAATCCAGCTTGTTCTCTCGGTTGAGCCATGTCCAGTGTTACCTTCAAGCGGTGTGAAAGAACTTTAGTGAAGATTTTATAAACCACTGATAGGAGGCTGATGGGTCTGTAGTTCCTGAGATCCTCAATGTCACCTTTTTATGTAGCAGGATCATTGTAGCATTGTTCCAATCCTCAGGAATCTTCCCTTCATTAAGGCATCGAGTGAAAATTTGGGCGAGTACTGTTTCAATTTCTCCACTTGCTTCTTGTATGATGTCTATAGTAATAATTAAAAATGAACTTTCAGAAGACAAAAGTGATGTTCAATGCTTTTACAAGAAATGAAGATTTATCGATTGATGGAGAAAAACTGGAGATAACAGATACGTACGTTTATCTTGGACAGCAGATATCAAGTGAGGGTCACATTGATGAAGAAATTAATCGGCGTACAAAACTTGCCTGGAGAGCTTTTGGAAGAAACAGCATAATTTTCAAGAGCAATATGCCATTATGTCTTAAAAGAAAAGTGTTTGATCAATGCATCCTTCCAGTGCTTACGTATGGTGCAGAGACGTGGACCTTAACTAAAAGAGACATACAAAGGCTGCAGACAACTCAAAGAAGTATGGAGAGGTGCATGCTTGGTATAACCAAGAGAGATAAGAAGAGGAACTCATGGATCCGAAAAATGACGAGAGTGGAAGACATCATGATCAGAGTTAAATCCCTGAAATGGCAATGGGCTGGACATACTGCCAGAAGGACAGACCATAGATGGACAGCCGAAATTTTAGATTGGATTCCAAGGGACAGGAAAAGACCCAGAAAAAGACCACATGGGAGATGGGTGGATGAAATTCGTAAATATGCGGGAGTGACATGGAGGAGACTGGCACAAGACAGACCGTTGTGGAGGAAACTTGGGGAGACCTTCATCCAGCAGTGGATTGATAATGGTTGACAATGATGATGATGATGATGATACACGATCCATCAGTCTGATGGAAGTGTATGGGAATGGCGGCAGCCGGGGGTACGCTATTTACCACAGGGTACTGTTCCCACGGTCAAGTTTGGATCTGGCAGTGTACTCGTGTGGGGGTGTTTTTCGTGGTACGGTCCCGGCCCATTGGTTATCGTGGACAAACCTGTTAACCAGTACGCCTGCGTCGACATTCTGGACAATTATGCCCTACCAACTCTGTGGCAATACTGTGGAACCGAGCCTTGTTGGTACCAGAAGGATAATGCACCGAGCCATAAAGCACGTAGTGTTACGGCGTAGTTTGACAATCATTCCGTATCGTGTGTGGACTGGCCAGCACAGAGCCCTGATCTTAATCCCATAGAGCACCTATGGGATGAATTAGAGCGCCGCATAAGAAGTTTGGAACCAAGGCCTACTACTAAGCAACAGTTAGCGGCAGCATTATGTACTGAATGGAAGCGCATACCTATCACTGTGTTCCAAAACCTTGTCGAAAGCATGTCTCCAAGGGTCAGTGCATGCATTAAGGCCAAGGTGGACCGACACCGTACTAATGTATGTTAATAAATGCTATGTTGTGTTTCTCTTTTAGGTGTCCGGTTACTTTTGTCAAAATTGTGTATATCTCTAATGTAAACCTTCTTTTTGAGTTTGTATTCTTATGTAAATTTGGTTATTTCTCCATTTGATTTTAAATTTGAGCAAGACATTACTCTACCGAAATTCCTTATATACTGTATTTTGGCAATACTGCCATTGGGTCGAAGGTTGATAAAAAAACTGGGTCGAGAGTAAAGCGTGTGTGGTGAGAGTGGTGGAACACAATCGGGAGAGAATTTACTGATTTATATAGAATGCCATGTTAATTTGATACTACGAAAGTTCAAAGATCATGTGTAAGTGCTGCCGGTTGTTATTGATGTTATAGTGACTTTTCTACAGTGGTGTTTTTTCGACAAGCGAAAATAATAAAGCTCACTTGGATTTTCACGTAAGCAGCTCTCGTTCATACAAACTCTGGCCGTACTTTATTCGCTAAGGTTAAAGTGACTGTGCTATTTCAACATGCAATCTACAAAACAACAATGCTAAAACACTGTAATATCTGTGGACAGAACTATTGAGTGTTATTTGGGTGTGGACGCACGTTTATGTGTATAGATGTTCTGCGGTCTAAAGTTTGAAAGAGTTATGCATCCTGCAAGAGTCAAGAAAGAGAGAGTTCTATGCTGAGCGACATCTCTCTCTCTCTCTCTCTCTCTCTAAATATGTATATACACTGCTGGCCACCCAAAATGCAACATCAAGAAGAAAGCATCCGATTGGCCTGAAATTCGTAGCATGCGTCGCCCGCGAGAGGACATGCAAACGATTAGCATTGCAGGGCATATACAAATCATGTGCGCCCTGCACGCCACCGAGAAGCACTATAAGAAAGATGCACAGAAGGCAGGGTGTAAGTAGTGGAAGTGTGTTGTGCTGCCGGACTTGTGCGTGGGAAGCTTCCTGATTCCTCGTCGCACAATACGGCAGTCATTCCAGCACGTTTCGGAGTTCGACAGAGGACAAATAGTGTCTTATCGCGAAAGAGGTTTATCGTACCGAGACATCGGCGCCCGTGTGGGACGACATCCAGATAGAGTGAGGCGAGTATGGATTCGGTGGGTGCAGGAGGGACGGACGGACTGACGTGAGAGATTGCCGCAGACCCGAAACACCACTGAACGAGAGGACCGGCATGTTGTGTGGCGGCCATTGACGGCTCGCACCGTCACATCACGAACGTTAGCGCAGGAATTAGGGTGTGTTGCGCAACAACCTGTGTCAGCACGCACCGTTCGACGTCGTCTGCAGGAGCGGGGACTTGTCGCACGGCGCCCATTGCTCCGATTACCATTGACGTTACACCACCGGCAAGTGCGGCGGCAGTGGGCCGTTGAATGCTGCAGCTGGACTACGGAATGGCACGACATTGTCTTCTCCGACGAATCCCGCTTCTGCCTGCAAAACCAGGATGGTCGGATCCGCGTGTGGCGGCACCGCGGCGATAGACTGTATGACGCCTGCATTATGCATCGCCATACCGGTCCGTCGCCTGGCGTTATGGTTTGGGGCGCAATTGGATATGACACCCGCACCCCTCTGGTACGCATCGCCGGTACATTCTACAGCCATCGCTATATCTCCGACGTTTTGGAGCCTGTAGTACTTCCTTACCTGCAGGACCTGTCAGCGGCCACGTTTCAACAGGACAATGCGCGCCCGCACGTGGCACGCATCGTGCAACAATTCTTCACGGCCCACCAGGTGTCACTGCTGCCGTGGTCCGCCTGTTTTCCCGATATGTCGCCCATCGAATACGTCTGGTCGCTGATCAGCAACCGAGTGGCCCGGCAAGCATCACCCGCGGCTACGCCTGATGAACTGTTGCAACGTGTGGAAGCTGCCTGGACCGACATACCCCAAGCCCACATCCAAAGCCTCTTTCGTTTGATGCCGTGGCGTGTAGCGGCTGTTATTGCCAGCCATGGGGGCCACACGAACTATTGATGTCTGCGTGTTCCGCAAGTCGCACGGGCCTGTAAGCTCAGTCGTTTCATCTTTGTATCTGTTGTTATGTGTCCAAAAATCTGGCTTTCATATCTCGTGTCCTTCTTGGTGTTGCATTTTGGGTGGCTAGCAGTGTATATATCTCTATCTATCTATCTCTCTCTATCTATTCATATCTCCCTCTCTCTCTCTATCTCTCTCATCTTTCTCTCTCTCTCTATCACTATCTATCTCTATCTCTTTCTCTCTCTCACTATCTATCTCTTTCCCTCTCTCTCGTCTCTCTCACTATCTCTTTCTCTCTCTCTCTCACTATCTCTCTCTCTATATCTCTCTAGCTCTCTCTCTATCTCCCTCTTCATAACTCTCTCTCTCTCTCTCTCTCTCTCTCTCTCACTATCTCTCTCTCTCTATCTCTCTAGCTCTCTCTCTATCTCCCTCTTCATAACTCTCTCTCTCTCTCTCTCTCTCTCTCTCTCTCTCTCGAAAAATGCTTTAAGGAGGATTAGAATGACATGTTATATCATACAGGGGGATTCTGAAAAGTTAACGGAAAAGATAAAACAGAGGAATATCAATTTCTTCTTTAAGCCAAGGAAAGACTCTGATCTCAGCCGTTTGAAGTCCGTCACTTACAGTGATTTGTCACACCACAAAAGTCGACGATTTTGGCCTCCGGTGTAGGCTTTAAATTTTAAGTCCAAGTTCCAATGGTAATTAAAACATAATGTTAGGTTTTTCCTTCGGGAGATAACTGTCTCCTTTCCTTAGAACCAGTGGCTCTAAATCAGGGCTGGGTGACTCCTTGCAGCCTAAGACGTTCACTGGGATCGTTAAACACAGAAAACAAAATCTGACAGTTTATAGCACTTCGATAACAAGTCAAAATAATTATCACCATTATGGTAGACTACACGAAAGCAGCAAATTATTAGGAACACCCAACAGCAATCAGACATGTGCAGTACTCACTTAAGTACGCAACTATGACGTCGAGATGCCTTAATAAACAACTCATTGCAAATGATTAGAGGTGTACCAAGCGTAGATGGAGGTAGTAAGGGTATGGGAAAAATTCGTGATTTAAGGGACTTTCAAAGAGGCATGATAGTGGGTGCTGGGAGAGAAGGTGCAAGCATCTCAGAAACGGCAAATCTTCTCGACTATGCAAAAAAACTGTATCGAGTGTCTTAAATGAGTGGTGCACAAACAGCAACACATTCAGTCAGCGGTCTTCATGTGAGAGTGGTCGATTTTCGAGGGCAACGGAGGCGGTGGAGGATTGTACGAGGTAACAGACGAACTCCAGTGCGCCATGTAACCACGCAGTACAGCAGTGGTATCGAGAGGAGGATTTCAGCATGCACAGCCCGCCTCATATTGGCACGAATGGGCTCCTTCTTGTACCAAATTGTCTTTTCAAAAATGTATTTAAGACTTTGAAAGAGGCCGGATAATGAGTGCTAGGCGAGCAGGTGCAAGCATCTCACAAACGGCAAACCTTCTCGGAACAACTGTACTGGGTGTATAAAATGAGTGGTGCACAAAAAACAAAACTTTCAGGCAGCGGTCTTCCTGTGGGAGTGGTCGATGTTCGAGGGCAATGGAGGCTGGGGAGGATTGTACGAGGTAACAGACGAACTCCAGTGCGCCGTGTAACCTTGCAATACAACAGCGATATCGAGAACAGAATATTAGCATACACAGCTGACCGTACACTGGCATGAATGGGTTATAACAATAGACATCTCCTTTGTGTACCACTCGTCTCTGCTAAAATCCTACAAATTGATCTGAACTGGCACCGGAACACCGAAACTGAGCCCTGGAGGACTGGAAAAAGATCGTCTGGTCCGATGAATTACGTTTTCAAGTAATGCACACGATGGACGAGCCAGAATGTGGTTTTAACAGGGCGAATCGATGGAACCAGCAGCCTAGCGTTAACTGTATAAGTGGTGGAGGATGTGTTACATTCTGAAGTCTGTCTTCACGACTGGCGTTGAGCTCCTTAATGTCTCTCGAACAGCATTTGGATGACACGAGGTATCTCAACATCATTGCGTACTAGGCACAACCGTACATGTGCATGTGTTTCCTCATGGAGAGGGTTACTTCCGTCATCATAATGCTCCGTGCCACATAGCTCGGATCGCCACACATTGGTTCCACGAGTATGCCAGAGACTTCTAAGTGCTAAAATGGCCTCCAAAGTTCCCAGATCTTAACCCAATTAAACACCTGTGTGATGAGATGGAAAGAGCCATTCATAACAGAGATCCTCCTGTAGCGAACATTCGGCAACTAACGGACGCTATGCCATCCACTTGGCTAAATACATCTGTAGAACAATATCAGCATCTCGTTGAATCCTTGCCAAATGAAAACAAGGCTGTTTTGAAAACCAACAGTGGCCCAACACCTTATTAGGTATTTTGCTGCTTCAATGTACAACACATCAGCTGTCGCACATCAGGAGTCTTATCATGATCATTTAACATTGCTGGAGAGGTTAAATTTCTTGTGATTCTATAAATATGTGAATGTCTAGTTACCATTACAATCAAAGTACAGCTGGATGTGTGTTAAACGCCTTTTTGAGTTCCAGAAGGTTGTTTTGACCTCCGTCCGTGTATGTGTGTAAAGGTCAAGGGAAGTCGAAGCAACGGACGGTGAGCGACAATGCTTCTCTGAAGCGAAAGGCGTCGGACAAAGTTTGCAGACAATCCTTGATGTGATCCACTGCTGTGCTAACCCTCGGGACGTTGCAATTCGGTACGCCAACGCTATACTGTAGAGATGACGATATCCGCGCGTTTATCTGTCCCCTCACGTCTACGCGTCAGATCTTCCTCTTCCCACTGATGACATATTCGCATCACTGTGCTCACGCTTCGTCCAACACGAGTACAGGCCTCCTCTGCTGCGACGGATCATACTCAGTTACTACGACTACTTTACTGCCACAGTTCTCGCGAATCGACCATGGCAACTTGCCCTGTGCCTCCTGTGGGAGAGCAATGAGGGCGTGACTCGCACAAATCATTTGCACGTGCGCTGCGGTTGTAATAATTTGCGCCTCCTCACGTGACCTACCCATCCTGCGAGTTTCAGTCCGATTGCACAGTTTTTTCCTGGTGTTGCATTTTCACCAAACTGCAGTGACATATATTGCGTATCTCCAACCTCTGCCCTAAAAAGACTCCCAGTAGAATGCGAAAGCTTGGCAATTCATATATACTAGATTACTGCAGTATGGATTTATACTACGTTATAAGCACTTTCTTCTACCTTAGTACCAGTTGTAGTTCCTCAAGGAATACGTCAGTGACTCCAAAGACCTGGTTTTAAGTCAACTTATTGATTGTTTCGCTAGTGTACTTTTGAGCCATAAATATCATAGGGACAAAAACTGCATACTTGGCATGATGAATTTAAGCCTTCGAAAAGAATTACTGGAGGAAAGAAAAAAAGGAAAACAAAAACTTAAGTGCAACGACATAAATGGTTCGGTCACAAAAATAAATGACTTTGCCTGAACTACGCAAAGAAAAGTAAAATACGCCACAACACGAAGATGTATGGTTCTAGTCCTGTAGGATGAAGACAGTACAGGATTAGAATTACCTTTCCCTTGTTAGCTTCCAGGAAATATACAGTTTTGATTTCATATCGGTTGTAGTCATGATGAAATATGGATTCAAAGCACAGTATTATGAAACGATTTATTTGATTTGTTTATATGAGCCCTCAGCAATTTGCAACTTGTGACGTATATCCTAAATATAACTTTCATTTTTAGTTCCTTTTCCTTTGTAAATTTGAGTTTGTTCTCCGTTATACTTCCAAACTTTACGTGGCCGTCCCGGTGGCGCAGTGGTCTAAGCGATGGCCTCTGATCATTGGTCCGAAAGGGGGCAGGGTTCGAATCCTGCTAAGGCATGGATGTTGTGTTTGTCTTACGGCACTGGCTCTCTCCCTTCCTTGAAACCAGTGGCACTTTCTTCTACCTTAGTACCAGTTGTACTAAGGTAGAAGAAAGGACGATACAACAGTTGCTCGTGTGAGTGGATGTGTGTAGACGTTCACACATCCACTCACACGAGCAAATTAGTGATGGGCGATTGCTTATAGCCCATTGAGTTGCTCACGGTGGTCGTTAAACCTCCAATAAAAAAAAAAAAACTTAATGTGACATCTCTCTCAGGAGAATACTGTTGGCAACACAACTGAGGTCAGAGAGAAAGTGACGTATGACTGTGATAAGAACTATAGATAAAAAGGACGATACAACAGTTGCTCGTGTGAGTGGATGTGTGTAGACGTTCGACTGTTAAGTTAAATGTGAAATCAACAACTTTAGTGCCATGTTGTGAAGTTCTATTGAAATAGTGCTGGAATAAAGAAAGAATTACCGTAAGTTGACTTCTGTCCATGTTTCATCTGGCCGTAAAAGTTTAATTAGGAATTATTGCATCAAATATTCTTATCCAATGGTTTTAGACTTAGCGTAACGACAATATCTCTCACGAAAAAGACGTTACGTTATAAGCTATTATCTCTACAAAGCAACCTACGTACCAATCAGGGCTCGATTTAAGCGATATCGCATCGCATACTGCGAATCAAATCAACCTGAATCGCTCCGCAGATATGACTTTGCTTCGCATACATTGCGATACATTTCATTTTACGTGACCTTCAGTGAACTTCTCGAACTTTTATGGTGGTTGCTGTGGCTCTTATGCCAATATTACTTTTTTCCTCTTCTTTTAAAGTGTTTCGGCTGACAGAAGTTGTTCAAAATTAATTGCTGTTAATAAGTGAACCTCAAAAACCCAAAGGAGAGAACCAGTCAAAAATTTCCAGACAGCACAAGTGGTACAGTGAAGTGTTTGAAGGTTTTAGATGTGCCATTATGGCCAAAAGATCGTGATTCCCTTAAAAGATTTTGATCAAGATGAAATTAAGCACGTGATTAAACACTTTGCCTTATTGCTGCAAGCCAAGAAAGGGGGAGCTTAAGGAATTCTGGCTCCAGAATATGGCAACTTCATCATGAAAAGACCTGTGGTTCTTCATTTTAAAATCCAAAAGAAGTATCTACTGTAATATTTCTCATCCTTTTTTAAATATTTCTAGTTTTGCCAGTGTCTAATGCCATTGAAGAGGGAGGGCTTTTCTACATGAGTCGCATAAAGAGTGACTATTGCAGCAGTCTTGGTGAATCTTCTTTGGAAAATTTAATGCGCATATCTGCTGAAGGACCATCTGTGGACAAATTTTCACCTGATGAGTCTAATTTTTTTTCCAAACCACGTAGGCACAACACAAAGCCATGTGGCAAAAGACAAATTTGTGACGTTGAAGAGGAGCAGCATTAAAAACGGTAACAAATAAATAATGTATCTAAAATTTCTTTCTAGTTTGTTTTCGAGCAGTTACTGGACTACTATCATATAGACATTATGCTATAGCATAATGCCTTAGTGGTAATCAAAAGTTTCTCATTGCTACACAAAACTTAATTTATATAGCAAATTTTGCTACACATTTAATTTTCAAGAAATCAATCCCTGGTCCAAATCACATAATATCTCCAATATCGGATCAACGAATAGTTCGCGGACTTCTTACTCCTCGTACTGCCGAGCCAATAGTCTGAATCCAGGGTAAGATATAAGATTAGACCTAAAGGAGGAAACGGAAATACCGCCAGGGCATAAATGCTGACAAAAACACAACAGAAAGGTACTTAAATCCAGACACTAAAAAAAAAACAGAAAGAAAAGATAAAATGGAAAGGAATCCCACTGTGCTCCGGGGTGTATAGTATATGGTACGAGACTGCAAATGTACAAACCATTCTGTATAAAAAAATGGAAAGCTTTGAACATGCGTGCACCCATGGGATGTAAGTGACAAAAATGTCCGATCTTCTAGAAACAGAAACATCGTGCAGAAAGTACAAACTTGCATTTATGCCGAACAGTAAGAAAACTGTGTATCTCGAAAAGGTGTGATTATGAAAAGTCTTGTTTAATCATATCTGATTTAGATCCAAGAACAATTTTTCCTATCCGTTTCCCAGGAGCATAGATTTTATACGAAAATGATAATGCACATTTGCGTTATCTAGCGAGAAACTTATGCAACGACAGTAAAAACAAATAACTTACGAAAAATATGAGAATAGTTACAGCTATGTGATATAATACAATGTTTAACCAGTTTCTAAAACTGGCAATATCGTTCGAAATGCAAACATTCACGTTTGCGCACTGCCTCAGGAAAATAGGAGAACGTATGGATCATACTGGGCAGAAATTCTACGCAGAAGAGATTTCTCGATTCTGACTTCTGGAAGGAGAGGTATAATATACAGAAACAGCCCGGGCCGCGTTGTTTATCTTTTTTTTAAACTGTTGTTTAACCCTTTAACGGCCATAACGCCCAAACATCCCGTACATACAAACGACCATAGCCGCCCAAAACGCCTGCCCAGAGTGAGTCATATTTCCTGCCATTTTTTGCACGCTATATGAAGAATCAACTGGAATCACCCCCAGTCACTATTATTGTTATTAAACAAAGAAGTGAACCAACAGACAGTTTCGGGCATTATGCTATTCCGAGTGATACAAGATTTTTGGGTCATGGTCGTTAATGGCTTAAAAAAGCATGTTTTTTAAGATGTTGTTTTGTATGTTTTAAGTAGTATACAAGTCTGTAATTACACTTCCGAGTTGATAAAGAAAATTCTTCTACAACTGGGACGGGAATGGGGAATGGGAAGGGATATTTATTCTGGGCTTGGGGAGCAAATGACGTTGGTCATGCATTAGTGGATTTCTGCGAAAGAAGGAAAAGCTTCTTCAAGAACAGTCGATACATTTAGTAAATACCTCTCCATCAAAATTTCGCCCTATCATAACACGCTGCAGTTTCCTGCTAATTTTACTGAGCAACGTACGTAAATTGTAGCGCAGCCCGATTTTGTCGGTTGTTCTGGTCGCCGGAGGCATTTTAAGACGAAAAAAATAGTCAAAGAAAATCGTGCGACTATGCTACAGAAACAGATAGATGTCCCTTTACCACTCCCTAGTTGAGAAAGACGTTAGTTAATGAAGAGACAGTGGAAGTCTGTAAGAAGGGACATTTTTTTCATTAACACATAAAATTACAGTTTTCAGGTTCGTTCGAGCTTCGACTCTATTTCGTGATATAAAATTCGGTATCGGGAAGGCTCGAGCTGACATACATCGGGCTTGGGCTCTTAAAATTAAGTCCGAGCTCATCCTGGATCAGACACAGCCCTGATAGCTGTGTCTGATCCACTGAAAGTGGTAAGCTCAACAATACAAACAAGTAATACTGTATCGTTTTCTACATGTTCAGTTGCCTTCTTGATTTCATCAGGGAACGACAGTAAGTTAGGTTGAGTTACTCGCTCTTTTCTTGTGGAGAAATCCGTATGATATAGCTTAGTTTTCACAATGTTCAATATTGTTCCAAAGCTG